>CM073431.1:77282500-78532500 GCA_037114965.1 Monochamus alternatus
TGATAATGACTTAATTTTTGACAGAAAAATGGTGCTGGTGAAAATAAAGATAAGACGATAGTGATTGATAATGATGAAGACAATGATGATATTTAATGAAATATTGACAACAAAGCAGCATTAATATTTCTTGTAATGTAACTATCCTGAAAACTGCATCAAACTAGCTATTTGGAACATTTTTGGCATATAATAAGTACCTAACAAACATAATAATAACTCAATGTTGATCTCTTCACAGCTTCGATTCACATCTGAGCTATACCTTTAGTTTATTAAAACTGACATTACCTGTGTATATTTCGACATTTTTATTAATTCACATTGCTCTGAATTTCTCTAGATTGGCATGATATGGGTTCATTTAAACATTCACACATTAAATGTTTGACAAGTTCAGTTTCAAGGTTGAGGTGAGTAAGGTTATGTATTAATGTCAAGGCCAGCTTAGAGCACCGGTTCTGATGACGAATGAATATTTGTGTGAACTGAAATAAAATAAATCTTTATCAATCAATCAAATTAGAAAAAAATAAAAAGCTTCAAACAATGCAACAGAATCCGCAGTCCAAAATCAAAAGTCTATTGTAAAGCTCATTTTACAACGTAGACACTACGTGCTATGTAGTGTAAAAATAAAAATAATACCCTCAAAAAGGCGCGAATTCATTTACATTTAACAATAGCAGCGTAATGCCATTGTTACGTTCGACACTTCTACAATTTTCACCACCAGGGTGGCACATTACTTGCCCCACCCCGTTTAAACGCATTGTTCTGATGCAATAACAACATTTTATTGTCGGGTAAATTGAATAAAGAGGCTGCGTGGAGAGCCCTATAGAAAGCCGGGAATAAAGAACTTTTATTAGAAACAATGTGTTTTTCACAGCGCGAAAGCGTAAAAATAACAGGCGAAAGGACCAGAAATGAATTATTTCTTGGAAAAGGTACATACGTTGATGGATTTTATGTGTCCGCTTACATTTGGCGACAAGGAAGGGTAAATTGTATTACAAAATGTGTTATGAGTGTCTAGGGAAAGAAATTAAACGGACGAATGTTGTCCCCAGAGTGCTTTTTAAATATTTAGATGGCATTGTAACGTGCCTTTCTTTAACATTAATTGCGAGTAGCATCTCCTCCGCACGCCACCAACTGAACTAAATACAGGGTGATTAAAGTTTAATCTTGATAACTTTAGGAATCGATAGAACAAGTTAAAATAATATTCATTTGTGATATAAACTTATTTTCTAAAACGCATCGTTTCCGAGAAAGAGGGCGTTGAAGTAGGAATTTTTTTCTCGTTTTCCCTCATAACTTTTGAACCACTTATCTGATTTATGTGAAATTCGGAACACAAACACTTCTTATGATCTTACATAAGCTTCTTAAGTTTGAACTACCTACCCCTCTTAGAAGTGTATTTTGTATGCTATCCCTCTCTTACTTTATTTCAAAACTACAAAAAAAATAACTAATTTCAATAAAACATCTACACACCACTTTGACCTTATTAATTTCGAAACTTTTTCGTCTCTGTTTTTTTCGACGTTTGGTCTCGTTTCTGAGATATTCAAAGAAATTGGTGACAGTGTAGCGCACCAGCCGCGTAAACTTCATTTAACGTTATAGCCACCCGTGAAAACAAAACTCAGTGATTGTATTTGTGTCTCTTTATCATCGTTACTCTTTACAGAAGGATTCGAAGTTTATGAAGCAATTTTTAAAGGTATACTATGTAATAAATTCTTTAAAATTTAAAAAACCTTAAAGGGTTAGATTACCTTAGGTTAGAATATATTATAATAATAATAATATATTTTTGAACTGATAAATTTTTTATATCTATAAATTTGTGCTTTACTCTCGTATCTAGCTAGTAATTTTGGTTACAACACTTACCTTGGCCGTCTAACTCCTTCTCCTTTATGGCAACAATTATGTTTTATTATTATTTATTTTTTTAAACAAGTCTTATTTTTACAATTTTTTTTAATATACTACGAATTTTTGTTGTAATGATTTAATGTGATAAAATAACTGGTTGAGCGCCAGATTAGATTTCTCTAGTCAAATAATATTTGCCTTTGTTATAATATTATCATCCTGTATTGAGATTTTAAAATGAGCATGAGTTTTATCACCTCAGAGGCGGTTCAAAGGCTGACTACTTGTTTAACAGACAAAATAAATGATTCTAACGCAATATCCATAAGTAGACAAATCTATTAAAGTTCAGTGCAAATTTGATACACAATATTATTACTAAGATTCAATGGCCTTAATATTATCCTAACTGATTTAAATACGGTTAACCTTTTCAAAAATCTAACTTATTCAAGTACAAATTTAATTAAAGTGTTTAATGTCTTACATCTCCTTGTTTATATCTAAAATGGGCTATGGAAAGTCTATAGAAATTTTATTTTTGTCTTTTGCGTACACTGTATTTAAAATAACATGTTATTTGTGGCATTTATAAAATTTTGTTATCTGACTTTACTATATTAAATTATCTGTTTTATTCTGAAAACTTAACATATATATAGTAGGTGAGATATAAGTGGTCTGCTACTTTCTGCTCGGCCTAAGCGGTTCGACTTGCAGGAAGCGACCTACATTGCAGCAGGTACTTAAATGCAGACCTCTCGCCCTGAGCGACGCGCCATTAAATCTATAAATCCCACCTGCACTCGGTTTATATGTGAACATATGAAGAAACAGCCAATTCAATTGTCGGCCATCTCACCTATGGCATACTGATGAGGGCTAGAGATATTGCAGGTGTAATTCAATGCCGGTCGGGGCATTAGTCCGCGGAGTAGTCGTTTCCTGCAGTATCATTTATATATATAAATATATATATATATATATATATATATATATATATATATATATATATATATATATATATTTATAATATAAATTAATTTAAATTATAACAAGTAATTTAATGTGAAATCAGGTGGAAAAATTGTGAATACCTCAAGTAAAACCTTCAATTTGGAAGTACCCAAGTCTCATCGCCAAGTTCCACGACCGGATCTATATTGTAAACAAAGAAATAAGTTATGTTTAACAATACTGTTCACCACATCACCACTAATAATTATGGTATTGCTTATGCAGTATTTGCACTATCTATAACCAAAAAATGCCACAAAAACGTACAAATTAGAACGTGTGACGTCACACCAATGATGACTAACCAGTCCCATATAAACTCATCAATAACTCTTGATGAACATGGTTCATTAAATCTGTTATTGTTTATGGAGTATAAAATATATGGTTAAATCGCAGCACCAAACTTCACCACCTCATGAAATGATGAAACCTTCAAATTTTTTAAACCAAAAAACTTTAAGAGTCATATCATCTAGTCTGAGTCACAAATGATTGATTTGGAACTCACATTTTGTCAACATATTATAAGCATCTGTCGGTCGTTCTCTAACGAAGCAGCTTTAAAATGTCTTTATAACTCGCACATAAAATCTAAACTGGAATATTGTTCGTTAATGTGGTATCCACGTTATGATTATCTGAAACTTTGTTTAGAAAATATCCAGAGAAAATTTTTAAAACTTATTTCACTTAAAACTGAGGGCTTTTATCCAGAAAGAGGTTATGACCATGCTAGTTTATTTAATAGATTTGATGTTCCCTCTTTAGAGTTTCGCAGGGATCTAACAAGTATCAAAATTTTATACAATTTATTCCATAATAATTTAGAATGTTCGCCTCTATTATGTCAGTTTTCCTTTCATGTTCCTCGATTAAATTCTCGTCAAACTTGTACATTCATTTGTACTAGAGCAAGGTCCCGAGATCTTAAAATTTCTCCAGTCCATATTATGTGTCAAAATTTCAATAAAATTTCAGATGTATGTGATAGTAATTTTACCACCCTTAATCAGATAGTTAAAACTGTTGGCTTGAGATTTAATAGCAATAATGTTTAATATTTAAGTATATTTATATTATGGTTTCCATATCTTCTTTGTACAATATTGTTAAGAGGCTTTTGTGGTCTACTACTATTCGAGCACAAAATATCTGGACTAGCGATTTGATATTAGATATTTAGTAAAACTATTATATGACAGTTTTAAAAGGCAATATGGTTATACTTCAAAGTAGTAGGTATTTGTTTTTATTTTCAAACAAACATAAAATGAAATTTCAAAATTTAAAAACACAGCGAAGAGGAATATCAAACTCACTGTACGATACTGCATAATTACACGGTAAAAATGAACTTGTATGATATTATGTTTGCTCAATAAAAAAAAACAAGACAATATGTCAACATAAATAATTCAGCTCATCAAAATCCATCTGCCATGTGCCTCGTTGGATAAATCAACATGTAATGAAAACAAATTTTATTTATTCAACCTGCATGTAAACAGAGGGGAATTTGGCTGAAAGTTAAATATGTGCCAATTGGTTCCGCATATTAAAAATAAATTTGATAGCCTGCGACAAATTCTATATAACTATTGCTAAATACATATTATGGTCATGTTTTAAATAAGTAACAAAATATATCTAAAGACATATTATTTTCACAATATTTGAGTAAAAATCTAAATATTCGTAGAAACAGGTGTTAGACAGGATCCATCGCAGTGTGACTGAGACAGGCAGAAAGGTATAGTAAGAAATTTGATATAGATAATAAGCTACTACCTAAGAGAGTGCTCAAATCCACTTCGCCTCGTCTCAAGGGACAAACTTAAATGATTCGACAACTAAAGCAGTTTCTTTGACAAATTTTAAAGAATGTCTTTCATATATTTTATTTTATTGGAGCCATCCTTTTAAAGTTACAACTCCTAAAGCAGAAGGATAAAATCTGTTTTTTTTTTAATTTTTCAAGATAGCAGTTGAATACAAACAAACAAATTTTAGCAGGAAACTAATTAAATTCTACTTTAGTTTTTTTTGCTTTCATAAAATTCTTAGTTTTTCAGAAAGAAATTGGAACTATTCAAAACACAATATGATCGATTTTCGAGCATTCGTGCAATTTATTCCGAATAAACAAATATTACAAAGACTTTCACTAAGAAATTTAAAAATAGCACGTTTATTCTATGCGAAATATTTGCATTAATACTCTTATCATAACTTAAAGGGTACCTATGTGTTAACCATATTATACTTTTCATTTTCCCCGTTGTTATTGAGATACGAAATAAGGTATAAAAATGAAAGAAAACAAACTTAAATATTTTTAAAGCATATACCACAAAAACAATTCACATTTTCCAGATATATGCTTGCCTAACTTCTGTCTCTTTCGGCGTACCTTGTATATCTGTGTGCCATTAGAAAGACTGTTAACTGAGCTTTTCAAAGATATATTATACGGGATATTTATCTTTTGCGGTTTTTCAGATGTTTGTATTAATATGTCCCATCATATAATATCATATAGCTATGCCATATGATACCTTAAACATTATATTGAAGAAATATAATGAAGTAAGTTAAATTGCAATGCAATTACATCACAATTTTGAAGAATATCCTAAAATAAATTAATTTTTTCCGAATAAAAAAAGAAGCTGCAATGAAAAAAAAAATAGTTATTCCATTTGAACTGTATAAAAATAACGTTTTCAAATAAAATATGTTTTTAGATTGGAATTAATGTGCATTTCTAATAAAATAACGCATTTATTTATTTCATAAACAAAAAAATAATTGCCAGTAGGTGATAGCTAGATGTAGTTGTGCTATATTTCGCGTACTCAGGTATGTCGTGTTTTAGATACATGAACAGCCAGGATTAATCGCTAGTTAACTCACCACTCACTTGTCGCGTACCGATGAGGGCTATTATAAGCTCGAAACCGGTATATGTTGACTATTTGCTACAGATTTTTCAGGTGCAAATCAATGCTGGTCGGTGTATTAACCCGTAGCTGTTTTCTGAGCAATAAATTGTTGGCAAATAACCAGCTGTTTAATTGAAAAAAAAAAAATCTTTAAATATACAAATATTTTTTTATCATAGAATATATTTAAGTCAACACCAAAAGTGTATAACTGAAAAGGAAATAATGTCTTTTAATGGAAATAAATGCTTTCTTTGCAGAAAATAGCTGTATTTTTGCTTTTTCAAAACAATTATTTGGTATCATGAGCTAAATATTTGTTTGGGTCTATACAAAAAAATGATTTATTTACAGGCACCAAATTTTTTGTTCGGTGTGAGTTCTCATTTTTATAAACGTTTTTTTTTCTGTGCTCTTTCCTACACATCTCATCAAATGAACATTGTTCAATTTATATTTACGCCAATTAACTTACCCCATAATACTTCTGTGGAATGTGCAAGTACGAATCCACTTCACCTTTTTGTGAATAATATCATTAAAACTTAGCTGGAAATACTTATACACGGGTTTGTAGGGCATTAATGGAAACAAATATAAGCTGTCCTGTATTAATAATTCACAGGTGTACATTAAGCCTACAGTGTATTATGCATGCGTTTCAGTGGCCCCTTTGTGGACTTTATAACAGGAATATCATGAAAAATTTATTTGCTGAGGGATGTTGTTCGAGCTGAATAAAGTACGTTATAATGAAGATAAAAATTAAGCTAATAAGGAAGTTATTTATATAAATATAACAGAGTACTTAAATAAGGTAAGCTAGAGCTTTATCATCAGCGATATTTATCATTTATTTAGAAGAATAGCGTATAAATATCTACTGATAATTATTGCTACTAACTAAAATTTTAATAACGTTCAGGAGTTGGACAAAAAAGATCTACAATGTGTATAAGATAATTCATTATTTAAATGCATACGTGATCAATAAGTAGCGTGAATTTTGTAATATTTGTCCAAGGTCGGTGTGCAGGGTAACTTATTACGTTGGTTTGCCTCTTATATAAGTAATAGATCTCTAATAGTTGTAGCTTGTAATTATAAATCTTCACCTATTTTCATTACATCAGGTGTCCTGCAAGATTCTCACTTGGGCCCTTACTGTTTTTAATTTATCTACACGATATAATAAATTCAATACATACATCTAAATGTTCATTACATGCAGATGATCTGAAAATATCTTCATAAACTGAATCAATAAAAGATTGTCATCTTATGCAACAAGATCTAAATCGTTATTCGAAATATTGTCAAAAAAATAAATTACACTTAAATATAAAAAAATGTTACAGTATATCTTTCACAAAACATTTCTCCGTTATCGAATTTACTTACATCGTCAATGATAAAAATATTAAGCTAGTCACCGAGATTAAAGATTTAGTAACTTTTGGCAGCAGGATGAATTTTACCTCACATGTTGATTATACAGCTAATAAGTGCAATAAAATGTTTGGTTTTATCTCCAGAATCTATAGAGACTAACTTCAGATCGGAAAAGTCAATTAAAAGTATATATTACGCCTTCGTTTATAGAAGCTTAATTTTGGAAACAATATGGTATCCACAATATAATACCCATATAATTACATTAGAAAGAATTCAAAATAAATTTTAAGATTATTGAGACTATTGTTCACATATTAATATTTTTAATGTTTCTTTAACTTGCTTTAAAAGCGATTTCAAAATAAAAATTCGTGACCTTTAAACTTTGTTATGACCTGTTGTCTTTTATGTAGATATTTATTTTTGTATTTCTCCTTTTTGTGTACTTTTTAGGTTCCTGGGTATTGATTAGTTCTCACCTGTACTTTTATAATTCATATTCATATGATGTACCTTAAAATTATTCTTTGTTTTAGTTCAATTCTTATGATTTCTTTTTTTATTGTACCTATTGTAAACACATACTGTATTTGTGGATGCTTTGTTGGGTATTGGCCTGTATGCATCCCGATTTCATAAATAAATAAACAAAAAAATAAATAAATATTTCAGGTTATATTAGCTCGATATTTTCGTTGTTGTGTTGTTCATGTCACATGTCTGAAAAGTACATTATAAGCCATATTGGATGTTTAGTGTGTTGTCACCTGTGACAAAAATACAATTTGTTTTAATAAGATTTATCTTCCTCAGTAATATATTCTTTAATTAATTAAGTATTAAACGATGTCTTTTATCAGTACATTGTCCGTTGAGTGTAAGGAATTATTAGCAAATTTAAAAAAATGAAAAAATCTGTTTTTTGTTTAGGTATACATCTTGAACCAATTTCTCAGATACTATTTTTTCTGAAAAATTAGTCAAGGGCTAAAATCATGCTATGTATTTCAAGAAATGTAGGAGTCTAGGAAATTTTCTATATTTAAATCTATTTATTTATTCATATAGCTTTGAATTTTGATAAATGTCATGTAGTTGCTTTAATTCATATAAACTTAACCGAGCACTAATTTCAAAACAATATTCATTACTAAAAATAAAAAAAAATCTGAACAGAATAATACACGAAATAAAACAATAGATTATTTCCAAACATTTCTATAGATATTTTTATATTTATTATGATTAGGACATATTGTTATTATTTGTTATACATTTTAGAGGTATGCTCTTCGTTTGCAGATGACGCCATTATCAGGGGCACACTTAGGACCGAGTTGGCCTTGAAAAAATAGTGGGGGTAGTTCATATACCATTTTTCATGTGAAAGTCGCCATTCCAAGATACATGGTGTTGAAGTTGTTATATTGAAGAGGGTTTTTCTTAGTTATCTTTCAATCGGCTAATAGGGAAAATATGTGCACATAAATTATGGTAAGGGAATTATGAATTAAAGAGTTAGTTAGCAGATGCTGGAATTGTCCCCACTTGCTTCTATGCACAAAGCCGTGCTCTAAACAAAACTCCAACATCTTGTCTAACCAAATTTGGCGCGACTGGTCTAGCGTAAGCTGTGCCTTTCATAAATTCCCTTAAAATAGAAATCTAAAATGTATAATTTGGGTGATCTGCCCATGACCAATCCATCATCCAGCAAATTGGTTATTAAGGGATTGCCGCACGGGTTGAACGTAGTATGGTAGTGCACCGTCATGCATAAACCACATATCTCTTCCAATATTCAAAGGCAAATCTTCTAATAGTCCCGCCTATGTGTTCTAAAAAATGTAGATACTGAACATCATTTAAACGTGGAGGCAGCTCAACTGGTCCTAACAAATGTTCACCGACAATTCCAGCCCACATATTAATAGAAGATTGATGTTGAGAATGGCACACAATGGTAGATTTTAGATTAACGTTGCTCCTTTCATGACTATTATGCAAATTTATTACTCCACTTTTTGTAAAACACGCCTCATCGGTAAATGAGAGTGAGTTGCAAAAGTCATTATTTTCATTCTGTTTGTACCTGATTCAATTACAGAAATGTAGTCTACCATTGTTATCTTGCGGCAAATGTTCATGTATTCTGATTAGATGATAGGGTCGTAACAGCTGTTCTTTTAATATATATTCTTATGCTGGTGTGCGGATTTTCTTCAACCGCGTTTAAAATAGATTCTTCCATATCTGTAGTCCTTGAAGACCGTGGGCGAACATGCTCAGTAGTATGACGTAAAAAAGTACCTTTTTCTCTAAACCTTCGGTCAATTGCAGCAAAAGTACTGGAATAAGGAACTTGTCGACCGGGAATCTTTTCACCATATCGTCTTGCTGACGCTAAAGAATTACCTCTACATTCTCCATACACTAAATGCATATCAGCCAATTCATTCAAGCTATATTGGTTGTAAGACAACAATAATAATAATGCAAATACAATGACAATTTAAATTTGTGTCGTCAAATTTTACTGTATCCATAGTAATGCTATTACTGTTGATATTACTGCGTTGTATCTACAAGTTTAACTAAACAACATTCATTGTTTTTAAATAATAGAAAAAGTTGCAATCTATTGTTAGACAATTTAAATATGTGTTGTTAAATTTTACTGTACCCATAGTAACGCAATCTTTTAATTGTAAAACCTGAAGTATACTTGTATCGCTTTACTGAACAAACAATTTTTAACTCCATTTTTCTCGAAAACTAGACATCCTATGGAATTTCAACTAGTATAACTAATTTTTGTATTATTCTTTGAAGTTTTTAAAACCGATTGAAAATTTAAGAAACTTTGAATTTTACTATTTTTTTCTTCTAAATTATAGCCCCAAGACTGTACGCACGCGCGTCCTTGACTTTTGTTTGTTGCGTTAAGACGCAAAAACAGTTTCTGATGATGTTCTCTTCAATATAGCAACTTCAACACCCGGCATCTCAGTATGACGACTTTAAAATGAAAAATGTTATATGAACTACCCCTACTATTTTTTCAAACCCAATTCACATCTCAGTTTTCTTTAAGCATAATCGGGACAACCTGTATACCCGTATACAATATTTTTCTTGTAACAGGCTTCATATAATTTTTACCACGAATTTCTAGCCCATATTCAATATAAAAGATATGCGCAACAAATTCGTTCTTCTTGCAAATGCTTCTGCGAACGATTTGAATTGGAAATTGGAACAGTGACAGAGACGCGCTTTTTATATATTTTTTGCCTCAAGGTCGATCCAGATTTTGTTGGATGAAAAGTTTCTGGTTCTTTCAACCCTCGACAAATGTATTTGGAGCCGTGGAACCTGTATTAGTTCTATAGGTTTGAAAAATGCACAATGACTTTTAAAAAAGCAAATGAAATTTCTCTGTAAATATTAGGTACAATTGAAATGAAAATTTTCGTTATTTTTCCTCTCTTTTCTTTACTTAAATTTACTTTTTACATGATGTATGAACGTTAACAACTATTTCTCTAATTAAATTCAAATTTGTGTTTTTGTAAGTTCAAAATTAAAAAATGTGAACAGGTCTTTATTTGTAAATTTTAGTGAATATTGCAAGGATTAATAACCTAATTTAATAGTTCATTAGTATGACATTAAATTTTAACGTAACTTGTTTTACAAAAAGTTTTATTTTTCTATTATTAAATAATACAGCCGTTGTAATGTGTAATGTTTCGATACTGAATATTGTATTGGAATAGCCCTATTCATATTATATGCATGCTTTTACAATACCAAAATTAAATTATTATAAACGAACAATACTTGTAATTACGTATTAGTATATTGCATTAATGTTGCTCGAATATATGTAGCTGTATAAAATAGTTAAATATTTCTCTTAACAGTGAAGCTAGTTGTGGAGTAATAATATTTGTTATTATGTTTCATATATTTAGTAAATATCAGTCAAAATTATTAAATAGATCACATCAAATATGCAGTGTATTTCACTTTGATACTTAAAAAATCAGTATTTTTTAGTGGAATATCCGATTTAATTTTTTTGTTTTTTTAAAATATATTGCACTTAAAAAGCTCTACACAGTGATGTGCATTTTTTTATTTAGGCCCTTTGCATGGCCTTCTGTGATATTAAATATAACCCCGAACATAGCAAAATCGTATTGGGCAATTTTTTTTAACAAAAAAACTATTTTTCGAAACCGTTAGTACCAAGTTTCAAAGTTGCATCTTATACAGAGTGTTTATAATGTAGGTGCAAACTTTGAAATTCGTCTAACGCTAGTGAAGCAGGCCATGAGAACAAAAATGTATCAAACTTCAAACAATTTGACATTTGCTGTTATATTACTTAAAACGTTATTGTGTATACCATTAAAGTTGTATAAAAATGATTAGAAATGCACTACCTTTACAACAAAAAGTTTAAATAATAAGACTGGTTGGTGACAATGCAAAAACTTATAAACAAGCTGCAGCAGAATTTAATATGAGACATCAAGAAGAACCAGTGAGTTTTCAAACTGTAGCAAATGTTAATTCTCTTTTCAATATAACTGGTAATGTTATTTCCACAAATAAAAGGGGAAACAATTTAATTGAGAACAGAGAAAATATTGTTTTAAATCAAATCAATCGTCACAAACCTAAAACTAGAGATACACAAATTTCGCGAACTAATATACCTTCCACCAAAGTTTGGCGATGTCTTAAGAAAAATATAAAGGTTGCTTACAAATAAAAATTCCTACACACTTTAGAAAATGCTGATAAAAATTCCCGAATGGATACGCTCTGTGGTGTCAAGGACATTATCTATATGACCACAATTCCCTAAATAAAATTTTATTTTCGGACGAAGCAGCCTTCACCACAAACGGGGTTGTATATTCACAAAATTGTAGATTCTGGTCGGAAGTAAAGCCTCACTGAGTTATTCATTGTAAAAGGCAATATTCTGCGAAAATTAATGAATGGTGCGGAATTTTTGATAAACAAATAATGGTCCTTTTTTTCCAACATAAGTTGAATGCCCAAAATTTTTTAAATTTTCTTAATACGAATTTCTGGGATGTCTTAGAAGAACTGCCAATTGCTAGACGCGCCGACATGATATTTCAAATGGACGGTGCATCCGTCCATACTGCAATAATTAACAACTGGCTTGATCAAAAATTTCCCAGAAAGTGGATTGGGCGCTATAGTCAAGAAGTTAAGTGGCCTCCGAAATAGCCAGATTTGACGCCACTCGATGTAAAAAGTAATGAATCATTGCCAAAGAAGGTTAGAAAAATGTATTCAACTTGAAGGAGGGGTAATAGAAAACGCGAAAATTTAAAGATATTTTGTTATTTTGTAGTTTTTTTGTTATGTTCAGTTAAATTACTTTTGCTAAAAATAAAAACGAAAAAAATTGATATTTTCTTAAATTTGATTTTTTATTACTAATACCCTGTATTAACTAGGCCAATAAAAATAGTATAATTTCAAAGCCATAGTACACCTCTATCGAAATAAAAAAATTGGTGCTCCCAAACAAGTTTGCACCTAAATTATAAACACTCTGTATAAGATGCAACTTTAAAATTTAGTACTAAGGAGTTCGAAGCATGGCTAAATCGATTGGACAAATAGTTTTTTTGTTAAAAAAATACCTAATACGACTTTACTATTTTTACATTTAATACCACAGCAGGCCATGCACAGGGCCTAAATAAAAAATGCACATCACTATGTAGAGCTTTTTAAGTGCAATATATTTTAAAAAAGAAAAAATTAAATTGGATGTTCCATTAAAAAATAATGATTTTTCAAGTATCAAAATAAAACACACTGTATATTTATATGTAAGCGTTAATACTTTCACGGAAAAATACTGAGTGTTCTATTTCTTTATTGAAATTTATTTATTTGTTTTTAATACAGAAGGTGCAACACCCCTGCTGATGGGAACTTTGAACAGACATTGTGTAGTAGTCACAACTTCACTGCTACTTTGAAATAACGTTGCAGCCTTGTTCAATACTTGTTTTAAATATTACTTGAAAGGTACGTATAGTTCCCGTTACGGATGCTAAAGTATCAGTTACTATCAAGCTGCGTCGCTTAGAGCAAACGACTTCAAAGTAAAATTTGCACAATATTAATGTTAACTTCACAAAAAAGTGTTATATAAGTACATAGATACTATTTGTGTTATATGAATTATTCCATCTATAAAAAGTGAAAATTCCCATCACGTCTTGCTTAAATGGAATCAATTTTCGTTAACCCCTATTTAAATTCCATCAACTTTCAATTTTTTTTTCGCTGACATGACGTTGATCGATATAGTTAATTTTGGTAATCATTGCTTTAGATAATGGATACCACAGTTGTCTTAGTCCCGCAGCCCAACTCAATTTTTAAAAATGTAATCACCATTACGATATGAGCATGTGTTTGTATTTTAATTTACAACCATATATGTTGATGTTTCAAACATATAAGTACAGTAAGTTTAAAAGAAACATATTTCTGGCTTTGACATATATTCAGATAGAAAGTGACATTTACCAGGGTGGAAAGTAATCACTTTAACAGTCACAAATGTCACTTCCAGTCCAGTAAATGTCACCAATCATTGAATAACCAAAATTAAAGCACAATTTCATTAACATTAAGTATTACAAATTAGTTTACTAAATTAATTGTAATATTCAACTGGTTATAAACGGCAACAGAAATTGTTAATCCATGCTGAACATCCTGCGTAGAAATGGTAACGTTTTTAGTATTGGAATTTGGCATTTCGGCAGATATTTTTGTGGCAATTTAAACCTGAGAATCTGTAGACTTGTCGACGTACTGTCCAACTGGAGAATATCAATTTCATACAATTACAATATGAGTGCAACCTTTATAGGTAACATCATCAGGAGCATTCTTCAAAAACGTCGCTATGTTCTCACTGGAAAAAATGCTTGACTTTTTGGATACATATCCTAGATTCTGTTGTTTCAACAATGCCAATAACTTTGGAGATATCCACTTTATCTTTAATATTTAAAGTAGTGCGCAATACTGAGTAAATGAACCAAACGGTTGACGGCTATTTGATTCTGAAAATTGCGCTAAAATATGCCAGCACAATAGTTTCAGAAACAGCCTTCTGTACACTTTTTGCGAGTCTCAACACTAGAAAACATAATAAACTTTATCGTACCTTGCACCACTCTCTTCTTAAATAATAAATCTTTTTCCAAACTTTCTGCGGCTTCTCGCCGTTGAGGAGTACAAATAATTTCTTCTGCATCATTGTCTTGGAATACACTTTTTTGATGACAATCTATCAAAAATACAACTAATTAAAGTTTGTGTTTGACCTTTTTAATACCATACCTGTTTTGTTACAAAAATCGTCACTTGCATTTAAAAGGTATTTTCGCAAATAAAATAGTATAAAAACCTCGGTGAAAAGTTTCCGTTTTGCCTCAAAAAATGGTTTACCTCACCATCCTTTTCTCTCGACAAGGATACAACACTTTCCACCTGGATATACAGTATGCGCCAAAAGTATGGAATAAATTCAATAAAAACGAAACAATTATTTTTTGGGAAAAATCCTCGAACGGGTCGATTTTTAATTTAAAAAATACATATATTAGCGTAAAATGCGATTTTCAAATGTCATTTGTTTTCGAGTAATGACGTCATCGATTTTTTTTAAATGGCAACACCATATTTTTTTCCTTGATTCTGAAAGATCGTTTAATTCTCTATCAGACAGTACTAAAATTTTTCCCTCTTACATAGGAAAGCTTTCGAGTATATGACGATTGAATGTTAGAAAACGTAAATTTTATCCATAATAAAAGTAACAATTCTGAGGTATGTAAAATAAAATACAATTGATTAAATTTTATACTTAAATTAAATGTTCGAATTGCCATCCACCAACTTCTTGACAATGCGCAAGTCTGTGAAGAAATTCTTCTTGCACATTATGAATGATTTCTGGGGTAACTCTGCGTATTTCGTCGCGAATGCGATTTTGAAGTTCTTCTAAATTACGTGGTTTATTAATGTATACTTTTGACTTCAAGTATCTCCATAAAAAATAGTCAAGAGGTGTAAGATCTGGTGATCTTGCAGGTCGTTCTATCGGTCCGCGTCTGCCGATCCACCTCCCAAGAAAACAGTTGTCCAAAAAATCTCGTACAGGGCGCGCATAGTGCGGAGGTGCACCGTCTTGCTGAAACCATATGGTATCGTCAGGAATGTCAGGGTCATTATCGTTAGGAAAAATTACTGCAAGGGCTGGAACAAGGTCATTTTCTAGAAACTCTAAATATCTTTGTCCTGTAAGGGTTCCTTCAAAGAAGAAAGGGCTACTATTCTGTCGTCAACTATTCCAGCCCATACATTTAATTTCTAAGGGTGTTGGGTATGTGCCTCTGCCATCCAATGAGGATTTTCCCGACTCCAATATCTGCAAGTTTGACGGTTTACTGTACCATTCAGACAAAATGTGGCCTCATCTGAAAAAAGTATTTGCCGGTGTAAATTTCTATTTCCTTGACATAAATCCATTAGAATTTCACAAAAGTGTAAGTGGCGATCGGGATCATCTTCATTGAGTTCCTGCACAAGTTGAATTTTGTAGGGATGATATTTTTCCTTCCTCAAGATACGTAGCACTGTGCTCTGACTAGTGTCATTGTTTAATGCAATCAATCGTGAAGAATTATGAGGATTATCCACCATACTTATCAAAATGTTCTGTTTCTGATTTTCATTAATGCTTGAACGTCCAGGTTTTGGAATATTTACAACATTGCCAGTTTCTCTAAATTTAGACTCTACCTTAATGACTGTTGATTGGCTGATAGGGCGATCTGGATATTTTTCATTAAATAAATCGCAAACTTCCTGCTGAGTTCTAGTCATATTCCCGCATCCGATAAGAATTAAAATTTCAATTCTTTGAGTAACAGTTAAATGTGCCATAATACTTTAAATTGAATAATAATTTCTAAGTCGCTTACAATACTTATTAGAAAGTCGGTGTGGTAATGACACTTTGCAAAGATTTTCACCTACGTGATCCATAAAAGAACTATGGAATTCGAAAAACTAAACTTGATAACGTTTTTGCTTTATTTTAATTGATTTACGTTTTTTAACATTCAATCGTCACTTACTCGAAAACTTTCCTATGTAAGAGGGCAACATTTTAGTACTGTCTGATAGAGAATTAAACGATCTTTCAAATCAAGGAAAAAAATATGGTGTTGCCATTTAAAAAAAAATCGATGACGCCATTACTCGAAAACAAATGACATTTGAAAATCGCAGTTTACGCTAAAATATGTATTTTTTAAATTAAAAATCGACCTGTTCGAGGATTTTTCCCAAAAAATAATTGTTTCGTTTTTATTGAATTTATTCCATACTTTTGGCGCATACTGTATAATATACTATTCTTGACTAGGAACAGTTCGATAATCTTTTTCTTTCAGTTTTCTTTACATAAATAACTATCATACTTTTTTCTTTATTATTACGCGAGGATTTAGCTGAGCGCAAGAAACTTTAAATGTTCAAAATAAAAAGCTGTTCAAATAAAGCCTCAGATTCACTTAATTCTGCTAAACGCTACAAAATAGTAGACAGTTAATTTTAATGGATGGTTCAACATCAGCTACCATTAAAGTTTTAATATAATATGCTTCACTTTTAATTACATTGGCACATTGGCCATTTAATTGGAACTGGTGCTTGAATTTCGTCTTTAACTAACCTGCCCTCATTTGGCGTTTATGTCTGGAACTTTCAGCGAGTGACATGAACTTGCAATTACCAGCAGTTACAGTTTTAAACTAGTTTGGTGGCAAAAATTTAAACTCGGCGAAATCTGGAAAATGTTGAGTTAGTGGCTACTCAAAAGAACTCTCCTCGAAACTTTTTATGCAGGGTGTTTATTAATTGAATTCCGATACTTAAGGGTGTGAATCCTTCGGTCATTTTAAGAAGAAAACTTAATATCAGCATATGTCCTAAACCTCTTATTATTGAGCTACAGGGTGTTACAGTTTTAAGAAAAAATTTACTTTTTTATTATTTATTTATACAGTTAAGGAAACCCAACAGAATTCTTACAAAAATTCCAATAATAGGGTTACACATAAAAACTGTGTGTAGACACTGCTCATACATAAATTGAGAATTTTATAAAATAAATTAATTAATTCTAGCACTAGATTAAACTAGACAGCAAAAAAGAAACTAGAAATAAGTTTAAAAAAAAATAACTACATAAAAACTGATATGGCATCATTTCTCACTTGATTTAAGGATCTATAAAATATATCTATGTCATTAAAATATTCATTGTTTATTTTTTGCATTAAATAAATTGGAGAATTAAGTAAATAATTTGTAGAACCGAACTTCAAGTAAAATAATATTAGTTGATCTAGTTAACCGCTGTTTAATGTTATAGTCAAAATTTTCTGTGATATAGTTGCAATCATTATTGTGACTAAATAATTTATAAATAAAAAGTACGTAATTAATCAGTCTACGAGATGATAGTTTTAGTAAATTATAATGTCTCAATCTGATGTCATACGATTCAAAATGAAGATGTCTATTAAATGTATAATTTAAAATATTAACAAACTTAATCTGAACTCTCTCTATACGATCAATATATTTATTATAAGTAGGATTCCAAACTATACTAGCATATTCAAGAACACTTCGACAAAGGGAATTATATAGCAAAATTATAGATTTGGGATCGGTAAATGCTCTAGTCGTCCTCATAATAAAACCTAAATTACGATAAGCTTTTCTGACAAGGATTCAATATGTAAATCAAACGTCAATTTTGAGTCAAGTATAATTCCCAAGTCTTTCACCGAATTGGTCTTCTTAAGTTTACAATTGTCAATGAAATAATCACAATCGTAATTAGCAGGAAGTCCTGAAAATGTTATAGAACAGCATTTATCTATATTTAACAATAATTTATTCCTTTGACAATATTCCTGAAATCTAGACAGATCCATCTGCAAATTATGACAATCTATTAAATTTGAGATTTCACTATAAATCTTTAAATCATCAGCGTAGAGAGAGAATTCAGAATATGAAAAACAGTCACCAATATCATATAAAAATAAAGAGAAAAGAAAAGGTCCAAGGTGCGACCCCTGCGGAACACCAGAAGTAACATTAGCATAAGACGAAGAACAATTGTTAATTTTGACACATTGTGTTCTCTTACGTACATACGACATTATCCAATTTAACAAAGTACCATGTATACCGATATTCTCAAGCTTTACAAACAGAGTGTTGTGGTGAACTTTATCAAACGCCTTTGAGAAATCAGTATACACAGCATCTACTTGCTTATGATTATATATAGAAACTATTACATTTTGAATCAATGGAACCAAGTTCGTCACCACAGATCGACCCTTAAAAAATCCATGTTGATGTTCACTTATTAAATTCTAAGTTTTGAAAAACAATTCTTTACAAACGATTGCTTCAAATATTTTCCCAGGGATAGAGAGCATAGAAATAGGACGATAGTTATTAACTAAATTTTTATGACCGGATTTAAAAACTGGAGTAATTTGAGCTTGTTTCCAATAAGATGGAAAAATTCCCTCAAATAGTGATTTATTATATATAATATATAATGGATATGATATGGATTCCACGCAGTATTTAAAAAATTTCGGAGGTATTCCATCAGGACCCGCACCTTTATTAATATCCAAAGTCTTATATCTCTATAAAGCATTCAACCTCAGCAAGAGTAATTTTATCTAATTATAATTTTCTTATCACTCCAGATATTTTTTATGAAATTTTCTACACACCTATTAATCATTAAGGAGCATTGTTTGATGTAAAAAATGTTTTAAAATCTTTGCCAATAACTTGGGGAAAAACTTTTTTCGGTTTTAATTTTTTTACGTGAAAATGGTGACTCGTATGAGAGTAAGTCTAGGGACCAAATTTACTGTAAAATAAATGGAGATTTTAAAAATAGTTTTAGTTTTTAGAAAAGGCAGTGGCGTACCATTATTTTCTTCAAAAATGTTTAGTTCAAACCTCGTACGGACGACATTGGCAAAGATTTTAAAACATTTTTTGCATCAAACAATGCTCCTTAATGATTAATAGGTGTGTACAAAGTTTCATAAAATACGGTCATACGATCGAAAAATAATAAAGAAAATGTGATTTATTTTTTAACTCTGACACCCTGTAGGTTTAAAAGGAGCAACATTCGGATAAGGCATATTTGACTTAATCGTTCTATTTTGAGGTCAGCAACATGCTCTTAAGCTCTGTCCCATTATTAATGAATCACCCTGTATTGCTGTCAATAAAAACTTTTGAAAATAAACAAGGCTTGTATAATTTATATTTTAATAATGTCCACTATTTCATATAATCTCAGTTTGTAACTGCTACTGAAAAAATATGTGACTTAATCGTTATCATTGAATAATAATTTCTGGGTTGTGCATTTTCGTTTCAAATGATCGATTGATTTAATTAGATAATTAACTGTACACAGTATATTGTTTTAAATTGAAATTAATGACAATGAACTGAAAAGGTATTATTTAATAAATTGACTTTTACATGCTTTTACTCGTATAAACATGCTTTGATAAACATTGATATTCAAATTTTTGTGATATGTACATAAAAACACAATAATGATCACAGAACAGAAGATGATTTAGTATCAACTTAAATAGTTATAAAGCAGGTTCTTTCATTTAGCTTGTCTGTTCCTTTCACGATATAGAACTGAACTTAATGCATAACAAACTTTATGATTCGTAATATTTACCTAATAGTAAGGTAAAATCAAATAAAGTCAATGATTTTGTATTTATATTGCTGCTATTGTACCAATATATATGATGTGGAAAAGAACAGTTATAATTTTCACAATATATTTAAAATTTTAGATGAAGGAAGACAAGTTGATGTAATATTTACGGATTTCCAAAAAGCATTTCATCAAGTAAATAGCTAAATTTTAGTGACGAAATTTTATTTATTTAGTTTTTCCAATGTCTTTATTAAGCTCTTTGTAGCTAACAAACAGACAATTAAAAGTATTTATATTTAAGCTTCATTAACTTTTCAGATATGCCGCAAGGCTCTAGTCTAGGACCAAGTTTGTAGTTGCATTTTATTAATAACCATAGCAAAACGATTTTTGCGTCATATTTTGCTGCTCTTCGAGGACTTTCAGATGTATAGTTTTTTTTGAGGAATAAAAAAATTGGTCATTCAACACGCAGTCAGTTGAAAATTTCTCTAGAAACAAAAAATCAAATACGGCCTCTAAAAACAAATCTAAATATTTTATTGAGATTTTGCTGCTAATTTGTACAATCAGTTTTAGTTTTGTGGTTTGTGTCGTTTTGAGAAAAACGCTGGCTGTTAGCGAAATATGGCTAGTCGGCCACTGAATTTCTTGGCAACTAAGAACGATAGTAAAACAATTTTTGCGCTATATTTTGTCAAGTACTTTCAGAAAGTGTATAGTTTTTTTCAGAAATAAGAAGATGACCACTCAACTCTTACAGTCAGTTAAAATTTTGAAGCCGGCTTTGTGCAAGCTTAACCTACCATAATAAGTCAACGAACCATTTTACAACATGTCCGCGCAGCCTTTGATGAAATCATGCTTCGTTTATAACCTTAAATAACAACGTAACACGTACGTAAACAAATCGTGATATTTTTATTATCTTAGGTATTTTCTAGTCTGTACGTAGTATCATTTTGTGTTACACATAATTTACTGACGCAGTGATATAACAATGGCCCAAGTGTATTAATAATGATGACCTGTGTCGTGTACTCAAAATGGGCTAGCTCTGTTCTACGAAAAGCGCAGAAAATTTGCTTCATTCCTCTGCACGATGGCGATGATTTGTTTATTTAACAAAACCAATCCGGAATACAGGCAAACGCGAAAGGTGTATATAATTTTCAACATTTACTGTGAGTATAATACAGGACCGCCTTACATAATTTAAAAATGGTGCCTAATGATAATTTGTACGCTATATTATTTAAGTACTTGTTTGTTTAATTAAAGATTATTTGTTGATATTTTACCTATTAACTATAATGAATTTATTTTATTATTAATGTTTTGTTTATTCTTTATTCATTCTTGTATTTTTACTTCTACAGGGTGTCCCTAAAAGGTTGGGACAGCGTTTCGCCACATAAAGTATAACTGAAAATAAGTCGATTTAACTAAACTTGCCTTGTACCCTGTATATCCCTATAAAATAAGATTAGAATTTTATCCTGTGGGAATAATAAATCATTACCATAAACAGATATAATTATTTTTCCTGCGGCGGTTAGAAAGTCTCTTCCAACTTTATCTAAATCCGGAACTGTGGCAAAATCCGACTACGCCTTCGCAGTAACTTTGTTCCGCTACCCCGAACCAGAAGTAGGAAGGTCTTCAGCTCGCAAATACCCCAAAAAGTTAGCTAAGAGAGCAAACCGACATATTCAGGCAGATTGTTCAGGAATCGAACACAGGCATAAATCACTTCAGCTGCACTGAGTCTCTCCGTAGATTCTTCGGAATGTTTTTACTGTCGAGAAGGACGCGTTCGCTATTCTTATCGTAAAAGTAGGTATCTGCAGCGACGATATATTTCTGCCATCAGTTTATTTATTCGCAATTTGCAGTCAGTTATTGGGAAACGGATTGTAGTTCCTGAAGAAGCGTTTAGTTTGCTGTCAGGCAGGATAAAGGGATTTCGAATATTTAATTCAGGATTGATTTAAAAATTACAGTTTACTGCTTAGGTTTAGAGGAATGAGGACTGAATAATAGAAAGTTAAAGGGTGCTATGGAAGGACGCCGTCTGTTTATGGTAAGCTGTAATAGACATGCACTACATATTATTGACTATACAGTGCCTTCGTAAAGTCACGAATAAATTCATTATTTTTGAAATTAAGAAGTTTTCGAAAAAATCCCCTGGCACGTCGATTATGTTTTTAAAAAAGACACTTTTTGATCCACATTTGTGACGTCATCGTTGTTCGAGATATGACGTCATCGACAATTTTTTTAAATAGCAACCCCCAATTTTGACCATGCCATTTGAAAGAGCGTGTCATTATACATACATACATCATGAAAAATTATGATGTTACATAACAAAAATTTCAAGAAGATAATGTTTGAATATTTTAAAATTTAATTTTCACAATACTGAAAATGATAGTAGCCAAGACGATTAATAAATTCTTTTTGGACATTATCAATAACTTCAGGAGGTATACGATGTATCTCGTGACGAATTCTTGCTTTTAAATCTTCTAAACTAATCGGTCTAGTAACGTATACTTTGCTTTTTAAGTATCCCCACAAGAAATAATCTAGGGGTGCCAAATCAGGCGATCTGGCTGGCCACTCAATCGGACTCCTTATCCAACGATTCGGGAACAGCTCATCTAAATAAGCACGGACAGGTGTTGCATAATGGGGAGGTGTACAGTATTGTGAAAATTAAATTTTAAAATCTTCAGATTATTTGGCAATATTTCGGCGGTGATATTTTTCCAACATGAATTATTTATTTATGCACTCACTTCTTCTTCAGCTTTTAGTGTCTATTTTTCAATTTTAAACGTTTTATAGTAATTAAATAAAGAAATTTATGTCGGGTATAGATATTTTCAAATAATAAATTCCGGTTTGTTTTTGTAAGTTAACAGACAAGATTTTATAATTAATGACTGCCGCAGGTGCATTCAACGTTTTATTTTAATAGTCCTTCGATTTTCTTAGCATAAATGGATATTTTAATTATTGTTCGCAAAGTATGTGGGTCATCTTGACGGATCTGTAGTGAGTGCACTTTTGACAGTTTAGAACGAAAAACGAATGTAAAATGCTGTAGCTAGCTGTAATAACTGTTACCTATCAGGTATTATTATAAATAAAAATATTTATTTTAGCCGTTTCTACATTTGGAAACGTAAAAAACGAACGCATGGTAGTTGACAGGTCTAAGCCCACTCGTACGGTGTTTATCATAGGCGCAGATATTCCAGGAAAAGGAGATTTTGCAACATTTTTTAAACATCGAATTAGAATTCCGGATTAATTTTTTAATTGTCTGTATTTAATTATAATAATATACTTTTTCTACGTTCATGCAAAAAAAATTATTGAACTATATTTATTAAAAAAACTGGTTATTTATTGCACTCACTAGTCATTCTACTAAAGCATTTTGTGATCATGACAAACATAAACGTTCAAATCAACGCTATATTTAGTCCATTTTCTGAGACTATTTTATAATATTTTCAATCATATTTATTACATACTGGATTATGAAATTACCAGAAAATGCAATTTATTGAAAATAAAATTAGTTTCCATTGTGCATACAAGGGCGTTAGCCAGAGTTATCGTAAAAGCATGAGTATGTTAATGGCCGTTAACCCAAGTATTAAATACAACATTTTATAATTTATTAATTTTGCAAATTTCTCTTTGTTTTATCATAATGAGTGTGTCTGAAACTCTTTCATCAGACGTGGAAGAAGCTGCAACAAACGTAGTTTTCTCACTTCTACCAGAAAAATCAATAATTATGTATGAACAAGTCTATGCACGTTTATGCGAATGGTGCGATGGAAAGCAAATTCGTAACGATGTTAATGAAAAGGTAGGTACTGTTAACTTATTTCGAGAAAGATCTGATGGATATAAATCGAAAAACTTAAATATTTTAACTAAACAAGATGTAACGAAGTTTTTATAGAAAACCAAAAAACGAAACATGGGTACTAACAAAGGTAACCTATCTAGATCATAGATTTATATACCTAAAGAAATAATATTTAAGGTTGCGCTTATTTTGGGACTTAGAGATGCATGAAGGAAGGAGGAACTCACGTATATGCAGGTAAAAGACGAAAGAAGGAAATTTTTCTGCATCATAATACCCAATGGAAAAATCATGATTTCGCTTGAATTTGATTTAACTACTGGAGACATTGAAGGAATGAATTTAGTAGAACTCGAAAATACCTAGCACATTGGGTCCTACAAGTTGCGATCATTTTTGTTGGACATAAGAATGACAAATGTACAAAACAGCCAGTGGGTGTTAACACAATTGGCACCATGCCGAAAAATGTTGCATCTTTTTTAAAACTACCAAATGTGAAAGATTACTATATCGAGCAGCGCTTTCGAAGATCAACTTTGCTTTGCTTGCAAATTTTAATAGTCAAGGGCATGGAGACTGGAAAAGTAACATGGTTTCTGAAGGATATATTAAAACGTCGATTGAAAATAAGAAACAAATCGCTACAAATGTTCTGGAAATAAAGAATATGCAGATGAATGTTTCAACTAGTAACGACATTAGCAATTTAGAAATTAACAAAACGTCGAACGAATTGTGCTCCTCTCGAATACGTTGTTGTTAATGTTTACAATAAATAATGTAGATATTTATTAATACTTAATAAAACTTTTGATCATATATAA
Source organism: Monochamus alternatus (assembly GCA_037114965.1). Lineage (NCBI taxonomy): Eukaryota > Metazoa > Arthropoda > Insecta > Coleoptera > Cerambycidae > Monochamus > Monochamus alternatus. The sequence goes on from CM073431.1 coordinate 77,307,371, forward strand.
ATAAATCATATATTATCTTGATGCATAGAAGTGTTAGTACAGTGTTATATTTAAATCATAATTACAATATATTGTCATATGGTATTTATATTAAAACTTATTAATTAATTTATGCCAAGCGGTAATAATACTAATATATGGCTGCTGAAACGCAATCTCTATACAGGGCGATTCAGGACTTATCTTAAAAGAAATTCTGAGTGTACAGTGGACTCTTACAAATACAATTTTTTTAAAGGGCAGTTCAAAAATGATTTAAAAATACACTTCTGCACGGCACTGAAAACTGGTCCACTGTAAAACCTGGAAGGAAAGAAATAAATAACATTTTATGACTTCGATTTTATACAGCAAATTTACCTGCTGTTGCCTCTATTATTATTAATTATCAATAGATTTAATTTGTGGTTTTAATTAATAAAATAGTTTGACATTCCTGATATTACATCAAGATTTTGGGCCCGTTTTACCCACAAACTACTACAAACTAACACAAATGTTTCTGCTTGGCAGCAACTATGAGTCGTTTCCGTAAATCATCAATAGTATGTCCACTTCGGTGCGACACAAAAAGAAGTCCTAATGATTTAAAGTCAGGAGACCGTGGTGTCCATGGTACCGGTCATTCTCGTCCAATCCCTAGGTGTTAATACTTAGACATGGTGTACATGGTACGGATATAATTGAACCTTGTGCATGACACATCACACTGCTACAATAAGCCGTGGAAGTCCTAGACCTCCATCTCTTCCACGATTCGGTTTCAAATTTCCCTCGCGCTGCACTGTACTTGCACACAACGCACACTGCTATAAAAGTAGTTGCATTTGGCACATGTTTACTGGAAAATCGTTCTTCTGAAGAATTTCCACAGCGTAACAAATGAAAACGATATCTATCAACTCCGAGTTGTGACTACAAAAAGTAATAGGATTTCAATATTCGGAATCGCTTGGCTAGAAACTACAGTAGCCCAGCGATATAAAGATTGAAAATACTACAGATTCAATAATTTTTTACTCGGAAACTATAAGAATTTTATAAAAATTTTGTTTACTATATCGACTGTGAATCGCCCTGTATAAAAGCTTCCAGTCGCCCAGATTAATAAGTAGAACGAATATCTCTGATTGCTTCAAAATGTAAACAAATATATCTTTGTAAAAAAAAAACCCGAAACAGAAGCGAGCGAGTAAATGCCTAGTTAAAGAGTGGATAGCAAACACAAATAGCTAAGGAGCATATTCTAACTTATCGTCCTTTATACCTTTATAAAGTGTAGATGTTTTTTCTCATAATTCCGGATTCAGGACTTGTTGGTGGTAAGATTTCTATTAGATCTTTTGAACAGTAAACTTTCAAAACCATTTTAAATGTTTTGTAATTCGTATGTAATTCATATTATAATTATTGCAGATTTTGTCTCACTAATCTAGCATGAAATTTCTAATGTCGTGACACGAGTGTGATTTAAGGACACTGCTCTACATAGTGTACATACGAAGATATCCGATCTAGAGAACTTGTCTAAACATTAAAGAGTCCACGTCTGTACTTACGCCGACGGGTTTGCTAATCGGAAGGCTTACCTTCCGGTAAACCGCATTGTGTATGCCCACCATTAGGTGAATTTTTAATGGAAGCGAAGCGGAATATTTTATGGCCGACGACGTCCCCCTAGCGGCAATAATTACCATTTTATATCCTATGGTTTAATTTAGGCGAAATTATTTATAATATATATTATATCATTAACCTAATTCCGGCCATTACCGCCGCTAAGAGTATTAAGTATAATTACTTGTTCAAATTTTAATAAGAGCCCCAAACAAAAACATAATCCCTGCACTAAATTACTTTTATCGTCGTTTCAGCGGCTAATTAAGGTGTGTTCTGAGCTCCTCTGCATTTCTTATTTACACCTTACACCTCAAATTGAAATCATCCCCGATTCTCGAACAATTTCGGTCGGTATAAGCGGATTTAATTAACGACGTCGTAAATTTCAGGGGCGTTGGTGGAGAGGCTCCCTAGTAATAAAAAACAAAAATAAATATGCGCGTAAGCAGTGGCTTCACTTATTTAATGGATTACTTAGAGCCGACGTGAAATAGCTTATATTAATATTAGACATCGCTTTGGGATACCTGCGGAATATTTCATATTCTAACAAGTAAATTGCCTTCTTGTTTCTGGCGCAAAACGATAAGGGTCAAGTTTCGTTTAAGGGAAATCAGCTATGAAGAAAAACAAATAACGAATAGCATTCAGAGGCCTCTCTGAACACAGAAACATAAAAATTTTCCCGCGGAAATGCGTCATTTTCATTATAAAGGAAATTTTGAGGACTTTAGAAAAAGAGAAATCAGTTACATAAAAAATATTTTCTGCTGTGAGTTATTGACATTTTTCTTAACACAGAAACGCCAAAATTTTCCCCTGAAAATGCGTCATTTTCATTACCTATATGGAAAAAATGTAGAAAAGCGGAAAAATGTGACCAATTTTTATTTTTGAATTTTAAACGTATTTCTGAACACAAAAATCCAAATTTGGTAAATGAAGTGTAGTTGAAGGTCCCTGGGTATTCGGAATGATTGCCGATAACTCAGACTTCAGCATGGTAATTTGTCTCGAAAATAACAGGGATGCCTCAATTCTCCTTTTGGAACACGTAGAGAAAGAGTCTGTTATCCATTCGGATATGTGGAAAGCAGTGGCGGCTCGTAATGTTTTCAGTATAGGAAGCTTGAAGTGAAAAATCTCAAATTATCGTTTTATAATCACAATGGCACATTTCCTCACCACCCTTGAGGTAGTGCCATGGGCGCGTTATTTTTTTATGTGGGTTGTTCGCCGGTAGCCCTATTAGCCCTAGGTAGCCCTAGAAGAATCCGTTTTTTCATCATGACCGCGAAAAATATCTCTATTTTCACGGACCTTCTCATTATAATTTTGTATTTCTATTTTGTGAGCAGAATCTAAAGCATTTAGAATATTACGTTTACCCAGCAATTCAAATTTAATACGCGATGAAATATGTTCCTGAGATTTTTCATGTCTTTCGAGACCTCGTGTTATATTTTGCAAATTATTAAAACCCACCCTGCCTCAAACGGATAAATTATCATTAGTAAATAACAAACATTGCCAGCAGTATAATTTATTTCTAATAGTTGATGAGGTTAACCAGTCGTTTTTGTTATAACTATTATTGCTAAATCCCCTAGATTTTTGTTTAGTTATCAGCTTTTCATCGTAACTGAGAGTATGAAATCCTTTTAATAGCAAATAATCTACAATGTCTATGCAACTAGAGAAGCTGTTAATGCCACTTTAAGCACTCATTTTTTAAATAAAGTTTTAAATACGTACCAGTAAAATGTAAAAGATTGATTGTCAAAAACAAATTCTTAAAAAAACACTTTTAAATTACACAAAAAACTATTAAGTTACACAAAAACACCCGTTATCACAGAATCCCGTGAAATTACAAATCATAGATTACAATACAAATGACAAATGTTTTTATTTGTCTATTTCCAGTTACTGCCGAGAGTGCCGAGGCTTCACGACGAGCGATCGCGTGGTGGTAGAAGAAGGATGGCTAAATTAAAGAACTTACATGTTAAAAAGAGATAGTTGATGGAGACTAGAGGCCAGTGTTGAGATTTATTTGCGGGCGTATTGAAGCTAACCCAATCGTTCAAGGTCGCGCACTGATACATATATGAATGCGCTGGAGGCTTACCGCGCTTAGCGGCCAACAGCTCCGTTAACATGGGCTACGTATTCGGAGAGGGCGAAATTTCAAGCACATTCAAAATTCACGTATTTATTTGCTCACTTGAGATCTCAATTAGTAATTAGTTGCATGTGAAAATAGATTTATAACAAAATAAATATAAAAATATGATATAGATAGGTACTTATGTAATGCAAAATAAAAATAAATAAAATACATTTTCTTAGCAATGCTACAAACACCGCAGAGGAGGCTTAGCCTCCCCTGCCTCCTCTAACAAGCCGCCACTGGTGGAAAGTGTATGAGAGATTCACTAAATATGGCATTAGACCGTTAACCATAGTGTGTATATTCGTTGCTGAAGACGGTACTCATACCCAACGGATCGAGTCGTCGTAGTCGGCTGCGAAAAAATTCAAAAAGATCAACATATTCCACCGGACGAATTTGCAGACCGGCTCTGTGAGTACTTGTGGAGATGCCATTGTAAGAAAAACAGTCTAGATCCGATGCATGAACTCATTTATTATATAAAATTAGAATATGGAGATTTTTCAAATAAATAGTTTTAACATAAAAATCATTAGCCGCCATAATATTGCCACAAAAGATACCTTAACTTTTAAATACATACAGAATTCTTACAAAGTCACATGATTTTTATTTAACATTTATATTTATATAACAAACAGCTATGTGGATATAATTAATATACGCGAGCGAAACGTCGACTGGGCGCGCTCAATTTAAAAAAAATATGCTACAATTCCACTTACTTTTTATAACTTGAATAACATTCGTTTATTCACAAAACTCAAAAAAGATGAATACTAATACTAATTAACCGTCGATTATTTACAAAACCCTAAAAAACATGAATATGTAAATGATTTTCCTCAATATTTTCCTTAAAGAAAATTTCCGCAAATAAAATTATATATCATTAAAGCACAAATTAGTAGTCAAATCAAATTATCTCATTACCATTTCTATAACAGATTTCCCTTATTCTAAAGCAGAAGGAAAATGAACATTTTCCGTAAATTTTTACATTTTTACATCAAATCAAAGCCGCAATTTTATTAATTTTGTATTTCTAGAGCAGCATGTAATATAAAGACATATAAAAGACATTTTTGAGACAATTTTTAGTTAAAATATAATATAAGAGAAATTCGAGTTTTCCGGAAAACGAAACATTTCCGCGGAATAAGAAAATTGGTTATATGCTAGTAATCTTGTGTAGAACCTTCCTATAGAACAATTTCTTTTGTAACTGATTTCCCTTGAACGAAAGTTGGGCCAACGATAAAAATGTGTCACAAAGTTTGTCTTGTTTTGTAATGGGCTTAAGTTGAAGGAGAAGTAAAAATCCAGCGGGCAACAGCCTCACTTTCTCTCCACGCTAATGCTACAGCAACAATATGGTAGAATTTACGCATAAGACCTTGAGGGGTATTTTCAACTGTTCATTCTACTGCTCTTACGTTTACATAGATCTGTTTGCATTTGCTTCTTGGTTGCATCGCAGGCATCTCATGTAGGTTAAAATATTAAGCTGTTAAACGGATCAATCATAATCTTATAGTTATTATAGTATTTCCCCTGAAAAAGTTTGCTCACAATATTCCACATAATTCTTACTGTTGCTTCTTTGAATTCTGTCCGATCTTTCTTCCTCATATTTGACAGCCCAATCTTTTAGTATCAATGCCAGTTCTTCTGCGCTTCATTTATAGGTAACTCGTATTTTCATTAACAGCAAAACTTCATAAATATTCCCCATATGTATTTGTGGTATTTTTAGGAATGATTTCTTTAATTAGCACTTAGCAATTAGATTAATAATTTGCATTGCCAAAACGTGACATTTTGAAGTTTATTTGAAATATGAAGCTGTCAAACTTAACCAATTTTGATGCCATAATAGCCGAATTTTATTCAGCATCGGTTTACTTGAAGGTCAACCAAACTGATACCAACCGCATTCTGTTGGAAGCTCATGATGTCAAGGCCGAATTGCTATTCGGTCTGTCAATTTTAGAACCACTCATATTGGGGCGGTTCTAATCTTTGGTTTGTTTACTTTGAAATCAAAACATAACCTGATTTGAGTGTATTGTAAATATACGTTCCAAATTCGAATGAAAATGTTGGAAATGGAATCAAATCATTCATTAGAATGAGAAAAGGTAGAAATTAGTTACAATGGAGTAAAATTTTCAGACTCACTACGAAATTGCCAAAGTTGAAAATGGTGAGTAAAAGTATGCAAGAAAACTAGTACTAGTTTATTTTTTTACTGGAGACACCATCACTAGCAATTAATAAACGTAAAACGTCTATTATAGTTATGTATTTTTGGTAAAACGTGTGTAAAAAGCCAAATACAGAACCAATGCATTCAATTGACAATAATGACGACGTCATTAATTTAAAGCCAAAGTAAAACCACTGTCAAAAAATCTGTCAATTTTATGTCAACTGAAACCAGAACCGAAGCTTAATAAAGTTCGTCTAGTGATTGAAAACATCCCTGAATGCTGTGATCAATTAAATGTTTAAATTATTGGTGATTTGGGTCAAGTAACAAAAAAATAACAATATTTAAATGGCTGTTAGAATCGTCAAAAAAATTTCGATGATGCATCGAATATTCTTGATACTATAAATAGTAATTTCGTTGTCATACTGAAGTATTATTTTTGTAACTGTACCTAGTGCTTGTTTGATGTAGTGCTTCTAAATAGAAATAGAACATTTTAATAACCGTAAGCTACATCACATGTTGATAATTTGCTGCGAAGCTGAGCAAAATTTTGTGGTTGAGGGACGTTTATACGGTTTTACAGCGCCTTAAAATGCATTGAAAATTCCGGTATACTATAATATTTACTATGTCTCTCTATTACTAAATAAAGTTTAAAGAACAGTAGTTTGAGGAGCTGTAATTACTAGGTGACGCAATTATCAATGTCTGACAGAACAAAACTGGGCACCAAACGATTTACGGATTGCTGGATTTATTAATTACTTTTTACCATAACTAAGAAGCAAACAAATATCTGGGGTGTGAAGCTTACATAAAAAATTATTAAAATTCTGAATTCGTGATGATTAATGAGTATGACTGGAATACTATTTTAAGATTAGAAAAATAAGTCTAAATCATTTGGACTTCTTTTTGTGGAGATATTTAAAAATGAAGTGGACACTATTGATGATTTACGCAATCGTACCACATTTGCTGCTAATAACTTATGAGTTCAAAACGGATGAAAAGCAGATACATTTATATTAGTTTGTAGAAACTGGGTAAAACTGGCCCAAAACTTTGTTGTAATCAGATATATCAAACTGTTTTATTCATTAAAACTTTAAATCAATTCTATTAAGAATTAATAATGATAGCGGCAAAAGCAGTTGAATCTGCTGTATAAGAAGGTGTTATAAAATGTTATTAAGTTTTTTTCTTGGGAATTTCTATCAATTTTTTGTTCGGCCGCCGATTGCATGCTTTGCCTTGTCAGGTTTTACATTAGACCAGTTTCCGGTGCCAGAAATAGGATGGTAGATACATGGTTCTAAAACATACTTTTTTTTCGAATTAAAGCCAAACGGTGTAATTTTTAAAATCTGTATTTTGAAAATCTATATCACATGTACTAATAGCATTTTCCAATATTCCTGCAAAAGCATTTACATACTTCCTGTACTATATCAAAAACTGACATGTTGATAAAGTAAACAGCGCGCCAAATTTGATTTACATCAGATAACGTTTGAGTTATTCGAAGAATATAGTTCCGATTTTAACGCGTTTTAGCGGTAAAACAAAGCAACTTTAAATAAAGATGAATATAGTTAAGTCATATTTTAACTTCGAGAATATGATCATGACTCAATAAATTCCAGGGTACTTGACACGTCGTCGATTTTTTTCCAGTTAGAGGAACATTCTTTAAGACGTCGTTGCGCTTCAAAAATTGATTTGGTCGATTCTTTATTTTTAGAAATCAGTAATAAAAGCAACTTTAAATAGAGATAAATAAGGTTAAGTCATCATATCTTGACCCCGAGAATATACAGTATGCGCCAAAAGTATGGAATAAATTCAATAAAAACGAAACAATTATTTTTTGGGAAAAATCCTCGAACAGGTCGATTTTTAATTTAAAAAATACATATTTTAGCGTAAAATGCGATTTTCAAATGTCATTTGTTTTCGAGTAATGACGTCATCGATTTTTTTTGAAATGGCAACACCATATTTTTTTCCTTGATTCTGAAAGATCGTTTAATTCTCTATCAGACAGTACTAAAATTTTGCCCTCTCACATCGGAGGGCAAAATTTTCGAGTAAATGACGATTGAATGTTAGAAAACGTAAATTTTATCCATAAAAAAAGTAACAATTGTGAGGTATGTAAAATAAAATACAATTGATTAAATTTTATACTTAAATTAAATGTTCGAATTGCCATCCACCAACTTCCTGACAATGCGCAAGTCTGTGAAGAAATTCTTCTTGCACATTATGAATGATTTCTGGGGTAACGTATTTCGTCCTGAATGCGATTTTGAAGTTCTTCTAAATTACGTGGTTTATTAATGTACACTTTTGGCTTTAAGTATCCCCATAAAAAATAGTCAAGAGGTGTATAAAATTTAATCAATTGTATTTTATTTTACATACCTCAGAATTGTTACTTTTTTATGGATAAAATTTACGTTTTCTAACATTCAATCGTCATTTACTCGAAAACTTTAGTACTGTCTGATAGAGAATTAAACGATCTTTCAGAATCAAGGAAAAAAATATGGTGTTGTCATTTTAAAAAAAAATCGATGACGTCATTACTCGAAAACAAATGACATTTGAAAATCGCATTTTACGTTAAAATATGTATTTTTTAAATTAAAAATCGACCTGTTCTAGGATTTTTCCGAAAAAATAATTGTTTCGTTTTTATTTAATTTATTCCATACTTTTGGCGCATACTGTATAGTTCCATGTATGCGAAATATTTGCATACCCTACATCGTCGATTGTGTCAAATAAAATAACAATTTAAACAGCCCGATGGAATTCGTATGCAATTAACGTCATTGAATTTAAATCAGAACCAAATCTGTTCGTGAAGCCATTGTCCCGACGCGGGGAATCGCGTCCCTCGTACGTTTAATTAAGCCCAACGCAAATTACGTCGGTTACGCCCCTGAGGCCGGAGAATATTTGGGGTGTAGCTGTCCCCCAAGAAATGTACATTAAACGTAATTTAGCAGGGCGCAGTTTGACAGGAAATTTAGAACGGTACAAAGGATCCCGAAGAGGAAGGACGAATATAATATCCTGATGGTATCCTGTTATAGCCGAGTTGGTGCCGTGGAGTCATCCTGAACTATATTGCGCGTGCATATTAGCTCCTAATAAAAAAAACAATATTTTAGGAGAGACACGAGGGATTTCTTTAATTAAACCGATTTGTCCCAGATGTATTCAGAAGAAGAAAATTTTGCGACAACCCAATATGAAAAACTTGTGACTCATTTTACATTTCATTCATAGATAAATTTAGAATGATTTTCACATTAACGATTTCACTGGAGGTAGGAACCTAGTTAATATATTTGTAGTAAGTCAAAAAACAGGAAACAACTACCAAAAAGTTACAAAATATGAAAGAATAAAATAGTGTATGAACGTAAAAATGTTGAGAAGAAAAAAAAATACAAAATTAGTAGTAATATAAATACTTATGTTTAAATTAAAAGAGTACCAATATAGTAAGGAACAAAATTAAGTACTACATAAATGAATGATAGCATCACAAATCTTACACACATTATATCTGCACGGACCAGCACAGCAGAGACTAGCAAAGCCTGCTTAAGAAGGTACGCATCTTATTTAATAGAGTAGCGCACATTTGACCAGCACCAATACGTACCATTACTCACAACGACCGTCACAGGAGGTCGTGTCGATGACATTCAATTTTTTTACGTGGTTTAATGGGTCAAGAAAGCGATAAAACATCATCAAACGTTTTATGGTCCCAATTCAAGAAAGCGATGGCAGCATTTTAACTTAATTTTGCTCCATAATATATCAATTTGCTTCAGTTTGAGGAACACTCTTTAACGACATTGTGGCGCTTCAAAAATAGTTCGGTCGATTCTTTATTTCTAAAAGTCAGTAGTCAATAATAACGGAGAATATACCTTTGATCGGCTCTATGTACGAACCTGAAATCAATAAGGGCAACTTTCAAGCCTAACATAGCTTTGCATCGGATGTGAGATACCTTGAAGTCATAGTCGAACCTTCATTTGGAAACACGACTAAAAAACGTGTACATATCCCATAAGAAGTGCCGCAGGCCCATTGGTAAAACCTGAGGAATAAAACCAAGAGTACACTGCCATTATTAAACCACTGTTAGCTTATGGGACTGTACTCTGGTGGTCGAAAATCCAACAGACAACTACTAAACAAAAGCTGAGTCGGTAACAAAGAAGAACTATTTGAATGACATTACCATAACAATTGAGGCAATGCTTTGCCTGTCACTTTTGAATATTTATATAAAAGAAGTTGCTTTAGCAACTTTTCTTTTCCTCAAGAACGTTGATTTCAAACCATATGTAGGATGTGGAGAAGTTAGGAGTCACATGTGGAGAAAGTTTGTCAGGAAGATGCTTCTTCTACAAGCAAGCGCTGACAGTATTTCTCTTCAGCTATTTCATGCGCTCTGTGAACATACTGCCATCTCATCAACAAGAGAATCTGTGCTGGGAGAACGATGACAACGTTACCTCTTGAATAGTTTTGTTACGTTTATCTCCTAACTACAAAAGGCCTAAGGCCTAAGTGCTGTAGCTCTATAAGTTACCCTCTTCGTAAATTCAGAATCCAGATACCTTTGATTGGTTCGTGTATTTTGTTTATATTCGTGTATTTAATTTATAAAAAATAATGCAATTTTGAATTCAATAAAAATCCATAAAAACGCTACGAACTTGTACTTACGTCAACTCAATATTTTATAGAATTGACAAATTTTAAATTTTTTGTACGTCTTCGAAAAACTGTTGATGAAATACATGAAGGCCTTTTCAAGCGAAACAAAATTATATCGTACTTTAGCGCTCCTCGACAGCTAAAAGGTTAAAATTAAACATAATTTCGGTATTGACTTTTCCACAAATTGATTTAAGTGCCTCACTTTTCCTTGCGCTGAATTAACACCGAGAATATTGGATGCTGAGGGAACGCGAATTACGGATGAATATTAAATTTTCACACATTATCTTAAAATGGATTTGCAATTTATGTCGGATTCGCGTCCTGCTTTGCTAGTTCGTAAAAATGGAGGAAGCTAGATTAAAATTCTTTTCATTTTCGCGCATCTTTATTGCACCATAAATCCTCGGCTGACTTATTCCGGCAGCTCTTCTTTTAAAGTCCGGCTGTATCTAAAGTGGCCATTAACGTTGCACTTGACTTGCGTGGTTAGTTTGACGTATAGCTAGGATATTTTACTCTTTACATACATGCACCTAACATACTCTTTTTCAATCTTTACAGTACCTGTTTAAAACAATTTAAGAGTATTTTATCATAAGCAGTGGACAGGTATTTAATTTATAAATACTTAAACATTTTGTTTGAGTATTTTGCCACACAGAACATAAATATAAAAACAGAAATTGTAAACCTGCAGTGACCAGGGTAGGGTTGTTTCTAACACGTGTAGAGACATTTCTGTTCGTAAATAAAGTTTAAGTATCTAGTGCCATTAATAGTTTAAATCTTGAATAATTTAAATTTGTCAACCTAACTTTACATAATGTTAAAAAAGAATTATTTAACTAATATTTGATGATTTGATTTCAATATCCAGTTGAAAACCATATTAGTTACGTTCTTTCTAAATTTATAAAAATATGCAAACAAAAAAGTTGTGAATCTTTATTTGAAGGCCAAGGACAGTTTATATGCGTCAAATTAAGAACGTCGATATACAGAAATACTAGAGATACGTATATGCAATTAGACAAAAATCGGTAGGATCACAAAAAAGAAGAAATGAAAAAATATTGTGATGTGTATGTGATGTGAATATAATTTTGTTATGTGTTTACTTTGTTTTAATATAATTTAAATTTTTATTGGGCGCCAATGTTTTAGTTTGTTTTGTTTTGTTATTTATTTGTGTAGAATTGTATTTATGTTAAATTTGATGTGTCACTTCTACATGTTTGATTTATTAAGAATATAATTTTTGGAAAATTTAAATTTTTCATTAAAGATAATATTGTTTTACCTGCTATTTTTATACCCTGGCTCTGATTTTACTCTTTATATCAGGAGTGAATTCTAACAGAATAAATAACACAGTTTTTATATAATGTTCTTATATCTGCACAGCAATGAAAAATTCTCAATTTAAATAAGAAATATTTTCAATAAACAATAAACATTAAGAAATATTTTTTAACGATTTTTAATATTTAACGAGAAATTTTATTTGTTTACTTTCAGTTACATACTTCATTTAATTTTATATTTATGGCAATGCTATTTTATTTTATGCAACTAGAAATATACAAATGTGTAGTAAATTGTCTATATTTTATCATAGGTCATATTTGTTCTTTTAAATTAAAATGGCCGTCTCAGCTGACGGTATCATTTCGTGAAACAATTAATAATTGAATTTTTAAAGTTTAAACTTTTAATATGGTTCAAATTTTTATAGAGGTAAGTCTTTATATATTATATTTTACTTTTATCGTCAGAGAAGTTGAATACTGATTATTACACATGCTAGCTAGCTAAATTTTTGTTTATGTACACATGAATTTTCTTACTCTCTGTAGACGATGCCTCGAAGTTGATTTCCTCTCTCTGGAAGTCCCAGGATGCCGTTGATACCCTGGACTCGATATTATTATTAAATTATGGAATTTCTACCTGGTGATACTTTTGATATAATTTTGGAGGTTATTTTCTACTGGAGACCTGTACCTAGGACCTTCTGCAAGCCCCAGCTCTAGCTATGGAGATGATTTCCACCAAACTTCTTGAATTTTGCCTTTGTAGATGTTAAATTTGAGTTACTTTTCTTAGAATAATTATGTGAAATTGGTGAGTATAAAATTTTACTGCTTAACTAATTTTTTCTGATTTAAAATCCAAATTTCTTCTCAGCCCAACTTTGCACATATTCTTGTTTTCACAGTTTCTTCGTAACTAAATAAATAAACTCTTATTTCCATGTATTTTTATCCTCTTGATTCCTAATAGTTTTTATTAAGGTCTATACACATGTTTCACTTTAAATTTAAATTCATTCAATTGTTCACTTCACTAATTGTCTTTTTAAACTTATAAACTAAATTTACAACTATATAACAATTTTTTTCTACACCCGTATTATAACAATGCACTTATACGCCCATAATCCGTTTCATAATGATACCCATTACGATACAGATTTTTGATCAATAGAAACCCATAATTTTTCAATCAAGCATGCTGTGCATTTGACGTTTATCCTAGGTTCCTATGTAATTATTTTAGATGTCAAAATCAGTACGTATTAAATTTTCGTAGATACCTAGCTAAACTTCGATAATTTATCAAAATGTCTGATATCAGCGATATAGAAGAATTACCATCGACTCCTCCCCACATATCGGAGAAAGCAGAAAATGCAGTTCATACGAATAATTACTGTTACCTATTGTGTTCAATAAAAATATAAAATTTATGGTTTTTGATTATTTATCGGGTGTAGAAAAAATAGCGTATGCATAAACCATACGAAACTCGCCTTCGGCTCGTTTCGTATCTCGGTTAATGCTCGTGTATCAATAACCATCATTACATTATCGTTGCATAATATACTATTATTCATTTTTATTGTCAAATATTTCTTAATTTGGGTTTTTCTAGAGTCCTGTCAGATATGTTGCTTTTTGTATTGTATAGCCATCTTAATATTTGACAGTTCTATTTGTCATTAATTCTAATATTGGAAATTATCATTTTATTATGCAAATATTTTTATGTACTGATGTTTTTGTCTAGCGATATGCATATATAATTAATCTTTGATTTTTAAACTTTTCATTGATGTAACTATGTCTGGGTTTTTAATTCATTTCTTTTTGTACTATCCATTTATATGTATCATGTCTAACAATTTTGATAGAATTTTTTAAATAAATTTAATGATAAAATTTGTAAAATTTTGCCTTTAAATATTATAATAAGTTTCTTTACATATATTTTATACTACATAATTTCAAAACTAACCATTTACATATATTTTACACTAATAATAACAAATATTTCAATGATAATTCTTTTAGATTTGTTAGTAATAGCTATTTATGATATACGTGTTAAAAGTAAGATTTTATTTTGTGATGATTAAAAAACGAGCGTAGCGTTCACGAACAAAATAAAATCACTTTTAACACGTATATCATACACTATTTTTTCTACAAAACAATCGGAAGAACTTTAACCTTAATAAAAATAAGAAATCAAAAAATACCACACAGATCGCAATGTTTATGAACCAAAATTTTCGTAGCAACCAGTGCTGTTGTTAGTTAGCGGAAAAAACGCAAAAATATTGACAGCATTTTCTAGTAATATTATAAGTATAATGAATAATCTCGATAATGAGCGTAACGAATCCATCCCTGCTGAAATCGAAGAAGCCGCCAGTCGAGCAACATTGGAATTATTGCCGGCGAAATCAAAGGAACAGTACGAAATCGCTTATAGACGCTTTTCGGAATGGTGCAACATTAAAAAGGTCCCTGGGAAATGAAACGAAAGTGTTTTACTGGCATATTTTGAGAAAAAAGCCAAGATATGGAAATCGTCAACGCTGTGGTAAAATTATTCCATGATCAAAACTATGTTGAAAATAAAGCAAGATCGAGATATAAACAAACATTATAAACTTATTGCTTTTTTAAAACGGAAGGGTGAAGGATATCAAGCAAAAAAGTCAAAAGTTTTGACGAAGACGCATATCGACAAATTTCTCACAGAAGCAGAAGACGAAAAGTATCTGATGATGAAAGTCGCAGCAATAGTGGGTGTCTTCGGGGCGTGTCGCCAGGAGGATTTGTGTCAGATGACCATTGACAATATCGAATATTTGGGTACTTCGGTTGTTGTGACCATACCAGATACTAAAACAAAAGTGCCTCGGACTTTCAGTGTTGTTGGTGAATTCTATTTAATTTTTTTTAGAAAGTATATGGCACTCCTTCCACCCAACGCTGACCCTAGACGACTTTTTCTTAAATATATGAAGAATAAATGTGTGAGGAATCCAGTCGGAATTAACATGTTTGGTAAAATGCCTGCCGACATTGCAGTGCATTGAGTTCTTGAATCTACCAAATCCTCAACTCTACACCGGACACTGTTTTCGTCGTTCATCGGCGACATTATTAGCAGATTCTGGTGCAAATCTTACTACCATCAAGAGACATGGAGGATGGAAATCTTCGACGGTAGCTGAAGGCTACATTGAAAATTCACTGGAACAGAAGAAGGAAATTGCGTGCCAAATACTTCCTACTGCTACAACTACTAGCAAGACCACCAGTACTACCAGTACTATTTCTACAGAAAATAGATGTGTCACACTTGTTGACAGTAAAACCAACTTAAGTATGATGACTCCGCAGGGAATTACAATTTCAAATTGTTCTAATTTTACTATAAATGTTAATAGTAATAACTAGTTAAAATGTTGGTTTGTACTTATTTAAAATAAAAAGTTGTTCATGTGTTTGTTAAAACGTTTTATTAATTTTCAAAACAAAATTTAAATAAACTTACTTACTTTTAACACGCGTGTCAAAAAATGACATTTTTAACATCAAAAATGACAATTAAAAAGCCCACTTTTAACAGTTTTGTAGAAAAAGTAAATTTTTATAGCGTTTAATTCTTAGTAAATGGCGAACTATTCACGTATCATTTCCGGATATCATGTATAGTGTATCTAAAACAACCGTATATAAATACTTACAAACCCCTTACATCAAATCAAGTTGAACATATCAGGCTTATTTCTACCGAAGTACACCTACACATACAACATAATTTTATCAAAACCAGTTAAATATGCTAATCAAAATATGTAAGATCCAGTTTAGGGTGCGATAGACATTCAATCAAGATCACGAGTCTCATTTCTCCACAACTTTGTAGTTCAACTCTATTAAACTACACCAAGAGGTGTTTGTAATCCACTACTTGATTAAAGTGGAAGGCATATTAATGAGAATTGATACCAGAACATTTATTTACACAGGGTTAGCAGTAGTAACAAAATTGTTTGTTCTTTGCATTTATATTTAACGAAAACTAACTAACTAACATGTACACTGTATACCTTATTCTGTGAGAAACAGTAATAGGAAGTACTAATTTCTTCTATTATATTATTACATAATGTTCTACAGTTGAATTGTTGGGTTTGACTTTCGATATCAATGTTATTTTATGCATATACAGGGTTAACTATGACTAAGTACAAAAATTTTAACCACGTGCTCAGGGAAACCTAAAAGACAATAAAAAATTTATTTCGGAATTCTAGCTCGATGTTAAAAAAATGGGGCAAAACCCTCTTTTCCTACGGAAAGTCGGCGCCTATGTCATCAGTCATCGTCCAGTCATATGTCAACTAGGCATATGCAACTAGGTACCATGCGGTCGTTCCCACAACGTTCCAACGTTGCCGAATGTAGAAACAACGAAAATAAACATTTTTATTAATAATAATACCTAAGTACCTGATAGATAACAGTTAATCCGGTTAGCTACAGTATTTTGCATTCGTTTTTCGTTCCTTCGTTCCAAACTGCCAAAACTTCATTTTCACTCATTACAGGTCCGTCAGAATTACTTGCCACAAAATACACAGATGCAGTTAATAAAATTGCCCATTTATTTTAAGAAAATTGATTGAAATAAATACTAACAGAAAACTTCGAATACACCCGTGGCAGTTTTTAATTTATAAAATTTTGTCCGATAACGGTCACTCCACTGCATTGCTCTCAACTCTAGGAAATATCTTCACGTACGTTTAAAGAAAATTGTGGAAAACTACACATGTCCCAATATATCGCCACCATCCATTATTTAATGAATAAAACGTTTAAAACTGAAACTATCACTAAAAACGGAAAATTAAAATTACAATGTCAACGCCACCATTCAGTCTTCGGTCCGCCTACACCGAGAACTTAATATTCTTCAGATAAATATTCTTATGGCAATCAATATAATCAATATTATCTTCTTTTATGTACGATCGTGGGTTTCTTCATTCTAGTATTGTTTTGACACTTCCTCCGTGACATGGGGTTACACGCACATAGCACTTGTCAGTCGATGTGTATGTCGACTGTGTTGTTGGTTTCTAATACTCTACAAATGTCAAACAGCAGTAGTGGTCAGAAAAGTAATATTACAGAGCACTGTAAACGCCTCGGGAAATTTAAAATAATAATACTACAATATTATTATATGCAAACATGGTCGATTTTTGTGTGGACAATTATTTTGTTAATAAAAATATCTTAGTTTAAACTGTAGTAAAGTAGGCATAAATATATGTTTTGTAAAATGTAGATCAGAAAGAATGCAAGAAGAAGAAGTGGTGTGTCAGAGTTGAGTTGTTGTAAAGATAGAAAGTGCGAAATAAAGAAAGTAGTAAAACGTTATTGGGTATTTATTTAATTAACAAAGAAAATATTACCCTAACAATTGTTAATATCGTTACTATTATTAGTTTTCAGTATTTGCTTTTCGCACATTCAAATTCGTGTAATCGCGGAAATTACGGATATGGTACTAATTTATGGGAAGTGCGACGAAAGTGCATATCGTGCAGCAGCAGAATATCAAATACGTTTTCCAAATAGACAGAATATGTCAAATCCTCGTACATTTGTACGAATTGTACAACGTACAACACGTGCTGGAGTTTTAAATACGTATGTACCTACCTAACTTGAAAATAAAAAAGAACCAATTTCATACTTTTTAAAATTCCTTCTTTTTTACTTAGTGACATAAAAATAAAGTATTTTTAAACTACAATAGATATACTTACAGAAAAAAAGTATTTTTTTATTTATGAAATGGTCGAGGGAAACCAAGAGGTCCCCAGCAAGTACAACAATTTTTACAACGACAAGTTATAATGAAAACAAGTTAGAAAACAGAAAATAATTTAACTTTCTTGAAATCTCCAAATATCAGTTCTGGAAGTATCAGTAAGGTAGGTTTTACTCTCAGTACTACCATATCGTGTTTCTCATTACATAATCTAATATTTTATAAACAAAAATTTTCCTTTAAAAGCACCGTAAATCGTTACACGTGGCAACGCGGTGCTCTGTCATTACCATTGACAACTTTGACTTTGATAGAATATACCTAACCTCGCAGCTGACAGGCGGCATAGTCGCCGAGAAATTAGGGGTTAATAAGGTTTTGAAAAAAATTTTTTTTCGCTTTATGAATAAGTTTGGAATTTTTTTGAAGGGTGATTCCGTTAATTCTGAATTTTCCCTATCCCATCTTAAAATATTTGTACTAAGTCATAGTTAACCCTGTATGTTATAAGTAAATTAAAACTAAACATTAATTATTTGTTTGTTATTGTTAGAACTTTTGTGTCAATAAAAATAGGTGTTATCAGTTATTGTGTTATTTCCTTTACACCTTTCCATTTTCTTTGCAAAATACTCTTTAAAAGATTTATTCTTTAGTTGTTTTTACTTAAATGAACGTGAAGGTTAAATTGTTTCAATAATAATATACACCGTAACTGAAATGGTAGAAATTTATGGAAGAGTAAGCCTCTTTGACCTACCCCTAGCTATACTAGGCTGTAGGTTGTTCCATTATTAAAACCTCTATATTCCCTATATTGGTGGCACTGTGGCTAATCCGTCGAAACCACTCCTCAGATAATCGTGCTTCTCTGAAACTCCCTAGCAGCTTCTGCAACCGATCGCTAAACTTTTAGTATTTTCAGTAGTAAGTCTCTCCAAAGTCCTAAAGTTTCGCCGCAATTGAAAATATCAAATTTTAAATAAAAATTTCGCTACACTTAAGTAATTTCTGTTACACATCGCCATATTTTCAGTTATAAAAACTTTAATTAATGCGCATCTAATTGACCCTGATATAAAATTTTCACTGAAAAACTTAATCACAAGTTTCCCTTCAGACTAGCATTAAAAGTTTCATTAAAACGAGTCATTTCTCAACTAATTGTCGTAGTTCGTTCTAGTCCAAGTTAATTTAGTTTGGTAATCTGGAACTTCACCAACTGAAATCTTTTAGAATACTTTATGACCTTATTTTGGGACAGATGTTATTAGTTTGGTATATGGGCATGGGCAAACTGATGTAATTTAAGTAGAACTAAAACTCCTGTCGTATTTTTGTTCTACTTGGGGTCCAAAATGTATGTCTTCAGAGGCATTGCAAAGATATGTTTCTATTAATCAATCATTGTTAATGGAATATTAATTGGATCTCAAAATATTAGTCTCAAAATATTAGTTCATAGTACACAGAACGCATTTGCTGCACCTAACACAACTTTCTTCACAAACTACTATTGTAGACTATTTTTGCAACTTTCAAGATAAGACCAATAAAGATTAATTAGTTTTAGTACAAATAAATTGACAAAATGCTCAATATAAAATGAAGCTGTAATCAATAATTTTACTTATTAGAAACCACTGTTGAACACTTCTTTTACGATTTTGACTTTCTGGATAACGTCGATAAAAATTAATCAGTAGTGAAAATATTCAATCATTCTCTATATCTTATATCTTGAATGTGTTAATTTACACTAATTACACAGCATCACCAAAAAAAAGTGATCTGCGCGACGGACTAGACCTATATATTCTTATGTATTTTCACACGCTGAATCCGAATTTGGTGTCCATTTAACCTCATCGCCCTAGGTTCAAGGTCATCCTAAGGTCAAAGCGAAGATAAACATGCAAGTGGACCAAACTATCGTCCTTTTATATATTTGGGGTCGCTGGATTTGAATTGGGGATTCAGTTAACCCTATCAGGTCAATTTAAAGATCATTCTAAGGCCAAATATAAAGATATATATTATGCAAATAGGAGCAACTATCCTACTTCTATATTTTTGGGGTTCTTGGATCCGAATTTGGAGTTATTTTACCATGGGGTCAACTTAACTAGATAACCTCAAAATTCTAATACTCAATAACGTCTCTAAATGGTCTACTGATATTAAGCGATTAATGAACAAAGTCAAACCTGAATGGTAAAATTCTAGCAAATGGAGATTGTCCATTGATTCTTCTAAAAGAACTCTAAAAGCCATCTTTTTTCATAATATGTATACCCCTTCATTCCAGTAGCGCATTCAGTTGTTTGAAAGGTGAGTTGTGAGGATTTGAAAGTTGTTACTGTCTTATTGACAATCAGGTTTCATAAAATATCCGTGCTTCTTATGTGAATTGGATAGCCAAGAAGAGCTTCAATTCAACCAGGTAGTAAGAACAGCAATAGAGAAGCATCAGTTGCTTCTCCTAAAGTCCTAATTCCAACACTTCACATCAAGTTAGGAGTTATGAAACAATGGGTGAAAGCTCGTAATTTATCATCATATCACGAAAGCTTTTTCTCAGTATTTCAGATGTAAAACTACTACAAGGAATTTTCAATGGATCTCAGAATCGTAAAATGATGAGAGATGACATTTTTTGTCAGCAAAGCGAGAAAAGATGAAAAAGCGGTATGACTGATCAAATTTAACTAAGTCAGTGTAGATACTACTTAATATCGTAAAAAAATGTTGTAAAATCCTTGGTTTCCGTGAAAAAAATTATTGAAATTAGTAGTAGTATTTTCAACATCACTAGCCTACTGTGTCAAATGCAGTTAATCTTAAGGCGGTAGTATAACACGGGTATGTCACGAGCAATTTTCAACCGGATGGTGGAAGAGATGAAGGTCCACGGCGTATTGCAGCAGCTGAGAAACACATTTTAGAGACTGTTGAAGAAAATCCTCAAATAAGTATCAGGCAAATCGCTCACCAAGTACAAGAAATGTAGCAATTAACATTGTGGCGTATCATACACGAGGGTTAATTATGCTAATAGTTTCAAAACGAGCTCAAAACGGATAAGAACCAGAAACATTTGTGTTAGTTTGTTGAAACTGGGTATACATCGGTAGACAAAATTTTGACCAGTAACATCAGGTATATCAAATTATTTTATCAATTAAAACCACAAATTAATAATTATATATTAATTATTATCTATATTATAATAATAATAATAACGATAGCTGCAAAAACAGTTGAATTTCCTAATATAAAATAGGTATAAAATTTTATTTACTTATTTCCTTGGGAAATTCTTTTAATTTTTTGTCCGTTAATATTTTATTACACTTTGCCACCGTGCCGGTCACCAACTACATGCTTTGCCTTGGGCAAGGTCAGATTTTACAGTGGATCAGTTTCCAGTGCCGTGCATTTTCAAATTATTTTCATACTGCTTTTTTTGATTTTTTTAAATAAGTTCTGAATCACTCTATATTTAGAACGTCCCTGTATTTGAAACAAGACTCAATTACATCTACTTAAACATATATAAATACAGAAATTGTCTATTTTGTCGACTCCTATTTAAGTTTGCAAATAGAATTGTTAGCTCTGGTACACCCGTTAGAGAGAAACATTTTATCAAGGGCTTGTGAAATATTAAACACACACATTTTGCAAAACGGGGAATGTTTTGTGCCATTAAACGGATATGCCGTGTTTTCTAGTCAGCAAGTAAAAAATATACTTTATTTACAGAAGCTCTGTGAAGTCCCTTAAGCGAAAAAAGGTCAGATAGGCAGGTTTTAATTAAGTTTGCTTGTGCTTTTCTCGTTTTTATATGCTGTTCCGTTTTATATACGTAACGAGTCGAGGTAACAACAGTTTTGTTAATCACGGACTTGAAGGGACTTATTTATTTCGGTTATATTTTATATTTCTTTCTTTGCACGTGTGTAGTGTCATCCTCACAAACTAATGGCTGTTATAAAATAAAATGGTCTTCTTGCTTTTATCTTGAAAAATTTGTTCATAGCCGTTTCTTCACAAAACTGGAAAATTGGTTTGTGAAGTAAACCTATTCATTATCTATTTTTTGTCAGTTTCATTCAATACAAGGAGTATCTTTGTTTGGTCAGTGGTCTCGATGTGGCCAGTCCGTTGTGAGATCGGATCCGGGAACTGGTAGACCTTAGATCTGCTGTATTCGTGGAGAGGATTGGCACCCTCTCTGCGGGTATAGTAGGATAGAAGGATGTTGGCTTGATCCAATCTGAGGGATTGATACCGGTCGACGTTTGACCGCTCCCTTAGTTAATGAGGATTTCCAGGTTTTTCTCATTCCTGCACTGAATGGTGGTTAGGTTATACCTTTGAGTATTTACACCAAGAGAGTCAATCCTTAATAAAGACCTAAATAGTTATCATAATTCCTGTTAGATGTCGTACTGTGTAACAATACGCATTTATTCAAACGAAGGAAATAAAGCGCTACTATTTTAATTCGCAAAAAAACTGTGAAGGCGTTTCGAGGGCGTGGCCGCGTGACCCTTTTTCATATACCTGCCTAAATAATAAGATTGTGGCAATATATTTATATTCAAACCACAGATCATAAAGTTTGAAACATAAGCAGTTTATTTTATTGCGTTAGAGAAGTAAGAATATGAACTGTAAATTAATTAAAAAAAAAACAGAAAAATAAGATTGTTAAAAGAGTTTTCAGCGATATGCCAAAATTTACATTTTCTGTTTTATTTCCTTTAAACATATTAAGATAATTCAAATGAATTCGACATACCTACTTCTATAAAGAGACATATAGAACTGCAGATTATCGTGTGGGTTTCTCTTACTGCATAAGATGCATTATTATTTTGCGAAAAATTCATTAGTAAAAATTCTAAAACACCAAGTATCTTTTTTCAATGTTTGATCTAAGTATAATTTTGTGATGGTGTGAAGTAAATATTATTTTGTAGTCTTTTTGAAGAGTAATTTTTAAATTAAAATTAAATTTAAATTAATTTAAAAATTCAAATAATTTAACATTTGCGCATGCAAATTTAAATAAATTTACATGCGCTAATGTTTTTAGTAAAAATAATTTGTGAACTTTACAGGCCTCATCAGAAAAGAATGTGTTTCAAAATTTATTATTGTAAGTATTATA
The DNA here is from genome assembly GCA_037114965.1 of Monochamus alternatus. Classification (NCBI taxonomy): domain Eukaryota; kingdom Metazoa; phylum Arthropoda; class Insecta; order Coleoptera; family Cerambycidae; genus Monochamus; species Monochamus alternatus. The sequence goes on from CM073431.1 coordinate 77,330,471, forward strand.
TAAGGTGAACCATTAATGATGTGCCAGAGTAGGAATGACAGTTTTGGAGCAAAATATGAAGATATAGCTAAATATGCCTTACTAAAATGTTGCTGTGGAAAAAGATACAGGTTTACATTTTTTTTTTGTTTTTTTTTTAATAACTAGGATCGCTCAACCGATTGTCATCAAATTTGGTAGGGAAACATATTTTAAGAAAAGCAATCATAATTTAAGAAAAGCAATCATAATTTATGTAGTAGGTACCTATTAAAACAGATAGACCATTGCCAGATGATGACAATTTCTATCTTATTTTTTGTTAACGAAATTCCTACCGTTTTCCAGAAAACTGATCTAAAACAACCAAATGTATTTTTCGACGTGAGGAAACCTCTTAGGAGCATTAGAAAATTGCCATATTGAAAATTTTCTGTAATTAGCTGTAATAATTAGTTTAATTAATTAAGACATGTAGAAGTAGAGAGAGTTTGCTCAAGGGCTAAGTTGTTTTTATTGCTCTGTTGTTATTTTTGTCCTTAAAAGTAAATATGTAGATAATTTTTTTTTCAAATATGAGTTTTTTTCCAAAGTTACTCTGGACATTTAAAAAAAGTAAACGACTCATTGATACCTACTAATTTTTTTGAATTAAATTTCAATCAGTTGAGAGATACTTGCGTTAATACAAAAAAAGAAAACACAAATAAAAATATTTCAACTTTGACACCTTGTATCTTTTTCCACAGAAATATTTTACGAAGATATATTTAGCTATATCTTCATATTTCCTCCCAATGATGTTACTCCTCTTCTATGTCCCCTTATTAATGGCACACCCTGTATATTTTTATCGACACGTATTGAATGACTTCTTCACTTGAATTTACCAAAGCTGGAGGGAGGAATTGGTATGATAAAAGTGTTATCTGGCGGTTAATATATTTTAAGCTTTAACTTTCATTGATACGCGAAAGTGAATATGAACTGGATAACTGCACTTCTGTATTTTTTTTTATTAAAAATCGTGATGAAATTACTATAATTACTTATCAGAATTCAAAATCTATCATTATAGTCGATTTTCGCCTTGCGCGGAAAAGTTTTATTCCTGGAATGTTTCATCTAGTTTTATTACATTTTAAAAATTAACATTTATTTCCTGCCTGCTTCCTCATGACTAACACATTCACTTAATAATAAAATAAACAGTAATCCTATCGAATGTTATTAAAGTTATGAATTTTAAGTACATACAAGCTTTTGAAATAACAATGACACTCTCTCAAAACAGTTTTTGAACTTCTCGAAGTTCTGAGTAGAAACTCATTAAATTTATATTGGTAAGTGAAACAACTAATTACTAATGTTAAAAGTTGAAAGTAGATTTCATTACAAATACGTCAGCAGTTCAAAAGAAATAGCAAAATTGAATTTAAAGAGTGTCAATATTATTGCAAACGATTGTACATAACATAATATGTATGAACCAATCATCTTCGATGGGAGGAGCTTTCAAAATTATATATCCAAATTCATGTCATTTTAGTACCTAATATTGCGCCATCTATTAGCAAATAGCCCAAGCGTAAACGTTCTTTTTGAGTTCGTTTCCCATTACGTGAGAGTTGGTTTCCCATTCAGGCCAACAAGGTCTCCCATTAGATTGACTAGTCTTAGTGTATATAGTCAAGGGTTATACCAACGTAAGTCGTTCTTGGGCGCAAATCCGGCATGCTCTATAATAATATGCACAAGTCTCTGACTTCTGGACTAATCCTTGTGATTAGAATGAAACACACATATTATTATTATCATCTCTGCTTGATATTTTTTGAGAAAAAAAAATGTGTGTAGTTTTACTCTCACTCCAAGGCAACACCTAACACAACAGTAAGAGAGGGAGAAAATACCTAAATACCTTAAACGGACTTAGGATCAGCCGGATTTTTCCAATGAATACAAGCTTGTCGCTGGCTAAACTCTTACGTTCAAAGAATTTAATAATTTCACTTTCAGTATTCCGCTTCCATATTGTCGTAATAATGGCTGATTTACGCACTGTTTGCGTGATAGCATTTTTGACAGAATTATTTGATTTATACAGAGATCATCCTTTGTCTTTGATTAAATCTAAAGACTACAGTGGGAAGCAAAGGAAAACTGCTGCATTAAAAAATTTCAATAAACTTATGTGGACTAGAGTGACAAGCATATGAAAAATGCTGCATATGAGATTTCAATAAATTAATGTGAGAAAACTCAACTCTTGCAAGCAACTACTGCTTAAACTATTTAGGTTGGTTCCTTTTATGTTTTAACTTTTTTGTAATTGCAGCTACAGTATCTAATTGCTATATAAACTTCAACTTTTAGAAGATCGCTTCTAAACAACTTAAAGACTGATGATAAATTGAATTATAAAACGGTAGGTGTAAATACACTATGTGTGTTTCGTCTTACTTGACGTCTGTACATGTAAAACGGATAACGAACAGTGTCTAAGTCGCCCTTAAGAAAGGTGTTTAATATCAATAAATGGCATGATACCAAAACAAATAGAACAGGTCTTTGGAGTCCCTGGTGGATTAAAAATAAACATTCCATAAATCGTTATATGCAACAACAGTATCACCAAGATTCGAGGAGTTCAAATTTAAGAACAAAATTTTGAAATTACTAATTTTCAATTAGTAAATTTTATCTTACCGAGAGATAGTTAAGTTAAATCGTCTCAAACGCCAAAAAAAGAACTGATTTCTGGACCTCATGACGATATATTCGTCCGATTCCATAATTTCAGAATAACTAATTTTTTATTCTAGGAATTCCTATGTTTCTTTCTGCAAATAATTATCATGGGAATTGGGTATCTAGTAGTATCTACTATTTCCTATTCTTATTGTTGTGTGTTAAACAAACGGTCACATGTTTATCAAGTTACTTGCTTCTGGTAGTTTCTATTTTATGGATGGCAGTTAATTTTATGTCTCTATTGCTTTTAAGTGAAAACTCTTACAAAACACCAACTTTCTCAATAGTCGGGAAGTGCTTTTATTCCGATTATTATTTTTTAAACACTGTTCCTGAAGAGGCCATTATTTATTACTACATGTCTGAAGTCTTCAGAAAGTGGCATCCGGAAATCCGAAAATTAACAATGCGTTTTACAAAATCAAAATTTCCCTCCATTATTAATTTCATCTAAACTCTATACTGTTTTCGAATATAACTTTTTAGTTGGAAAAGTGAATACGATTCTTCAATTGTTCATTTAATGCACTGTATACATACATACATACTGTATATCGGAAACGAATAATAACACAGCACCATAAAAAAAGTCTGTCCGATTGACTGAACCTATATATTCTTATCTTCACTCATCGAATCTGGAGTTCATTTAACCTCATTGTCCTAGGTTCAAGGTGATTCCAAGGTCAAACCGCAAGATAGATATGGATGTGGACCAGACCATCGTACATTTATGTTTTTGGAGTCGCTGAATCTGGGATTCATTTAATCCCATCAGATAAGTTTCCCTTGAAATAACCTTTTATTTCAAGGTTAAATAGATATATAGATATGCAAGTGAAATAGACCACCGTATGTTTTTAAGGTCCCTGAAACTGAATCGGGGTCTCATTTAACCTCATCAGATCAGATCCAAGGTTAGTTCAAGGTTAAATAGAAATATAAGTACGCAATAATTGAATTAGCCATCGTCAGCCAGTAGCCGCATCTCTACAGAAGTGGGTAACTTGGCTCCTTTAGGCAAGGCGCATATTGAAACGCGTATGACGCGTGTGAGATGACGTGACCCGACCAGCATGACACACGTAGCGTTGTCTTTCGCATATTACAAGACAGTTCTTCTCACGACTTTCGAACAGCCACGTCGTTCTAATTTTTCTTGTTTATTATAAAAATGAATGATTTAAACAAAAAACTGGATTTATAAATGAAATAGATCCCTGAGTTTAGAAACCGATATTAAATGAAAAATTTTGAAACTTGGACCATATATAGCCTGTACTTTCGTAATCGTATTTTTCAGTTATCAATGAAAATGTAGAAAAAATTACGGTTTTCTTCCTACGAAATATACCATCTCTTAAGTGCAGCTCTTTGGCAATTTCACAGCAAATCTTGTTTTTTATCATAAAGCTCTTTATGCCTTCTCACCAGCTGTATAAGTTTTGTTTTCATTGCCATGGTAGAAAACACAACTAACCTCAAAATTATCAACACGTGGCGCGTACGGCGCGAAAAACTGTGTCACTGTCACTACGCCGCGCGCCTTGTGTCACATGCGAGTCTTGCTGTGCAACGTTATGGCACGAATTTGCGCTATCCCATTACTTTCCGTAAGCTACAAAAGTACGTGCTGCGCTGTGTCACCACACACGCGTCATACGCGTCATACGCGTCTCAATATGCGCCTTACCTTAGGGTCTAATGCTATAAGAAAGATTCCACATGTGAACTTGGGTGTACAAATAAAGGCATCAACATCGAAACATAACTGTGATAGGATATGAATAAATTTTGTTATACAGGGTTAACTATGACTAAGTACAAAAATTTTAACCACGGGCTCAGGGAGCCCTAAAATACAATAAAAAAAGTTATTTCAGAATTTTAGCTCGATATTTAAAAAATGGGACAAAACCCTTTTTTTCTACGGAAAGTCGGCGCCTATGATGAGTATCGACTGAGATGGCTTATGGCTTAGATCCATAGTTGACATTACATCTGTTAACAATTACCATGCGGTCGTTTGCAGTGTTTCTAAGTGCAGAAACGACAAAAATTAACATTAATTCTTATTAGTAATAATACCTGATAGGTAGGTAACAGTTAATTCAGTTAGCTCCAGTATTTTGCATTCGTTTTTCATTATTTGGTTACAAACTGGTAAAACTACATTTTCACTCACTAACGATAAACACACTTCCCGTAGGTACAGTTAGATACAATGCCTATGTATTATAACAAAATCGAAGAAAGGGATGAGTAGGTAGGTTCTAATAGATAACAGAAAACGTTTAACACCCGCGGCAGTCTAGTCCCATAACCTAGAAAAACAAACCGGCGAACTATGTTGTGGGAAAATATCTGTACCCGACACATATTCCTTTATTTATTAACTATAAAACGTTTAAAATTAAAATAAGGCACTAAAACCTGAAGAAGAACAGAAAACTACAACGTAAACACAGGAATTAAATTATAACATGACAGCGAACCGACTCGACTGGACCGACTGCCGACTGTGGCCGACTGTTGCATGACGATTGCTTGCTGGTTGCATACTCTAATTCTCGCATTGGCGGCGTTAAATAAGGATTTAATATAATATCGAAAAAATTTTTTTCGCTTTATAAATAAGTGTGGAAATTTTTTGAAAGGAAATTCTGTTAATTCTTATTTTTTTCTATCCCTTCTTAAAATATTTGTACTTAGACATAGTTAAGCCTGTATCTGTGGCACGTATGCGGTATTAAAGAATCGGAGGATCATAAATAGCAATATCAAGAAGTGGTTCTGGTTTCTGGTTTCGAAATCACACAAGACTGTGATCGGGTTTCTCAAAAAAGAGTATAATTATCTGTAATACAAGTTATATGTAATATGTATGAATTATATGTATTAGTCTCTATACGTATCCATATCTTAATCATTTTTATTAATATTACTCCTACTAACATATTATTTTTAGAAAAATGTACCGTATTAGAACTGGCGTACGATCCGCTACTTTTAAACATCAGTCACATCGTTACTTCCATCATATTCCTTATATTTCTTTGACAACAAGTATATTAAATTCCGCCCATTCATCATTAAAGTCATTTTGGACATATTTCCAGACATTCAACTATTTCAATTACCTGAAAGTATTTGTAACGAACGGAAGTAATGGAAAAGGGAAGTTTCATTAGAGTTAGACATTTTTCATTTAACTTCAATATCGATCCATTTTGAGTACGCCTGAAAGCACTCCATGGCTTTAGTGGTCAGCTCATGTACTTGAAAATTTCAATTAAACTGATTTCCATCCCCTACAAATTTTTGGTTTAGCGGGTTTGGCGCAATTACTCCCGAGTTAGTTAATGTTTCAAATAAGGTTTCATCTAATAATTTTTGTTGGAATTTCCAGATATAAATTTAAAACATACAGGGTGATACTGAAAAAAGCTAGCTAGCTATTTAAAAGCTATTCGTTAATCTGCCCTTGGTATACAGGGTGTATGAAAAAATCACCATCAAACTTGAAAGGACAAATATGTGCCAAAAATTTTATATTATTTTACTGCCAAATAAAGTAAATTGTCATAGTAATAATAGTGGTGTTCTGGTGTTTTAATTATAGAGTTTACATTCCAAGAGTATGCTTATATACATTTAATTTATGTATTTATCATTTATTTATATTTTATTTATAATTCATGTTCTATAGGGAAGGGAAGTTCACAATTTGAAAACATGCTGTAGATGCCAATGTGTTCATGTTAACGATGGTGATGCATTTTATGTTATTTTTTATTTTTCTGTATCTCAGTATGCAAGCGTTTAATAATAATAATAATATCTCTACCCCTCATTCTAATCACAGGGATTAGCCCAGAAGTCGGAGACTTGTGCGGGAGAGGGGGCGGCATATTATTATTAAGCAGGCCGCATTTGCGCCCAGGAACGACTTACGTTGGTATGCCCTAAGCACTATTCAGTGCAGGAATGAAGGAAAAATGGAAAACCTCATTAATTAAGGGGGTAGTCAAATATCAACCGGTATCAATCTCTCACATTGACCCAAGTCAACATTCTTCCACCCAGGTTTACAGGTATATATTTATATTAATTTATTTCTTGTTTTGTGCTGTAGAATACTTCCCCGAGTTTGATGGGGTTTTTTTACACCCTCTATAGATTTAATTATGATAACGGTGGACTCTTTTAATGCAAATCGCCAATTTGTAAGTGCTGAAATGAGAGATGTAAAAATGCAACGGTAAGTTCTAAAATGAAATTGTTAATAGCAGCTACATTTTCAGATGTTGATAGGAACTTAAGAAATGAAAAAATCTGTATTTATTACGTTACAAAATTAATAATAAAATGGACTGTTTTAATTTATAAAAAAGAGTTTTATCTAGGTACAACAAAACAAAACATTTCTTTTGGTTAAAGTTGTACTTTCAGGGTGTGTAAATAAACTTAAAACATATTCTTTCTGACTTTAAATATTTAAAGTTATATAAAGGTAGAGAATACTTTAAAGTTCCCTGCTTAATACGTATGTATATTGTTTAATTTTAAAGATGCGTAGGTATATGTACCTAAGAATTTAAGCTTTAAATCAGGAATAACCTGTACATATATTCTAAATTATTAAACACTTTTATATAAAACTTATTATACAAATATACAGGGTGAGTCAAAATTCACTTCCCAGCGGGCAGATATATTCTAAAAAAAAAAAAAATGTAGAATACTAAAATTTCGAAAGCGGAGCTGTTTTCGAATAAATTATTAATTTTAGTTCAATAAAAGCGCAATTTTCGACTAACTAATTAAGTTGGCCCGACAAAAATCTTGTTGACACGGAACAATTTCTGAATCGCCACCACCCTGATCACAAAATAATCCAGTAGAAATACGTACTGTGGAAGCAGGATGCGTAGCTCCAAAACGTTCTTTGTATGCCGGTCGTCCGCGAAAATTGACACGGCAAGGATGAACGGTTACTACAGGATGTTGTAAATAATCCTACCACCAGTACACGCATACATGCATGCATGCATATTATCAAGAAACAGGCATCATGTCCAATCCACTGTCCATAGATATCTTTAAAGGTACAGCTTGTATCCGCATCATGTAGAGCCAATTCAAACGTGGAATCCCGGAGACGATCAATTAAGAATATATTTTTGCAGATGGGCATTGCAAGTATTTCAGCGCAATCCATATTTTTTCCATAACGGCTCATTTCAACCAACAAGGAGTTTTCAATCACAACAACCTTCATTATTGGCATTATGAGAATCCTAATGAAAAACGTCAGCGGAATCAGCAAAGATGTTAGTCTGAAAATGTTTGGATTGGTATTTACGGGAAAAGGACCATAGGTACATATTTTTGCCAAGAATACTGAATGGTGAAAATTACAGTAATTTTTTCGAGGACATTTTGCCAGGTTTGTTAGAAGATATTCGTATACAACAACGTGGAACTATGTCGTTTCAGCATGATGGTGCGCCTGCACATGCCACATTACAAGTACGACATATTTTGAAACGCCGTTTTCCTAATAAATGGATTGGACGGGGTGGACTAATACAATGGCCACCCCGGTCTCCTAACTTGACTTCGACAGACTTTTGGATACGGGGATATATAAAAGAAAATGTTTATTTTACTGTGCTTGTTGGCGAGGATGATGTTATTGGCAGGATTCATGAAGCAGTAGCGGAAATAAATGAAGGTAATTTCTGTTCTGTTTCTACTACAGATTGTAGAAGTTTATTAACGAAAATGGTAATGTTTTTAAAGGTAAGCCAAAGCCTGAAGGATCTTCGTTTTTGCTATTTCTTATTTTGCATGGATTTAAACGTGTTAATATTAAACAAAAAAAATATAAATTTGAATTTTTCTTTATAAAATTTTCCGAAAACGGCTCCGTTTTCGAGATGTTAGTATTCCAAATTTTTGTTTTATTTTTATTTATTTAGAATATATATCCGACCGCTGGGGAGTGAATTTTGATTCATCCTGTATACTTACATTGAAGTAATCTTTACACACATATTTATTTACTAAATCGCATCGCATATTGACATATTCTGTTAAATAATATTCAATATTTTTCCTAAAGTCTGTTTACATTCCATATAAGTATTCTTTGCAAATCCAATTTTTGTATCTATAGTATCTCATCTCAAAGCATTTATTCTGTGTTTTCTAACTCTTCTACTTTTTTTCATGTGTAGAATGAAAAGGATATTTGAGGGGTCAGTTTTTACACATATCCGCTCAGCAATAAATCTAGGAATCTAGTTAGCCTCTAGCAATTTTTTTTCGGAATAACTAAAACGTAAGGAAAGAAAAGGATTTATTTGTCTCAATTTACAACTGTAACAATGACATTGAAGATGATGGTGTAATACTGTATTCGCTTTAAGATTTATGTCCTGTTGAAAACAGTTGTTCAATGATTGAATTGCTTTCACGCCATTAAATAGGATGTCTGACGTAGTGCGTGATTTTATATGAAAATCTTTGAAATGGGTAGTCATGTTTATAAATTTTACAAGATTTTTATGTTTAGTTTGTTGGCTCTCATTGTTATGTCATAGGGGCAGGCAAAAAAACTCTCGATGGATCTCTAGTTGTTCGTATTTGTCACACCCAACAGAAGAGAACCTGAGTACACGTGATATAACACATACAGACCTGGCCGGCTGCTTGATCTTTGTCTTATCCGACGGAAGGTCAAGAATACGTGAGATGTAAGTGTCTACATCTAGCGGCTACTGGCAGGACATTGCGGTCTCCTGAAACCTACTTTAATACAATTAAAAGTGTTGTATTAATACAATCTATACAGGGTGTCCCATAATTATTGCGTCAAAATGATAGGGGTTGTAGAGGGCATGAAAATAAGCAATTTTGCCTTATAAACCTCTGTCCGGAAATATGCCTTTGGCCGCTACACCAAAAAAAAGAATATTTTGAAAAAGTACCAGTTGCTCAGTGCACAGATGAGCACGATTCTTCATTGATCGGCGAACTATATGGAATATCCTCGGTATGTTCTGAACCTGTGCGGACGCGACCATCACTCTTCCCAGTACCTCTTGTTGATTGGGAATAGAAGTTTCATACAATAAAGCTTTTAGATGGCCCCAGAGAACATAATCCAAGGAGGTTAAGTCGGGTGACCGCGCAGACCAATGCACAGGGCCACCTCAGTCTATCCACCTGTGAAGAGGCATATTTCATTCAAATAGTGCCGCACTGGCAAAGCAAAGTGGGCTGGGGCGCCATCGTGTTGAAACCACATGTTAGCTCATATGTCCAGTGGCATATCCTCTAATAGTTCTGTAAGCAGGAAATGAGCATAAACTGGTCCATCAAATGTGGTGGGAGCATACGGCTATTAAAATAACCATCCCTTGTAAAACAGGCCTCGTCAGTAAACAAAACGTAGCGACCAAAGTGTGGTTGTCTCAACTCCTGCTGCAACCACCAACGACAAAAATGGCACGCTTGTGGACGGATTGGCCTCTCTACATGGTGCAGAACCTCTTCCTCAAACTCTACTGCCCGGATAGCAAAGGGCGCGGCTCTTCTCCCATTACCACCAGCTTCTCCGTAAATTAATGCTATTTACGTTTTGCATACCAGTTACTGAAACTAACTGAATCGGTGTGTTTTTTTATGATAGGCAGCGATTGAACTGAATCGGTGTGGCGACTTTAGGCCGATAAAAAAATATAAACACAGCAAGCTAATAAGTCAGGGGGCACCTGTGCTGTAGCGGCTAAATGACATATTTCCGGACAGGGGTGTATAAGGTAAAATTGCTTGTTTTCATGCCCTTTACAACCCCTATCAATTTGTTGCAATAATTATGGGACATCCTGTACATACATATCGTTAATTTCAAATTTCACACAATGACATTGATTACAAAATATAGTAAAAAGTTTTACAATTATATTAAAATTTACAACAAACCAATTACTATAATACTTTTGTATTTACCACAACAATGAACTTACATGGTGTACTATATTTGTAGTTTATTATATAACAAAATTGTAAGCACAAATATATAGTAACCGTTTCAGTAGTATTTCTTTCAGTATACTTACCTTGATTGTGTTGGTTGCAATGTGTTCAATGACAACTAACTAGTTCATTCAGAATGATTGATTCTCTTTCACTTTAAGCTGTTAAAAATAGCTTCTTCCCCCTAAATTTTCGATCACTTCCTCATATTGACATTAGCGTGCTTTCCTGTAACCATTGTCCAATTCCTTGAGCCATTTCGTGGTATAATAATCGCTTTTGCAACCCAATTTGGCCTTAAAGTACACCGATAGCTTTATAAATTCGTCAATATTCTTTTAAAGCACATAAAACAGATCATTTCCGCTGTTATATCCTGAAGGGGATTTCACGTGGACTGTTTTCTTTCTGATACGAACCAATTTGGCATTAACTGGAGAAAATAGGAGTTACAAGAACGATGATAGATTATAACATCCGGTAGACCACTTGAAATTGCATCAAGTCCAACAAGTCGATTTCGCCTATTATACTTTAACGAAAATTCCAAACAGCATTGTGCGACTTACTGGAGCTTTATTAAATTCTTATCAGAGCAATTACTTTCTTGTCGTGAAGGAATACGCTCCAGCTAAGAAATTTTCAAATAAACTTCGTCGATAAAAATTTGTGTCTTAAAGGGTGAAGTAAAACGATGTTATCATGTCACTGAATAATGGGTGTTTCACATAAGAAGCGACACAGAGCAGATGCATGTAGAAGGTCCCAAAATATTGCAATTTAACCAAACATACCTATATAAAATTGCACAGAGGCGGAGTTACAGACCTTTAAAGTGCGGCCAAATATTTCGAAGACAATTAATATTACTAAATTATTTTAACTTGGAGTGACCAAATTTGGTACCAGATTTAGGTTTAATATCTTTTTTCAAGAGTTCAAGTAAATTGGAATACTACAAGATGTTCACTGAGAATGAGTCACCTATAAAATCATATCAAACTTTTTTCCATTTATCAAATCTAAAAACAATTTAATTTAATAGCTATTTATGCCATCAGTTACGAAATGCCTAATTTTGTGTAACGCGTGAGATTGTGAAACTCACAAGTTACACAAAATTTCATTTCGTAACGTATTGCATACAAGATTTTTTCTAATTTTGAAGAAAGTAATAAAAAAATTAAATTTAATATAATTGACAAAAATTTGGAAAACATAAATTTAGTTTGTTGCTGTTACTTCATGTTAGTTGTCAGTTTGACATTTTGTAAAAAAGTCTAGACGGAAGGTTTTTAGCGAGATTGATATATTTTTAGTTTTATTTTTAAAAAATGAGTGATTCAAGTTCTGAAGAGCTACCAAGCGATATTGAAGAGGCAGCAGGTAATGCTCTATTATCAGTAATTCCCAAAAAGTCAAAGGCAGTTTATGATTTGGCATACGAAAAATTTGTTACGTGGTGTGATGAGAAGAAAATTAAACATGTTAATGAGAAAGTTTTACTTGCATATTTTGAGGGTAAGAAAGATCTAAAAGTTTCCACATTATGGACACTTTACTCAATGTTAAGGTCTGAACTAAATCTGAAAAGGAATATTGATATTAAAAAATATACAAATTTGGTAGCATATTAAAAGGCAAGCGGACGGATACAGTGTTAAAAAGTCAAAAGTTTTTATTAAAGAAGATTTTGCCAAATTTTTAGTGGAAGCTGATGACAAAGAATACTTAATGGCTAAGGTAACAATGATAATTGGAATGGCAGGAGCATGCAGAAAAGCAGAATTCCAGTTCCAGTTGAAAATGTTATAGACGAAGGAAGCCATTTTCGTGTTGATATCCCACCTTCAAAAACAAAAGTTATACGGCAGTTTGCAATTACCACTGGAAACATTGAAAATACGAATCTTGTTGAAATATTAAGAAAATATATTAAGTTGCGTCCCCAGGTTCTTAAACGCAACAGATTTTTTGTAAAATATGCGAATGGAAAATGTACCAGAAATCCTGTAGGAATTAACACATTTAGCAGTCTGCCAAAAGCTATTGCACAATTTCTTGGTCTTTCAAACCCTGTTCTATATACTGGCCACTGCTTCAGAAGAAGCTCTGCCACTTTCCTAGCAGACAGTGGCGCTGATATTTTAAAATTAAAGAGGCACGGAGGTTGGAAATCTAGCTCTGTTGCGGAGAGATATGTTGAAAATTCCATGAATAATAAAAAACTTATAGCGCAAGAAATATTTTGTGAAACATCTAATGCAATGTGCGCCGCTTCCCAAATAACAGCAAGTTCGAGCAATGAAAAAAATATGTCGTCGGGAATTAATTTCAATAATTGCAATAATTGTGTTATCAATATTTATAATAATTAATTAATTTATAATTTATGTTTTTAACTTGTATTATAACAGTTTAATAAATAGAATAATTCTTTTTGTCACTAATTTTGAAATACATTTTTCGTCACCAATTGCATAAAATTTTACTTTATGCAACTAGTTACAAAAAGTAAGACGTTTCATAATGTCAATCAGTTTTAAAAAGTGTCACTTTATATGTCAAAATTAGAAAAAATACTTTTTTACTCTTGTTAAATTTTAAAAAAAATTTTTATAAAAAAGGTTTTTTTATGAAGGAATGCATTAATTAAAGCAAGATTTTAATAAAAAAATCATTAGTAGGCTTTATTTTCAAAATTTGACAGTAATAAAACTAGTTTATTTCTGCTAGATACTGTTTGTTGCTGAAATTGATTGGAAAAGTTACATTCAGAGAACATGACTTGTTACTTATGCTAAGTTTCTGTGAAGGAAACTGTGGAAGAATATCGTAGAAGATTTCCAAATCAAGTGATTCTCATATAGAAACAGTTTCTAATGTTGAAAGATGGGCTCAAGAGACAGGAAAGTTTTTCAATATCCGAGTACGTCCTAGTGTAATAAGGGTACAAGATGAAGAAACTATTTTGCAAAGAATTGAAGATGAACCAAATAAGTATTAAATATTTATTTCGATAAACTAGATTATCAAGAACTTCTGTATACCGAATTCTCAAACGTAATCTACTAGATCCATATCACATTTAAAAATTACAAGAGCTATTGCCTCAAGATACTTTTTTATTCTAATAAACGCTATGACAATATTGCTTTAATATGTTACTCTTGATTAATTTTACTAAATGACACGTTTTTAAGGAATATTTATTTGCTACACTCAATACCAACTGATGATATATTCATCGGTTTGCTGTCTTTTGGTAAAGTGCTTCAAAAGCAATAATTATCCAGTTACCAAATGTGTACCAAATTTCGTACTGATTACCAATTCATTATTTTCCAGCTCGAGTCTGAATTATTTTTTAATTTATTAGAATATTTTGTGTTAATTTTGATCAATATATAGAGGTTCAGGTAGAATAAATCCCTCCATAGTCCTTTTCTTTTAGGTCTCATACAGGAGATGCAAATTGAGTTAGTGCTCATTATTTGAAACAGTAGATAACAGAATTTGAATTTAAACTGATATGTAGATATAACATATTTTGCCTATCCATGTCTTGATAATAATCTATTGTTCTTACCGATGAATACTATTTTGATCGGTCGTCTCACCAGTGGTATATTGATGAGACCTTATAACTTCGAAATTTAATAACATCAATGATATAAGATCTTAGTTGGTAACTAAGTATTTGGGATTTAATTCAACGCTAATGAATTATCACTAGATGTAGCTACGTGCTATATCACGTATATTCAGGTTCTCTTCTGTTGCATTTGACAAACACGAATAGCAAGAGTTAGTTGTCGATTTCCTGACCTATGGCATACTGATGAGAGCTAACAAGCTCGAAACCGGTATATGTCTGATGACACCGATGTCGAATGACTTTAGCTGTTTGTATAGATTTTCCAGGTGTAATTTATAAAAAATGTTATAGAACATTGTGTGTTGTTACCTAGAAACAAAATCCTTAAGCTTATGTCTGAATAAAGCAGTTACAACCATCTAAATCAATTGCGTCGGATATAAATTCTTATTGTTTTAAAAACACCTATTAAACTTCTTGTTTGCGGACCACCACTGCTTTAATTTCATGATTTATAGCCGCTAGTTTATATAGAAGAACTGAAATATGGAGTTTAGAGAGGAAGTATACTCTGTTGTCTGAAGCTTACTGCTTGTTCTTACGAACAAATCTTTCGACTTGATATATTTCGGAGATGCTTAAAGAAACCCGGATTTTATAATAAATAAATCCCTTCATCAAAGTAAAAACTTTGTTTCACGTTTTAAGGGAGATTTATTGAGACCCAGTACACGAAGGCAAGCTTGGGAGAAACATGAATTAGCTATAAAACTTTTATAATTGATTAAGGGCAGTACCAATCTCCCGCCCAACAATAAATCAATTCAGAGATGTTAAACTTGTTCAAGTTGTGTGTGAACACTATTAATGACTTTTTTAAGCAAGAACTTTCATGAATGGCAACAGATGGCGATGGTCAGAAACATAGTACAGTAGCTATTGGAACACATTGACTTTTATGGTTATATTGGAAGTTATATAATATATGCATTCAAATCATTGTTTTCTTAATGATTTTGAAATAATTGTAAACTCTTATGTAAAAACTACGGACATTTTAATATTTTAAACTGCTTCTAGTAACCGGTAACATCTCCTGTCTTCTATGATGTATCGGTATTACACTTTGTTTATGGAAATAGTTATTTATGGTATAAGTACTAAAAGTGGCATTTTATTTTGGGAGAAGGAAAAATTTCCGACGGAAATCAAAGAGACTGAAAATAAAGGTACTTTTTTGCGATGGTGTGGTCTTAAAAATGTTAATGGCAGGTTCAGTAAAAAAATGCTTTTTGCTTCTTTGAAGAAAAATCCAAAATATCGAAATCGTCAACGTTTTAATCAAATCACTCCATGTTGAAGGATGCGATGAACGTAAATAATTATGACATAAGCAAATATTACAAGCTTATTGCTTTTTCGAAGCGAAAGGCGAAGGATATCGACCGAAAAGTCTAATCTAATATTGACTAAGAAACAAATCGACAAATTTCTTGCAGAAGTGCAGGATGAAACATGTCTCATGTAGAAGGTTACCGTAATTTTTGGTGTATTTGAAGGCTGTCGTCGCTAAGAACTGTGCAGCTTGACATTCAATTATATCAAAGATTTAGGAACTTCACTAGTTGTGCATATACCAGACACAAAAATAATGTCACTAATGTGCAACGAACGTTCGGTATTACCATTGGTTTTATAAGCTATCAGATAAGTCAAAGTAGGGTTTCAGTTTTGGCGACAAAATTTAGGCTATCTTGAGTTACGAGGCCATCCGAATCCAGAGGGAAGCTATCAAATTAAGTATTTGTTATTATTATTATTATTATTATTATTATTATTATTATTATTATTATTATTATTATTATTATTATTATTATTTATAACATTTAGCACATTTATTACCCTATTAAAACAGTATTAGTAACAAATTACCTCATTTTCTGGTATAGGTCCTGAGATTTGATGATGTCGATCGCAATGCCTGACATTTCTGATAGTTTACAAACGTCAAAAGTTGTAGGCAATATCAACAGTTAGACGGACCCTCTTATTTAAATAAACTTTGATTTACTTTTAACACTAGAGTTAATTACTTTCAACACGCATGTCAAAAAATTTTTTAACATCAAAAATGACAATTAAAAAGCCCACTTTTAACAGTTTTGTAGAAATTTCGTGTATCGTACAACGTTTTATTTCATACTGTGTTGTATTAAAAATTAAATTTTAATGTTTTATTTTACATAACCTGCCTGTATGTAGGTGTTAGCGTGGTTTCGATTCTTGTTTTATTGCATAGCTTTTGATTTAGCTTAGTGAAATAAAAACAAAAATAACAAATTTGACAGTTTGCCATCCCGTGCGTATTTTGTGATAATTTTCTTAAAAAAATGGAAGAAATCGAGCTGAAAAATGTGCTGAAGCAACCAGTAAATTGGTGCCTACGAAGTCTTCTGCTCGTTATGAGAAGGAATACCAGCTCTTCAACGTGTGGAGAAAAACCTATAAGGGGGAAAACGGCCTGAATGAGAATATCCTTTTGGCGTTCTTCTTGGTTATCTCCAAAAAGATGAATCCTGCGACAATGTGGGCAAATTATTCGATGCTCAAGTCTATGCTGATGGTAAAAGCAGGAGGTGATATTTCAAAATATCCAAAACTGGTGGCTTTTTTAAAAAGGCAAGCAGTTGGTCATCAGGCAAACAAATCAAAAGTTCTAACAAGTGAAGAAGTTAATAGATTCATGAAGGAAGCCCCATCAGAAGAGTATCTTTTGATGAAGGTAAATAAATTTAACCTTTTCATTAGTTTTGAATTAAACAATGTGCATCTTGAATGATATAGGTACTCAATGTTAATTAATTACAAAAAATACATTTCTTGATTTCGTTAGTCGAAATTTCATCAATTTGACAATCAGTTTTAAACCATTTTCTCTATTGTTACAGGTAATCGCAATGATAGGCATTGCTGATGATTGTCGGCGAGAAGAGTTATATCATATGACCCTAAAGGCATTGAAGATTGTGGCACCAAACTAATTATAACCATTCCCATTTCTAAGACGAATACAAAACGGGTGATCACTGTATTGAGTGACGACAATGAAATAATAAATTTTCTGGAAATATTCAGAGAATACGTTAAGCTCAGACCTAAAAATATGAAGGAAGATTTTCTTTTTTTGTGTTATAGAAGAGGAACATGTGTTTCCCAAGTTTCCCAAAGAGCGGGCATATATACCATTGGGGGGGCACCAAAAAAAATTGCGGGATATTTGAAGTTGGAACACCCAGAAAAATATACGGGGCATTGTTTCCGCAGAACATCTGCCACTTTTTTAGCGAATGCGGGAGCTGATTTATCAACACTGAAGCGTCATGGAAAAGCTCATCTGTTGAGGAACAATACATTGAAGATTCCTTAGAAAACAAATCAAAAGCAGCAAGGATGATTCAAAATGGAGAAAACTTTATACAGGTTCTTTTGCTGACGTTTATAGAAAAATATATTTTTAAATATAAAGCTGAAGTTCTTTCGTTATGACATTGGCTATAAAATAAAACACTGTCACACTTTAAAATGAACGCCGATATGAAACTAAAATATAGTTCATATATATATTGCAAAAATAATGGCACTCTAAAAATAATTTTGTGATTCCTTTTCGGCTGACGTATTCGTAATGAAATCTACTTTCAACTTTTAATATTAGTTCTTAGTTGTTTCACTCAACAATAGGGATTCAATGAAATTTCTACTCAGAACTTCCAGAAGTTCAAAAACTGTTTGGGGAGTGCAAAAGCAGGTAGGTACCTGTAAAAACTGACTGCAACTAGAGAAAATAATGGATTTTTTTATGTTCTATTAATATTGATCGACTTTATTAAAGCAATAAAATTGAAAAATGAAATGTCAGTTATTCTCGAAGATCAAAACCCAACCCACAGATCTTAAGGTGCACCACAAAGAAGATAATAATTTTATTAATTTCATAATATAGCAGAGATATTAATAAATAAATAGTGTCTGCTGTTATTATCTAAGCAGCAAAGTTTGGTAAACATTACACATAACTCACGAGCACTCGTGGAAAACCATCTAAACTTTATAATGAACAATCCTAAATAATATATCGCCCACCTATTGACTATGATAAATGGAGCAGAAATGCCGCATTAATTTGCATATTTGGAAATTTGTTTTCTTAATGACATTCCTGGGGGCCTGAGAAAAGCTGTAATGGAATTATTAAACCAGAAATATTTATACAAGGTCAATAATAAGCGTATTTGAGAGAATACTTCTCTTTGAAAAATGAGGTTATATTTTTGTTTTAAAGATTGCTTATTTTCCAAGGTTTTATTGCTAATTAGATTAGCAATGCGTTAATTTCTATATATAGAGGGTTAACTATGACTAGCTATAAATATTTTAAGAAAGGACAGAGAATAATAAGAAGTAACGGAATCGCGCTTCAAAAAATCCAAACTATTAAACCCCTAATTATCAGCGTCCATGGTTGCCCTTCAGCCGCGAGGTCAAAGGTAACAGAGCACCGCGTTGTCACTTTTATCGATTTACGCGCTTTTAAAGAAAACCTTTAATTTACAAAACTTAGAGAATGACTTAATGAGAAACACGTAGCACCTACCTTACTGACATTTGAAGAGATCTCAAGAACAATTTTCTCTTTTCTTATTTGTTTACATTTAAACTTCTCATTGTAAAGATATTTGTACTTGTAGGGGATCTCTTGGTTTCCCTCTACGATTTTTTGCATCTGACAAACTGACGATCAGCTCTGTCGGGTAAAAAACAAAAGGTATCAAAAACACACTCAAATGTACACAAACGTATACAAACATTGCCACACGTTTACAGCCAAGGCACTAGAACAGTTGTTCAATGTGGTTGTTATTCAATGTGGTTAAAAAATAATTCGGCATATTTTGTCTATTCGAAAACGTATTTGGTGTTACGCTGCTACACGATAATATCCACTTGTCGCAATTTCCACACATCACCATCGTATCCGTCATCTCGACGTTTGAATACACAAAACATATGCGAAAAATTATTTGAAGCACGGCTATGGCTACAGTTATGTTCAAATGAGTGGGCTAAGAACTAGGTCTTCACTGCGAACTTATGATCTATTGTGACTTCAGCCAACAGGTTTAGCTTATTTATGAAGTTAATAACCTTATTGGGCGAGATTTTGTCCAGATCTTCCGGCAAGAGGTGAGTCTTGCCAAATATTAGTTGAAAATGTAGTCCGTCTCTCTGCTGGACAGTGACATAGTATGTTTTGCCGATTCTTCATTCTCCAAACACAATCGGCTTCTTCAGCCAAGCCCAACTTATGCATGTGATTTCTTAACCGGTAGTAGCCAGTATATGGTCAACTAGAGTCTTTAGGTCCAGCCTATTTAGCTCTATCAAATTTTTAGCTCTCTTTGTCGATGTATCTCCTATGAAAATCTTCGAATAAGCTAAGCTCGTCAAATATCAGACACGGTTTCCTCCATCCAGGCCGAGATGGCTGCTTTGGCAGTAACCAAAGCTATACAAATAACCGGTTCTGGACCAATATAGCTGGAGGACGCCCCATCCGTTTGGATAGTTGCGTAGCCAGACATCCAAACCAGAGTAACTCTGTTGCTTGTTTCCAACTATTACAGTGCCTTCTGATAACTCCATACCGTTCTTGAATTCTACTAGTAGGATCCAAGTGTTTTTAAAGCCGCTTGGCTATCGGAAAATATTTTTATGGACCTGTGTGTCTCCTTCAGCTTTTTCCCGCTTCCATACACAGAATTCGATGGAATGCCTTAAATAAAGTTGCATACTTACTGACAGCCTGCTCTTTGGGTTGCAAATATACACTTTAGTGTCAACAACTTTGAGAGTCTTGGAGACATCTATGTACCAGCAACTATCTGCATTTCGGTTTAACCCAACTCCTATTCCTGCCTCCGAGGAAGATAGATTTTAAAATCTATAGTTGATTCTTGCAGGTATAACATCCGAAACCATCAACAGAGCACTATAATATTCTATGTCCTCCAGAAGTCCATTGTGCTCCATTATGTTAGTCTTGGGCATACTAATATCCGCTTGTCTCAATCTGTATGTTGCCCACCTGGCTTCAATTTCCGATGCATTTCCAAAGCAGCTGTCAGTTATCGTCGGAAAGCTTGTCCCTGCTTTGCATTGGATGTCCTTTGAAGACCTTTTGACCACCAAACTATCGAGCAGTATGTCTGACAACCATCTCATACAGCCAATATCCACTTCCCACAGTTCCAAATAAGCGTCTTATCCAAAACAATTCTCAGATATTTCGCTTCCTCCGCAAATGGTATTGTCTCACACAGTAAATTGGGGGATCTTAGATTGATCAATTTGCGCCTCGTTGTGAAGGCATCAGTATAGAAAAATCACGGATTTTGAGCGATATTTTGCCTTTGACAGAAGCAGAATCTGATTCAGGCGCCACCTGTAGGCTATTAGCGCAAATCGTACTTCACGCTGTTCAAATTTTAAACTTGTTGTATTGTTGGGGGATTAAATCGTGTTAATACTAATAATAGTGACAAAATTAACAATAATCGACGATGTTTGCATAAAACAATTAGAACTATTTTAAACATCCCGAGATATTTACAGTATCCTGTAAAAATCCTTTATTTAACCAGTGTCCTTTGACAAACAAAAATTTGACGTTGGACAGTATAGCAACCAACAACAGTTAGTTTAGTGACCAATTAAATAAAGGGATTTTTTATGTGTCGATATTTCCCTATGATATGGTTCGTCCTACGATGTATGTTGTTTGTTTATCTAGAGTCGAAGGTAAATCCAACGAAGCGCTGTCGCGAGTACATTTTGAGTTTTCTGTTAGTGGGTAGGTATTCCTAAAAACACGTATTTCAATTTTGGGTATTTAAGTCAATTGTATTCGAAATGTGTGAATGTGAAAATGTAGTTTTGGCACTTTGCAACGAAGGAACGAATGCAGGGTACTGCAGCTAATCGAATTAACTGTTAAAATATTTATATTTGACGTTTCTACGTTTAATAACTATAAAAAACGACCACATGGTAGTTGACAGATCTAAGGCGTCTTGGACGATGATTGTCATACGCGCTGACTTTCCGGAGAAAAACAGGATTTTGCTCGGTTTTTAAAATATCCTGCTAAAATTCCGGAATAATTTTTTTATTGGCTTTTAGGCCTCCCTGATCATGTGATTTCAGCAAATTGTCGGTTACGTACCCAACCTTTATTAATTTGCTAAAGCTCATATATCATAACTAAAAGCTAAACCTGCAACAAAGGATAATCTTAGCGGAAAATAACTGTCCTACACAGCTGTTTTATAATAATTCAGGAAGAAATAATTCATCACCAAATGTACACAGTTATCAATATTAATGATCTTTGTAAAGGGCACTTTCACAATTGGTCACTTTCAGTTAACTACATGAGAACTAATAAGAAATAGACTTTTGTTTCGCGCATTTGTTGTTAATGTTAAACTATTTTCAAAATTTGAAACAACGGCCTTTCCATTCCTTGATAGCATGCAGGTAAATCCTTTTTGTAATTCTTAAGAATATTTTCGACATTGATTTGATTTAATCCTTTGTTCGAAGCGGAAATAATTTACATTTTTGC
Organism: Monochamus alternatus; assembly: GCA_037114965.1. NCBI lineage: Eukaryota > Metazoa > Arthropoda > Insecta > Coleoptera > Cerambycidae > Monochamus > Monochamus alternatus. The sequence continues at coordinate 77,352,532 of CM073431.1, forward strand.
CCGTTGGGAAAGTTATGCTGTTCTGGTGGAGGGGGTAAACAAATTGGGGTATTGATTTCTCATCAGCTTTATAAATGGGATCGGTATTATGCCAAATACAAAAGAAGGGTGCCAGAATTTGCTCGAAAGGAGTTGTAAAAAGTTCTGCCGCCATCAGTCCACAGCCAACTTTGTATAAACAATATTCGGCAAAGACAATATTTTACGATTTGAATTGAACTGCAATAATACATGTTTAAAGAAAGCAAAATAAAAATTTTAAATTATTTTATTCGCACTTGATATAAAATAATTGAATTAAAACAAAAGTAAGGAAACCTATAATAAAATTATTATTGCTTACTTGACATGTTTACACGAAAAACGTCTTATATATTTAAATGAATACAATAATACATACGCAACCAGCAGAATAGACTTATAATTTTCAAGTTATATGACAATTATGTTTTACTGCTGTAGAAACACATATTTGCTTCATTATATGTGCGACATGTTTATAAAACATTTTAGCTAATAAAACTAAAATCATTTTTTAGAAATGCTTCGTAGTAAGTATTTCTGAAAGCGCTATAAAAAAATGTATAATTATTTCATAGATGTGGGTTATCAATCTATAAAACTCTTATCTTGAAAGATGCTTGGAGACAATTTTACTTCTAAAAGCAAAAAAACTGTATTATGAAATGTTATCAAAACAAAACAAAAATACATCGAAATTAAAAAAATCTTACTTTTATTTCATTGTTTTTTTTTGGAAATATGAAAAATCCATGATTTTAAATATAGAAAACGCTCATTTAGCTTACTTGTCATTTAACAGTGGTTTTTAAAACCAAATTATTTTCTAAGCAGCAGCCATTTTGACACAACACTGAAAATGATTGTATAACTAGAAAGAAATATCACAATTTTAGCCGATTTCCTATTATTGAATTGTCAAAATGAAGACAATTATGAAAAGTTATGATGATTTAATGCGTCTGGCGCTAGTTTTAACTCAAAAACCATGAAATTTCAAAAAATCTAATTTTATTTTAATTATAATAATATTGTAAATAGTCACAATACGTGGCGCCTGTAAAATTCACTAGATATGGGCCATATAAATCAATAACACTTTCATCGCAATAAAAATTGCTTTCACAAAGCGCACTAAAACACGTAAAATAATATTGAGATCGAGTAATATACCACATAACATTCCAGTTGCAGATATTGTGATTAGAGATGCTCGTTAGTTTATACCTTCTGGTATCTACCTTTACGATACAGTTAATAAATAATTTAGTTTTGTTGATGGATTTTATGCTACAAAAATGTCGTATTATAGCTACTAAGGATAGCAAAATAGATCTCCCTCAAAATTGTTGTTTAGTTGATTTATTGCTATTATACCTATTATAACTATTTTTGAATTGTTTCCATTAGGCCTTACAAAATCTCAACTAAAGGCTTTATAATATTGTGCTAATTTTGGTTGTATAGTTGCTGTATATCATTCTTACAATGTTTTTGTGACATATGCAAGTAACACAAGATATTTTATAGGGGTGGTTAAGAATGTTCCTGTGACAAATTTTTGGAGAGTTAAAGTTGCAAGGTTTAGTCGCATAAACATCTTAATTACAATACAGCAGCTAATAGCGTGAAATAGGCACATTTTTATAAAACATTGTAGCTGTATAAAAATTATATAATTGTGTTTTAAGAGTTCTATATAAATACAAGTTATATTTTAGCAATGAGCTTACAGCATTGATACAACAAACTATACGATTCCAATAAAGCATGTCATGATAATCTCTTATAAAAACGCTACACAATTATTCTGCTTTATTTACAAGTCCATCACAACTATAAAGCTAATATTAAATTTTCTTTAAATTTTACGACATATATCTATTATAAGTATCGTTATATTAGGTATAAGAATACCTAATTCAAAGTTGAATTTCAGGAATAAAATTTTACTCTGATAAACGAATAAAGTAGGTCGAAAAGTCATAACGCGCCTGCATAGTACTAAAAAGTAAAGACACTATTTTCGTTCACAAAAAAAAAAACAGAAAACTTAAATACATGCACATTTGCTGCTAAAAAATATCCCCAGTTCGAATTTTAAATTCCGTATAATAAAATCTCTTATATTTAATGAGCAACGGAAGGTTTTTTTATGAAAAATTTCACGTAAAAGTTGTTTGAATTTTTTTCAAGATGGACGCTGAAAAGCAATTGTAATCAAGTCAATAAACATGGCGCTAAAATAATATAATAGTTGTGAACATAGGAGCAACTACCTTTAAGAAGCAGTTCTGCTTTATTGTCGCGCAAAAATATTTTAATACAGCATTTATAAAACAAATACTGTAATTATACAGCTACACAGTTTTCAGAAATTAAAGTGCTGCATAAATGGCATAAGAACTTTGTTAAAGTAATTTAAATATACTATAAAATACTTTTATTATTGCTGTAAGAATATTCTAAAATATTTCTCTTGCGATCACTACAAAATTGAATTATAATGCTTTATAGTCAGTCGCGTAGATTGCTACTGTAGATATTATACAGTAAAATGACCTCCTGAAGCAAAAATACTCACAGGTACTTTAAACAGCAAAATAGCGGCTGTTAACAAAAAAGTGTCAAATGGAACAATAATACGATGAAATTGCTGTCATATAACCGCTACATATCTTTTATATAAATTTCTGGTTATATAATTTTGAATTATAAGACTGCTTCGAAAACGTTTTTGTAACTGTAAAATACCAAATTACTAGTTGGACGAAACTCCTATTAAACATTCTAAGACAAAATAGTGGTATAAAAGTCAACATCATGGAAGTAACGGAAATAATGGATATTACCCAGTATTTCCTCACACAAGATAAAATATTCAACTTAATCTGTGCAGTTGGCAGGTAGACGCTTTCGTTTAATTTTTTACGACATCGACGTGCTTAAGATTATGTCAACCGTTTATGAGGCAGCTTAAAGATAATGGCATAGCAAATCGTCCCAACGTAACCATTTGTTCTTGTTAAAACGTCTCTCTCGCCGTTCTTGTGCGCCATATTCTTCGTTTTTTGTTACTGAGGCTCCTGACAGACAAACCGCAGTCTGCCTTACGAAAATACGAACAGTATCTATCCGCTTGCCTTGAGATCCCTGCAAGAAAATCGGCATGTTGGTTTCTTTGTCACGGGGAAGAGTAAGTTCTAAGATAAACAGGGTAAATACGGAATATATCTGGAGTACAGAGAGACGTAAATTCGACTTTTTAAAATCTACTAAAAAAATTGATAATTTCAAAGCTATATTAGACTGTTTTCAGTCTATTTACCATACTATACAAGACGGACGCCGCTGTGTAATGCCTTTATTTAATTTTATTATCCAACCATACACATAATAATAATGAATTTATTGCCCAACAGAATCACTTCCAATAATAGGACAATACAAGAGTATTGTATTGTAATAATAGGATAATACAAGAGGATTGTCCTATTAGTAGAACCAAAATAATAATAATATACCTAAGAAAAACGTAAAAATAATAAAGAGCTAACAAAAAGTAGGAAATAATAATAATACATAATAAACTGCTTAAAATTGAATACAAGTATGCTAAGTTTCAAATAGACTCCAAAAGTTAACACATCATTCAGGCTGCAAACATTAATGTGTTCGCTAATGCAATTGCAATTATTGGACATTACATATAAAGGAGACTTCAAAGTAACGTTTGTCCTAACATTATGACAATAAACCATTAATTCGCGAACCAGAACACGAAACTTGAATAGCGAACAAACTTAGCAAAGCAGGGGAGCCGGCATTGCTATGAAATAATTTATGTTAGAAATGATAAACTTCTAGTGCTGTCTTTGCAAAGGTAAATTATAATCGTATCCACTAATTGTATAAAAATGATCAATTCGAGAAGACAGAATTTTAAAAATCAACATTGAATAAGAATACCAAATAAGATTACAATATTCAAGCCTAGAGCATACTAACGAAAAGTAAAGACACTTAAGAGCGTTTATATCATTAAATGATTTCGTGTCAGAAAAAGATAATTTATTGTCGAAAAATATACCCAGATCTTTCACGTTACTACAAGGCGCTAAAGTTTCTGGATTAACAGTATAATCAAATACAAACGAATGTAATTTAAGAGTAAAGATACATATCTTACATTTACTTATATTTAAAAGAAGGTTATTGTCCACACACCACTCCTCCACAACATTTAGAAGTCCCTGAAGTATAGTACAATCTTCAATACATGAAATGCTATAAAACAATTTCAAATGGTCAGCAAAAAAAAAAGATTTTAGGGTTTCAGACTCAGAGCTAGATCATTTACAAATAAAACAAAAAGAAGTGGTCCTAAATTTAATCCTTGTGGTACTCTGGAAGTTGTAAATAGTTATGTAAATAAGATTTCATAAGGCAAAGCAAATTACTACTAAAACCATAGTACCTAAGTTTTTGGAGAAGTAAATTATGATTAACCTGATCGAAGGCCTTTGAGAAGTCGGTATATATTACATCAACTTGGTCTTTATTTATCCAAATTATTCGAAACAAACTGAGTAAGCTCTCAAATTAGAAACAGTTGAACGTTTAGGCATAAAACCATGCTGATTTGGAGAAATATGGAGTTTGATGTTATTGTAAATGAACATATACAACGACATCTCAAAAACCTTTGCAAAATTTGACAAAATTGTAATCGGGTGATAATTCTGAATACTAGATGAATCTCAGAATCGCACAAACCCTGGATAACTTCCAAACATTAGGACATGTTGATGCCGACAATACTTGACCACAATATTTTATAATAAAACTAGGAACTTGATCGTCTCCACTAATCATATTGTTTTTCAGTTTATGTAAAGAGTGAAGAATATATACTTCAGTAAACTGATTCACATTAAAACCCTAAATGTTGAAGTTAAAGTTGTTCAAAGTGTTAGAAGCGTCAATATTAGCATACACACTCGAAAAATATGTAGCAAACTCGTTTACAATCTTAATGGGACTGTCAAAATTCTCATCGTCTAAAAACATGTCTAATGATATACGTGTGGTGTAACAAAGTCTTTAGATAGAAACTCCAGTTTTAACGAAAAATGCATAGTATATTTAAGTGGATATAATTGATAAAGAACACATTAGATTTCTTATAAATTTACCATATGTTAGAATGTTCTAAAAATGTAAAAGTAGTCGAAAAGATTTAAAAACAGTTAAAAGAGAAGCAGAAAAGTAACTTAAAATCCATAAATTTATTTTATCTATCTTTTTACGATATGCCAGAATAAGAAATACATATAAATGTCTTCCTTAACATGGCATTCCTTCATCCTTTAATATTTCATTGTTTGAACATGTTTTATTTTTCTCCTCGAATACGGATGGGCATATTTACTTGGACTCTATAGATTCTTAAAAGGATATTCGGAAAGATTGCTTATGCAACATTTTATGAGGACATTAAAGTTGGTTCATCAAATGACCCGCTAAAAGTACAATTTTTATGAGTTTGTTCTAGCAGGGTAAATAAACTTCAAGAAAAACTGTTTTAAAACTATCAAAAATGAAATGACACATTCGCTGCTTTCATCAGGTAACGTGTAAATTTAATATCATTCACCAAGCTGTGTTTAACAATTCCTCATGAATATGGTAATCCTAGTTGACGTTTCGTATTAATAACATCAGCTATGTTCATGATTTTGATGTTAAAGGCTTTTATACGCTTAAAATTTGGAAACTAGCTAGCTCCAGCATGAATTTACATAATAAAATAAAAAAGGTCAATAAAGACCTTCAACTTTATTGACTGAGTCTTATAGGGCAACTAGGATCTAATGAGAAAGACAATGGAGTAGAGTTCATTGTTTGGGTATATAATGAAAACTGGAGAAGTTGCCAATTACACTTTGTCACAAATTTGCTTTATGTGACTGATATTAATCCTTAAAATGGATTCAGTTGTTAGTGGTGTTGTATTTACAAGCTTTAATTTAATGAAGTTACTACCAAATTCTAAAACAATGTGTTGCAACTAAAGGAAAAGACTACAAAATTTGATTTTAATGTGGAATTCATAACACAATGCAATTCAACAAAAAGTGTGTGTTACAGCACAGTTATTGTTATAAAATTTTGTATTGATGAGAACATTTTCAGAATTGGCTTGGCTTTTGTTCCAAAGCTGGACAAAATTAGCACGAAATATTTTTATTTTATATTATACAGGATGAGTCAGTCATAATGTCATTAATTTTAGAGATAAGTATAATGCGAATACGCGATTAAAAAAAATCTAAATGCATATTTACGCCAAAAAAAAATATTTTCAAATCATTATTTAAACTCCCTTTTCAGACTGTCACTGACCGCTCACAGCCTTGGTCGTTTATAGCTCACAGTTCAACTCGATGTCGACCTTGGCAATATTGCCAAGTTGAAATATTTTTCTAGTACCTACCTACCTAGGTTTTAGACATTACAAATAAACGGCTGTACTGACTATTTTAGAATATCATTTTTTCTAGTTCAGTTCAACTTCAGCCAATAATAATTTAAAATGTTAATATCCAATGAAATCAAATAATAATAAATCAAATAATTATATTAAAAATTGCAATTGCAATACGGTCCAATCAAACGATACCCGTACACTCCTGCCCATACATTGACAACAAATCGCCTCTGAAAGCTAAACCGGCAAGTAGAGTGTGGATTTTCCTCTGAGCAAATGTAGCTGTAGCTGACTGCAAAAAAATTAGCTTAGTTACATTGAAATCACAAAACTTCGTAGCGCACCAGGAGTGTCGTGTTACCGATTTTTTGATAGGGTGATTTGTTTATTATTTTAAAGATAAAGTAAAACATTTTTTTTTTCGATTTTCTGCCTCCTTATTAGGCCTCCCAAATACGTGGTTAAATTTATTGACATTATGACTGACCCTGTATTTGCTATAACCAAATATCACATGTATTAATTTATCAAAGTACAAATATTTTAGGAGGGTATAGAAAAAAATAATAATTAACGAAATCGCCCTTCAAATAAAAATCCAAACTTATTTATAAAGAAAAAAAATGTTTTTCGATATTATATTAAATCCTTATTTAAAGCCGCCTATGAGACCGGTCCGCTGCACGTTTACATGTCAGAGTAGGCAACCAGCTAGCAACAGAAAAATTCGCTGTCATGGCATAATTCAGTTTCTGTGTTTACGTTGTAGTTATCATAGACGCCGACTTTTCGTAAGAAAAAAGGTATTCGCCCCATTTTATAAATATCGAGCTAAAATTCTGGAATAATTGTTTTATGTTCTTTTAGGCCTCCCTGAGCACGTGGTTAAAATTTTTGTACTTAGTCATAGTTAAGCCTGTATATTATATAACAAGAAACTGAAAAAGAAGTAGATTTAAAGAGAAAAGGGAAATAAAATAGGATAGCTGAAAACGGATAAAGAACAAGGGCACAAAGGGCACAAACATTATAAAATTAATGTAGGTATAGTGATAATAAGTAATATTCTGAACCCATTTAGATGGATGCATGGTCAAAATGGTCGTTAGTGTTATGTGGAACATTGTAACTATTTGATAACGATACGATTTTGTAAGCTAAGCAAATTCCTTCTTCCGAAGGCCGGTGGTATGTCTATGCCACAGATATTGTGCAAAACATGTGTGTGTACTTATGAAATAGAGTAATATCTAGATACATATTTTTTATAAAGTACTACTAAAAAATAATAATAGACTTACTGTCATCACCTTACCTCTCTAGTTATCTAAAAAACAATAATGAATTATAAACATCTGTACCCATTTAAGGTTTTGTGATGAAATTAGCTTATAGGTAATTTCGAACACATTGTTTAAAGGTAAACATTTGGACAACTTCGTAATTACGTTGTTTTGACTTTGCAAGGGCGAAACTATCCTCCCGGCAACAAAACAACGGAAAGAAGAGGTGAGCAGATGTCTGACTATTTAACTGACGGTTTTTGTTTAAGTGCCCTGTCCGTGGCTAAGTTAGCGTCTCTCGCCTCACTCACGGCTTTTTTGTTTCAGCGACTGGAGAGGAGGAACCCAGTCCGTTGCCTTGTTTAGTTTACGTTCACGGTGAAAGTTACGAATGGAACTCCGGCAATCCGTACGACGGAACTGTCCTGGCCTCAACTGGAAGAGTTATAGTAGTCACCATCAATTTCCGACTCGGTGTATTAGGTGAGTCGCTTTTTCTCTTGTCTCGCCCCTTTTCATTTGTCCTGATAAATTGTTTAGTGGTTTACTTGAGAAATAACCGGCCACATGTGTGTAATTTGCAGCATAATAGTATATTAAATATCAATAACAGTAAGGAGAGTTTACCGATCGACGACAATCGGTCGCCAATATTGGAGGAGATTGGTAAACTCTTTTTTGTTCGAGATGCTTATACTATTTTTTGTACGACTATTATAGGAATACAAAGGTGTTACCTAACAAAATATCTAAAAAATATTAAAATTATTTTGTGTGTCTCGTATATCTGTTACACACAATACTCGAATTCGGTAAATGTGTGAAAAAAGTATGCAAAACTAGTTCTGAGCCCAGAAAAATTCCCATACCCGAAATTTTTCGTTTAAACGACTTTTAACTATTGTAAAATAGTAGAACTAGTTCTGGGCATTATAAATTGGTGAAAACTAGTTTTGTACATTTTTAAATGACCAAAACTAGCTTCCTTCATTTTCTGAAGGTTATGATGACACACAATATTCGGAAAAGTATGCAAAACTAGTTTTTAGTTCAGAAAATATAATGACAAAAATGGTATAATCCTACTTTTAATTAATGTAACTATAAGAAAATGAATAGAACTAATTCTGGTCATTTCAAAATGCACAAAACTAGTTTTGAACAATTTATAATGCCCAGAACTAGTTATCTGTATTTTGTAATAGGCAGTAACCGTTTAAATGTATAATTTCGGGTATGGGAATTTTTCTGGGCTCGGAACTAGTTTTGCATATTTTGTTGGGACATTGTCCGAATTCGAGTATTGTGTGTAACATATCAACCAAACTAAGTAGGTTTTGTCGTTACCATATATACGCTTGTAAATTTATTTTTAAACGTCAATACGTCTGCTTTTCCTATTAGTATTAATAATTGTACGTTTTATTTTAATATAAATAAATAGATAGCATCATAGTTATTGTTTATTGAATATTTTTTCACAACAAATAATATAATTTACTTACCGTTCAGCCCTGTCAAAACCGGAACAGTAAGTAATTACTTACCGACAGGTTTTTGTTTCCCAACTACTAAATATAACATACTATTCTAAAACTAAATATGGTAAACAATCGGAAATAGAATGGTCGTAAAACAATAGATATAATATAAGGTCTTTCCAAGCAAGGAATTCGGAATGGTTTCAAGCTGTCAGAAGTGTTCTGTTGAGATATTCGAGTTTCAAAATGGCGGAAAAAAAACTTTTTTATTTTTCCTTAAAAACGGCTGCATTTAGAAATTTCTATTTTGGTACACATTATTAGCTAGTCAAAAGCTATTTTGTGGTGGTATTTATTTCTTCATCATGTCTTTGGGGAGAGGGAATAAGCAGCCCCTAGAGTTATTTCTTTCAGAACTTTTTCCTGCAATATCCGATTTCAACAAATTAAATACTACATCTAATTTTACTACTTTTTTCCGTCTTGTAATTTTTTCATACAACGAACAGTTTGCGCGGAAAAAAATAAAAAATTTTTACTCTTACTCTAAACAGCTTTTCGTCACCGGTTACTGATAACCGCAGTAGGCGGTTGCTATGTTGACGTTTCTCTGTTGTCTTGTCAAACAAATCGCCATTAGGTCTATAATTGACAGTTTTTGCAAATATTTCTAAATAAAGATATTCCTATAACTGTTGCCAATCCTGCCGTACGCTTATTCCGTCAATTTTTTAGCTAATATTTGTACGGAATAGTTAGTTGTTTACAAATATTTTCAAACACTGTCATAACTGATTTGTTTGACAAGACAACAGAGAAACATCAACACAGCAACCGCCTACTGCGGTTATCGGTAACCGGTGACGAAAAGATGTTTAGAGCAAGGAAAATAATTTTTATTTTCTTTTCCGCGGAGACTGTTGGTTATATGAAAAACTTACAAGAGGGAAAAAATTAGTATAATTAGGTGTAGTATTTAAAAAAGTTTTGTTGAATTCGGTCATTGCAGGAAAAAGTTATGAAAGGAATAAATCTAGGGGTTGTTTATTCCCGCCCTCCAAAAATATGAACTAAGGAAGAGACACCACCACAAAATAGCTTTTGACTTGCTGATATTGTATACCAAAATTGAAATTTCTAAGTGTAACCGTTTTTAACGAAAAATAAAAAAAACATTTTTTTCCGCAATTTTGGGACCCGAATATTCAACAAGAAGGAACCAAATTGAAAAATTTCATATGAAGATTTCCCCTGAAACGACTTGTGAAATACACTGGTAAAATATTTGACCATCATTCTGGAACACCCTGTATAAAGGATGTTTTTAAATGAAGTAGCAAAAATAAGACTACAGATTCCTTAGGTGAAAATAAATCGAATTAACCTGACATATCTACATCCCAAGTCGCATAATAAAAAAGATACAGGGTGTCAAATTTAAAATTTTATTTTCGATATTTGTAAATAACTTCTTAAGAAATCCAAATATTTACATAAAATTTGTAAATCGCTGGTTTTTGCGGGCGAGAAATTCAAGTTTATTTCTAATTTTGACGTCACTAGTAGAGAGCGCCACTTGTGCGTAAATCAATTAAAATAAAGCAGAAACGTTATCAAGTTTAGTTTTTCGAATTCCATAGTTCTTTTATGGATCACGTAGGTGAAAATCTTTGCAAAGTGTCATTGTCACACCGACTTTCTAATAAGTATTGTAAGCGACATAGAAATTATTATTCAATTTAAAGTATTATGGCACATTTAACTGTTACTCAAAGAATTGAAATTTTAATTCTTATCGGATGCGGGAATATGACTAGAACTCAGCAGGAAGTTTGCGATTTATTTAATGAAAAATATCCACATCGCCCTATCAGCCAATCAACAGTCAGTAAGGTAGAGTCTAAATTTAGAGAAACTGGCAATGTTGTAAATATTCCAAAACCTGGACGTCCAAGCATTAATGAAAATCTTCTGATTTCACAAAACATTTTGATAAGTATGGTGGATAATCCTCATAATTCTTCACGATTGGTTGCATTAAACAATGACACTAGTCAGAGCACAGTGCTACGTATCTTGAGGAAGTAAAAATATCATCCCTACAAAATTCAACTTGTGCAGGAACTCAATGAAGATGATCCCGATCGCCGCTTACATTTTTGCGAAATTCTAATGGGTTTATGTCAAGGAAATAGAAATTTACACCGGCAAATACTTTTTTCAGATGAGGCCACATTTTGTCTGAATGGTACAGTAAACCGTCAAACTTGCAGATATTGGAGTTGGGAAAATCCTCATTGGATGGCAGAGGCACATACCCAACACCCTCAGAAATTAAATGTGTGGGCTGGAATAGTTGACGACAGAATAGTAGGGCCTTTCTTCTTTCAAGGAACCCTTACAGGACAAAGATATTTAGAGTTTCTAGAAAATGACCTTGTTCCAGTCCTTGCAGTAATTTTTCCTAACGATAATGACCCTGACATTCTTGACGATACCATATGGTTTCAGCAAGACGGTGCACCTCCGCACTATGCGCGCCCTGTACGCGATTTTTTGGACAACTGTTTTCCTGGGAGGTGGATCGGCAGACGCGGACCGATAGAATGGCCTGCAAGATCGCAAGATCTTACACCTCTTGACTATTTTTTATGGGGATACTTGAAATCAAAAGTGTACATTAATAAACCACATAATTTAGAAGAACTTCAAAATCGCATTCGGGACGAAATACGCAGAGTTACCCCAGAAATCATTCATAATGTGAAAAAAGAATTTCTTCACAGACTTGCGCATTGTCAAGAAGTTGGTGGATTGCATTCGAAAATTTAAAGTATAAAATTTAATCAATTGTATTTTATTTTACATACCTCAGAATTGTTACTTTTTTATGGATAAAATTTACGTTTTCTAACATTCAATCGTCATTTACTCGAAAACTTTCCTATGTAAGAGGGAAAAATTTTAGTACTGTCTGATAGAGAATTAAACGATCTTTCAGAATCAAGGAAAAAAATATGGTGTTGCCATTTTAAAAAAAATCGATGACGTCATTACTCGAAAACAAATGACATTTAAAAATCGCATTTTACGCTAAAATATGTATTTTTTAAATTAAAAATCGACCTGTTCGAGGATTTTTCCCAAAAAATAATTGTTTCGTTTTTATTGAATTTATTCCATGCTTTTGGCACATACTGTATAACGCTACTTTAATATTACAAAAAGTATATACAGTTAATTCATTCGACAAAAGACTGTATTAGTGGTGGAAATTTAGTTAGTTGTAACTAAAAACAGACGATTTATTTGAAATTGAATGTTTTCTACAATGATTATCCCTCACATAATTTTTGATATCTAGAATTACGTTTCATAATTTATTACATTTCATTTCTTCAGACTGAAAACATTTTGGGCAGATATATTTAGGAACAAAACAAAATTATATTTTTATGGACAGTTACATTAACAATATGTTTTTAAATTGAAAAATAATAATAATAATAAACGTCATTTTTAGAATGCTGTATCACAAATTTCTTTATCCGCCTATGCGAGGTAAAATATTACCATCTCCGGGGTCTAAAGTTAGTCTAGGTTAAGCTGATCTTTAAAGTTAACGTTTTGGAAGTAATAAAATAAGGATACATAATGGTAAAAAAACTAAAGTAGATTGTCATGTTTTTTTTTTTCAAGTTTAATTTACTAGTGCAAACAAACCTTTGGCTAAACTTGATTGGTTTTCGGTATACCTAAGAGAATTTCTCAAATTGAACAATTTCTTTTGATTCCTAATATTTCGTGACGCAAAAAAATATACATTTGCCACTAAAGCTTGCGATTACTAATACTTTGTACTTTATGAATTACACAAATTTTAGGACTATTTTTCCGAAAGTATGATATTAGAAATAAACACTGAGTACTTCACTGTGTTTTATGGGAACAATAATTAAGACTTGTTGAAACATTTCTCTAGAATTAATTACAATTTTGCTTTATTTAAAAAAGTATACGAACTAGAACATTTAGTACTATCGCGTACATTTGTTCCACTGTTGAAATGCTAAAAATGCAAATATTTACCTAACCTTAATTAGGTTTCAGTTGAATCCGATTTGTATTATCCTATCAGTAGTCGTATAATCAATAATGTAGTCGAATTGGCCTAATACCCCCCATTAGATGAAGCAAATTGCGAATTTCAAATGAATGGTAATATAATTTGCCATTTGGTTTTCTTCTTGCCTTAATTGACGCAATACGTTTTTGTCGGAAGTAGTATTTGGACTTTATTCCTTTTCAACGGCGCCAGCACATTGCAATTGAGACATAAAGAAGCTCGTAGTTTTCAGAAATAAAATTAAGGGTTTCACCCAATATGTATCAGCTTCCCGCAAAGAACTTTTAGCAAACCTTGAAATGATTTTTTGAAGTTGCACGGAAAATATGATTGACATAACGAGGGGGGATGATTTTATTATTATTTTTTGTAATCTTGCAATAATTACAGTTTTTTAAATTCATATCTGGCAAATACTCGATATTTAGTGTGTTGTTCCAACGCAATTGTGTTTTCTGCAAGCTTTATTCAAAAATTGTTTGCTACTCGAAAAAACTCCAAACCAACACTCAGACACCTTTAATATTGCTAAAAACTGAAGGAAGTAAAAATTAATGAAAATCATGGCGGGGCACAATTAATAAATATTTGTATAAAAGGTTTTAGGAGTATTCCTTTAACCAAGTTGATCACCTTGCAAGTGGCTTGCAAGGCTTTTCTGAAAAAAGTACTCCAAACTGAATACTTCAGTATTCAATCAACATTAACAAATAACATGGTACACATAATAAAGAAGAGGTAACTGCATACATTGAAGTCACTGAAAGAATTTATAAATATGATCGTTACATATTTAATTTAATGATCAAACAACAGCGAAGAAGAACCTAAGCTGCCAACAGCATTTATATGCTGGATCAAGAGACACGAACGGTACAATGGCAATAAAGAAAGAATCTGACAAGCTAGTCTGGAGTGCATCTGGTCTAGCATTTTTGGACCCTGTCCCACCAGTATGTTGTCAGCATTTGATGGAATTTTTAAGGCGGGCATCCATAAAGAGTTTAGGAAACGATGGCATGAAAGAAATAGCTACCAATTTGTTAAGGAGTACCTAGAGTACCCGTACAAAGATATAACCAAAAGGTTATCCTAGGACAAATCTTCGCTTGGTGACAGGTATTCAAGATGTTGTTTGTAGGTATTCAAACTGGAGGCTAAGTAAATATTTTTACCATATGAGGAAGAATGAAATACTCCTTTGTAGGGATTGCGAAGAGGGAGACAAGACGGTATTTCATGCACTGTGTGAGTGTACTGCCGCCTCGTTGACAAGATAATCTGTGTGGGGGAAATGATAGCCTTCTATTCTTAGAAAGATCCCCCTGAACATCTTCATTTTTTTTTTCTTTAATAGGTTGACTGGCGGCTCAGATAGATTAATCTCCTAATGGGAGAAATTATAAGGGGCCCAATGGGACCTAAGTACTGTAATTACGTAACTTTTCAAACTATCCTTGCCATGATTCCAGATTGGAGAATTGGAAAAGCTTGTCTTATAGCTATAAAGAAACTTGGAAAACACACAATCTAACTGTTACTCAAAATCAAATTATAATCACCCAATTTAGTATCTGCACATACATTGTTTTACCTTTTTGTTTGGCCGCATATGCTAAAGGCAGGACATAATTTAATAATAGTTTATGAAAACATGATTATGTAACTTATATAGCTCATGAATTAAATAGGGTTGGAAAAACTATTAGAGCTTCCTGTAGTCAATGAGTCAGTATAAAGAAAATATCCAAAAGAGTTTTATTAGGAGTGCAATAATTGTATAAGTATTGAACCTGTTGTGACTACATAGGGCACCTGAATTCATGCAGCAGTATCTTATTCAGAAAACTGTTGGCAATTAAAAGAGCTAAATTAAAAAATTGCCAGTGATTTACAATGTACGAAAACTGAAGTGTAACCGAATTATTTTAAATTTAAAATATACATCTAGAAAGCAGCTGGAGTTGAAAGATACTGTAGAAAAATTTATATGTAATTGTAAACAAGTTCGAGATGAGTTAGGAGAAACAGCAATGGTAAATCTGGAAGAAGTAATTGAAAAGAAAACCTGGTTACAAAATTTTAGAGCAGGCTTCAGAATAGTTCTTTTTGTTACAAGTACATACCTAAAATATATTGAAGTTGAGTCTGGAATAGCAGATAAGTCCGCAAAAACATTTTAGCTGCATATTACAAACAACATTTCTTTGTGAAAGCTCCCAAAACACATCGGGACGAATACCCCGACCAGCATTGAATTACTCCTAGAAAACCTATAGCAGAGAATCAGAGTAGTTGTTTCCTGGAATTCCGTTATTGTCGAATCGCGATAGAGGTCATAATCTTTAAATAGTTTTAGGCGTTAGGTAATCAAATTATTCCGTAAATAGGTATTTTTGGGAAAATATAAAAAACATAGTATTAGGGATAACTTTAGATAATTTAGATACTGAACACGTTATAATACGTTTTTAATAGTTTTGATTCAATAGTGAATTATTTAATTTAGTAAAATTTTAATCTAATAAGAGGAATAGACATTAGCATGTACGACTATCCTTCATCGACTTTGTCTTTACCAATGAAACCTTTATCCTCTTTGAATGTAGATATTACAATTTCACAGTTTTCCAATTTACCAACAGGTAAAACCTACTCAATGCTTTTATAAAAGAGCCTATTGTGAACGACATACAAAATTTATGGCGTATTTTATGATTTCAAAGCATTTGTGGGCTCATCCTCGGATCAGGAATACTAAAATTAGAATACGAAAACAACAAAACTCTATCACATACAAAGGTACTCCGGACAATTACGCAGCATTTTTATTAACCTTTAGATCCCTTTTATATGTATAAAAGGGACGCTTAATATAGAACAGAGGTAACAGTTTTAGCGGCTAGATATTATCGTTTTTAGTGTGGACGGTAAAGCAGACTATTATCTTATCGTCCGTTTCCACGCCACATGATGTGAACATCAAGTAAACAACATTTTTGGCTTAGCCCTAAATTCAAGGATATTCCTCCGAACAGTTTTAATATTACGTTTACATTCTATCCCCGCGAGCATTTCGACGGCGACCAAATACGACCTCAAATTTAAATAATAAAATGGTCTTGCTGCTGATTTCATTGAAATATATGTTATTACGTTCTTTTTCTGTTTGTATAACGAAGCTCTCTGCAGTGAAATCAGTAGTGGGTTTAATTGTACAAAATGGCATATTTCGGAGATAGAAAATATAAAGTCAAATATGTTTTTTGTTTACTATTGCTGCAGTAATTTTAACTGCTGTTCAAACCAAAAATTCTGTTCAGTTAACAAAATTTTGTAATATAGGGTACAACTAAACTAAAACTAAATATATATGGTGTGGTCTAACAAGGAATTTGTAGAAAATTAAGAACTAAGAATAACAGCAGAAGGTAAAACATAAGTTTTTGAAAAATTCACCTACTTAGGAACAGTATTAGAATACCTAATATCTAAGAAGAAATATCGAATAGATTAATGGCAGGTAACAGTTGGGTGAAAGTCCTTCCCAACTAACATTTAAGCCTAATAGACTACTACACAAGAAAAATAATTCTAAATTGATCAAGATTTACTACTTTCCTCCATAAAAATAGTCTTCAATGTTACAAAATCTTATAATACCAAAATTTTAGTCAAAAATTTGTTAATTTAGAGTAATATAATGACTTCTAAGTAAATTGAAATATGTGTCAATTTATACAGTTCGAAATTACATATTGTTTACCTATTCTATGTTTTCAAATGCTAACATTCCAATAACGTGTAAGACGAAGTTATAATTTACTTAATTTCGCCTTGGAATCTGTCTGTATTTTGGCTTCAACTGGTAGTTAAAAATAAGGTAATAACTAGTTATTTTGCCCTATTAAATCCTTCAATTGGTTAAGTTCTAATTTTATTACAATATCAACCTATTTTCAACTTTGTTGATAATTTCTAAAGAATATTTAACCATTTCAATTAACCTAATAGAAATATTGTTCTATATTATGGTACAAATTTACTTGCTAATAATACTTCGACGTAAGTGTGTCTTATAAAGGTTTTTTAGGAAACAAGCTTCTTGTTATATGTATTCCGACAGATCTTCATGTAATAGCGCGTAGAAATTGTTTTGTGTTTTGGCGATCTGCAGTGTAAACCAAGCCCTACACAATATTACAGTTGTAAAAAACGAAGTTAAGTCAACACTGAATATTATGTAAATCAATCTAATGATAATATATCGATAAACACTTCATATATAAGTATTCTTATGACTGTTATCGTGTCAATTGAATTCAGTAGTGCACGTGAATTGAAATTCGAATTGAATTCCCTTCGAAAATATTAATTTTGTTTTGTTATTACGCACACAATATTATTAATTTGAATTTTCAATCACAAATAAATCTAAGAGTAGAATTTTATATGTAGGTACCTAGTAATAATTTAATTGGTAATAAATTACCATAAAATATCTTCATTTGGAGGAAATCTCAACCACAAAGTTAATATTTTCCTGTGACGTCAACATTGGCATAGGCAATCTGCCCTATAGGTTAAAACTTACAGACAAATTAACTTTAAAGTTGATTTTATTTGAGCGCCCATATTGTAATAAACACTAAATGTTTTGTTCATTATTTCTAATTGATTACTCATTAAAATTATGTTAATACAGATAATATTAGTTAATACATTTATGACGAAAGATTATTAAACACATATTATCACGAAGTACATTCAGTTTTTATTTTAGGTTATTTTTCGGTATAGTAATATTATTAAAAAGCAATAATAAAAATGTATATTTATAAGGCGCGTTATTTTTATGAAAGTTTGGTGGACATTATATGAAAAAATTTCCTGGGTTGTACAATTTGATGAATGGAAACCAAATATACAGTCTTTATTATATTAAAATCTAAATATCTATAAATATACTAACTCCTACTGTACTTTAGTAGCCTGACTTACAGTCTTTCTTTTTCTTCCTATCCCTGTTCGCTATTAGAATGTATAAAATCAACCATATAATGTTGTCTCTCTCAGGCAAAAGGATGTCATATAAAGGGCGTAATTAGGGTATATTTTGGTAATGTCTTTTATATTTTGAAATTTTAACATAAAGTGGTCCGTATTTCTTTTAGGTCCAATTATCTTATTAGAATAAAATTCTTGTCGACCAATTATTAACTTCCATATTACTTTAGTTTTTTTCCCCACATAAGAAAAAAGGCCAACGAATATAGTTAAACTTTCCTCATACGGAATTGGTCATGAAAAGTGTTTGACCAATTCAGAGGTCAAGTTAACGTCATTTTAACTTTAATTGTTTGTTGGGTTAATAAAACATTAAGAAATAAGGGAATATCAAAAGGTCTCAAAATTTGAAGTTACAAAACTGTTATAAAGCCAGTACATATTTTCGGATCTGAAATGTGAATATTAACAGTAGCAGAATAAAATAGATTAAGCTTATTTGAAAGGAAAGTATTGAGGATGATATTAGAAGAAAGAAATGTAGAAGATGTATGGGACAGATAAGCAAATAATTAATTAGCAGTCTTATTTAACAAAACAGATATTGTATGTATAGTAATAGCAGAAAGACTTACGAGTAGATGGATAGGACACATAATGACAATGCCAAGACATAGACCTTTGCACAGAATGATAGAAAGTAGCATCGGTATTAACGTCTTTGTGAGGTCAGTATTTACATGAGTTTTTCAAGTGTCGTAAATGGTTTACGTGTATAGTAACTCGGGAGTTGATAGATATCGTTTTAATTTATGGTGATATGAAAATGCTTTAGTAGAACAATTTTACGGTAAACATGTGCCAAATGCAGCTACTTTAATCGCGGTGTGCAGTGAAAGCAAGTGTAGTGCAACACGAGCATGGCACGAGAAATTTGAAACCGAATTGTGGAAGAGATGGAGGTCCAAGGCGTCAACGGCGCATTGCAGCAGTGTGGCGTATCATACACGAAGCTCAATTATATCCGTACCATGTATAGCGTGTCTAAGCATTAATACTAAGGGATTGAATGAGGAGAACTGGTACCATAGACGCCACGATCTCTTGGCTCTAATTCATGGACTTTTTTTGTGGGATATATTATGAATGGTATTGTACAGAAGTGAACATTATTGATGAATTATGCAAACGTATCATAAGTGCAGCTAATAACTGACTAGTTCAAAACGGAAAAGAAACAGGAATATTTGTGTTAGTTCTACATTTTTTGGCACTGTAAAATATTTTTTATTAGACACTGTATTCATACATAATGCAATACTTCTTCGATTTGCCGTGTGAGATGCACTTTCTGTGCTCTTTTTACAAGTCTATTTTAGAACTTAATTCAATACCAATGTCTATTTAACACAATAACACCTAACAATATATATATATATATATATATATATATATACGCCTACGAATTAACATATATATATATATATATATATATATATATATATATATATATATATATATATATATATATGACAAATTAACTCTTCTAAAGCATGGAAATCGAATACAGATAAAGCACACACGTGTGAACGGCGTCTGACGTCACAGGTCTACGCTATGGCGGCGATTTTCTGTGGGCGCGGTCAGACTAAACAAACACCATTTCGATTTAAATAATATATTTTTTCTTCTGCACGAATTTGGAAAAATCATGCAATTTCCCCATTATAAAAAAATCACCCTGTACACAACAAACAGATGTTTTGGATGATTTGTTTAAGTCCAGTTTTAAGACTCGTATCAAAATAATATTAAACATCTTTCAATAAAAAAATCTAATTAATTACAAATTGCGGCCGTTCAATGATTTGTAGCGATTAATAAATGAGATCTTAAAATAAAACAAGATGACGCATATTTTAATGCCGATTTAATGAAACATTTATCATTTTTCCCATTATTACGCAACATAAATTCAATACTTACAAATCCGTATCTGGTAAATGCGAATCCTTTTATAACTAATACGGATTTTTGGAATCCGGTTGAACTAATGATATTTATTGAAATTCTCTGTACAAGCGAAGGATCACAGCCTCGAATCGGACAAACGCTGCTGGTAAGCCGTACAAGGAGAATCAATTACAACACAATCGCCTCAAAATAGCAAAACCGTGCCACTCATGATTAATGGAACATGGATAATGTTCTCAAACACTGGAAGTTTATATTAACTGCCCAGAAAATGAATTGCTTTTCGTTTCCAAATGTGAATTGGATCCTATCGATATCAGGCCGCTCGAGAAATGTATTTTTCCTTATTCGATATTCCTTCTGTAGGTATTTATTTTTATTTTTTTTAATTAATCATACTGGTTGAAAAATTATCAGCAGACAATCTGTGGTAGAACCTTTTCAGCGAAAATTTCTTGAGGAAATTCAAGAGATTTATATCCGTCCTTTCTTTAGAACTCTGTCAATCAAGGCAGTTACTTATCAAAGTGAAGAGTCCGTTTCTACCAAAAACGTGATGAAAGAGATGATTATCTACATGTATGCTATGTCTCAGGTAGTTACATGGAAAGAAATCGAAGGTACAAGCTCTATGACAAACATATGATAGCTGGACACAAATATACTTACTCGGTGACATTAGAAGTGTTACACCCACATTTTTTTCAACACAATGACTATAATCGAAGCATGCCTTGATAACAGTATCCACATTTTATCTATGATGGTTTTTGCAATAATGGAATTTTATCTCTTATTTTCTTTGTGAAGGAAGTTGTTTATGAGGACCGGTCAACACAGATAATTTTAGTTATTCTGCGTTCGTCTATTCGCGTTGAGGGTAACAAAATGCCTCGAGTTAGAATACAACAAAATTATCATCATGTTAGCAATTTTGACAGTGGTAGAATTGTTGGCTGCCGCGTGAATTGTACTGCCATGACGGTATTGCTTGTGTGTCTTGTGTTAACAAAAGAAGGTAGAAAAACACGAAGACCAACTGGTCGACCGAGGCGTACCACAGAGCGTCAAGTTAGGCATTCAGGCAACTAGCTCTACGAGACCATTTTGCTACTACGCGCCAAATCACTGATCAATGGTTTGGAGAAGAAGGAAGACCAGTTACGTTGCATACACTATATCGCCACATTATAGCCTTTGGACTGTTTTCGTATTGCCCGCGATTAGTGCTTCCTTTGACTGCGGATTACCGTCATCAACGTTGAAATTGGCGCAGAGAACATCAACATTGGGTGGCAGAATGGCATAATGTCGTGTTCAGCGACGAATTGTGATTCTATCTAGGTATGCATGATGGCCGTAGAAGAGTAAGACGCCGCCATGGAGAACGTCGTGATGTTGACTTTGCTGTTGAAAGGCATATACACAGGACTGTTGGAGTCATGGTTTGGGGGGCTATTGCCTACGGTAGTCGATCACCACTTTTGTTTATTCGAGGAAGTATGACTACGTTATGTTGATGATGTCCTACAAACCACTTTACTCTCTTATCTAACTGGCCGACCGAACGTACTTTTTCAGCAAGACAACGCACGTCCCCATATTGCCCGTCGAACAATGGATTTTCTCCAAGAAGTTGGCGTTAACATTTTACCTTGGTCATCCCGTTCGCTGTTCAACCCCATCGAAAATGTGTGGAATATGGTGGGGAGGAGATTGACCACATTGCGCTATCGTCCATAGACTCTGGCACAATTGATTCATGAAGTTCATTTTTCATGAGGTGCCACAGTCAAACATCGTCCACCTAATTATGTCGATGCCAATACGGGTACAGGAGTCTACTCAGCTACGGAGTCGCCAGATACATTATTAACTTTTTTAGGTTACATGGCAATACAATGTCTTGCTAATATTACCGTTTCACTGTTGATGTTAGTATACCATATTGCAAAAAAATCCAGTTTGAGAAATTCTTCCTTCTGGATGTATCACTTCTAATATCACTGAGTATATAATTTCATATTTCAATCAAAGTGGCCTGATAAATAAGAATAACGGTTGCTATACAATAATTATTATTTCTGTTATTTTGTTTATTCACTTGTCTTATTCCATTAACAACTCTTCAATTAGTGTTCGGCGTATAGCAAGTAATAGTCATTTATCACTCAATTTTGTATGGGGTGTATTGAACACAGAAATGTTACATCCGTTTCATCGCTAAGATGTACAAGCATTACATGCTGGAGGTGCTCTATGATTATAATTTTGTTGCTGGTTACTTCAACAACATGCACGAGATGATAGATTCATTTCGCTTGTTATGTGGTCTGATGAAGCATGTTTCACTAGGGATGGCATAAACAATAATCATAGTGAACATATCTGGGTGTTATAACATCCGCATACAATTAAATCAAGACCATTTCAGCAATTTTTCAATGCCAACGTTTGGGGCATTTACATAAATACTTTACTGCCTGTATATGTTTCAAATGATCGTTTAAATGCAGATCTGTACAGAACTTTCCTGGAGGACTACCTCTTTGAATTCATTGATGATGATTAACAAGGTCCAATAGCATGGCCTCGCCGTTCCTCAGATCTAAATCCTTTGGACTTTTTGACTTTGGACATATGAATCAGCTTGTCTGTCATTCTATTTAGTTTCTTCGATGTCATCCATTTCGTAAAATGTCATTAACTCTAAAACCGCAAAACCTCTGTTGGTGTTTGTAGCATCCAATGATTTGGAAGAACATTTCTGTTTTTTTTCTTAATTTTTCAACCTCTCGGTCATATTCTCTCTCAGAAATGCATGGTTATTGGTATCTTCACACTATCACAATAAAGCAATATTAGCAGAACTGAATTAATTGCAAATAACTAATGGAAAATGCTACCCTTACTTTAAAATGGATGTTTACAACGTTAGAAGTACTAAATGAAATAGTTAATGTCTGCAATAGAATATTTGATATCAATGTAACTGCACATAAAATAGCTCAATACGTTGATGAAGGTCTGTTTCCACAAGAATCAGGGACTAGTTTGAAATCAGAATTGTTCGTCCAACTACTACGTACTTGAGTTTTTATATATTTTTAGGTATTAATAATATTGTGGGTAACTAACTACTCAGTGGACAAAAGCCCCAACCTGCGTTGAATTACACCCACAATATCTACCCATATATTCCTTATTATTAGCTTTTGTAACATTTTTTTACTGTTTTAGAAAGGTATTTTAAGCTAATATAAATCAAATCTCCTACAATTCCTATCAATGAAGTCATATGTATGTTCTCTGATACCTAGATGTTTGGTATCAGAGAACATACATATGACTTCATTGATAGGAATTGTAGAAGATTTGATTTATATTAGCTTAAAATACCTTTCTAAAACAGTAAAAAAATACTACTTGAGTTATATGCACCTAAAACACATTAGCAACTTAACTAGTCGAATATTTCTAACAGTCTGAAACTAATCCCTGACTCTTGAAAGAACAGACACAAAGTGCCTAATTTCCTGCAGGAAACCAGTTAATTGGATGCATCGAATGGTCGTATTATAGGCATATGCATGGATAATAATTTGTGCGAACAACATATACATATGACATGCACATCACATCACACTTCCTTAAAACAGTTTTCAACTACTTGAAATCATGAGTAGAAATTTTATTAGATCTCTGTTGATGAGTAGAACAATTAAGAACTAATGTAAAAGTTGAAAGTTGATTTCAATACGAATATGTCAGTAGTTAGAAATAAATCGCCAAATTTGTTTTGAAGAATGCTCTTAGATATTATTGCAATTGATTGTATTAGAAAATTTGGAAAAAGAACAATGAGTGTCTAGTTATATCAATATATTGGCTGCATTAGTCGAAACATTTTCCAATAATATTTTATCAAAAACGTATTGAAATTTAATGAGAAATAAAAGAGATATGTATGATGAAAACTTACTTCAAGAATTATCTATTACAATAATTTTGCAAGATGAGCTATAACATTTTTTTATATATTGAGTGTTCAGTAAATAATTAGTTTATGGCTAGCTTCCTTGGAGAAAAATAATGTAATGTTATGGACCTAAAAAAGTACTTTCTTACGATAATTTTCTTATTTGTTAGACAATTGTACTGAAATTTTGGAAATGAAGTTTTTTTTGTGCGATAAACATGAATATCTATTTAAATTTCTGCGCCATTATATTATTCCCTTCAGAGTTTTTTAGGGATAGAAGTTTTTGGAACATGATTAGATATTTCAAAACAATATTCGATTTTTGTATATATTTTTAGGTATTAATAATATTGTGTGAAACTAACTACTCTGTAGACTAAAGCCCCAACCAACGATGAATTACACCCATAATATATACCCATATATTCTTTATTATTAGCTTTTGTAACATTTTTTACTGTATTAGAAAGGTATTTTAAGCTAATATTAATCCTACAATTCCTATCAATGAAGTCATATGCATGCTTTGTGGTACCAGCTATATTCAATAATTATGTAAAGAAATTAATCTACCTAAATTTACTAACTATTTACTAGTTTAATGAAAACACTCTATAAATATCTAACTTCACTTTTGAAACAGTGGGTACTCTCAAATATTCAACCACGGTAGATAAGATCTGACCTATTTCTGCATTTTTAGGATTGCTTTTTCAGGTGGCCTTTAAGTTGAGTCAAAATCTAACTATAAAAATTATTATATAAATTACTTTTGACATTCTCGATATTTAATTTCAAATAATTTTAATTTATATAATAATTTTTATAGTTAAATAGAACAATTACATAAAGGGTAAACATTATTTTTTAACGTACTATCTAATCTAGCATTTATGGAACATAATTCTGGACCACGCTGTACAATGTCACCAAAAACAATGTCCTAAAATATGTTAAAATACACGTCTCTAAAACATCTTGTTGGACATTAAATTAACAAGGTTTAATTTACGTTAGTTAAAAACCTTAATAAAATAACATTATTAAACGTAAAAATTAAAGCTTATTAACACTAAAAATGATCGTTCCATATTTACTAATATTAAACGTTTGTACTTTGGTTACCAGAAACGTGTAAAACCGCGACATTTTTAAGTTGATTGTACGTAAAATAGACACGCCTTTTTCAAATGTCGTATGGACATTATAAACGTTTTTCTAACGTATATGTGTTTACTGGGAAAAGTTTCTATCTTTAAAAAATCTGATAGAATAATTTGGTGGCGCAGGCGCCCAGAACGCCCTATATATATTTAACTTGAAAACCAATTAGATATTGGTGTTTATCTCACGAAGAAAATTTTGAGTATGTTGAAATACTCAAATAATAGAAAAATTGTTGTAAACAATGAAATAAAAAAAATCTTTCACAAGCCTATAACTTTTCAAGGAAGCAGAATTGTACTAAGGTAAGTTGATTTAAATTAACATTGTTTTTGTCCAAGGAAGCTAACCTTAAATTATAGGCCATTCTTTACTGAACACCTTGTATAAGCTTGTAAAGTATACCTACTCAATTTCGAAATTTTTTGTTCCATACTGTCATATAATTTTTATTTTAATATTATTAACTTCTTCTATTCATTAATATATGATGACATTTTATGAGTTACAAAAGATGTTATATTTTTCATTCGGTGACGCTTCGTTCGCTGATCCTGTTAATAAGGTGCAACCTCATTTTCAGGATAAAGGACATCTTTGTCAAAATTAAATTGGAACCCCGTAAAAACTGGATATACCGTTAAGCAAATTGGGCCCGACTTTACGCATTTTTTACACCATTTTATTTTATACGAGCCCATTTTGTACCTCCTTAAATTTCTGCCTTAATAATATACATATTCGGCGACGTGTAAGGCCAAATCGAGAATGAACTTCCGCTTCGATGCAGTTCATTCATTCAATCTAATTCTTTGATTTTAATTTAAATTTACATGCTACAAGACTGGGAAGATATTACAAGATTTGTTAATCATAATTTAATTTAAATATATTATAGTGATATTTAAATTGTGTTGATGGAAAGTTGTGCTTTTTATTTATGAATAAAATTTGTTTTAATGTTTTGCGCGTGTTTATTTTTGCTTTATGGTTTTTGTGTGTGTGTGTGTAAGTGTCTTTTAGAGAGAAAAACAGTCTCAATTGGAATACAAACCTTTGTATACTCTTTTATTGCTTACCTTGATAAACTACCCTAGCTGCTTGTAGAACATACTCTTTTTTTATCATTTTAATAGTAGGTTCGCTCGTCAAACACTATTGCAACATACTGTATTTTACTTGAGCAAATAAAGTCCATTCAAAAATTAACAATGGTTATTTTATAAAATTTTTAATAAATGATATGGACATAAAAGTTTATTTAGCTTCTACTTTCCCTCTCTAAGATAAAAGTCTGATACGTATTAAGAATATTTGTATGTATTTTACCTTTTTAATGAATCATATATCTAAATATAGGTAACTCTCAACTGGAGCCTATAACACAAGCCATACAGGTGTAACAAGTGTAGCACTTGCAAGAAATTCACTTGTAGTTACAAGTCCTTAGATATTCTATAACACAAACTTCACCGCGACACTTGTAGGAAATAGGAAAAAGTCGTACAAATGTAGTTAATAATCTACAAGACTTGTAGAATATGTAGAAGTCTGTAAAGTGAGGTTAATTTATTTTTTTTTCGTTTTGTTTTCACGAGGTTACAATGTCGTCCAAAATAATAACCAGAGAACGAAAAATTCAGTAAGTAAGTAAAAGAAAATAAAAGCATTCTTTTCGGTGCTTTTCGATACGTTACAGTAGAAAAGTGGAAGGAGCTGGCAAATCTTGTCAAAAGTATCTGTCTCATGCCGGTAGATAAAGATTGGACCTATGCCAGGGACACACTATGGCAAAACTTGAAAAAAGGTGCTATGGTAAGTACTGCTATTTTTGTTCAATAGTTCATAAATATATACGGGATGATAGAGAACTTATTCGGTGGACTTACAAAAAATGTTAGGAATTTACAGACCTTAAAAAATAAAAATTAATATGTCGCTGGTACACAAAATTTCGACCGTCTCGACACCTGGTGTTGAAATAATATGTTTATTTTAGACCATATATTTTAAACAACGGATATCAGAAATAAAATTACTTTAGAAAATAATTTTATGCTACCGTTTCCGAGGTAACGTATTTTACAGGATAAATGCATCACTCTGTACATATTATTACTCAAAATAATGTTTTATTTCCGTGAATTCTAATGAAGTAATTAATTATTATGCTGCAATAATTAATGGAATAAGGATAAATGTTTTTAAAAACTTTTACCAACGATTACTATTACTTTCAAGGGATGCAGAAAGATCTTGAAGGAGATGCCTAAATCGTACTCTATTATAAAATGTTCAATATTTTATGATTTTTAATAAACATGTAAATTTTCATTGATATAGAATGTCTGATATTTCATTTTGTCTCAATATACACTTTTTCGTGTATTGTAAAAAAAAAATGTGTAGTGTGTTCTAGAATTTTCTATATCCATTGTGCTTGTTGCCTGCAAAAATCCAAAAAATAGTTTCGTGCTTAATACAAAGGTAAGGCCATCTTTATTTTATATTCAACTCTTATTTTATACACTCAAAAAATTATTTAAAACATTACGGTTGACAATTTTTACGTCAACAGTATATGAAAATATAACGAAGATTTTTAAGAAATGTTACAAAAATTTTAATATACATTAAAATGTGTTACATCTCCTTACAAAAAATTCTACATAATTTCTACACTGCAAAGAATGTTGCTGTAAAAGTGAAATTTTTCACTGTGTAATTTAGGATGTGCAACATTTCCGTGTTAATAGTTTTACACACTATAGCTTTTTTATACGTTTTACATAAAATGTGTTAAAATTAATAAAATATACTGAATTTGTGTAATATTTACCAGTGATGTGTTTAAAGTACACCATCTTATGTAAACTTAATACAGCTCTGTGTTCCATATCCCTACTCCTGACTGGTTGAGCACAACTGCGCAGCTGCAGTATATCAGCTGTTCCAACACAATGTCACTACGCCATGTTAGTTTGTGCGCTGTGATCATGTGATCAAATGGAGAACATTGAAATTTAAATTAAGGTTTAACCAAGGAAAATGGTACCTAACCATAACAAATATTGCTCGTAATTGTGATAAAGCTAAAACTAATTAGGACTATAACTCTTAAAAATATTAAGAGTTCACTCTTGTAACTTTACTGCCACTATTACTATTATTACTACTACTACTACTACTACTATCACCAATTTTATTAGAGAATTTGGTTTTTGTTCGAACTGAATTATATATTTAAAATAAAATATGTTAAAACCTCATCTACTTTTTGGTTTATTAATTATTATGTTCCTGTTTGCTTTTAAAATTATAATTTTTGTAATACATTTATTTTGACGTTTTCTAGAACATTCCAGGCATATTCGATGCATTCTCTACGACTGGGAAAGCTTCTAAAAATGCCAAAATAAAAATATTATAAGAAATATATTTATTAAAATTGATTTCGCAAACAAACAGCAACATAATTAATAAACTAAAAGGGTAGGTTATGTCTACTTATTGATACTATTATATTTAAACCTATCTAACTATTTAATAACTCTGCCAAATCTAGTTTTTTGTTATCTGCTTCTTGCAGCGTAAATGTGTTGTATATGCGAATACCTTCAACTCCTATGTAATGGATTAACTGAGCAACTTGCACTGTTTCATCATTTTTCCCGATTTACGATGCTACTAAATAATTCTCGAATCTTTGTCGCCATAACTTCTAATTATCACTTAGATTTCCTGTGAAATCCATAGGGTCTATATCTCGATAGTCACCCATTTTAATTACTTATTAATTTGATTTTTCTTTGTTAAACGACTGCGCCATGTTATGTTTTAAACTTATTAAAACAACAGTTGGAGATGAACTGAACTTTATTATTAGCCTAAATAAGTTTTTATATTTTTTTACAGTACTAGTTTTTGTACATATACAGGATGTACATATGTAACACAAATAACACTGAAATGTGTAAAGTTACACATAATATGTGTTATATTAATACATTGGATTGTGTTAAATCTTTAACACACTGCTACATACAGAGAAATGTGTAAATAGGTACATATACAAATCCCGTATAGACCTCGATTAACACAATATTCTCTTCTTTTGTGTTAAAATATGTCGACAACAAACGAATATATAAACAATGAAATATCAAAGTCAAAGTTTTTCTTATAATAATAATAATAATAATAATAATAATAATAATAATAATAATAATAATAATAATAACAATAAAGCTTTATTGCCCAACAGAGTTCCATTTACAGGGCAAAATCTTAAATTAACCATTTAATACTTAAATAATAATAAATTAAAAATTCATACATGAAACATTCCCATATACCATATACAAATCTTGAGTACATCCAAAAAAAAAATTATAAATAAAATAAAATAAAATAAAAAGAAAGTTAACTATAAAAAGAAATACTAGATAATAAAAAAAAAATCATACATGAAATATTCGCATACCTAAAATACAAAAATGTTGCGTACATAAAAAAAAATGAAAAGAAAGTTAACTGTATTGCTCATTATCTAGATTAATAAGAGTATTCAATGAACAGGCAAAAATATCACAAGGGTGTTCTAACCGATTAAAGTTATCACACATAATACATATCGGAGACCTCAATAAAATATTAGTTTTAGCGGTATCACATTTAAAACTTAACGTCGTTCTTGAATTTACCCTAGGTACATAAAAATTAACAGCAGAAAGCAATTCGGAGCAGTCAATGAGGTTGTTTATGATTTTATATAAAAAAGATACGGAAATACATATTCTTCGACTCTCTAAACTAGTGACATCAAAATGACTAGTTAAAATATTGTAATCAATACCTCTCTCAGGATAAACTCCATCATTCTTAAATACCAAGTATTTTAAAAACTTTCTTTGAACTCGTTCCACAATTTTCTTTTGTATATTATAAAAAGGATACCAGATAAGCACTGCATACTCTATCCTCGAACGTACGTAAGCGTAATATAAAGTTTTAATAGCTTGTATGTCTGTAAATTGCTTACAATTCCTAAGAATAAATCCATAAAATGTAAATGCTTCATTTGTCTTAATAGTTGCATGATCATGAAATGAAATTTTTTTATCAAACAATACACCCAAATCCTTACAAGAGTCATAACGAGATAGTACAGTATCATCAATTACGTAATTAAATTCATAAGTAGATAGTTTTCTAGAAAAACTTACAGTCTTACATTTAGCAGTATTTAAATATAACTTATTTCTAGCACACCAAGACTGTACCTCATCAAGCTGCTCTTATAATAATAAGGTATCACTACTGGCATATCGAATTTGGAACACACTGTACGCATGGAATAAAAAAAGTCTTCTGTATCGAGAGATCGCTTATATCTTGGCAAGTTTTCTAGTCTGTATTGGAAACTCGCATGAGTAAAAAAATTTGGAAACTTTTAACGTCAGCTAACTAGTTTGACACAAAATCTAAAGTTATGTCTCTTTTTTCAATAACGAGTTTTGTCTTGTTTCTCTCCTCGTCTCAATTTATAAATACCAGCAGAAACATGGAGCTAACCTTGTACTACAATGAGAAAAAAATCCATAAATGTGATGTTTATAAATTATTCCGCAACTCAAGCGACATTTTCAAAACATCCTTAGGGAAAATAAACGAATATAAACGGAAAGACATCAAATATCTTCTGAGGCTAAACAGGCAAATGTCATTTGAATGGATTTGGGTGTATGGCTGTTCGATATTTAAACTTATATAGGTTTGCGCACCTCAATAAAGTTGGTATACGTTTCTCGTCTCTGGTGGTAATGCAGATTTATCACTGAGAGTTCGAACAGGGGTCTTGATATATCGTAAGGTAACATTTCAATGGCATTTCTCTACTTTGTAAATATTTTAGAGAGCGGGATGTAATAGTATTCAGACGGGCTAGAAGGGATAGACATTTTTGTATACACTTTCGTTTCTGTGGAAAAGTAATTTCAGTACTATTTCCATATGTTTATAAAGCAACTGAAACGCTGGGCTTAAATATTAAAGACGGTTGGTACATGAGTTAACAGAAACGAAATGTAAAAGTATGCCTTTTTCCACGGTCGGGAGTAGAAATCAGATTCTATGACAACAAAATTAAAACAGAAGCAGTCGATTATTCCCAAGGGAGTATAATACTCCCAAGGGAGTTTACATTATGGAGAACGTTTTTCATGCAAAAAAAAGATAATATTGAAATTATTTATTGACATTTAAATTAAATGTTACATTTGTACAATTTTCAAAATTAATATTAGAAGGAATATTACTTTCGCTTACATTTACAGTTTTTGTGATTGCGCTAGTAGTGGTGCCTACTAAAACCTGATTAGCAATTTTGGTCTTATTTTCAATGGAGTCCTCGACATAACCCTCAGCGACTGTCGTTGATTTTCAACCAGCATGACGCTTTACTGTCGTGATATCCACACCAGAATCTGCCAGTAATGTCGTTGAAGATCTTCGTCAGCAGTGACCAGTATAACATGCAGCATCAGGTAATTTTAAATACGAGGCTACTACACTCGGAATTTTTCCCATGGTATTCTTGCCAACTGGCTGCGAACTACATTTTCCTATTTTGTAGTACAAAAAAAGGTGCTTATGCTTGACGTGGGGAGGACGAAGGGACAGGTATTTTCGAAACAGTTCAAGCATATTTCCCACATTGGTAACCAGAAAGGTTCGTGGAATCTTTGTCTTAGTGTTTGGAATTTTTACAATCAGGGAAGAGCCTACATCCTCAATATCATCTACAGTTAAATTGACTAGTTCATTAGTTCGACAAGCATCGGTAATCCCCAGAATTAATCCAACCTATAAAAAATCAAAATACTTAATAATTGAAATACCTAACAACAAAAGTAATCCTACCTTAATCATTAAGAATTCCTTGTCATCTGCACTTGATAGAAAACGGTCGACTTCACCCTTTGTCAATATTTTCGATTTTTTCGCTTGATATCCGTCACGGTTCTCTTCAAAAATGCGATCAGCTTGGGGAATTTGCTTATATCTATGTTGTCGTAAATTATCAAGCATGACTTAACCATAGAATATTGCACCCTTAATGTGGAAGACTTGTAATTCTTTGCATTTTCACTGAAGTATGCCAACAAAACATTCTCGCTGTATACTTGAACATTTTTCTCGGCGCACCACTTTTTTGAACCGATTGTAGGCTATATCGTATAAAGATCTTGACTTCGTAGGCAGCAAATTGCTTATTGCAATATTTGCAGCCTCCACAATCTCTTCCGATTCACAATTATTCATTGTGCACTAAACAAACTTTAAACTAAACCAAACTAGCACCTTAATTTGACAATTCTTTTTGTTTGTTTATTTTGTAGTTATGACAATAACTCAACGACTACTAAATAAATGCTCAAATCCGAATACAATAATTCTGGTGCTACTTACTTCATAATGACAAAATATGTGTGTTTTAAGTTAATAAGACCGTGGAAAAAATAGTATATACCATTCGGGAGAGATGCTATTTTGTCCTCGGTGCATTGTAGCCCTCGGGCTTCAAATTGCACCTCTGCCAAAATAACTCATTTCTCTCCCTTATAGTATAATGTACTATTATACTCAGAGAAATCCTTCATTTGATAATTACATAACGTAATGTAATGTTATACCTATGGAGTATAATAGTATAATCTGTACATTTAATTTCACTAGTTTTATCATAAATGAGGTTTAATAACATTGTAGAGTTTTGTACAAAATTTATATGTTTTTTTTTGCATTGATGATTAATATCTGAATAAAGGTACGGTACATATACCTACCACATTATTTCTGATATAAAAAAATGTTGATTAGATTTTAAATTGGTATGTTTATACACATCCGTCACAGTGCCGTATCAGTGCTGTCAGTGCTGCTTTTCAGTGCCCAGTGGCTTTTAAACACGCCGGCGACGTAATTCTACTGACGAACTGACCAGATTTTTCTATTACTTAGAATGGACGAAAAGCTTAAGGAGCTAGTACTAAATTTTGATCAACTGCATAATAAATATATTCAGATTACTTTGTTTGATCGTCTACTAACTCGTCTTTACGGACTAAAGACGGATATGTATAAACTGGCATCAGTGATCGACCACAAATAACACTGATACTGAACTGATACGTCACTGATGTATGTAAATGGACCTTTTCTCATCTTTCTTTTGTACGTGTAGCCAACATAATAAAATACAGATATTTGTTGATATATTCTGTGACAATTGAATAACATTTTTGTAATGTTTAGGAGGCAGTTTTAAATATTATTTTTATTTATATTTTGAAAAATCATGTTTTTCTTTTCGTTTTTTTTTGTGTTTGTTTGAAATGTACTAGATATTAATTTATTTTATCATAATTCTCTTAAAATATTTTTTATCAATTTAGTAGTTTATCAATTTTTATATATCCTATTTATTGGATTTTATTAACAGTACTATTATTAACAATAATAATAAAGTATACTGTTAATAACTAATTATTTTCTGAAATATTAATGGACTTTTACTCCTCGTCTCGAATGACATTAAATTTGCTACTATAACAATTGAGTTACAGTGAAGTTTTTTAGTCAACACTCAGTACATAATTTGCTACAAATACTTTTGGTTATATCAGACATTTAACACATTTTTATTTTGTGTGTATGTATTATGTATTTTAGCGGTACTATTACTAATATTAAGGAAAATGTATCTTTTTTCTAGGACATTTCATGTTCCAATTTTTTTATCTATTGTAGTACTGCACGAAAAGACATTCAATTCGTATAATTCAACAACTAAAATAAAGTAACAGAAGGTGTTGCTATAGAAATAATTCAATTACTAAGCAGGTATACTGTTCTGTAACAACGTAGATCACCTACATAAGATCTGTCGTCTTACATACACATCCACCTATCAGATAGGGCTTGCACACACAAATAAATTCTACCCTAATATTCTACACCAGGAAGCTGAACGTGGATCCCTCAATACACGGAGATTCCATTATCTCACCTGTCACCAGGCAGACATAAAACAAAAATAGTCGTTTCTCGACTTCAGTACAAAGACGGTGACTCAAAGATTTCGATGGTGGAAATCATCGACAAACTTTTACAACAGTTGTGCCGCCCTGGGGGAAATTACTGAAACAATTATATTTAATGATACAAAGAAGTTTTGGTCCATTTCCAGATTAAATACGTAGAAGCGAAAGTAAAGTTTCACCATACTTTATCCATTGTGTACTTTTATATCAAATTTATTAGTTTACTGAGCTACCAAGAGAGATACTCTATACAGGATATAAAGTTACTAATTTATGAAAGGTTGCTGACAGATTCCACGATGTGTTGCAAACCTGCTTAAAATTAGCGCCACAGGAAGACGTATAATGTGGGTTGCCTTTAGTTTTGGACTGAAGAAGTCAGAAGGAAAAAGTAACGTGTACAAAAATATCATCAAGTAAAATTCAAAATTCCTCAATGATACAGATATTAGCATCAAATCATAGCTAGTAAGTGAATATGCTAAATTACACAATTTTTCCTGACCACAAGAAATAAACTAGTTGGTGCTGCAAATCATTGGTATATTGTGAAATTTAACAGAATATTAACCTAGAACCAATTCAAGACAGAATTCGGCAATACATTTACTCAGGAGAAACATTTTGAGAGCGATACGAAATGTATTAGATGTTTTAATTATAACAAGGAGAGACACATAATCTGTTTTATCTGTGATTCGAGTTCGAGCATAAAAGTCATTTTTGCCTAAGGAATACTCCAGGCTCCAATCAAGATACTGCTGATCTAGATCCGGATACTTCAAGTAACTTGGTAGATTGATAATAGGATATTGTATCTCTATATATTGTATTTCTATCAAAGCCTGGTAATATTGGAAGTGGTTGACTGCAAGAACAATATTTTAAATACTTGTGGCCCAATTAAAAATCATACAATCTTTGTTTCCAAATCATTTGATACAACGAAAATATAATTTCCCTATGTTTCATAGCGTAATTAGGTGCTGAAATTTTGTCGCAAGTTGTATTTTTTACTAAAACTAATAATTATATATATTATAAACTAACTTTCCAAATCTAGAATGTCTATTGCTTGGTTGACTATCCTTCTCCATTTCGTTCTATCCCTTGCTTTTTCTTTCCATCTTACAATTTGTAGTTGTTGCAAATCTTTCTCCACCTTTGTTTTCCATTTTCTTTTCGGTTGCCTTCTCCTCTCATCCTTACAATATGCCTTAGCCGCCTTAATCTTTGTGCTATTACATACTTACTCTGCTCACCTTATATGAGCTTGTGACCAGTATTCTGTTGTTGCTATTCTCCTGTAATTCTGATGTTCCCCTCTATTTCCTTTTTCATGCATGGCAGTTTCTCCTTTTCCCAAACTCTTCATATTGCTTTTTTGCTTTTCCGTTTTCACTTATTCCAACTATCCTTCCATTTTTATTCTTATAAAATACTAGTTTTGGCCTCTTCCTCTTCTCTCATTCTTCATTTTTTGATATAGGATTCTAATGTAGTTATTTCTCAAGTTCTCTTATATTTGTTCAAATATACCTTCATAATTTTGCATTTTCTTATGTCTTAACACCATTTTCGTTTTACTTTTTTTGTTCCTCATATGCAATCTTTGCTTCCTTTGTTGCTTTACCTTTGTCTTAGTTTTCTTCTAACTTCAAAATTTCTCTTACGTTCATTACCAAGCCTTCTTGCCTTTGCTATATTTTTTACTGGATTACTATCTTTGTTTTATTTTTGTCCACATTTCCTTTACATATTTCGTTTCATTGATATTATTAGTGATAGTTGTTAGCTTTCTACATAAACTCATTTCATATTTTATTTTCTCTTCATTGGTTTTTGGCTTAGTTATTGTGCGGTTTTCCTCTTATAAGTCCTTAGGTTTTTAATTCATTCAACCTTCGTCTTTTCTATTACAATGTTCTATTTGATTTATTGTCTTCCCATCTGGTGATCGCCATGTTCCTTTGTGTATTTCTTTATGCAATATGTACTTTTTATAATCATATTCCTTTTCTTTTCAAAATCTAAGAATTTCCCGTTTTCATTATGGCAAATTACAGTTAATTTATATGACATAATTCCATCTATTCTTATATTTGCCTCGTGTTACCTTTGCACACTTTTCAATATTTTTCTTGCTCAATACTACTACGAATTTTTAGAACACGATCCGCTCGCTAACAAAAAAAGCAGTATAATTTTTTTAGCAAACAGTAATTTTATTGACACAGGTTATCATTTATTTGTCGCGATTTAAACCCAATTGAGCATGCCAAAATTTACAAGAAAATTTAATTGTAAGTATGTCTAAAAGGATGTACTTCAAGCTGATGGAGGTCGTACTCGCTATTAGTTTTTATTTTCTGTCTCTAATCTTTGAAAAAATATCTGCATTACTAATTCAAACATTAAGAACCACGGACGATCAGTATTTACAACTGCGTTATCCCCATAAATCAAATCCATATTCCACTTTTCACTCACCCTGGCTATTTATCAAGCCGTCAGATATTTTATAACTACCTCTTAAACCGGAATAATAGCCGCTGTGTCAACTCCTCCGGATATTTTTCATCTGTACCCCCGACGTGTTCGAATTTCGGGATTTCGCGCTATCGGTCCTTGTCCACTACGTCTCTTGTGACTAATGACATGTATTTTGTTATTTAGTTAGAATTACAGGAGTGTAAAATTTGATATAAACGAGATCTTGTATATTAATCATCGGATATATTACAACAGAAATATTTTATTCAGTGTAGTGAAACTGTTAAAATGTATGAAACGAGCTATTTTAATACTTCTTCTTTTCTTTGGCCCATTTTTTTTTTAATTACAAGAAAAGCAAAATATAGATAGTAATCTTTGTAAAGCCCTAATACCTTAGCAATATTTGTTATATGTATATTTAGGTAGGTACAAATTTATTGTCTGAAGCTATTTATTTGTGGCATAATTTTAGTTTTTCTTTAGTTTTATTGGGTTTTTGCCACACTTCTGAAAAATAATAAAAATTAATTAAATAAGCCCTTGCACCAAACGGAACAGTCAAGGGTTATTTTTGAAACTAAGTTTGCCTAACCAAAAAATCTCACACTGAAAAAAGCAGATAAGTAAAAAATAACAAAAATCACATCACTATCGCGCACTTCCGTATTATTGACGTTTCGAAAAACTCTCTGTTTTCGTTTTCAAAATAGTAGCAAAAATATTAAACGTATGTCAAGTTTGACAGTTTAAAATTTGTTTCTCTGCTTCCATAGAGATGTTAAATGATTTTTATTTTATTTTTACTTACTTCTTCTTGATACAACTGTAGCCAACAATGATCGACGTTTACTGAACAGTTTGACACACACTTATCTCCGTTCAACAAAATAATCGCGATCTCTTTTAATTTTCTTTTTGTCGCGTTATCTTCCTTCTCTAAAATTTTTGCCAAACCCCATTGAATCACATGACCGTTTTCCCAAGCGTGTTCGCAAATTTTGGATTTTTCAAATTCCCGTCTTTTTATATAACTTTTATGTTCCTCAACTCTAACATTCATAGGCCGAGACGTTTCTCCAGCATAATGTTTATTGCATTCACAAGGTATACTGTTAATGCAATTTTTTGAATTTTGTGTATAATTTTTTAGACGCGTTTTTGACAAAAATGATCGTAAGGTATTAGTTGTCTGAAAACTGTTCGAATATTAAATTTATTACCGATTCTTCTTAACTTTTCAGATAATATAGGAATGTATGGAATTTTTATTGTATGATTAATTTCTTTTATTCGAACAGTTTTTCAGACAACTAATACCTTACGATCATTTTTGTCAAAAACGCGTCCAAAACATGATATACAAAATTCAAAAAATTGCTTCTACAGTATACCTCGTGAATACAATAAACATTATGTTGGAGAAACGTCTCGGCCTATGAATGTTAGAGTTGAGGAACATAAAAATTATATAACAAGACGGGAATTTGAAAAATCCAAAATTTGGGAACACGCTTGGGAAAACGGTCATGTGATTCAATGGGTTCGGCAAAAATTTTAGAGAAGGAAGATAACGCGACAAAAAGAAAATTAAAAGAGACCGCGATTATTTTGTTGAACGGAGATAAGTGTGTGTCAAACTGTTCAGTAAACATCATTGTTGGCTACAGTTGTATCAAGAAGAAGTAAGTAAAAATAAATTAAAAATCATTTAACATCTCTATGGAAGCAGATAAACAAATTTTAAACTGTCAAACTTGACATACGTTTAATATTCTTACTACTATTTTGAAAACGAAAACAGAGAGTTTTTCGAAACGTCAATAATACGGAAGTGCGCGATAGTGATGTGATTTTTGTTATTTTTTACTTATCTGCTTTCTTCAGTGTGAGATTTTTTGGTTAGGCAAACTTAGTTTCAAAAATAACCCTTGACTGTTCCGTTTGGCGCAAGGGCTTATTTAATTAATTTTTATTATTTTTCAGAAGTGTGGCAAAAACCCAATAAAACTAAAGAAAAAGGTACAAATTTTTTGCAAAACCTTTGAGATAGTCAAAGTATTAACACTAAAATTGTTTGACAGTTCTAACAGTCATTTAAATTTCGTGTCATGTGACACAAATCACCCAATCATTTAAACATTTAACTGACAGCAATTAGGGATGTTTTAATCTGTTAACCAGCTAATTAAAGAAAATATTCCAAATTTTGCTAACACGAATATACGAGTTAAATGAGCATGGAGACATAGAAGAACATTGAGATTAAAATACTGAGCGGTCAATATGTGGAAGAAAGATGGGAGAAAATTCAAGGAAGTAACAGTATAAGTTTAACAGCATAGTATTTAAACCTACAAACATCCATTTAAACGTAAGACCGATTCAGTTTCGTTAAGTTTATCAGAAGTAAACCGAATAATACTATTCTGGGATGAAAATACGCCTGAATAGGGAAGATCTTATGTATAAATTCAACCATATTGCTACTGTAAAATTAACGTGGAGAGGAGACAAGGCAGTTGCCTGTCTCTTGGATTTTTTCCAAATCGAGAAAAATGACCATGGCTTGCTAAATCGCATTGAATATAATCCGGTGTTCAGTAAAACTTGCCAATGCGGTTCAACAAGCTGTACAAACAGTAAATAGTTGATTGTCAGGTCACGGTTGTTCTTAATATCTAATCAGCACTGGAAAACGGAAATCGATAATTGGTACGACAATGTCCCTGGATGGACTAAATCCTCTGCTGAGGCTATTGGTCTGAATGTAATACAAAAAACTAACAAACAACAATTGCTAAAAATTACTAGTCATAACAATCCAAATGATATAAAAACAGACTTAAACATCGACCAAGAACACCAAAATGAGATCATAGCAAATGGCCAATCTAATTAAGATTAAATTTTAATAACTGTACTCTTACCAGCTGCACTTTTAATAAATAAGTAGTTGCTTTGTTGTTTTGCAATTTATTTGATTTTGTTTATTAAAAAAATTTCTGACCGAATATCCCTCTGACATTGACAAGTCCCTCATAACTTTACATTAAAATTCTCAAGCACGTTGCTTAATAACTTATCTACCATCGTGCTTTCAACTGCCATAAAATTATCTCATACAGTATCAATGTCCTAGGGATATTATAGCTCAAGATTTCACACATCCTGAATTGGATATTGGAAATTTTTATTCAGAGAACAACTCTCAATATTAGAAATATTTTCATTTATTATCTATTGAAATTTTATATAATTCATGTGTACATATTTACTCCAGGACACTCAATTCAATTTCCCTTCGTTGTTATAGCGTCACATATTGACACCAAATATTAATCATTACATTCTGTACTCTGGTTATATATCATTCACATTCAAATCTGTCTATAGGTGGACGTAATTCAATGCTGGAGTATTAATCAGATTAGTTCGATATAGCTCTTATTTTCGTACCTACAAAGGTACCTACATAGAGCAATCTCTGCCAGTTTGGCCAAATTGAAGGACCACGGAGGAGCAGCGATCATTTTAAAGATATGATATAACACACGTTAGGTTTATATCTCAGCCTCCAACATACATTTAAAGATATAACACATTTTAAATTTATATCTTACCTCCCAAACTCACATGATGGATGCTTTGAATGTGGTGAAACATTTTTATATATAATTATTGTTGTAACAACTTTTGTTTTTACGATTATCGGTTAATTTACACATTTTCGCGACAGTTGCATGTGAAATAGAAATGTTTAATATTTTTCCATAGTTTACATAAATAAATATTTAATATTGAGTAGCTGATCATTGAAGAAGAATATAAGTATTTAGTGTGTTTTCTCCAACTAAATTTTTCTATTAGCACCTTTCTATAAGGATTATGCAACGCTAAATTTTTGTTTTTGATTTTATACGCTTTCATTTTTAAAAAAACATAAGAGTATATCTGTAGAATCTGAGATATATGTGATCGCGAACATTAGGCAACCTAATTTTTGGTATTATTGGTTGTTACTTTTATTTGTCTACTTTTAGATGGTAAAGGGGCTTTACAATCCGCAATTCTTTTTGCAATGCACGTCCTTGCACCTGCAATAACATTCCTAAAATTCAAACTTGGAGTTTATTTTACAGTCGTCAATTCGTTCTGCAATATAAGTGATACCAACACTTCAACCTGAATGCGTACTAAAAAACTAAACTGACTTCAATTTTGACAAGTGACAATAACAAACAGCATAACATATAAAATAAAAATATCAGTTAATATATTTCGCAAGCTCAACAATGAAATAATAATCAAGTAGAAGTGAATTTGCAACATAGAAATTTTTGCGTACGGTGGTAACCATACAAATCACTAAATTATTCCCTAAAATTGTATAAAAACTGCAATAAAAGTCGAGCAAGACTTGTATTTTGAAAGAGCAAGAGTCTTTCAGATACGACGACTTTTGCAGTAGGTTACTGTTCAGAGTGTATGCCTACGTGCAAGAGATATTTTTCAAGTAGGTATTGTCATATTTAATTCATTGACAGGATGTCACTTTTTGTCATTGTCGATATTTAACTTCAAATAATTTTAATTTTTATAATAATTTTTATAGTTAGATATTTTACTTAAAGGAGACCTGAAGAAGCAATCCTAAAAATACAGAAATAGGTCATATCTCATCTATTGTGGTTGAATTTGTCGTGTTCCCACTGCCAAAAGTGAAGTTAGATATTTACAAAGTGTTTCATTATCAGGTCAGTAAATTAAATTATTATCTTTAGATAATTATTGATTAGAGCTTTATCTGTGGAATTGTTCATTAGCATACCTAGATGTTTGGTATCAGAAAACATACATATGACTTCATTGATAGGAATTGTAGGAGATTTGATTTATATTAGCTTAAAATACCTTTCTAAAACAGTAAAAAAATATTTATGTTGTATATTACCATCTAGATTTTGACAAGATTTGTATTCCATGGTATGAGGAAGATAACAGAGATATAAGCAATGTTGAATATTATAAATATCATCCATATGCTAACCGAGAATCATTTGACGGATTGTCAACCTATCAACAGCTGTTGAGGAAGAAGATAAACTGTTGGATATTACGACGGCACTCGATTAGAAAGCAGTATTGCATTTATCCATCTCGTATATATTGCTATAAACTAACTCTTTAAGTCAAGAATAGAAACCTAAAATTTTTTATTTCATAATTTTAATTTTTTTTTTCTTAGTGTAATGAACTTTTATTGATTATAACTATATCTCATTACTGCAGATATTCGAATGTTTATAACTTCACCACACAATTAGAAAATTTTACAAAAAATGTTTAATTTTTATTATTTTTAAATCGGAGCCTGAGAGACTTAACAGTTTAAGTGTTCGAAAAAGGAATGTCAGCAGTCAAGGGTTAAAGGGTTAAAGGGAATAATCATATCATCTTAACAATAAATACCAAACACACCATTTTCAACTCCAAAAACAACAGTGGAGACGATTTCTGAAGGGGCCTGCACATTACCAGATAAAAAGCGATAACGGCACATAGGACTTTTATATCGCCTTGCTCATTTGAACTGCGGTGAAATATTAAAACTGTTGCCATATAAACCCCAGTTAGGGCCTGGAATGAGCATGCATGGTTTAACAAGTTAGCACAGAGCAAACATTGTATTCTCTCTTTTAATTACGCGTTTTCCGAACACAGATAGAAGGAAAGGAAAGAACTGGAAGAGGTACTCCTCCAGATGAGTCAACCAGATTATGTAACATTGCGATCTGTGTGGTATTTTTTGATTTCTTATTTTTATTGAGTTTAAAGTTCTTCCGATTGTTTTGTAGAAAAAATAGTGTATGATATACGAGTTAAAAGTGATTTTATTTTGTTCGTGAAGTAAAAAAACTCGCTACGCTCGTTTTTAATCATCTTCACTTACAAAATAAAATCTTACTTTTAACACGTATATCATAAATAGCTATATACAGACACTCTTTTTAAGTAAATACATCTTTGTTTAATGTTTCTTATTTTATTACTTATTATACATGAATAAGTTAAAAACTAATTTTGTTATATAGGTATTTGGTTAGAAAACTGGTGTTTGTTCATTTGAACTGAATTATACGTGTTTTCACATAATAATAAAAAGTAAAATGTCTTATTTTTTTTAACACTCTAATACCTTAACTTTGTAAATACTTCATTCAAATATATGTACTATATTACAATAGAATTAACATTTTAAAGCGTAAACTCTACACCTTGATAATTGATAAAATAACACAAATGTATAAATGTTAAATATAACATTTAACACAACGGACTGTGTTAAACTTTAAACACACTGCTATATGTAGAGAAATATACACAATCCCGTACATACATTGATAGACACTGGATTGTGTTACAATGTGTAAATTTAACAGTATAACATTATGTTTGCATATGAAATGCTAGAACTAATCGAAACATTTAACAAAACTGATTTCAGTTTGAAAAACAAGAAGATGAAACTCATTCTAAACTACCGTAAATTTTGTTTGCATATGGGGAGAGTAGGCGCATAAATAATTTGAAGCAATTTTTAAAATTTCCACAACACGCTGAAATGCAAATTATGCATTTTTCAGAGCACCGGAACG
Organism: Monochamus alternatus; assembly: GCA_037114965.1. Lineage (NCBI taxonomy): Eukaryota > Metazoa > Arthropoda > Insecta > Coleoptera > Cerambycidae > Monochamus > Monochamus alternatus. Next base: position 77,396,316 of record CM073431.1, read on the forward strand.
GGCTTGCTGTGAACTGACAGTTTGTTAAGTGAAATACGATTTAAAACCCTCTCCCTACTGAAATAGAGGCTGGATTTAAGTCTGTATAATGAAATGTTATATCTGTGCGTGCGAAATGCTCCTAATTAATAATTTAACTTCGTTTTAATTTAATTATTTGTTTTTTGTTTTCCGCTTACGGGAAACTGCCCGCATGAACTTCGCTGCAGGAGTATTTGTAAATGTGCCTTTTATTTCGAAGTTTCAAAGCACACCCCAGATTTTTATTATTTAATGTGGTGGAAACAGCCGACATAATTTGTGAGGATAGCGTTTAAATTTGGACTTTTTGCGGCGAGGCGAATAAACTTTATCTAATTTTAAAAATCGAGTTAGTAACTTAGGAATTGTTTTACGTAAATCCTAACCAGTATGTCTTTAAAGACATTAAGATAGATAATTTGTATCAGGATACATAATTTGAATGTCATTTCTACTACTATTTAATTTAATTTTAAAAACTTATGTTTTCCAGAAATTTGGAAGATCTGTGAAGTTATGGCCTGTCCATAACTCTCAGCTGCCATGATAGACCAATATCTATTTCAAATAATTTTATAAAGGTCTTGGAGACAATTATATATAACCGCATTTATATATCAACCAAAAATTGTATTTCGGCCTTCCAACTCGGCTTTATGAATGCCAGATCAACCACAAGCAACCTAGCAGTTTTTTAGTCGCGTCAAATTAGCATGAAAAATGTGAAAATAGACAACTTTTTGCGGAGAAGTCCGATTGAGATGCGGTTTTCTTCCTTAAAAAGCCAGAAATCCCGGAAAAAATCCGGTTCTCTAGTGATTCCGGGAGTAGAGTTATTAATTTGTTAATTAGCCAGGTTGCAACAATTGGAAAATAAACAATGACGTGCAACAACCCTGTGCCGATGGTTCTCCCCATGATCCCAGAGTTATTGCAAAAAAATCTGATTCTCTAACGATGCCGGGAGTAGAGTTATTAATTTGTTAATTAGCGAGGTTGCAACAATCGAACAATAAACAATCATATTTGCAAAAACCTTGTGCCGATGGTTTGCCTTAATAAGCCAGAAATCCTGGAAAAAATTCTGGTTCCCTAATGATTTCGGGGGTGGAGTTTTTAATTTGTTAATTGGTCCAGTTACAACAATTTAGCAATAAATAATGAAGCTAACACCAAAGTGATAAAGAGGGACCTCGAAACCCCCCGAGAGAACATTTTCCAGACATTTTCGTTGAATCGTGTGTGACATTTGCCATATGTTCGACAAAAATGGGTCATTTGTTAAATAAAAAATTAAAAATTTGCGAGTGTACAGAGATTAGATGTATCTTTTGTTATAAAAAATTCGCTGAACATTTTGCAGAAAACCGCATCTCAATCGGACCTCTCCGCAAAAAGTTACAAGTGAAATGCTAATTTGACGCGACTATTTAGTCAGTTCCTATGTTCCCATTAGACAATAGAGGGCAGGTTGATGCGGTGTATACGGACTTCTTCAAGGCCTTTGATAAAATAATTCATAAATTGTCATTCCACAAACTTTCTTTGTTTGAGTTTAATAATATATATCTAGAACTTATCCAGTCTTATTTGATTCATCACAAACAGTATGTTTGTTATGGTTTTTGTTCCAATTACTACGTTGCAACCAGTGGCGTCCCTCAAGTTTCCAACTTGGGGCCTTTGCTGTTTTTTTACTGAATTGTAACAGTTGATGTTTGCTGATGACTTAAAATTATATGCTTCTATTATGGATATATATGATTGTATAATATTACAAGAACAGGTTCATCTATTGAACAACTGGTGCATAAAAAACCATCTTTATTGGAATATTTCTAAATGCAAAATCATATCATTAAATCGTAAATCTAACGCAATACGGCTTTCTTAGAATATTGATGACTCTCTATTAGAATGAACAGGCTCCATACGAGATTTAGGAGTTCAATGGTCAGTTGTCGCGCGGTTTAAGGCGTCAGTACTTGAATCGGGGTGACTGATCGGTGTTGGTTCGAGCCCAGCTGCCCGTAGTAGACCGTATATAAGCTATATTCGTGGAGAGGTTTGGCGCCCTCTCTGCGGGTATGGTAGGGTGGAAGAATGTTGGCTTGGGTCAATGTGAGAGATTGATACCGGTTAATATTTGACTACCCCCCTATTATTGAGGTTTTCCAGGTTTCCCTCATTCCTGCACTGAATAGTGGTTAGGGCCTACCAACGTAAGTCGTTCCTGGGCGCAATTAGAATGAGGGGTAGAGATATTATTATTATTATTATTATTAATTTGATTATCATCTTACATTTAATAATCATATTAGCAATATTGTAAAGTCGGCATTTAATGCGCAAGGATTAATTATCCGTAATTGTAAAAATTTTAATGTTTAATGACGTTCCTGCTTTGACAACTTTATTTCAGTTTAGTTAGAATCAAATTAGAATATGCTTCTCCAATTTGGAATCCTATATATGCTCATTATATAACTGCTTCTGATAAAGTTCAAATAAATTTTCTAAAATTTGTAAATTATAGGATCAACGTAATATATCCTCCAAGAGATTGTGAATATTTGGAATTATTAAACAGATTTAACTTCGTATCTTTGGAGAGACGTAGAAGACAATCAACTGTTTTATTCTTGTACAAACTATTACAAGGTAAAGTTGACTGTCTTTTATTATGTTCTAAATTTGATATGGCTGTTTCTCGACCTACATCTAGACAAAATAGTACTTCGGTATGTATAAAGGCACGCGCACACACACCCCAATACATTTTATGTGTTCCAAACCAAATAAAATTGCTAATGTGTGTGACATCTTTTCCTGCAATATCTCTCAATTAAAAAGTAAATGTCGGGAATATATTTGACATAGTAAATGCGTACTTCGAATTTGTTGTGTTATGAATTGTTGGAGTAGAGGATAGCGAGAAGATCAAGTTAGATCTTTTAGGATTCCTGCTGCATTGAATTATAGACAGAACTGATCTCAATGAACTCTCATATAAAACGGCAAAAGTGGCTTAGTGCAATAAAACAGCAAGAAAAAATTAAATACAGTGTACAAGTTTTAAATATATTATTTATAAATAGGTACCTAAGTTCTTTTTTCTCTACAACTAGTAGCATAATTACACCCCCGCCAGCCCTAGCAATTCAGGGTCCTGGAGAATACTATATATAATATTAATAAAAAATATATTTATAACAATATTGGCAGATATATATATTTAATTAGTAAACTATTACAGAGGTACGTAATTTGATTTTAACAATTATTTATGCATAGATACATGGCAGAATTTATTTTCAGTTAAAGAAAAATTCTGCGGGGGCTTGAAATTCTTAATAATGCCACTGTTTTCAATTACATATACATATATCTGACAAAAATTATAAATAATAAATAAAAGTCCATATGATAGAAAAAATCTAAAATATATTTAATAAAAAATATTAAAAATAAGTTATATATACAATTCTAAAAAAATTGGGTACATAGATAAATAGTACAAAATGTTTAATAATCAATTGGTTTTTTGATATTTTAAATAATTGTGGCATTGCAATAATAATTTAAAGTTTGTTACAGCACAATAAAAAACATTAGCAGCAGGGAAAATCAAAATTTAATGCACTAAGTTCATTTTTGATTAGTCAACTATTTCTTGCCTCAGCCCATTTGAAAGAAAAAATTTGTAGATATACCTAAAATATAAACCCACTTTTTCTATATAAATATATGAGAAATAGGCTCATATTACACTTTCTAATATGAGATATGAAATAGTTGCTGAATTGGCAGGGACTAGGGGGCCCTATTAATCGCAGGGCCCTGCCCAGTGCCCAATGGAAAATAGGGGCCTGTATAGGTAGGCATATATTACTTTTACATATAAATATTGCAGATATTTAAAACTTCAGAAAACATTAGCACAACACTACATTTTCGTTTATATCTACCCATCTTGGTCTCTGACAACGTTGCAGTGGTAATTTGATAACCCAAATGCAATGTAGGAATCCAATCAAGATGTAAGTTATCTGTTAAAGCAGCCGGTTTACCTGAAATATATGCTTTTAAATTGTATATAACTTTTTATTAACTAACCCGATACAAAATGTTTTGAACAAACGACACTGTATTTAATTTTTTCTTGAGTTAGGTTTTGCCGTTATATTGCACAAAGACACTTTTGCCGTTTTATATGAGAGAGTTCATTGAAATCAGTTCTGTGTCTATAATTCAATGCAGCAGGAATCCTAAAAAATCTAACTTGATCTTCTCGCTGTCCTCTACTCCAACAATTCATAACACAACAAAACAAAACCATTATGCTAGTCTGAATTATCCTTGGTATTCCGAAATAGGTATAAAATATAATGAGCCAAACACACAGTTCTACACAAAATCACAAATTTCTGCTTTACTTGTCATATGTCGAGTTATTTGTCCTACAGCCGCCATTTTTAAAGTGATTTGACAGTTCGTTAGATTGCCCTATGTCATATAGTATTGGTTATGTTGATAAATATTTGCTTTGGATAAAATGCTTTATTTTTACAGTAAAATAAAGTGTTTGTTTACTTCCGGAAATCGTTATGGTAGTACAAGTCTCTATTGACGGTTTGCGTGAAAAATAATAATTATTACACTTTCATCTTAGACTATGTAGAAAAGTCATATGTCATTGTTTAAAAGCATAGAAAATACATTTTTTATTTTTAAATCAAAATCAATGTGTCGTGAAATTAGAAATGCCTCATACTCTTATATTTAATGGCTAAAATGGAGCAAAATGTATTATAAATAATAGTTAAATGTTTTTCCATTTCTTCATAATCTGCTTTTGCAGATATGTGACGTTTCTGCGTACACGGACTCAATTTTTCTGTTGACAATTATTTTTCAAGTCAATGAGACACACAATGTTACTGTATAACAAAAGTATTAATCTAAAACATATATATTTTTTATATTTTAAAAATACTTATATTTATTTATCAAAAATGCTTACTTAATATATATATATTTCAATTTTGAAAAGTGTCTGAATATATTTTTATGTTTTTTCCGTTGTACCTTTAAAACTATTTACGTTGCATTCTCAGTTTTAACTTACCATACCCGTTTATTATGAGCACCAGATTTTATTGATCACTTAATTTGATTTGATTTTGTTTGTTTTGACAATCAACACCAATAATAAATTCAAGTCCAATTCTATTTATATATATTTATTTATTTGTAGAATTTGTAGAACTATTAATATATCATACTTAACTTATTTTTCGTATACTACAGTAAAGACAAATGCCTAAAACTTCCCCAGTAATGAGCTTTGTGATGGCTGATCGAAACTTTTGGTGGTTACACGGAGATTCTCTTGGTAAGGCAAGGAATATAAACACGTCGCCTTGTTGTATGAAAATGTCTTCCCAAGTTGTTAATAATAAGTTCCACGAAAACTAATTTGGGGTAATTTAATATAACTCGTTATCCTGCTTCGTAAAAGTCATGTACTTCGTTATACCAAAATTATTATAAAAGCGAGACCTTTAGATCATTTACCAACATGTGATAGACATACTTATAAAAAGAAAATAAAAATATTATAAGATCAATGCATATCATGAGCAAATCAAAACTAAAGGAGAATAATTCATTTTATTATTATTTTTGTGATTTCAAATGGATCCTTCATTATTTTGCAAAACGTCAAAAGAGTATTTTTAAAGAAAAAGGAATTAATTCTGATTTCTTGCGAAGATAGAAACATCCTGCAGAATTCTACCAGTCAAATTAAGGCATTTACAATTATATAAATATTAAAGCTCCGTATTCATATTCAAGGAAACCTAGTGATTTTGGCATTGAAGGTACATAATATTATATTTCTTCAGCTACTACCTACTTCATTTCCAGTAAAACTGGAACTTTCATTATCGATAAAACTTATATGAACTTTCATTGTACACTTCTTGTATGTTATATTTTATTATAAACCCATTTTTAAAGATATCCTAGAACAGATTGTCTTCAGAGAAACAGAGAAATGGAGATTAAATTCTCTGCGAGTTAATTATAGATGATGTAGTTTTGTTTCCAAATCTTCTGGTTCACAAATGGTAGTTGCTCGATGCACCAAAATGTTGATGATACCTTGTTTCCAGGCTGCATAGTGAAGAAAATCAGTATTCAAATATCTGCCAGTGTGTATCTTTCGTAGATACTATGGCTAAAGTACCATCTGATTTTGTCTTCACAAGTACATCCAGGATAAAAAAGAACAGTTCTCTTCCAACTCTACGTTAAGTTAATGTCCGAATATGTTCTATTATTGTAGTTCAGAAATATTTCTATATTGTTATATCCACGAGGCCATAAGATTATTATACCGTCAACATATCCAAATCAACACTTTGGTGGTGGAATTAATCCCTAAAGCAGAATAAAGTTCATCTAGTGCAAGTGTACACTTTTGTCAAGTCTATTAGATGCTCATCTTTGTCCTCTTGTTTTTGTTTGTAAGCTACGTGTGAAGTAGCCAAATTAACAAATCTTGAAACTATAAAAATTGTTCAAAATGTCCACCCCCAACTCGAATACAATCCTCAAATAAGCAAACTAAAGATTTCGTCAACGAAATTTGGATAATTCCTTATCTAGTTAACTGCATCTTGACAAGCTATTTCATATGTCCTCATAAATAAAAGTCCAAAGGATCTATATCCGGAGAACGTGGTGGCAATGCTATTTCACTTTGTTGACTTATCCACTTTTCGAGAAATGGTCATTTAACCAAGCAGTTTCTTGTCTCTCTTCGTGCTGATACAACATATTTTGAACAACATTAAACCGTTATCAGTGAAATCAAGAAAGTTCTACGTAGATTAGCATTTAAACGATCATTTAAAACATATACAGGCAGTAAATTATAATTGAAAATGCTACCTACCCCTATCGTAGACACTGAAACGTCTTGATTTTGTAACACCCAAATATGTTCATTACGATTATTATTTATACCGTACTGTCTCTAGTAAAACACGCTTCATCAGACCACATGACACCTATGACGTTACCAGCGACATAATTCTAATAGCTTAGGAGCATCTCCAGCATGTAACGCTTATACATTTTGGAGATGAAACGGATATAACATTTCTCTGTTCAATATACGCCATACAAAATTCGGTGATAGATGATTGCTTGCTATACGCCCAACACTAATAGAAGAGTTGTCAATGACAGCATCTATTATATCTTTTTTATTTTGTACATTCACTTCAGTAGGACGAATGGCGTTTTTGGAGCGGGGTTACCTTTTTCTCGAAATCAGGTACCTTCGTAGGTATTCTCGGGCTGATTTTCTTTCCTATTCTTCGTTTATTAAAAGTGTCTATTACAGGTGAAACAAAATTAATTATAATTCTATATATGGGTATATATTGTCAATATTTTTCACCTGTAATAGACACATTTAATAAACAATTAATTTTTACATTAAATTGGACGAAGAAAAACTTAAGTACAGGTAATTTATAAAATTGTTAATTGTAATTTGTTTTTAGCCTAATTTATATTTGCCTACATGTCCCCTTTTTTTAAAATGAATAAAATAAAAATAAATATTACTAGGTACTTTTGTAATTTTCAATGTGCTTTGTTTGTTTTTTCTTTCTTTCTTAAGTTTTAATTTGTTGAAATTTTATATTAGTTATGTAACACATTTACATTTATAGATGTCTGAAGATGGCTTAAATATAAGCCGAAACGTTGGAAATTTGTAAAAAATTTAGTTTTTCTACTACAATTGACCTATTACCAGACTAAACTAACATCAGTAAATATTCTTATCGAAGATCATTTTAAAAGTCTTACAGCGTCTGTATCTTACACATAGGATGTATAAATATACCCTTGACTGTCCATGGACGACATATCCTTCTTCGCAACACCGTGCTCTCTAGTGTTTGCTGAGTAATCATCCGTATTTTCCAAGCAAACAGCTTGCAGACCTGATGCATCTGAAAATAATATTATTATAAATGTTTACGTTCCGATTCTCCATCTGTGAAGGCAAGCGTGACTAACGAGGCCATTTGCTCTGGAAGACGGCAGGAGGTTACTTTGCCCTTGTTAGAAGCTGTAATTATACCTCCAAAAGCTTTTATAAATTAAGCCCCATGCAAAGTTGACAACACTGTAATTAAATTAAAAAGATGCGTTCCACCGGGTCTGCTAAACATTGTGTATTTGTTTCATACAGTTGGCACTGTTCATGTTTATTTCTGTCGGCCGCAATCTACTCGCTGCAGTTTGCAACAATAGTCTTAGTTGGCGCTGGTTAAATATGGGGCTTATTTGAAGTGGATTGCAACTAGCTCAGTCTATAAACATTTAGTAGGGAGGTGTGCTTTGTGTAAGTAAGGAGCTTGGTTTATATATTTTTAGATATTAAAATACTGTGTGAAACTAACTACTCTGCGGACTAAAGCCCCGACCAGCGTTGAATTACACACACACAATATCTACCCATATATTTTTTATTATTAGCTTTTGTAACATTTTTTACTGTAGCTATATATATTATTATTGAATAGAGCTTTATCTATGGAATTGTTTATTAACATACCTAGATGTTTGGTATCATAAAGCATACATATGACTTCATTGATAGGAATTGTAGGAGAGTTGATTTATATTAGCTTAAAATACTTTTCTAATACAGTAAGAAAAGAAGCTTGGTCTTTCTTTGTTTAATAATTAAGTTTTTCAAGTGTCCATGCAATCTCATTCTCTAACATTACATGTTTCAATAACGGTAAGAATATGATATAGGGTGTTCTATAAACTCTGGCAAACTTTGGCAGATGATAGCTGAGTTAATTTCAAACGTTTTTCTTATATGAACATAGGTCCCATTCGATTTTATTTAGAGGTTACAAGAATTTTAAAACATATACAGGGTGTCCGGAAAAGACGTATACAACGGAAGACCACATACTCCTGGGTTCAAAATAAGCTGATTTAGCCCAATTTACTTATTTCCAAAATTGCTTCGTTTGGCCGCTAAAGAGCGCGAAAATTTTTTGTTTATTCTGAATATCTCGAAAACGACTTTATCGATTTTACCCATTTTTGGGCTGCGCAGTTATAAGTCTAGCCCACACTTTTTAACATTATTTAAAATCTTTTGCAGTCATTAGAAATATGAGAAAAATCATGTATCATGCAAATATAAGCACATATATTTTTAACCCCCTGTATAATTACTCTCAGTTTTTTCTATTAATAGCTGACTATATTTTGAAACTTTTTTTATACTCTCAGAATTTTGAATAGATGAGTAGTTTAGGCAGAAAAAATATTTTTCGTATGTTAACAACATCAACATTCGTTCTGCTTATTGGGAACCCAGGAGTCTGTGGTCTTCCGTTGTACACTTTTCCGGACACCTTGTGCAATTCCATATTTCAAAGTCGTCTGAGAAATAAAAATAATGGTTGTTATAACAATAATTATTATGTGTGTCATTATGTTTAATCATTTGACACTAAAGTTAAAGTGCTAAATAAAAAATGCATTTATTTTCAACTGAAGAGTAAACAGATATCGTCTTTGTGTATGAATAATAAATATTACTAGGTACTTAGTTTGCTCTAATATTAAGTTAAAAAGTGTAATTTTAATGTGTAATTTTCAATGTCTTTTTTGTTTTCTTTCTTTCTTAAGTTTTAATTTAATGTAATTTTATTTTAGTTATGTAACACATTTACATTTCTAGAGCCCTGAAGATGGCTTAAATATAAGCCGAAACGTTAGCAATTTGTAAAAAATTTCATTTTTCTACTACAATTGACCTATTACCAGACTAAAATAACATCAGTAATTTATGAAAGGTCACTAGATACAACATAAAGAATATTTATTCCAAGTAATATACAATTTAACTTAATGCAAGTCTGGCTAGTTTTTTAATTTTCCAGGATTGAGTTCATGCACATTAGATGATTGTTTAATTGCGATTATTTCCGAAGACAATTGTTATTTTATTTCGCTTTAACCTTGGAATGACATTGAAACTAGAGCGATAATATATATAAGTATATATATCTAGTCTGTGGCACAGACCAGTTTCTTTTTGTGGTGCTATGTAAATTTTATTCCTATCAAGTTTAACAAAGAGCGGTTAAATTGATTTGCGACGTAGCCGTATTGCAAATTAATGGTTGTTACGTTACAGAAACTACTTACTTACTTTTTACAACTAGAATTCTGAAGTTGAATGTTCTAGTTTCTAACAATATCAATTATTATTAAGGTCCGTGAGTTAACCGTACATTACAGAGTCGTACTTTGTTTTTTATATTACAAAAAATTGACGTTTCTTTCTGCAGGAGTGCAATTTAAATTACAGTACCTTGCGAAAAAATTAAACATTTTTTTGTCGACTAGAAAAATACTGAAGATGTTATACGGGATTACTTCTTTCTCACCTTGGGAAAGATGATGACAAATCAGCGGTAATTTAAAGCCTACGATGAGAAATTAATGTGTAGGTTTGGATCGTTGAGCGGTTGATTAGCTAGATTTTCTTTTGTAATTTTTATCCAAGTTAGATTTTTACTGTTTTCGGTTCTACGTTGCGTCACAAGTAGTCATTCTTTGTATCACTACCATATCTCCCATTGTATCTATATTCTATATTATTTGCCCTTGAACATCAAATTCAGTGAAATGCTTGGATATAGGACATAATTATAATTGGTTTGATGTACTAAGATAAAGTGTAATTTAATAAAAAATGTCCCGAGACAAATTTTAATGGTATCTAGTTATGTATATCGCAACGTATATGATGTAGTATTGTTGGGAAATGTGCAGTACAGGAATGTAAAAACAATTTAATATAAACATGATGAACAAGATTTAATTAAAAATAAATAAATAATATAGTCATAGCGTAATATGTCCAATCGCAAAGATTCGCTCAGAAGCTGGAGACAATAGCTTATCCATATATTTTTTAGGAAGAATCGAAGAAATTCTTTGATGACAAAATTGAAATTAATAACACAGCACCACAAAAAAGCGGCCTATTCGACGGACTAGACCTGTATATTCTTATGTATTTTCACCTGCTGAATCAGATCTGGAGTCCATTTAAGCTCGTCGTCTTATGTTCAGGGTCATTCCAACCTCAAAGCGAAAGATCTTAAGAGAAGGAGAGTTAAGTCTTGAGGTAAATAATTTGTGCTCTTTCTTTATGACATCAATCTCTCTTATTCTCTAAGGATCTGTGTAGGAATTTTATACAGTAAAATTAATCTCAAGAGAAAGAGAGTTAAGTCTTCTGGTAGATAATATGTGCTCTTTTTTTATATCAATTTCTTTTATTCTCTAAGGATCTGTGCAATATGTCTTTTACGTTTACATCTTGTATCTGGTATACCTCTTTCCGAGCACCCAGCAGTAATCATCCAGCATATGTTTATCGCACCAGACTTGTTAACGTCGCTCTACATCGTTCAAATTCTGATGAAATATTTTACTTATATGTCAAAATTAGAAGAAAAAAAAAAATATTTGCCTCTATAAAGCTTGAGTATACACCTTTTCCAAGGGATATAAAATATTATCACACGTATAGAGTAATGGTTTCTTAACGCTTCTCACCTCTTCCGGGTTGGAAATTAGAAATCGTGTCTCATTCCGCAAGTGTCATCTGTTGAGACGAACTGCGCCTTGGAAATTGCTACCCAACAACACTCTTTGATGAATTAAGACCTAGTAAGGGCTTAGCAGGCATTCGGCACGAGTTATCTTTGTACAGAATTCTGCATTATATAGTCTGAAATTAATTTTGCCTTTGGTAGTCTGTTTTAGTCTCGATTTTGGTCCTACCTACCTTGAGTGCATTAATAACGAAATGGTAGGAATCCCTGTTTTAATTGAACAAGTTACCTAGTAAGGCATAAGGACGACTACACCTTCTGCTATATAATATACAGGGTGATTCAGAAGTTAGCAAAAATTTGAATGTACAGGACATTCTTATAAATACAATCTATGAAGGAAACATCAAAAAGGACAGTTTAAAAATAATTTAAAAGTACTCTTCTGCATGCCACTGGAAATTCGCCCACTGTAAAATCTAACCTTGCGCAAGGCAAGGGAGAACATGCAGAAGGAAAGAAATGAATACAATTCTATAAGATCAGCAAATTCAACTGCATTTGTCGATATTGTTATTATTAATTAATAAAATAATTTGAAATACCTGGTGTTACAACAAGTTTTCAAAATTTTGTTCACTGACGTGTAAACACATTTGGACCCGTCTTGCCCAGTTTCTATGAACTAACATAAATGTTTCCGGTTTTTATCCGTTTAAACTCGTAAGTTATTGGCAGCAGCTATGATATATTTCTCGTAAATCAGCAATAATGTCCACTTCGGTGCAATACACTTAATTTTTTAAATATCGAAATGAAAAGAGCACCATCGTGCAAGAATTACATTCGGAGTCGGACAGCTAAGGGATTTTATACATCCCATTCCGTGTAACTAACACGTCAACTGTAAATGGATACACTGTGCATGGTACGGATATAACTGAGGTTCGTGTATGATACGCCACACCGTTGATTGGTACATTCCTTATACTTATTGAAGAATTTGCCTGGTACTGGGAATTTGGGGATTTTCTTCAACAATCTCTAATTCTCCATATTTCCACGATTTGGTTGTAAATTTCCCATGTTATGCTCCCATTGCGCTACTGCGGTAAAAGTAGCTGCATTGGACACATGTCTACTGGGAAATCGTTCTGCGTAGAGACAATAAGTCGCTAAGTTGCGAATGGAAACACTATCGCAAAAACGTTAATACTAAAATCGTATTTCAGTATGGGGAATCGCCTGCATTTCCATGACACTAGAGGCTGCAGTATTCTAGTGACGTAAAGGTTGAACATACTACAGCTTCAATAATTTCTTTCTCGGAAACTATTTTGCAGGATTTTACAAAAATATTTTTTACAATATTTTTATTTAAGTTAGTAATATTATTTTATTGTTCTTATATTTAATGGTATGTATATCTTTAACCAGTATATTGGAAAGGAAAGATATCTCTTCGTAAGTTTATACAATTTTTGTGCATATATTACGATGTAGAAATATACATATAGTGCATCTTCAAATGCTATTAGGAAATACAAAAAAGAACCAGATTGCTGTATAAAAATGACAGACATTTAGTATATTTGTAAAGCTCAATATAAACACGAAAACAAACACATCAGTCATGATTACGATTGTTTTGGCAATTTAAATGACGCCATTTTCTGTTTATTATCACAATAATAACTGTAAATGACTGAGTTGAAAATCCATTCATTACAACTCTACGACTGTGTATGTTATCTGTTAGTTATATGAACCTAACAGGACTTTATGAAATTATTTTCTTAAGTTCGTTATTTATATTTAATAATTCATTTTTACGAATTTGTGGTGAAATTACTCAGTACAGATGTGATGGTGAATATTATATACACTACTAACATAACCTTAATCGACATAGCATACAATTTTATATCCATACCTACATAAAAATATACTTTTATTTACATCCATATATGTAATGTTGATATTTCAAACTTGTAGTAAGTTTGAAAGAAACATATTTCTGAGTCTGACATATATACAGATGTAAAGTGATTAGTTTCCATCCAGACAAATGTCACTTTCAACCCAGGTAAATGTTAACATTCATTGAATAACCAAAATGTTTGTTTCAAAAATATGTTATTAAAACATTATCAATAAACTTTATTCACATGAAGTATTACAAATTATTTTACTAAATTAATTGTAACATTCGAGTATAAGCATTATAAGCGGCAAAAATTGTTAATCTATGCTGAACACCCTGCGTAGAAATGGTAACATTTTTAGTACTGGAGTTTGGCATTTCGCCAGATATTTTTGTGGCAATTTTAACCTGAGAATCTGTAGACTTGTCGACGTACCCTTCCATTACAGTGGATGATTTCCATCCCCCTAATATATTCAACTGGAGAATATGACCACCGCTCTTTACCAATAGTGTCGCTGTTGACTTATCGAATTGTAATAATTCATTATAAAAAAAGTTTTCATTTGGAACGATTAAACAAAATGCAACATATGTTTTAATTAACGTTACCCATTTTCACTACTAACTATAAATACTCTTGACTGATGCTTTTTTATGTTGGAATTTCGATGTGAATCTTATTTTTCTCGATATCAGTCAACTTCATTTTGTACAGTTAATCACTTCGACATGCAGCTGATACACAATAAACTTAATCGTACCTTGCACGACACTTATTATGTAATAAATCATTTTTCAAACTTTTAGTGGCTTCTCTAAGTTGAGGAGGAGTACAAATGATTTCTTCTGAATCGCTCATTGTCTTCGAAAACATTTTTTTGACGACAGTCTATCAAAAATGCAACTAATTTAAGTTTTGTATGTTTGACTTTTTTAGTACTATGGTAATCATCGTCAAACTGCCAATTTGTCGTTTTATCTGTAATATGGTTACACAGGGATACTATCCTTTTATCTCGAGAATAATGAAACACTTTCTACTTTAATATGTAATACACCATTATTTGTCATATTTAAAATAAAATTATTTTTGTGTATTATTTAAATAGAAATTAAAATAATTCTAAATTATCTAAACAGGAATTTACAATCCATAAATAATGTGCCAGAACTAAATGGAACATATATACCAACAATTATGACATTTAATGAGATGTATTAATTTTAGATAATTATTACTGACCGCTATGATGAAATTATATATGAATTAAAATGTACAGGCAAATATTATTATTTAGTGCAGTAGGCTTTTCGTATTTTATCAGACTAATTAATACAGGTGAATGTAAATACAGAAAAAAATCTCATTTTCAGATATCATATAATCAATAAACTAATCGTAAATCAAGTAGTACTTTAATTACAAAGGTAGATACAATGATAATTTAACACTAAGGATAGATAAAGATCTTTATTTTGACGACTTATAACCACTAATTTAAATCACTATCTACTATTCCCGTTCCCATAAATATGCATGGGAAGGGAAGAATCCTTTTGCTCCGATCAGGATTCCGATGTATTGGCGCCAATGGTCGGATTACCTACGCTGTTAAAATCTGATACAATAATCGACCAATGATATTGGCCACTGAATTCTCAATGTTTCTGATGCAGAAGAAGACTACCAACCCCTTTGCTGTTACCAAGTCTGAGCCAAAATTTGCAACCATCGTAGCTGCAGAACGGTGGAAGTAATGTTCAGTATGCACATCTGGATTTTGCAGCTTTAAAAACTCAGTAGTCTTCTGTGGAATGTTATAAATGGTGTTTGTTGCCACAGGTTGAACAGTGCATTTCGTCTGTCGATAGATGATGAAGAACTTGTTATGGGGCACGTTCTGAGAGCGTAGGGTGATGTATTTTCGTATCTATAAAAGAAGCTATCTAGAGATTTCTTGGTTTTGGTGTCGAGAAGAGAAATAAGTATTACAGATTGCCAATTATCAAACAGCACGCTGAATGTAAATCCATTACAGCTACAACATGTAAGCCAAACGAGTAATGTACACATTGATGTTAGACGATATTCTGAGATTTAACTTGACAAGGAAATATTCATCATCTGCAGCAGTTTGTAGAAATTTAATCACATTTTCTGGTTAAAAATTTTTGGATTGCAACCGCTAATTGATTGTTTTAGAAAAGCTATGAGCTTGCTGTATTTACAATAAAAAATCCAATTGATACAAGTATTACATGATTTTAAGCGGCTTATTAGTTCATCCTTACCTTGAAATATTAATATTTTCCTTTACCAGTATGGTACTTTTAAGTATTGAATAATATAACCATAAACTTGAAGACATCATTTTCTTTGATATTTAATAAAAAATACTAACAATACATTCTCACTTAGATTCTTGATAGTGTTTGTGTCTTGAAGTTTTTTATATTCCTTTTCATAAGTTAATCGAAATTTTGATAGTAATAACTTGGATATGGCCCTTGACCCTTCAGCCCGAATATCGGTTAACTCGTATTGTCAATAGTTCCATTTTTATCCCATTTTCAGACATTTCTGTCTCCAACAACCACACAAATAGGCACCAAAGAAGAAACAAATGTAAACACCGCAATCACAACCCAAAGGAACGACCTTTTTTTAATAATTTTCCCTAATTTAAAATCGCTTTAAATAATTATTTGTATTTTTTTCGTACTAAATGCGTCCATATTTGGGATATAGAAAGATACTGTTTCATACAAGACGATAAAATTCCATTATATAAGCAAATCTCATAGAAACCAATGTTAATTATGTACCATTTCCCTAATTTAAAATCGCTTCAAATAATTGTTTGTAATATTTCTTACTATATGCGTTCATATTTGGGATATAGAAAAAGCAGTTTTATACAAGATGAAAAAATGCCCTTATCTTCTCGAAATCTTTTTCGGTCCACGGTCTTGTATAAAAAATAACTATTAACTTCTGATTTGTAATCTACTCTGGAATTTGAAATGTTGGCACGAAACTCTTAGCTTCAGTGCAGATTTTATACAGGGTTATTAACAAATATTATTGAATGCTATATTAGATTTTGTGAGAATAAATTTTATATCTGTAATTTGTTTTATATTAAATCATAAAATCAAAAGTTAATACATTTTCCTAACTTAACCTATCTATCCTGCTCTAATTTAATATTTATGTATAAATTCTTAAAATTATATATAATTTTCATCTGACATAGATACAATTTTCAAAAGTCTGTCCTTTTCTTGGGAATACCGTTGCTTCCAGTTTCCTGTTATCTGTCCTGTTCAGTTTATAGTCCTCTCCACTGTTTATCTACTTCCTTTTTCTTACGTCTATCTTCACTAAATGTCCGTCCTTCTTAATCTTGTTTCCTACTGATTGGCTCTTGTAAATTATTACTTGCAATATTTTGTTAGTATCTTTAACTTCAGTTTCCTCTTTTTGATTTCCTTTACAGGTTCCTGATGAGAATTGTGTTTTATTCTCTATTCTGTTATACTGATATCTTTTCTGCCTTCTTCTTTTATTTAATATTGTAGTTTTAATTGTTTTGTTTTTTATAAATTTTAATTTTCTTAATAAATATCTTAATTTGAGCTTATTTGTCTCTTGCTTCTTTCAAAATGAACAACAACCCCATCTTTTTTATCTCCATGATCACCACACTTTCTTTCACTGCACTCTTAAATCTAATTTTTTACAAATCTTTTAAATCTAATTTTGAGTTCCACTAGTGATATTAAAATCTTTGTGCTTTGTTGAAAAATGGTTTCATCAAACCTCGCCGATCTTCTTGAAATTTTGCACGTCTCCATAATTTACGATTCTGAACAAGTAATATTTTGCTGTATTTTCAGCAGAAAAGGCACTTTACCTGAAACCAAAACATTGTTTACTCGGTGCACTGAGCAAATAGGATTATTTCAAAAATGGTTGCGCCTACCGACTTCAGCAGTGTATACCTTTTTCAAATAAATCAGATAGGAGAATCGATAGTTTCTATAGTCAGATGGATACATTAAGATGCAAAAAAGTTCAGTCATTTAAACGAAACATGATGTGCCACAAGTGGCGCCCTCTACTACTGACGTCAAAATTAGAAACATATTTGAATTTCTCATCCGCAAAAAACCCCGATTTACAAATTTTATGTAAATATTTGGATTTCTTAAGAAGTTATTTACAAATATCGAAAATAAAGTTTTAACTTTAACACCCTGTGTCTCCGTTAATATTGAGTTTTGGAAAATTGTTATAGGACTTTGTGACCCTAATTTTTTGTGAGGAATCACCTCCTCAAGTCTTGACGCATAATTTCCGGACACCCTGTATATCATTATAATCTGACTTTTACCAACGTATGCTTATCTTTTCAAATATCTACAAAATTTCATTTACAGTATATTCATTTCATTCACAAGTGACGTCTTTAAAAATCGTTCTGGTCTCGGTAGTTTAGGTGATAAAGACGTAGGTGTTTATTTACTTGATATTTTAATTTTTCCAGGAGTGGCAAAATTACCCGAAGAAATAAAACTGGCATTAAGTGTTAATAAAACATACCTCAATTTTCAGTGTTTCTGAAATGGATTCCAGCACGCCACGCTCATATAAAAGAATTGCGCTTTCACATTGTTCCCCAGGCGTGATTTATTTTAGGTTTTTCAATAAAGAAGCTTAATAGACTTTCCGTGTAGTTTGTTAAACCTTTCCGAAATCCGCTTTGTATTTAGCGTAAAACAAAGTTTTTACCCGTTGCGTCTATCAGACGAAATTTACAATCAATTTTGTTTGAACTTCTTGTAGAATACTTTCAAACGGGCATGAAGCAAACTGTTCTGAATAAACTGAGGTTAAAGAACACAACTCGCGATCAAAAACGAACAGGACTCTTGCTGGGTAGCTGGTTTCTTTCAACGAACAGGATAGAACTAATTTAATATACTTACCATTCTGATTGTAAGAAGTTCTGTGATTTAATCTTTTAATTAATAATTTTCTTATATTGCCACCATTTTTGGCTGCTACCTTAAATAGTTGTTATTTATGATGTAAGTGCTAGACGTGACTTTTATTTTGTGAGAAGGTAAGCTTTAGGATACAACGCTGAAGGCGGAAATCAAATAAGCTGTGCTAATAAAGCTAGTTTCAAATTATAGCCTAGCAAGTCAAAGCATAGTATGTGTTTTTATACAATCGTTTCTTGAGATAGTGTGATCTGAAAAATGGTGGTGGTGCCAAGTTCAGTGAAAAAGTACTTTTGGTATACTTCCAAAAAAGTCCAAAGTATAGAAATTCTCAATACTTTCGTCAAATTACTCGATGCTAAACATAAAAAATCAGGACATAAGCATAAGCTTGTTGATTTCTTGAAGCAAAAGTGGGAACAAATCGAGAAATTTCAGAAATTTGTCGCAGAATCACAGGAAGTGCGAAGATTGCCGTAAATTTCGGTGTATTTGTTCATTCAATAATATGGAAGATTTGAGAACTAGTTGCACATATGCCAGACACAAAGCTAATATGCAATGAACTTTCGATATTAATGGTACATTACATTTGAACAATTATGAAAAGTCCTTAGTCCAGTAAACACTATTTATTCAAGAATTTTTATAACTAGCGAAGGGTTATATAGAAGACACACAGCTACAAAGCAGGAACATCTAGGGCCAAATTTTTTTCTAAAATTGCAGCGGATAACATTGCCTCCTACCCTGGTACAAGTTTCAAGAAAATAATTACTACTACAACTGCTGATGAGATTGGCGATGGATAAAAATTACTTATTCTAATTGTAGTTTCTATAATTGTACATTTAATTAATATTTCTTTGATTTAAAATTTCCTAATTATTTTGTATTTTGCACCAGTGAAAAGTAAATGACTTTTAACACCATTTTAGACACTGACAGGATGTATTAAAAATTATACTTTTACGGACGTTTGTAGAAAAAAAGCATTTATGCGAAATTTATAATTTTAGTGGCGGATTTAATTTTGTGGTATTTTTGTATAACCTAAAAATGTCGGATATAAAAAATATACGAAAATGACAAAAATAATTGCATTTTGTAACATTCATTATTTTTTAGTAGATAATAAAAATGATAGAGTTATTTCCAAATTTAAAGTTTTTATCTTGTATTATCAATTACCCAAGGTCGAAAATAATAGAGAGTGACTAATTCACAACACAGAGATGAATACGGAAGTTGAGGGTGGCATGATTACTTAAGCGTGCCACTTTGAGAAGAATTCAAAGTACACAAAATTATCAAAAATAAGTTGACGTCGACTCAACATAGCACATTAACTACTATAAATGTGCCCCATGTGCCACCCTCTCTACAAATTAGAATGCCGTCCAGTTGGACGACGATTGCCCACCACCACATACTTATATCTACCTGATGCGCACTCCGCGGATATCACACTTAATCCTTGTTGTCATAGACGAGAAGTTTACGGATTTGTGCACGAATTTTGCAATTCTGTGTTAATTAATTATGGCGGTTTATGGGTATTTATTTTTCTCAACTTTTGACAAATTTTGCGATTTTACGGAAATTCACCTACTATGCCTTGTATATATTCTAGGCAAAGTTTCATCTTGTAAGATACAGCAATCCAATATTTTTTATTGAAAACACATTTTAAAAATATCGTTGAAGGAAGATCAACGAGTTCCCATTGATTTCCGTTTTGCGGTTGTACCTACTTCTTCACCATTTTTTTATTTGCAGTATACATATATGAAATTGAAATGCATATTTTAACATCACGTACACTCATATTTTGACCTCGCGCCATAAACTCTTCATACCAATATTCTTCACTTGTTAAATTAGGACGATTTTGAGAATACGCTGTGAGTTTGAATTATTCTCCATTCTTAAGAACACAAAATCACTAATAAAATTAATTGCATTCGTAATTAAATTATCGAAAAGATATACCCGAAATTTTGTATGCGCGAACGATATACCCGCTCATGGTAGCGCTGGAAATGGAACAGATGAATCCGTCAATTCGTCGCAGCCAATAGGACGCTGCGGCGCGTGCGTATTTACTGCAGCAGGAGCTGTGTAATCGGGTATGCTCTCAGAGATGTGCGGCACACGATTTTATAGGAAAAATATGCGGGCTGCATGTATGTTTCTTTGTGTCGACTGCTATAAATTGTGAGCAGGTTTATAACATGAGTCACTCTTTTTGTACTATAGCAATAAGATGGTTTTCGGTATCATTAGTAGGATCAAATAATAGTGTATTAAAAGCATATTTTACTGTGTTTTGCAGTTTGAGTTTTTGTACCAACTGTAATAGAGATAACGTACGCGATACGTAGCACATGTCCCCATCTAGTGGTCCTGACTACTCAATGCTGAGTCTGAATGTGGCCACAACAGAAAGTGACCCACTACACTGTGGGCACTGTTGCAAGTCCTTACCAGTGTTGTCATCGGAGATTGCTATATTTACAAAAGCGGAATTTTAGGGAACAACTGCTATCCGACTGGTATTGAATCGTCAACGGTGTCATCAGGTATATACTAGTTTCGATCTTGTTAGCTCTCATCAGTATGCCATAGATGAGGCGATCAACCCTCGCTGTTCTGTACGTGATACGTAGTACGTGTGTACATCACATGCTAAATTGATCTAATTGCTCAGTAATCGCTACGAGAAAACATATAACATAATAAAAACATAAAAATTGGTGTTGACCACTGGGTTAACTAAGTTTCATAAAACTTGGCCTTAATCTTTGACAAAGACGGTTTTCAGCAGACTCCTTTCTTTTTATATTAATGTAATATCCGGCAGGCACGAGCCTGCAAACGAACGTACAGAACTCTGAGACGCCTCGCCGAAGGCACTCCATTTAAATGCTTTTTGATTTCTAAATGAATTAAAATGTACCAGTAATTGTTTTCTGAATAATTGAAAAGTAATTTCCAGAGAACAAATACAATGGGAGTTAAGTTCTGGAAACTTATTATTGCTGGAGCTCGATGTTTTGAGCTTTGTTAAGTTCGACTAATTGAAATTTATTCTTAGCAAAGTCAATGTTAATTATTATTATATGGAATAGAACTGAACAAATCGTTTTATATAAAAATTTACGTTATCGGTCATTATTCCAGTTACTAGTTTTGTACAAATAATAAAAACGGAAGTCTCCATTCCTTTCTTGACTTTTTCAATAAAATTTTAGATTCTAGTTATTAACATCTTTCTGTGTATAATTTTTAAAATTTGTTAAAAAATATATTTTTCCCCAAACGTCATTAGAAGTATAATTTTTAATGCATGCTATCAGTGTCTAAAATGTCATCTTAAAGCACTGGTAAATGTAATTTACTTTTAGAATAAGTGACTCCATAGACAATCTAATTGTAGTAGTAATTATTTCTGTGAAAGTTGTACTATGGTAGGAAGCAATGTTCTGCGTCGAAGTTTTGATAAAAATTTTGCCCGCAATACTCTTCTTACTGTACTGGACTCCCATTCACCGTGTCTCTTAATTGTAATAAGATTATTACCAATCTGCTGACAAACTAGGCGAAAATCGATGGAAGCAAAGTCCAGTATAAAGGTGAGAACCTGGCAAATTTAGAAATTCAGCAATATTTGCAGTCGTATTACCAAATACGTTAATTCCAATGGAAGTTAGACACATTTATTCTTAATATATTTTATAAAAATTCTTGAATGATTAATGCTCGCTGGACAAAGAGCTATGTACTTTTTGTAATAGTTCAAAATATAATGTACCTGCCGGTAATAACGAAGGCTCGCTACATATTAGTTTTTCTGTCTGGTATATGTATGTACAACTGGTGAAGTTCCCAAGTCTTAGATGTCATTGAATGTCAAGTTGCACAGATCTTTGCGACGGTATCCTGCGCTTCTGCGAGAAATTTGTCTATTTGTTCCCTGATCAATTCTATCGACTTTTTGGGTCGATATCCTTCTGCCCTTCGCTTCAAAAAAGCAACAAGCTTGTACTTGCTAATGTCCTGATTCTTGTTGTCCATCATCGCCTTCCACGTTGACGATTGGCATATTTTGGACTTACCTGAAGCACTTGATGCAGCCTCCTTTGCAACTGGTTTGCACCCTATATAATAATACAGGAATAACTTGACGTTGGTACACCCTAAACACCATTCAGTGCAGGAATGAGGGAAATTTGGGAAACCTCATTAATTAGAGGGGTGGGAAGCTGATATACGGTCTACCGGCCGCGGAATTCGATCCCACAGAAGTCTAGCCACATCGATTCAAGTATTGACGCCTTAAACAGCTGACCACTAACCAATAAACATATGCGATATGCTGCGATATGTATCTTAACTGGTGACTCCGTAAAAGCTTCGCCGCATCTGAGACAAAGCATACGAAGACAACAAAAGCAGGTCAAACAATCCCAGTTAAGTTAAGAATGTGAACTTTAATTCTGTTACTGGAAAACCACTATAGATCAAAGGATTATCAATTTTTTATGTTTTTCTGAGCCTTATTTCAAAAATGAGCAAATGTTTTTTTTTCTTGTTTAACTTAATCATAAACAGGCTGTATATATAAACCTATTTATTGTTATAATTTCAATTTAAACATTAAATTCATTTTGCTTTTACCACTAAAAAATTTGGTATAAAATCTAGAACTGAGCCTGAAAGTTGCATAATGTATACAGTATGCGCCAAAAGTATGGAATAAATTCAATAAAAACGAAACAATTTTTTTTTTTTTGGGAAAAATCTTCGAACAGGTCGATTTTTAATTTAAAAAATACATATTTTAGCGTAAAATACGATTGTCAAATGTCATTTGTTTTCGAGTAATGACGTCATCGATTTTTTTTAAATGGCAACACCATATTTTTTTCCTTGATTCTGAAATATTGTTTAATTCTCTATCAGACAGTACTAAAATTTTGCCCTCTTTTTCGAATTCCATAGTTCTTTTATGGATCAGGTAGGTGAAAATCTTTGAAAAGTGTAATTGTCACACCGACTTTCTAATAAGTATTGTAAGCGACATAGAAATTATTATTCAATTTAAAGTATTATGGCACATTTAACTGTTACTCAAAGAATTGAAATTTTAATTCTTATCGGATATTTAATGAAAAATATCCAGATCGCCCTATCAGCCAATCAACAGTCAGTAAGGTAGAGTCAAGAGAAACTGGCAATGTTGTAAATATTCCAAAACCTGGACGTCCAAGCATTAATGAAAATCAGAAACAGAACATTTTGATAAGTATGGTGGATAATCCTCATAATTCTTCACGATTGGTTGCATTAAACAATGACACTAGTCAGAGCACAGTGCTGCGTATCTTGAGGAAGGAAACATATCATCCCTACAAAATTCAACTTGTGCAAGAACTCAATGAAGATGATTCCGATCGCCGCTTACACTTTTGCGAAATTCTAATGGATTTATGTCAAGGAAATAGAAATTTACACCGGCAAATATTTTTTTCAGATGAGGCCACATTTTGTCTGAATGGTACAGTAAACCGTCAAACTTGCAGATATTGGAGTCGGGAAAATCCTCATTGGATGGCAGAGGCACATACCCAACACCCTCAGAAATTAAATGTGTGGGCTGGAATAGTTGACGACATAACAGTAGGGCCTTTCTTCTTTGAAGGAACCTTTACAGGACAAAGATATTTAGAGTTTCTAGAAAATGACCTTGTTCCAGCCCTTGCAGTAATTTTTCCTAACGATAATGACCCTGACATTCCTGACGATACCATATAGTTTCAGCAAGACGGTGCACCTCCGCATTATGCGTGCCCTGTACGAGATTTTTTGGACAACTGTTTTCCTGGGAGGTGGATCGGCAGACGCGGATCGATAGAATGGCATGCAAGATCGCCAGATCTTACACCTCTTGACTATTTTTTATGGGGATACTTGAAGTCAAAAGTTTACATTAATAAACCACGTAATTTAGAAGAACTTCAAAATCGCATTCGGGACGAAATACGCAGAGTTACCCCAGAAATCATTCATAATGTGCAAGAAGAATTTTTTCACAGACTTGCGTATTGTCAAGAAGTTGGTGGATGGCAATTCGAACATTTAATTTAAGTATAAAATTTAATCAATTGTATTTTATTTTACATACCTCAGAATTGTTACCTTTTTATGGATAAAATTTACGTTTTCTAACGTTCAATCGTCATTTACTCGAAAACTTTCCTATGTAAGAGGGCAAAATTTTAGTACTGTCTGATAGAGAATTAAACGATCTTTCAGAATCAAGGAAAAAAATATGGTGTTGCCATTAAAAAAAAAAAATCGATGACGTCATTACTCGAAAACAAATGACTTTTTAAAATCGCATTTTACGCTAAAAGATGTATTTTTTAAATTAAAAATCGACCTGCTCGAGGATTTTTCCCAAAAAATAATTGTTTCGTTTTTATTGAATTTATTCCATACTTTTGGCGCATACTGTATATAAACGTATTTATTGTTATAATTTCAATTTTAACATTAAATTAATTTTGCTTTTACCACTAAAAAATTTGGTATAAAATCTAGAACTGAGCAGGGAAGTTGCATAATGTATATAATTATAAGGTGAACCGCCTGGTAAGCATATATTTTTGTATACCAGTCTATATAATTATTTCCACGAGAACTCTTTGTAAAAGCCAGAATGTCATTAGTTTGAACCCGGAAAAGATGTGAGGAAAATGATGATGTGATAAGTAGAGTATTAAGTTACTGCTCGAGCCAGGCGTGTCAATAGCATTAAACCACGAATGGCAATTTTTCTATTTATTTTATATTCAGTTTGAATTAGAGGCAATGAACTGAACTGAATTGTCATTTATTAATTTGAAATTATAATGTAAACTTTTATTGACTAAATCAGCATTTGAACTATCAGTACGTCTAATGTTAAATGTTCCACATCAAGTAAAGACATACTCAATATATCATTGACAGTTTTGTATATGTTAAAGCCTTTTTGTATTTATTTTGTTATATTGAATTCACTAATTTTGTTTAATAAATATATTTATTGGAGTTTCTTGTATTATCCACTATTGCCCCTTTTGGTGGTATTTTCAGCGAAAATGGAGCTTTACCTAAAAGCAAAACAGTTTTTACTCGGCTTACTGAATATTTCAAATAGGATTTTTTCGAAAACGGCTACTCCTAAGGCTTGTACAGACTACGCGTGAATTCGTGGTGCGAGTTTTGTAAGGAATTCGTCGCGAATTCATCGCATATCACTTGCTACAGACTAAGCGTGAAATCGTGGTGCGTGGTTTGTAAGGGTTTTTATGAATGGCATCGTGCATCGTGTGTAGGGTTTTTATGAATGGATTTTTAACGAACAAGACCCCACTATTCGCGAATTCATCGCATATCACGAATCGCCAATATAGAATCGCGAATTCACGCATAATTTGTAGCAAACCTAATGATAATAAAGAAATCCTATACTTCTTCCAGATAAAAAAGGTAGGAGAATTGATTGTTTGAATAGTCAGATGGATGCCCCAAAACCACAAAAAAATTCTGCTATTTTAAAGCATAGTGTGCCATAAGTAGCGCCCTCTACTCGCCCCCAAAATTCGAAAAGAATTGAATTATTCGTCCCCAAAAAACTGATATCTGTATATAAATATTTGGATTTTTTGAAAAAATTTTAACTTTGACACCCTGTAGATCTAAAAGAAGCAATATTCGAATAAGGTATATTTGGGTAAATTGCTCTATTTTGATGTCAGTAAAATGAACCCAGTAAGATTCTGCCCATTATTAATGAATCACTTTGTATAATACGACTAAAAACACAATTACTTTCCACTTAAGATGATTTACTGATTTACTTCGGTTTTTTCGATGTCACAATTATTATTGATTATTTGCCAATTTTGACATCAGAGAAATCAAAGTAGGCCTTGATTATTGACAACGAAATTTCATATTGTGTTCCAAAATAATGTTAAATTCTGTTTAAAAAAAACCCGAATGAAATCGAATAATAAATGCAGTTTTTACAGGGTCGTTTTAAAAATTTTAATCTTACTACTATCAAGCTATTATGTTGACAGAGCTGGAGGACTTGAGAAAATCTTCACTCTAGTACAATGCGTCTAAACACCTAATACCTTTTTTTCTTGTCAATTTATGGAGTCAAAATTATACAGGTTGGACTATTAATAATGGGCCATAGAGCAGGGATCTTTGAAACAAAATATGAAATACCTCTTAGTAAAATGTTGCCGCAGAAAAGATACGTATCTTTTTCCCTGAAAATGACGCTCGGGTAAGATTTTGTAGCGAACCGACTAATGATGTTTTGTCAATAAAAAAATGAAAGATAAATTCATCATCAAGAATTGTCCTGTGTTTCCGAATCTGATTTAATACATAAATCATGATGTATTTTCTTAAGAAATGTTTTCCTACCAAATTGGGTGATAATCGGTTGAGCGGTACTCGAGTTATTACTAAAAAAAACCAAAAATTAATTTCAACCTTGACAACGTGTATCTTTTTCCACAGCAATATTGTACTATTTTACTAAGACATATTTAGCTATATCTTAATATTTTATCTCAAATATGTCGACCCTGCTTTATGGCCCATTATTAAAAGTGCATCCTGTGTAATATAGCATTTGAAACTCATAAGTAGAAACCAAAGACCCTTTTTTAGTTATTCCCAATTATTCCTTGACTTCATTCAGTCGTTAACTCTTAAACAGGAAACAATGAGCCTTCGTCTAATTTTTTGTCAATGCACGGCGAACTAAGTGGAAATAAATTTCGCTAAAACACGTATTAGCGCCTCGTTGCTCCCGGATTAAATGCTCCCCCCCAACAAAAACTGCCTTGCGAAACTAGCCGCGCGCAAGCACTCCATTCCGGGAGTTCCCAGCCGTCCCACCTAACTGACATTGTTTCTTTTTTGCAGGATTTCTTAAAACCGGCACCAAGGGTAGCGCGCAAGGGAATTTCGGGCTAATGGATCTGGTTGCCGGGCTGCACTGGCTCCGGGAGAACCTCCCCGCCTTCGGCGGCGATCCCGAGAGGGTGACATTGATGGGCCACGGAACCGGAGCCGCCCTAGTCAACTTTATCGCCGTCTCACCGGTAGCTAAAGGTGAGTGTCAAATGAACTGTCTTAGGGAAGTGGAAAGTGAAAAAAATACTCCGGGGAACAGACTTCATACCTGTATTCTGTTCTTAAGCTGCCTGTTGTGTCGTACGCGCTATTAAAATTTTCCAACGTTTTTTTCAGGAAAGATAAAGTGAATTGGTTTGATAAATAAGTTCGCAGAATTTTTATTGAATTCAAATTGATTTATATTTTTGTAAACAGAATACATGAACTAATGAAGGTGTTTGTCCATTGTTTTATGATTTGCTCTCCGATTTCTGTTCCATACTTGGAAAAGTTCATTGTTTTGGAGTTGAAGGATTCACCAAATTTATTTTGAAGCACAACATCGTCACTTCAAAAGAACTTTCAAAGCGTAACCGTCACCAACTTTGCTACTTTGCTGTTACGTCTCAGTTACCAGTAGGACGACCTTTAAGTTTTCAAAGTTTGAACGCGGCAAATGATCGTAGCAGGGGCTTAGTCATGTTACTAAAATATGACTTCAAAATTACTATCACTTTCAAGTAATTTTGATAGTTGCTGTGACGTTCAGGGAACCTTAATTGTTTGTTTAAAGTCGGGGACCTTGTAAGTAATATTGATTACAATTTTTTAACTTTTCATGCAATGCAAATATACTATGGTCACAATCGTCATCATTTTAGCCTATTTCTGGGTTGATTTAAATTGAATTGATTGTTGTATAAGTTCGCATTTACTATCTGGCAATGTTTCTATTCCAAAATTGAAAGAAATTCATTGTTTTGGAGTAGAAGAATTCACCAAATTTATTTTGAAGCACAACATCGTCATTAACCGAGATTCCTTGGTAGTTTTCGCAAAAAAGTGAATGGAAAACTGTGATGTTCTGTGTTTATAATCGCCAGAAGCAATTCATAGAAGACGATGTTTTTTATCTTTTAAGACTCCCACATCAACATGTATGGATAGGTACCAGCAATTAATTACTCAGGATTTTTTTTTATTAAGTTTATCTGTTGAAGAATGATCAGGATGTACAATAAACTTCCAAGAGTTACTGATGTTAGCATGTGCTATATTTCTGTAAAATCACTCGATGATGTTTTTTTTTTGAATTGCTGTCTAAATACGATGGAGTTAAGTAATGGTAATAAATCACAGTAGATACGACTACATTCCTGGGAAGTAATTGATTCATATCATCAGCTGCTACGAATGGGTACCAGTTTTTGCTAGAGGAATTGCCTTTTTGTTAAGCCTAGGTCATTCCTTTCTACTATTGACGTTGTTGTAAAAGCACTTTTTAATGTGAGACAAATATGATGAATGTTATTGACGAACTAAATATGCAATTTTTGTAAATGAAATGCAAATGTTGTAGTATGATCGGTTGGTCAAATTCCATCATACAAGTCAATTCCTAGGCTGATTCAAATGGTCTTTATCAAAGTGACAGGATCTCTACGTGAAGAGTCGTTTACGACAAAATCTTAAAAACAAAGAAAACATTATCTTCTTGTACTGTCCCCAATGGAGCTTTCTTCGTAAATAACGCAAATGGTCGGCATCCAATGCATTACCTTTTCTATGACCTAAGAAAAAGATACGTCAAAAATACTATTTTGTTTATATGTGACATTATCTTTCGCAAATAGTTTACCCAATTTTTGCACAAATTTACAGACACAGACTTTAAACAATACTATAACTATTGAAATGTCCATAAAATGTTTTAAAGAATCCAATCATTAACCAATATGATCGGGCAGCATCCAGTTGATCTAATGTTAATTGAAATATTAGCACTAGTTTTAGTTTGAAAAGGAAAAACTAACTTTGAATGAAGAAATAGTTAGTTTTTAGATTTAAATTAAGGACTTAGATTATCTAGCCCTAGCAATATATTTTTCAAATTTTCAAAGATATTTAGACTCTATGTACTGAAGCACGTTATAGAAATGGACGTAGAGATGATATTTTCATTATTATTTTTGGGTAACAGTTCAATACTGTATGTTGTACAAACCACTTAAATATATATATATTCCATTTCTTTTAAAATCTATTGGAATATTCAAACGAGTTAATTTTCCAGTGTACTGTAAAGATCATATACTTACTGCTTTTGGGTTACTTATTATAGAATTCTGTACTGCACTGTACATTTTATTGTTATTAATTAAAATCCATTTAAAGAAAGATGAATCCAATGGGATTGTTTCCCGTTTTCGTACATTCCAAAAATACATTTGTTACTATCTCGCTATGTATGCCTCTATATTGTGCACGAAATGTAACAATATGTGGCTCCGAAAAAATATTTCATTAGTGTAATACGTTTGCATGAGGATCTGCCGAAATGCCTTTTCAATCTGCCCTTGGCTGTTCCGTATTGTGTAAACAGCCAGCAAATATCACATCGTATTTTGTTGAAACCGGGAAACGCTCTTTTATACTATCGCGACATATAGGCAGATAGGGAAGATAAATAAGGACGCATTAAATACGCTCAGCTGTTTGTAATTTGTTTTTGCTGGAAATTGATGTTTGCTCTATGTTGATTTTGTGACATTTACTAATTCATCTTTTCTAAATTCTGGTTAGAACTTATAACAAGAGTACCATAAGTAAGATTATGATTTGTTTTTGTTCATCTTCGTCAAATTTTAATTTTTAATGCTTTTTTAAAGTGGTCATAAACTAATACAGATATAAATTCATCTATGTCCCGTCACCTAGACTGAGATTTTGCTCATTTAAGTTTTAGTACTTAGAACTTAATAATGAAATAGTATACAGAGTGTTCTATTTAACATAAGCAAGTTGGTGTCTAATTTCGGTACAACCGAAAGTGGCAGAAACATGAAAATATTTTTAGAAAACAGGTTCGACTAAATTTTCAGAATGACTCTAGGCATACTTTTCCATATATCGATCGCGATCGTGATGGAAACACGTTGGTGGTAGTGGTGACATGATTTTTGCCATAATTTCAAGTAGGCAACTTAGTCCGCGGTATACTGGTGTGTGCCTTTCTCTATTTGTAGCAAAAAGCACATAAGGTGCCTTTGATTTTATTTTTAAATTAACAATGATTCAATCTCTAAATAAAATTATTAAAAACTTTAGAAGACTGATCATTATATATAAATACAGAAACTTAACAGCCAAATACATTACAACCGCATAGAACCAAAACGGCTGCAACAATAATCTGGAGAAAATGGACGCAACTGTACTAAAAAACTCAATTTTTAACTTTTGGAAATAAAAAGAATGTCATTATAGATGACTCAGATTTTACCATTATTTTGAATGTATGTACTTTCTATTATTGTTCCAACTGGCTTATAAGTAGACAGTTCAAATTCCAATTCAAACTTTATTGCCCAACAGAAAATTCCATTTACAGGACAAAAATTATAATACAGATCATATAAAGAAACAATAAAATAAATAAAATGCGAGTAAATACATACAATAGTAATAATACAAGTACATAAATGTATAAAGATATATAGTAAAATAGCATAAATAAACTAGTAATAACTAACTAAATTAAAATTGTTGAAACCTCTCCTCTATAGCCTTTCTCACAGAGTTGATAGATGAAAAATTTATATCACATTGCTCCGAAATAATATTAAAATTGTGAGACATAACATACACTGGCAACTTTTTAAGAGTGTTGGTACTAGCTGACGGTAAATAAAACGTTTCAACTAGCCTAGAGTTAAAACCAGGAACTCTATAATTAAAACATTCCAGTAAAGGTATACAATCAATATTATTGTTAAATAAATTAAATAAAAATAGTATGCTGTTTAGAATACGTCTAAATTTTAACAACGAAATATTAAACCTTGATAATAATAACTCGTGATTATAACCTCTGTAGGGATATATACCATCTTTTTTAAAAGATAGAAACTTTAAGAATTTTCTTTGAATAGATTCAAGCGATAAAGAATGATTTTGGTATATAGGGTACCAGATTAAAAAACCATATTCCAGTTTAGAACGTACTAATGAAATATAAGCTTTTATACGACGATTTCGATATATTTTGTATATGCTGCGAAGAACTCAAATTTGAATTTGATTTATAAATCATCAGCAAAAAGGAGTTTGGGACATTTAGCAAGATCATCGATGAATAACAAAAATATAAGAGGTCCAAAGTTGGACCCTTGAAGAACACCAGAAGTGGCCTCAAATTTATGAGATTGAAATCCATTGAAGGCAACGTAGTTAGACCGTCCTCTTAAATAAGTTGACAAGAATTGAATTAAATTATTAGAAAATCCATATTCTGCTAGTCTCAGTAATATAATACTATGGTTGATAGTGTCATAGGCCTTCGAAAAGTCCATATAGATCACATCCATCTGACCTTTGGAAATCATGACCGGCTGTTAATTTGTTTTTTAATTTAGATATTGAATTAAGTATCACATTCTCAGAGAGGTGTACAACGTTAATATAAGGTAAGTTGTTAAATTTGCTACTATATGTGGAAGAATCAAAATTATCTGGAAGAAAAACACTGCTAAAATATTGTGAAAAACCATTATTATTTTTTGAGGGGAATCATAAAGAACTTGATTTTTATAATGCATCCTTCCAGGCAATCGTGAAACTCCTTTTTTATTATTAACAAATGCCCAAAATTGTTTACAATCAGCCAATATATTACCCTCAACATTTTGTATATAGTTTTTGTAGGCCCCAGATATCTGAGTTTTTAATATTTTTCTTAGACGTCGGAAATCCAGCAAATAATTATTGTTTTTTGTTCTGCGATACTTATTTTTATAGTAGCTTTTTAACTTTATATTTCTCCTCAATTCAGTGGTGTACCATATGGGATGCAACAATTTTCCATTTTTATAAACAGGGACATAAAGATCAAAAATACAATACAGTTTATTGCAAAAGTTTTCACATGCCAAATTGACATCTTCAAATCTATTAAGAAATGACCAGTCCACATTATATAAGGCTTCATACAACATGGGAAAGTTAGCTAGTCGAAAATTATAATTTTTTTTTCTCTTCTCTCTCTTAAATTTGCTGAAGATGTCACCTCTCTTACTCCTTAAAAAACGGAATTGTTGTAACTTGAAATTATACACAAGAATAGTATAAGTTTTTATGATTCAATCTGATATAAAAACAACGTATAGGTTATAACTTCCTTTAAAATAACGTACACCAGAATTTGTATTTATTGAATTATCGTCGGTATGTATTCAAATTCTGAATTCTGCTCCCCTGTGAAAACATCACTATGAAATCTCTTTCTACGACGACAATCGAAAGTTATAAGAATTTTATCGCCCTTGGATAACGCAGAGCAAAGTACAAAAACTTTCTGAAATACAATCTGCCCGTCCAAATCTCCGAACTTTTTGCATACCAGAAAGAAACTGCATTATCTCGGAGATATCCGAAGCTCGCACTTTGGATCAACAAATCGAACAGAAAATGTGTGCAAATACCTTTTTAGCACATTTTCGGATTGTTAAACGGGGATTTCGGGATTTATTTACAAACATGGAGGAAGAAGTAGCTGTCGTTAGTATTCTGTG
The DNA here is from genome assembly GCA_037114965.1 of Monochamus alternatus. NCBI lineage: Eukaryota > Metazoa > Arthropoda > Insecta > Coleoptera > Cerambycidae > Monochamus > Monochamus alternatus. The sequence goes on from CM073431.1 coordinate 77,429,723, forward strand.
GAAGCTCCACCTATACATTCTGTAACATGAATTGATAATGCTAACGGTCTGCATTATCAACATTCTTGATAGTTTAACGTTAATATTTATTGGTATATTATGTAGTTTAGAAATTTTCTATCCGTAATATTACTGTATGTGGTCCATATTAAGGTGAACAAATGTCTGAGTATTTAGGAACTGAAATCTTGAAAAAAAAATTTGGTAGAACAGAAGTAAGCTTAAAAAACAATGAATGAATTTTTGTTGTCTTCTTTATATATTGTTACTTTGAATTTTTCTCAAATAAAAAAGAAATAGCTATTTGTGCAATAAATTGACAGGCGTATATTTTTTAAACATATGCGGAAACCTCACTTTTTCTACGAGTTGCACACATGATTTTTTTTAATAGTGTTTTGAAAATAGCCCAAATAACTATAATTATAATAATTCTTTATTGAAAATTGTATCATTGATTTATGAAAAATGTTGTATCTTCTGCTTAAAATGATAATATGGAAGATGAGAATAATTATCAAAAATCGCCATTCAATTATTATTGCCGACAAAATCCAAAAATAAATATGTAAAAGCGTATCGCTTATTTGAAGATTGGAGCGGTCAAAAGAGAGTAACTGTTTTCACTGAGACAGTTGTACTAGCCTATTTTGAAAAAAATCTAGAGTATATATAAATGTGGCAGATGTTCAGAGATAGGATTGACTATCGCTTTCATAATATTTGCCGAAATGCTATCAATACCGGTACTTTTTTGTTTTTTAAATCCTTTATGGTGTTCAGCACATCTTCCTTTGTTACGGGGGTAAAGCAGAACGTTTCATTAAGTGTACATTGAGTAGAGGCATTCATTCCAAAACGACTAGTTAAAGATTCTTCTGCAATATTTGCAAAGTAGTGACAAAATAAATTTGCTACCACATTGGGATTAGATTGTATTGTTTCATTGAAACTCAGATATATGTCCCTATGAACAACTTTTGTGCCAGTTTCGTTCTTAACTAAATTCCAGATCAGAATATTGACATTGACAAAAAATGTCCAAGTTGAATTGCCTTCCTTAAACATACATCGGTAGAACATAGATCCAGGAAGTCTAGTCTTTTAAGACAATCAGAAGTTGAGAAATTTTTGAAAGAAGATGATAAAACCTACTTGATGATGTACGTAAAGTGTAATTTTTACAGTTCTCTCTAAATATTAAAAATGTTTCTTATTTTAGATAGTGGGAGAATATATATTGATAGAGATTCCCAATACAAAGACGAACGTGGGAAGATAATTTACTATTTCTAACGGAAACATCGAATCTTGCCGAAATGTTTTGAAAATATCCTCTCTTTGTTAGATACTAGCCGAGCATTTAAGATTCTTCCTAGATTATAAAAATGGAAAATATACAAGAGAATGTGTTGGTACAAATTCTATAGAGCTAGAGAATCAAGGAAAAAAATATGGTGTTTCTATTTAAAAAAAAATCGATGACGTCATTACTCGAAAACAAACGACAATTGAGAATAGCATTTTACGCTAAAATATGTATTTTTTAAATTAAAAATCGACCTGTTCGAGGATTTTTCCCAAAAAATAATTGTTTCGTTTTTATTGAATTTATTCCATACTTTTGGCGCATACTGTATGTATAGTAACCATGGTGGCAGCCAATGTTGTATTCATCACATACAAAAAGTTAGAAAGCTTTGGATTTATCACTTTTAAACATTGTGTCATTTTGCCCTTAAAGAGTATAAAGAAAATATGGAAAAGAACATCCATTTAAAGAAATCAATGAAGCGGCCAACCAAGCTACTTTGGACTTATTTACCAAGAAAATCTCGAATTCAATACGAAATTGCATATAATAAGTTTGTGAAGTAGTGTGACGAAAAAGGCGTTCCTGGAAAATATACTGGAAATGTATTCTTGGCCTATTTTGAGGAGAAATTGAAGGTTTGGAAATCTTCATCTCTATGGTTTAATTATTCTACGATTCTATTCTGGCTCTTCATCCAGCAAATGTGGGACATCGGAGACTTTTTCTAAAGTATGTGAAAGGCAAGTGTACGAAAAACCCTGTGGGAATAAATAGGTTTGGAAAATTTCCTGCTGCTATTGCTAAATTTCTGCAACTTCCAAATTCTAATCTCTATACTGGACATTGTTTTCGGCGCTTGTCGGCAAGGTTACTAGCTGATAATGGACCAAATTTAACGACAATTAAGCGACATGGGGGTGGAAATCTTCAACAGTCGCCGAGGGATACATCGCAGATTCGTTGGAAAGTAAAAATTCGATTGCCCGAAAACTGCTTTCAGTGCCATCAATATCAGCGGATTCTGCTCAAACGTCAACTAGGAATACGGTCGTTTCAGTTCATAGTGGTAGAATTGTAGAAGGATTTAATTTTTCAAATTGTGATAATAATGAAAATAAAAGTTAAATGTATTGCAAATTTACTGTCACAATTTGATATTTATTTTAAGTCACTAGTGCTTTAAATTGATCAATTTAAGGCACTGGTGCCTTAAAGCAATATTTTTAATGCTACAAGAGAGTGTTAAAAATTGCATTTTTAACATGTTTGTAGAAAAAAATATTTAAAGCAATTTTTAAGCTACAGTCTCAAGGCACACGCCGCTTTTCGATTTCTTTCCGTGTATAAATTATTACTACCTACCTTATTATTAGTACTAAACGTATTTGTTCATATAAATCAATGAATACGAATACTGCGGCGTGCAGGACATCCAATAATTTGTTTTTCATTGACAACAAAAAAGATCTGACAATAGTTGTATGGGCAGCTCCAAAAAGCAACTAAATTTGAACGACTCTATTGTACCGCGGAATATTGTAAATTGGAAACGGTTTTGAATAGTGCCATCGTATTTTCATTCCTTTCCGATCTGTTCTGAATCAGTGCGCTTCTTTGTCGAAATTCTGCATTCAGTGAAATGAAAATTCGTTTTTTTTCTGCGATCGTTTTTAACCGAATCCGATTATATCCATTATAAATTACAGAGTTTCCCATTTCGCATCATTTTATTTTAGTGCGAAGAGGAAAGGAGCGCCAAACCAACAGCGCGTCGCATAGAGCCGCAAATTTATTCTCGAATATTGTTGGGAAAAGACAGTAATTATAGCGTTTCCGCAGTTCTGCCCTTAGGGTGGTAATGTGCGTCAGGATAGCGTAATTCAGCTAATATTTTTATACAGGGTGTTTTTATATGAAATAGCAAGAATGAGACCACAGATCCTTTAGGTGAAAATAAATTGGTTTAACCCAACATCTGTAAATGATCTCACCTTAACCTAACATACCTATATCACAAGTCGCATAGTAACAAAGATACAGGGTGTCAAAGTTAAAATTTTATTTTTGATATTTGCAGATAACTTCTTAAAATAATAAAAAATATCTACATAAAATTTGTAAATCAGTTTTTGTGGGCGAGAAATTCTAATTTATTTCTAATTTTGACGTCACTAGTAGAGGGCGCCATCATATTTCTTTTAAATGGCAGAACTTTTTTGCTGCTTAGTGTAACCATCTGATTATTGAAACAATAGATTCTCCTACCTGTTATATCTGAAAGAGGTATACCTTGTTGAAGTCATTAGGAGTAACAGTTTTCGAAATAATGCACCGATTGAAAACTATTATCGTTTCTGATAAAGTGCCTTTTCTAAATACAGCAAAATGTTACTTCATAGAGTTGTTCAGAACGGTAAGTTTTGGAGACGAGCAAAGTTTAAAAAAATACGAAAAATTATTTATTTGTTTGTCAATGAGCCAAACGCAATGAATGTATGAACGTGCAATGTGGAGATCTGATATTGTATCCGACAAAGTCACGAGATTTCGTTATAAAGATCACTTTGTTTAGAGTTTTTGTTTTAAATATAAGTTGAAGAGGTCATAGACAATTTTCTTTATTTAAAACCCATAAATATAATTTAAATCAGAAACATTTTTAGTCTTGATTATTAACACCGGAAAAGTCTTAATAGATGAATTATTACGTGAAATGTTGGCAAGTTAGGCAACTGATCGCTGCTGGTAACACAATTAACTTGTACATTTCTAGTCTTAGCTGAGATTATTTGACATGCCCTTGTTGTTCGCGGACTAGAATTTGTGGAGAGCGGACCCGGTTTCGGGACCTCTAGGCGCCCTTATTTAATTATATCGGTTCTTCTATTTCTGTTGTTATATTACAGATGCTGCACTGCGCCTGCGTTAACGGTGATCTTCCTAGACGGCCTCCAAAAATAAACAGTATAACTTTTTTATTCTGGGAATAGACCAGTTTTACCATTTTGTACAATTACTTTTTTGCGTAACTCACCAATATATAGTAATAGTGATAATATATTTAAATAACAGTAACTAAATAAAAATGAATTTGGTTACCTATATTTGATCTAACATAAATGACACGAGAAAAAAGAATAACACGAAATAAAATATTTAATATGTTAATAACTTTGTACTTTATTCTCTTCAATTCTGTAATATATAGCCTTTATCTTTATTAAAGTACCTAGTCGGGAATCATATCATATCAACTTCAGGCAGATTGTCAGAATCAGCTTACTAAATTCAAATTCCATTTAACATACGATACTAAAATATATATAACACAGCAACGAAACAACATAGCATATTTTAATCTGATCCGATATTAGCGTGTTAGCGGTATATTTCCTAGTTTAGAGTTGGTGAAGTGACGACACAAACGGACGCACCGTAATTTGACACTAGCACCAATTTCACCCTCTTTTATCTCAAAAACGCAAAAAGTAAATCATAAGAAATTTTAAGAGTGTAATAAAAATATCGGGTCTTATACAAAAACGCATTAAAAGTATATATAAAAAAATTTGATGGAACAAGTCTATTCTATTGCAATAGCTGGTGTAATTTATTATCCCGTCAATTTTCATATGCTACTCCTTAATCAAAATTTCGCCTTAGTAAAGTCTATAATTGGTCAGGTGTTCTAAAGACAGGAGCACATTGTTCCGATGCGATACCACGCTACGTCATTCATTCCATAACTCCGAAGCCGCCTTAGATATTGAGATCTAAGACTTGGATCGACTTTGTATTCGACATGAATGCCGTTTCCTTCAAACCACATCCTTCTAGGTGTAGGGTATTCGCTAAAAGAGCACAGACCTCTGAGCTTCAGGTACTGTCATTTTTGTTGGAGTTATGGAATGAATCACTCCGAAACTAGTCAAAATATTAAAATTCTGATATAGCCGAAAAGATATAGAAGGACGTTGGCTTATATAATATGACATGTCATGTATCAAGACAATTTGCTCGTCCAATTATATCAGTGTAGAATATGCAAAGCTTAATGACATACTACACTTGACATAAAATAGTATTGTTGACTTCTGCAAAACAATTATAATATATTGGTTGTAATGGTAAATCAACATATTGTTTTTTAAGATTTTTTAAAAGTCAAATATTCTCTAATATTCAGTATTTCACTCCTAATGTTCTCTGATAATGTTGCCGGTGTGAGAACATTTTTTTTTAATAAAACGAAACAACAGTTCTAGTTCTTAATGCAGAATAGTATGCTGTTAAAAATTAACTTTAAATAGTAAAGCTTAATTTATATTCCGAAATGTAAAGGAATATTTCATAATACATTTCTTTATTAATATGATCTATTTATCTCAGTTAAACGTAAATTGTTTGGGAACTTACTGTACTACATTCCTTTACTTTCTTTTTCTTTTGTAAAAAGATTATAATCCTTCAACATAACCTTTGATTCACTTTTTGGTACACTGCTACATATAGTCTGTTCAATTTCCAAACAAAGCTGGACAGCTTTTTTGTCATGCGGATTTCCTCTTTGATCTTGTACATATACTTAGAAAAACAAATCTATGAACTTGAAGTTCTGGGAAACAAAGCAGCGGTCAAGTAACTGCTCAGCAAACAACGAAAAAAAGAGTAGCAGTTGGGATTCCTCCAGAGCAAATACCCTTTGCACACATAACTTGAGATATGTTTCCTTCGGCAATTTATCGCGATATAGAAACTAAACAACGCATCGGGTTGAGTCCGGTTTCACGCATCCCTAAAACTTTTAGGGTTAGGGGTCAGCTGGGAGCTTCTTGCTGTCTGTTTCTGTTGAATTCTATTATGATAATTATGATTTGTTATGGGGCCAGAGAGTTGGATTTCACCTAAGGAGTAATAAGTTTCATAACTTCATAAAAACAAATGTGGAGTTGTCTTATAGATATTTATGCTTTAGTTATATGGGATAAAAAAGGTAGAGTGTGTGATATTTATAATAAATAGTAAAGTCCTAGATATCTGATAATAAAATTAGGTTATTTTAAGTTTAGGATTATTAAAGTATAAGAAATATGATATATTTTTGTGTAACACATTCTTTAAGCAATCGTTGACTGGCTTTGTGGTTCTGGTATGTTTTTGAGGATTACGGTCGGTCGGTCATAGATATAGCAAATCTGATGAAGTCTTGGGATCTTTTTTTGAGAAAATAACCATGGCAAAAATCGCATCTCTTACCGTTTTCAAGTTACAGGGCGTTTTTTGATATCGCTGAGTTTTGTAAATGTCCTGTAGAGGTAAGATATAGAGAAATGTGGTTTTCGCGAAAAAAACTCAGGACTTGTCCAGCAGATGATTGCTGGTGGACAATGCTTATTTATGTCTTAAGATAGATAGATGTAAGAGGTACCTACTCCTTATAGGCAACTGATTGATTGATTTGGGTTTCAGTGTTTAGATTTGAGGAGAACATTAAACTCAGCCATTTTCCTTTACAAGTTATTGCATGGGAAATATGATAGTCCTTGGCTTCTGAGCCAAAATGATTTTCTTATTGCAGTCACAACAATATTTGTAAAGTTTCAATGGCTCTTATTTTGTATATTTTTGACGGGAACAGAAAGAATACCACCACAAGCAGTGTTAATAAATATGTAATTATATTTGAAATATTACAGAGTTCTATTCTGGGTTCAGTTTTCTTTTCTATACTTATTAACATTCATTTCTTAGTTTCCAGTTTCCATATATTATTATGTAACCTTAACCTTTTAAATATGTCCAACGATATAATTGGTTCAAGAGCAGATCTTAATTTTCAAATAGATGTTTCTCCATAATTTGATTATTTTTAAACAGCAGACTATAGAGAGATTCTAGACTCCATTAATTAATTTGATAATTATGATATACCAGTTACAAAGGATTAATACATTTGAAATATACCAACTATTATACATACACAGGTAAACATATTTTACTGAAATTCAGTTGGGATTAATAAAATAAATACTACGAACTCAAGATAATAGAGATATATATGTATGTAGTTAAAGTCTATTTTGTACCACTATTTCATTAGTTCCATGCTAATAATTATTACACACTGCATGTGTCTTTCAAGTTATGGAAATTTACTTTGAAATAAAGACATGTAATTAAACTGCATGTTTTACAAATCGATAAGCTTTCTAGAATATGGACCAAGTAAGTTCAATCTTGATAATTATCTCAATCCCATATCATCTCTCAACCTTTCATTCAATCTTGATAATAAAGTTTCTCATAAAACTAGCACTAATAGGCACTAATAAACTACCTCAGTCACTCAAATAATTTTTTTTGTTGATTGGGTAATATAGATATTTGGAATACTCATACACTACAAATAAAAGTATGACAATCTCTCTCAAAGGTTGATTTCTGTTTATGTCAGAAAAATTAAATTTTCACTCTGTTAATATTAATGCAAGTATATTAGAACAATTACATATATAATTTTTTCTCTAGTGTGTTAAATTATTCAACTCAATAAATTTTGTGAAACTAGTTCACTAAAGGGTAGTCAATAACCAAAATGACCATAATTTGAACCATGAAAAGTTACAAAACTGAGTTTAGTATATAAAGCAAGATATATCGTATGACATATGATATGATATATAGATATATGTATAAGCAAGTTAACTAAAGCTCTTAGGTAAACAAAATAAAATTGATAAGATGATTGCAAGCAGAGCCACAGGCTGACTCAAAATACAAGCCTTCATAATAACAGCACTTAAAATTGTAGTCAGTAAACCTTATAATTTTGGACCTGCATCAGCAGCAAGTGATCTAGAAAAAGATTTATCTCAATTTTCGAGGTTTACTTGACTTTATAGCATAGCGCATTTTATTAATAGAAGACCATAGTTTAACGCTTACAAGAGTTGTTCCATCTATTCGGAATTATCCTGTATATGATTGCGATGAATTGGAAGAATTTCTCCCATTACTGGTAACATTAAACAAATCTATAAGAACTTCTAATATTTAGGGCATCAGATTCCCAATTTTTTCTGTTGCATAAAAACTGTCGATTATTTATTGACGTTACGGTATTATTTCTTAGAATTAACGATCATCTAGTGTTTGAAATCAAGTAGATATACTTCAGGTACTGCTGTTTTGTATATTGGAGTAAACTTTCCTAACTAATTACATGTACATAAAAAAGATGTTATTCGTTATTGCACTTAAGTAAATTAGGACCACTTTTAATCAGTATCCGCTAGAAGTAAATTAAACTCTGAGTAAATAGAAATGGCACGTTTTGAACACCTTAATTTGTTAATAAGTTACATAAATAGGTACGATGTAAACAAGGCAAGCAACTTCACGAAACTGGGGGACTTTTTGTAAATGTCACGACCCTGCTCATTTTAATTAACTTTGACGTGTACCAAAGTTAATCAGTATAATTTTTCTTTCGAAACAAAAATGTTCCGAAGTTTTTAAGCCAAGTTTCTGACTTGGTTGAAGTGGATAAATGCAGTTACCGAAATTCCTACTATTGATTAAGACATAAATGTAGTGTTGCTACGTAATACAGTAACTGAACATTTTTCATTAATGTACAGGGTGGGCCAATAGTGTGTGGACGGAACATTGTGGCTATACTGATATATATTTTTAAAATCTGCTGTTGGTGGGGGGTGGGGGGTAGTAAGAGCTACAAACTGAAAATATTTTTACTAGAATCCCTAGATATATACAGGGTGATTCATATTAAAGTTGCATTTTTTTAAATGGAACCCCCTGTATATTATTGCATATTTGGATTTCTCGGTCAATTCTAGTGTGAGTTCATGTACCATACTTGGTGCTTAAAACGTACCGTTTGGACGTTATTTGATATTTTGTCAAAAAGTTAGAAAGTCAATTATGAACTCTGTTTGTTATGGCTGATATCGTCGCTCTAATTTTGAAAACTTCAATCATGGATAACTTGATTTTTTTAAATGGAACCCACATATTTTTTTCACGTCACCAGATAACACATTTTATTAGCTTTCACCCGATATAAAGTTATCTGTATTTATCTCTAACACTTTTCTTCTAATCCAAAATTACTTTTTACTATGATGGATTTATGCAAACCAATTAATTTAAACTAAATTCAAAAATAAATAAATAAATATGATTTATTCATACGAATTAATAATTAAAGTGATTTTTTATTAAAATTGTCTTTGTTTATTTAGTTTAATACAATTAGTCTCCATAATATCACATTTAGCTTTTTCAAGCACTCGAGAGTAAAGTTGGCCATGGAAAACAAATAGTAGGTTTCATTATAAATATTTGTTAAATAGTAACACAAATAACTGAACAAGAATTACATAAAAACTACAGCGGTTTAATAAATAAACAGTAAATAACAACATAACTTCAAAGTAAATGTTCAAAGTGACGACCTTGTTGAATACAAATGTGAATCCTTCGGCGAAAAGAATCTTGAACTTTCATTAACATTTCTGGGGTGATAGTTGTAAGAACATTTCTAATTCTGATTTTCATATTTTCAGTTGTCATTGGTTGTTCAATACATATTTTTTCCTTTTTTCACTTTAATTATTAATTCGTATGAATAAATGCTGCCATCATATTTATTTATTTATTTATTTTTCAATTTAGTTTAAATAAATTGGTTTGCATAAATCCATCATAGTAAAAAGTAATTGTGGATTAGAAGAAAACTATTATAGATTTCTCTCACCGACAAACCTGCTTCGCGCAATCCAATAATCCGCTTCCTCTCAAAGTCGTAAGTTCGTAAACTGCCTAAATCTGAGTACTCAAGACACATTCAGTTGTAAAAAAATGTCGTTTGCAACAAGCCTCACAGCACCTGCAACATAAATGTGAACAGAAATTTTTAAAACAAAATGCTACGTTATCAAAGTACGATCTAAACAAACTCTGAAAAAACTTATCCTTGAAAATTTAATCATTTTTTACTTGAACTGTTTACCTCTCTTTGTCACGTAATATACAACATAAACTTATATATTTCGTAACTAAAATAGTATTATTCTCAGTGCTACTATTATTATAGTTATTAAAAGTAACATTGGAATCTGTTTCGTTTTATATACGAGTAATACTTTTGGTTCATTAGTTGCTCTCACTTATTCACGATTGTTAGGTTTGGTTAATTATGGAACTATAATTGAGTTTCTTGCGATGTTGAACTGCAACTGTATTGCAGAAAGTTTATGTAATTACATTTAGTTTCATTTGTGTTGTGCTGTTCACACCAAAACAAGACATTTTAAACACCTAGATTATAGTAACATTCTACCAGGTATGTTACAAAGAAGACAGTAAATTTTTTTATATGGCCATTTATCGCCATGATCTTGTTTTCAAAAGATACAAACGATATTAAAATATTCTCTTACATCTGTCAAAAATTTCGCAAAATGGCATACTTTAAGTGTGAATTATCTTGAATATATTTGCCCTAAAAATGTACGTTCTTTCCAAAAATGCAATAATATCCCGTATATTATGGAAATGCTATTAATTATTTTCATTGGATAGGTAATTGAAACACTTATACTAATTTTCGGCGGCTTACCTTCGTTGTAACCCATTTTGTATGTTTCATTAAAACCAATATCGGTTTTCTCCAACCTTAAATGAAAAATTGAAAAAATAAATATTATTGACTTATTATTCAGAAGCTACATTTCAGTTTCATGGGTAGGAAGATTGCTACAATCAAGATTTTCATGTGAAAGAAGAAAACATAAATTTTCGGGCATTGGTTTTACGGGAAAATGTGAAATTGTTTTTTTTATAAAATAAAAATGAAATAAATTATAGTTTAAAAAAACTAAAAAAACGCGCTTTAATAGTAAACCGAACTAAAAAGTAGAAAATAATTTTGAAATATCAAGAGTTTGTTACAGCAATAGAAAATTCCGACAATCAATTACGACTAATTAATTGGGAATAAGATTAAATTAGAAATTAAATTATTAATAAAATAATTCAATTATAGTAAAAAAAAGCGTGGGGTGCAATTTACTATATTTTCATAATGACTTTATTTTTATAAATAGCTGCACTACATTTAATATCAAGCACCCCACGCTTTTTTTTACTATAATTGAATTATTTTATTAATAATTTAATTTCTAATTTAATCTTATTCCCAATTAATTAGTCGTAATTGATTGTCGGAATTTTCTATTGCTGTAACAAACTCTTGATACTTCAAAATTATTTTCTACTTTTTAGTTCGGTTTACTATTAAAGCGTGTTTTTTTAGTTTTTTTAAACTATAATTTATTTTCTTAATTTTTAGTCTCAAAACAATAACAAAAGTAATTATAATTAAGAGCCTTAATTTTTAAAATATCTTATATTTGACAATAAATCTAAATTCATTTCATTCATGTTTACGTAACCTTTCCATTTCATATAGTTTTTCTATACATTTTTTTTTCTCCAGTCTCCTCTTTCTTTGTGTTATAGTTTCATTTTTCATTTTTGTTTGTTTCTATAAAATATGCAAATTAAAATTTTTGTCAACGTTCTCGTATCAAAATCTTTTTTTTTTCTTTCTAATTTTACAAAATTTTAGATTCAAAACTTTCTTCAAAATTCTTGCCAAAATTTTCAAATCAAAATTTCTTTGAATTTGAAAATTTACGCTCTTCAAAATTTTAAAATTCAATGTCTTTTTAGAAATTTTTTCTAAATTTTTGGATTTTAAAATTTTTCAATTGAAAATTTTTTCCAAAAATTTTTATTTGAATTTTTTTATAAATTATCAAATTTTTATTTATTTCTAAAAATTTTTAAATTTGATTTTATCATGTAATTCCACAATCCAAAATTATTTACAAAATTTTGTATTTCAAAACTTTTTTAAACTCCAAAATTTTATATTTAGAATTTTTTTTTTAATTTTGAATTCTGTATTTTTTCGAAATTTTTTAAATCAAAATGTTTATTTGAATTTTGTTATAAATTATCAAATTTTTATTTATTTATAAACATTTTTAATTTAAAATTAGGCGAAAACCGAAAACTAATTCTATCAGGTCGCCATCTATACGTGAAAAGCAAGAGCACGAATCTATTACAGTCCCCTGCCCCTGCCTTGCCTGCTTGGAAACAACACTGATGGATTGTATACACTTAACCTGCAAAGTAATCTAAATAGTTTTTATTCTGATGATCCTAGTCAGGACATTAGAACAAAGTTATTAAATAATTGTATTGTCATCAGTCCTTGACCCCTGTGCAAATTTTCAAGCTGATCAGACTTCTTGAAATTGGTGAAAATTACGCTGAAAGATTCCGTTACATACATACATACATACATACATACATACATACAGGTGAAGCTAATATAAGCGTGTTAAAAAGCATTCATAACCCCATAGTGAGAATCTCACTATTACAATATTAATAGTAATATTTTGAGATCAGGTACTAACTGCTATTTAATTATTTAAAAAAATGCACATTGGTAGTAAAAAATGCTTGCTACTTCTGTTGCAAATTAGGAATTTCAACAACTACTTTGCGGACTAATGCCCAGATCGGCATTATCACCTGGAAGACCTATAACAAATAGCCAAAGAATACGCGAGATGTAAGTGTCTACATCTAGCGATTACTGGCTAACTCCATGATGGACTTGACGGTCACACAAAAACTATTTTAATACAATTTGTAGCAAATAAAACTACAATAATTGTGTCTCTGTAGTTTTGGCAATGATGACTTTAAGCTTTGTATTAGTACAATCTATAAATATTATTATTTTGCGCTTCACCCGCATTTTAAATTTTATAATATTGACATTTATTAAATAATATAGTAAAAAGTTTTTTAATATATATTAAAATTTACAACAACCCCATTACTATAATGCTTTTGCATGTAATGCAACAACGCACGTATACAGTATGCGCCAAAAGTATGGAATAAATTCAATAAAAACGAAACAATTATTTTTTGGGAAAAATCCTCGAACAGGTCGATTTTTAATTTAAAAACTACATATTTTAGCGCAAAATGCGATTTTCAAATGTCACTTGTTTTCGAGTAATGACGTCATCGATTTTTTTTTAAATGGCAATACCATATTGTTTTCCTTGATTCTGAAAGATCGTTTAATTCTCTATCAGACAGTACTAAAATATTGCCCTCTTACATAGGAAAGTTTTCAAGTAAATGACGATTGAATGTTAGAAAACGTAAATTTTATCCATAAAAAAGTAACAATTCTGAGGTATGTAAAATAAAATACAATTGATTAAATTTTATACTTAAATTAAATGTTCGAATTGCCATCCACCAACTTTTTGACAATGCGCAAGTCTGTGAATAAATTCTTCGTGCACATTATGAATGATTTCTGGGGTAACTCTGCGTATTTCGTCCCGAATGCGATTTTGAAGTTCTTCTACGTGGTTCTTACGTGGTTTATTAATGTACACTTTTGACTTCAAGTATCCCCATAAAAAATAGTCAAGAGGTGTAAGATCTGGCGATCTTGCAGGCCATTCTATCAGTCCGCGTCTGCCGATCCACCTCCCAGGAAAACAGTTGCCCAAAAAATCTCGTGCAGGGCTCGCAGGTGCACCGTCTTGCTGAAACCATATGGTATCGTCAGGAATGTCAGGGTCATTATCGTTAGGAAAAATTACTGCAAGGGCTGGAACAAGGTCATTTTCTAGAAACTCTAAATATCTTTGTCCTGTAAGGGTTCCTTCAAAGAAGAAAGGCCCTACTATCCTGTCGTCAACTATTCAAGCCCACACATTTAATTTCTGAGGGTGTTGGGTATGTGCCTCTGTCATCCAATGAGGATTTTCCCGACACCAATATCTGCAAGTTTGACGGTTTACTGTACCATTCAGTCAAAATGTGGCATATCTTTAAAAAAGTATTTGCCGGTGTAAATTTCTATTTCCTTGACATAAATCCATTAGAATTTCGCAAAAGTGTAAGCGGCGATCGGGATCATCTTCATTGAGTTCCTGCACAAGTTGAATTTTGTAGGGATGATATTTTTCCTTCCTCAAGATACGTAGCACTGTGATCTGACTAGTGTCATTGTTTAATGCAAACAATCGTGAAGAATTATGAGCATTATCCACCATACTTATCAAAATGTTCTGTTTCTGATTTTCATTAATGCTTGGACGTCCAGGTTTTGGAATATTTACAACATTGCCAGTTTCTCTAGACTCTACCTTACTGACTGTTGATTGGCGGATAGGGCAATCTGGATATTTTTCATTAAATAAATCGCAAACTTCCTGCTGAGTTCTAGTCATATTCCCGCATCCGATAAGAATTAAAATTTCAATTCTTTGAGTAACAGTTAAATGTGACATAATACTTCCTGCTGAGTTCTAGTCATATTCCCGCATCCGATAAGAATTAAAATTTCAATTCTTTGAGTAACAGTTAAATGTGCTATAATAATTTAAATTGAATAATAATTTCTATGCCGCTTACAATACTTATTAGAAGATCGGTGTGACAATGACACTTTGCAAAGATTTTCACCTACGTGATCCATAACAGAACTATGGAATTCGAAAAACTAAACTTGATAACGTTTTTGCTTTATTTTAATTGATTTACGTTTTCTAACATTCAATCGTCATTTACTCGAAAACTTTCCTATGTAAGACGACAAAATTTTAGTACTGTCTGATAGAGAATTAAACGATCTTTCAGAATCAAGGAAAAAAATATGGTGTTGTCATTTTAAAAAAATCGATGACGTCATTACTCGAAAACAAATGACGTTTGAAAATCGCATTTTACGCTAAAATATGTATTTTTTAAATTAAAAATCGACCTGTACGAGAATTTTTCCCAAAAAATAATTGTTTCCTTTTTATTGAATTTATTCCATACTTTTGGCGCAGCTGATATACAGTTTTTATATTAAGAGATATTAACAATCAATTTAATGGCAAATTCACATATTGCACAGAAATTAACATTGTTACAGGCTTTACATGACTGATTCTATAAATAGTATGAATCTCATTTGAGTTATTATAATGTCTAGAGGATATGTTGACAATGCCTCTAGGGAAATTACTATGTAATATCTCTGAACAATCAGTAAATTTTGTGAGTACATACTACAGTATCACGTATAATATTATACATAAACATAAATGAATTTTCTTTTTCTTCTGTTTTATATAAATAATTCCAGTAGTTTGTAAAAATTGTCAGTCAGTTTTCAATACCTCACTTAAAAATCAATATTTATAGTTTGTAGTCTAATGTTTCCTGTATTTTGCAAGCATGATTTAAATATTTTTTTTTAATTTAGGTACCAACCTCATAATTATCAAGTAAAATCATTTCTTCACAAATCTATAGTTTTTATACGAGTATTGGAGATGCTTATTTCCAACTGATGTGACATATTTGAACTCGAATTTTTTTCATCTGACGCTGAAGATAAATGGTGATAGTGAAGTCTGATGCCGTTTAGATGACCCGTGACTGAGTAGATAAGTTTGTTTTTGCTTTTTTGCTACGTTTTCTTTAACCACTACAGGATCCTCCGATAGGCATAAAGCTGCCACATTATTTTTATTTAAAAATTAGGCGATTGAATTAAACATATTTTCAAAGTTGACGTTAAAGTTGTTTAAAAGTTTAATTTTTTTTCCCAAATAACTAACTGTAAAACGTCGATTGTAATAAAATGTATATACAGTACTTTTGTATTGATTTTTTTACTGTTTTAGAAATGTATTTTAAGCTAATATCATAGACCTTATAAATCATGGACCGGCCCTAGAAAGAGAGGTCCGCTACTCTGATGTGTGCAAGAGGGATGAAGCTAGTCCGGGCAAAAACAGATGTATGACAGAAAAATATATAAACATAACCTGACAAAACTTTTCCTATTACTATTTTTAATGATTTGTGTGCCTTTTGTGATTTAGTTGTGTTCAGTGCGTTTATTAGCAATAGTTTCTAAAGACTCATAACCTATGGTGGAGTCGGTCTGTCACCGTAAATGTCATACGTCTGTCATTTATGGTTTTTGTTTTTTTCGGCCAATGATCTGTGGGTTTTTGCCCGGACTAGCTCTATCTCTGTCGCACACATCTGAGCATCAACGATTTGTATAGGCAGAAAACGGTTTTGGGCGCGTCCATGATTTATAAGGTCTATGGCTAATATAAATCAAATCTCCTACAATTCCTATCAATGAAGTCATATGTATGTTCTCTGATACCAAACATCTAGGTATGCTAATGAACAAATCCACAGACAAAGCTCTATTCAATAATTATCTAAAGAAAATAATCTAATTTACTCACTCACTGGGAACACGACAAATTCAACCACTGCCAAAAAAGTGAAGTTAGAATTTTCTAGTTATAGAAGTACCTACTTCTAGTTATAGAAGTAGGTACTTCTATAACTAGAAAATTTTATATTTAAAGCAATATTTTTTTCATAGAATGTTTTTGATATATTCAGCTCTTTAATAAATGTGTGTCTTTGAAAACACCTTGTATACAGAGTATTTCCTAAATGTAATGAAATTATTGCATTCTTTATTGAACCAGAAACGTTAGAAGGTTTGCTGTAGTAATAAATTCTTCTTTTGTCTTCCATTATTTGTACGGATAATGTAAAATCATTTATAAACGTACATGTAAATACAAACAATCTGCAATTCTTATCCAAGTGATACGTCCATCGAAACGGAGTAGAGCACCTAATGCTATCCATCACTCACGTCCCATGTACTAGCCCATGATAACGATTTGTCTAAACCGACACCCGACAAATACATAGGCTAATAAATACCAGTCCGACCAGCTGAGGCCCGATTGTTTCAGTGCTGCAACAGGAAGTCATCTTGTTAAGTGGCTCGGCTTATTCCCTCAGCTGCAGCTTCCCGTTGGATGCGTTTACCGCGGGGATTCTGTATCTCGAGAATTTTCCAGTAAAACAAATTGCTTCATTTCCGATCCAAATAGATTATTCGATTCCACTTTTGCGTCTCTAAAGTTTATGGTCCTCAATAGTTTAAGACTGCCGGAAATGTATACGATAAAAAATGTATCTGTACTGGCTATAAGTTTGTCTCATCTCCTTCCTTTAAGGAAAGCTACTCAATTCTTATACCTTACGTATCGTATTGAAATACAGATAAATGAATTTGAAATTCTCGTTTGAAACTTAAATTTTTAGATTTAATAGAAAGTTTTTATTTCCAGTAGGGAAAATACAAAATTGCAGGTAACCTATAGGACGCCATCTGAAGAAGCTATCCTAATAATGCAGAAATAGATTAGATATCATCTATTGTGATTAGATTTACAGGTTCTTAATGTTCAAAAGTGAATTTGGGATTTGTAGGTTTTTGAATGCTGCCAGGTATATTTTTTGTTAGTAAAATTAAATGGATTAATTTTTAGTTTAGATAATTAGATAAACGAATTCAGGTGGACTCCATGTATAATTACTCATTTCAGTAAGACTTTTGACAAAATAGATCATAATATATTAATTATTAAGTTGGCTGACATCGGCGTGCACAGTAAATTTATATCCTCTCAGATGGTAGCAACAAATTACGTCTGGTGTTTCTCAGGGATCCCAACTTGGACCCTTCTTATTTCTGATTTATATAAACCACATCTAAGTTTCTTCTTTATGCAGACGATCTGAAGAAGTTTTGGCACAGTTTTTTCTCTAAATAACTGCAAGCATATTCAGCGGACGTCAACCGCATTGAAAAAGTATTGCAATAAATTTAAATTATTTTTAAACATCAATAAACGTCATTCGATTACATTTACTAAAAATATTAGTCCTCACATCTTTAATTACCTGATCAACAATGAGGAGATTGAGCGCGTGTCTGAAATAAAAGGTTTAGGCGTTATCTTCGACAGGTAGGTTGAGTTTTGGTCACTATATTGATTATGTTTGACGAAAGCATAATGGAATGTTGGGGAACTTAGAAGTGAAACGTCTCGTAAATCTGTATATTATGCGTATATTTATAGCAGACCTAACTTTGCCTTTGTCATTCGAAATCCTAATTATAACATCTACAAATTAAGATTGTAGAGAGTTCAGAGTTAATGGTACATACTTATAATATTGATGACCTATCCACCGCAAAACAACAGTTTAACGTAATCTCATTAGAAAAAAGAGGATTAACGCAGATTTTATCATTATGTATGTCGGTTGGTCAGTGGTCGCACAGTTTAAGGCGTCAGTACTTGAATCGATGTGGCTAGACCGTATATCAGCTATATTCGTAGAGAGAATAGGTCAATGTGAGAGACTAATACTGGTCGACATTTGACTACCCCCCTAATTAATGAGGTTTTCCAGGTTTCCCACATTCCTGCACTAAATAATGGTTAGGTCCTACCAAAGTTAGTCGTATCTGGGCGCAAATAAGGTCTGCTTAATAATGATATGCCGCCCCCTCTCCCGCACAAGTCTCTGACTTCTGGGCTAATCCCCGTGATTAGAATGAGAGATATTATTGTTATTATTATTTTGTTTAAGTTAATTTTCATGTACCTCCTAGAAATGCTAGAACAGCTAATTTATTTAATATATCAACTCAATATACTAATTTCGGTTTAAATAGTCATTTGTATAGATTAACTGTCAATTATAATAGTTACATTGCTGATTCCAATTTTGATATTATCAATACTACTATAAGTAATTTCAAAAGAAATACTATAATTATTTTTTGATGTCTATGTATATTTTTTCATTTTGCATTCCGAACGTGATAAAATAAATAAATAAATAATTATTAAATCCAATGTTGTTTATAAAGTTGCTCCTTAACATATCTTTGGAATCAAAGAAGATACACACGTCTTCATTGGTATTATATTAATGCTTTAGGTTTCTATAAGCGTTTCACTAAGTCCATACAAGTTGCTATACTACAGATTTTCTTTACGATATGTGTATTCTGCCGAAATTATAGGAAAAGTACTGCCAATAGTTATTCTGTTTTTTTTTTGTCTTCAGAAATAGCAGAATGTTATGTTCAAGGCTGTACTAAATAAACTCGATAAAGCAAGGAAAATTCAATATCAATCTTCTACTTCCAAATAAGCAGGTATATAAGACATTGTGATATCCAAAGGAACAACAACAGGGAAGTCAAAATTAACAGTACCATTAACACTGAAATGAGAGTTCTTGATTTCATCAAATAAATCCAATTTTATTTTTCTAGTGAACAAAGTCTAGGTTTTTACAGATCTAAAGTGTGAATAAAGCTTCACAAGATGATTGAAGATAAATATGATTTAAAATTTATTTCATTCCAAATAATCATAAAGAATCTCGAAAATTTGTATCTAATACATAACTATTGGTGTATCATTCGAATGTGGAGAACTTTTTCATTCTGTGAACAATCAAGCACTAACCTTTTTTATAAACGAAACAATAACATCAAACTTTCCGTGGCTCTCTTTTTACATCCAACATTGCTTTTATATTGTTTGCGTGACATTCGCGACACCTTGTATGTAACTGATGACTCGCATTGGCCAGACAGAAGGGAGAACGCCTCGCACATTGCGGCATTTCTCTCATATAAACTGTCTGTTGAGGATTTCTCCACTTTGACAAGGGAGCGGATGGAGGGGTTATTTATCTGATGATTGCTTCTGACCAGAAAGTAAATAAGGGACTCCTTGTCGACAGGATTTTTTTAATTAAAGGAAATCACAATACAAACGTCAGGGGTATTAAAATGTTCCATGGCCTCGATATTTACTTCCAATTTGTTGGCTGATTTATCTGATGGAGTTTGTTTTTTTTGAGATTTAGAATTTACTTTTAATTCCACCCTCCTGTCGATTTGAGGGCATGATGGCGGATAATTTGAGCATCCTGGTGATTCTTATAAATACACTGTATATAAATTAAAATCATTTTTAACAAAAAAAAACAAATATATTAATTTTCAGCATCCTCAACAAACGGTATTGTTCCACAACTGCCTCATTATTAGTTTTTGAAATAATTTACAGAATTGGCCACCAAAAAAATGTATAAATAATATACAATATCACGAAGGACAAATCTTCGTCTGGTGACAGGTATTCAAACTGCACATTGTTGGCTAAGGAAGCACCTCTATTACATGAGGAAGTGCGAAATACTTCTTTATAGGGGTTGCGAGCAGGAACACGAGACAATACCTCATGCATTCTATGAGTACACTGCCATTTCGTCAATAAGAGAATCCGGGTTGGAAGAACGATGGCACTCTATGGTATACATTAGACAGGTCCCTCTGAGCAACATCACCACCTTTTTCTCCTTATTAGGTTGGTTGATGGCTCAGGTAGATTGATCTTCTAATAGGAGGACGTACAAGGGGACCAATGGAGCTTAAGTACTGTAGCCTTTTTCGCAACCCTCCCCTCAATTCCAGAAATTCCAGAAAATCTACAATAAATATCCACTATGGAGTAACCTTTTCTTCCTACATGACCTTATAACGCTAGAGACAATGCATTAATTTATTATTTACTACCTTTATCCTGTGTCTGTGTGTAACATGGATAGCACAAAAAACCTCACAGAAAGAAGATTTTTCGGCATTCAACTAGGTTTTATAAAAAACCAAAACAACAAACAGAAAGTGCTACGACATTATTGTTTTTTTGAGTTGAAGAGCATCTTTAAAATTTCTTAATTCTGAGAATTTTAAAATGCACCTAAGCGAAGACCAAGTGTCTTCGGGAGCACTTGTTGGATTGCGTAGTAAGGTTTCTTTTTAAGTTTAAATATTCAGGCTAGAATAATGTCCCGTCATTTTCCCACTGGAATAGAACAGCATAGGAACGAATACCTTTTTTCTGCAAAAATGCATAAGATGTGAGATGTTGAAATGAACTACATATATTACAATTTTGGTTAAGGTGAATTAAGGTAAAGTGGCGAAACAACATTATTATAGTGCTACTGTTACTTTTAAATGGTCGGAAAGTTGATGGATTAGTTCCATTGGCCACTTATTTGATAAAAGTAACTTAAGATTTAGATATTTTTAATCTTATATACTTTAACTATATATTTTATGCCTGCGTTAAGTACCTGCTGCAATGTAGATCGCTTCCTGTAAGTCGAGCCGCTTAGGCTTAGACTTGTATCTCACCTACACTCAGTTTATATGTGAACATACATTATGAAGCAACAATTGTCGGTCATCTCACCTATGGCATGCTGACGAGGGCCAACAAGCCCGAAACCGGTCTATGTCTGATGGTGTGTCCAACAAGGGTTATAGGCTGTTCACACAGATACTGCAGGAGTAATTCAATGCCGGTCGGGGCATTAGTCCGCGGAGTAGTTGTTTCCTGCAGTATCATTTACACAATTCTTAGTAGGTAATTATACTATACTCTACTTATATATATTTTTTATTAGATCTGAGACAAATTATGTTTACAGAGCGGAAATGATAAGGAGTAGAATAATGTCTGTTTCTAGGATTAGAAGATAACTGTCAGTAAAAAGCTTATCGGGCGGAATGCGCAATAAATCAATTTAGGCAATTATCCGGGTCTGTCTATCAGCTCCCTACCATTTTCAAAATGAAAAACAGAACAAGCAATATATATCAAATATAATGAATTATGGTCGGCGGGAACGCAACATTTGGGGTAAATAATAATTCAGTGAGAGACCGCAGAAATATAGGTAAATGTTAGATTTATGACGGTGTGTAGATTGAAAATTTCTCTCTGGCTATAAATATACTATTAAGCTGGATATTAATCATTGTCGCGGGAAAAACTTTTACTAATTGTTTAACGATTGATACATAACCTGAGATAATTGTAATAGTTTATTATATACAGGATATAAGGCGTCTGAATGCCATTATTTCGACAGGTTAATAGCCTGGACCCAAATAAGCAAACAAGTCTTATGTAGCTTAGAATTAATAGACAGAACAGTTTGCATTTAATGGTATTTCCTATTCCATAACCCTACTGAAGTATGTACTATGTGTAATACATTTAAGTTAGAAACATTTCAACATATTTTTATTAAACTATAATTTTAACATTTTAATTCACTAATTATTATTATTGCCTAATTTTTTCAGCCGCATTTGAAATACGCTTTTTCAAATGATTTGACATATTCAATTGATTCGGAATAAACGTCGTCATTCATAAATCTCCAAACACTGAAGTCCAGTGAACTAAAATCGGGGAAGAGTAGTGGCCACTGAATAGTTGCGTCTTTTCCACAATGTAATTCACCGATTTTGAAAAACTGAAATAATTTTCAACATTTAATCCAAGATGAGGCGGAGCACTATCAAGTTGCAAATTGTCGATCAAAGTGAAAAAATAATTTTGTAGATAGTTTAGGAATGTCGTGGCAACTAATCTTATTGGTAGACTGTGTGTAGCGTATGTGCAGTGTTTATAATAATTATAAATCTGTTTAGTAAGTAAAATGTTTCTTAAATCTCTATGTTTCCTTATTAATTGAATTTGCATTGATAAAATAGTACATTATACTATAAGGGAAATAAATGCGTTATTTTGGCAGAGGCCTCATTAACTTAAAAACACATATTTTGTCATTATGAAGTAAGTAGCACCAGAATTATTGTATTCGGATTTGAGCATTTATTTAGTAGTCGTAGAGTTATTGTCATAACTACAAGATAAACAAACAAAAAGAATTGTCAAATTAAGGTGCTAGTTTGGTTTAGTTTAAAGTTTGTTTAGTGCACAATGAATAGTTGTGAGTCGGAAGAGATTGTGGAGGCTGCAAATATTGCAATAAGCAATTTGCTGCCTACGAAGTCAAGATCTTTATACAATGTAGCCTACAATCGGTTCAAAAAGTGGTGCGCCGAGAAAAATGCAGCGAGAATGTTTTGTTGGCATACTTCAGTGAAAATGCAAAGAATTACAAGTCTTCCACATTATGGGCGCAATATTTTATGGTTAAGTCATGCTTGATAATTTATGACAAGATATATGCAAATTCCCCAAGCTGATCGCATTTATGAAAAGAATCGGTGACGGATATCAAGCGAAAATATCGAGAATATTGACAAAGGGTGATCGACCGTTTTCTATCAAGTGCAGATGACAAAGAATTCTTAATGATTAAGCTAAGATTACATTTGTTGTTAGGTATTTCAATTATTAAGTATTTTGATTTTTAATAGGTCGAACTGATGAACTAGTCAATTTAACTGTAGATGATATTGAGGATGTAGGCTCTTCCTTGATTGTAAAAATTCCAAACACTAAGACAAAGATTCCACGAACCTTTCTGGTTACCGATGTGGGAAATATGCATGAATTGTTTCGAAAATATCTGTCCCTTCGTCCTCCCCACGTCAAGCATAAGCGCCTTTTTTGTACTACAAAGCAGGAAAATGTAGTTCGCAGCCAGTGTAGTAGCTTCGTATCTAAAATTACCTGATGCTGCATGTTATACTGGTCACTGCTTACGAAGATCTTCAGCGACATTACTAGCAGATGCTGGTGTGGATATCACGACAATAAAGCGTCATGTTGGTTGGAAATCAACGACAGTCGCTGAGGGTTATGTCGAAAACTCCATTGAAAATAAGACCAAAATTGCTAATCAGGTTTTAGTAGGTAGCACTACTCGCAATCACAAAAACTGTAAATGTAAGCGAAAGTAATATTCCTTCTAATATTAATTTTGAAAATTGTACAAATGTAACATTTAATTTAAATGTCAATAAATAATTTCAATGTTATTTTTTTTTGCATGAAAAACGTTCTCTATAATGTAAACTCCCTTGGGAGCATTATACTCCCTTGGGAATAATCGACTACTTCTGTTTTAATTTTGATGTCATAAAAACTGATTTCTTCTCCCGACCGCAGAAAAAAATATTTATTTGTGCAAAAATGACACATCTGAATAATAATCTCTATATTCAGAGACACTGTATAAAATAAGTTAGAACTTATTCTTTGTATTTTGAAATTGCATTTGAAAGAGTTTTATAAAAAGTATCAAGTAAAATATTCTAAACAATATTCAACATGATGACGTTATAAAAAACGTCCATAGGCGTACGTCTGAAAAGTTTTGGGGATAAACGTTTGTTTTTTAGGCGTCATTTACAATATACCTTTTGAGGGTTTGGTTAATAACAAGAAATATATCATTAATATTTCAAAACGATATGAAAAACTGAACAAATTATAGCGAATAACAATTTTAAAAGTTCAACTTTAATACTCTGTATTTTTAAAAGAGGAATTTTTGTATATAGGTAAGTAGGGTTAAATTTAAATTAATAAATTTCAATATTTTGCCGCCAAAAATACACAGTTAACAGCTTTCTTGTTACATCCTGTATAATAATTGAAACAGCAATTTTTTTATGATAATAAAAAACTGTAACTTAATGATTAGTTTTTTATCATGAGTTTGCTTAGGCTATTAAATTAAATAAATTAAGAAAGTTTTTTTACTGCAACTACTATTTAAGGAGAAATAGACGATGCAGAGATTACTAGATTTAGTTCGTAAGAGCTTTACTCTCTCCGTAATCTCGAAAGTTGGGGCATTTCTCATTTCCTTATGAGAGTTACACCAAACTAGAAAGTTTTTGATTAATAACAGTGGTGTGCCGACATATCTGGATGTCACAGGACTGATTTTCTGCTAAATCTTTTCCAAGTGAATTGGAAAACATATTTAAAGATATCTTTAACATTCTTCTATTTATTTTAGTATTTTTAATGTAGGCTCAAATATTTTAAATACAGAATTTTTGATTGGCATTTGTAGTGCCTCTTTTTTTTCTTTAAGGAACCTTGCTAATGTAAAATATGGTAGGGGTACAAATAAAAGAAATTTTCAATTAGTAAACAATTATATTATACTCAAGATATTCATTTATACAGCAGGTTTAGATTTTGGTCGAGGGGGTACCACAGCTTTGAATCAGTATTCTTTAATATCCTAAACAGCACCACAAAACTACTCCCGTATGTTTTATGAACAACATTGGTAACAACCTCGGGGACGTAGGACAGCTTCGGATCGATATTCTTTAATATCCTGACAGCGATGTCACAAACACTTATCTTGCCCGTCGGTATGCCTTCAACGCTTTGTTCTGCAGGCTACCTGACTTGAGTTCTAACCTTAGAAAAGATTAGGAAGATTGGCAACGTTTGATCTTTCTTGAACCTTGCTTTTTTTCAATTCTTCCTATGGCTCCCAGAAGAAAATTCAAAACATTCCCAAAACAAATCCCCCAATTGCCTTCTTCTAGCAACCGCCTCCGATCAAATACTACTTACAAACAATTAAATAACCGGGCACACTGTACAGTGTACAAATAATTTCATAATCTTCAAATAAGTAAAATATTTTTCAACCAGGAAACATCTATGTATGTGAAGAAATTATGTTTAAGTTAATATCATGCTATAGTAAAATAATTGTATATAATACTGCTTTTAAATCATAAAATTGTAGATACTCTGTATCTCAAGGGGATCTGCATTAATTTGTTCTCCAGAAAAATACTAATCTGAAAAAAAATTGGAAAATTTGGCATGGCAATGTTTCTAGGCGACAACAACTAAGATATTTGGAACTCTAGCACTTCCAATTATACTGGAAGTCGACACCAAGCCCGTTATTTTAAATGGGACATGCTATAACCCCTAACTATAGAAAGTGACACAAAATAACCTTAAAATCCAAAAATACAATAATGTCCAGGGTATTTTATTTAAAATAACCAAGTTTGTGTCGATTGTGTTGGAGATTTCTAAATACTTTCGTTGTCTTCATCCCAGAGACTTATATTGCAAAATTTTTCGGATCAGTATTTTTCCAGATGGCAATCGATGCTGCTACCAGTGGAACACCCTGTATATCCTACATTAACCGATTTTTAGTTGGAACTCAAAAGTCTATAGCTATTATCACAGCATTTAACATATTTTTTACCAGAGAAAACTTTGTTGAAAGGAATGGAAAGAACATAAAAAAATAAAAATATGTAATGAGTGCTGACGGCTTTCTTAATGTCTATAGTAGGTAAATACATTGACGATACTGTATACAGAACATCATAGGTCTTCAGCATCAAATATAATTTAACACAAAATGAAAAACTGCAACAACCTTGGCTTCCACGAGGTAACACTGACTAATCCAAAATCGAAGAGTGATTCAAAATTTATCTGAATATATTTGGGAATAAAAATAAATTTTAAGTTGCAGTATTTTCAACCTTCACCAGTAGTCTCTAGCGTCATTGAAGTGCAGGCGATTCTGAATACTGAAATTTGGTTGTAGTATTAACGTTTTTACTATAGCGTTTACATTAGTTTTTCCAGTATCCAAAATGGCTTACGTGTATAGCAACTCGGAGTTTATGCTAAGGAATACATTTGTTGAAGAGCACTCAACAAGTAAAAGGAATGTCCCAATCAACAATGTGGCGTATCACACACGAGGCTCAACTATGCCAAAATCTTCAACGAATTCAAAAGGACAAGGACAAGAACCAGGAACGTTTGTGTTAATTCGTATAAACTGAGTAAAGCAGGTCCAAATAATATGTTAAGCGTTTACACGTCGGTGGACAAAATTTTGAACAGTTGTTGTAACATCAGGTGTGTCAAATTATTTTAATTAAAACCAAAAATTAATGTTATTAATTAATAATAACAAAAATTTTATTTATTTCTTTCCTTGGGATATTCTTTCAATTTTGTAATCGTTGATTTTTTGTCTTGCGTAGGGTCAGGTTTCACGGTGGTTTAAATCATTTTCGAACTGCCCTTTTTGATTTTTTTCACAAAATATATGTGAAAGAGTTCCGTGTACTTAACCAAAAAAATTTAGGTAAGCCATAAATCACTTTGTATATGCAGGTGCAGTAACGAAGAAATACAATCTTAACGACCGCTCATGTTTTTCTTTTACTTTGATCTCTTTTATAAAATTCTTTATAAATGGTATCTTAATTTCAAAATAACTACAAATAGTTTTCTAGCACTTATACTTGAACTGTAATAAATCTAGGATGTTAATATTATTCCTTATAAGTGTCATGCCTTGTATAATCGGTATTAATGATATGTAATAGCACTCAACCGTCAATCTAGGTATTTTTGATAAAAGGGAAGTTTTCACTAATACTTATATATTGGATTTGTTTTGCTTTTAATACCTTACTTAGTTGACGCACTTGAAACCTTTGTATGTAATGTCGAAATACAAATAATGACCTAATACAAAGGATACATTTTTATTTCTTCACTATTGTATCAAACTAATTTTATAGATATTTGATATACCACGATATTTGTATAGATAACCCCTGTTTTGCTACACTTTCACCATTGCCACTTTGGTTCATTTCCTCCAATATGCCAATTATTTACCATTTGCATGATTACACTGGATAAATTGCAAATTACAGGCAGAGTCACGGTGACGTACAGGTAACATCTAATCCAGCCAGAGGAAACTTAATCAAGATTTTGTTTCTCAGTGCACCGCCAATCACAGTAGTATGTTCAGTGTTTAATTACGTGGCAATGACAAACAGAGCGTAGCAACTAAACCCGAGTGCGACATAACTTAATTCGGGAAATTTCCAACAAAGTTTGATTTAGTGCTACATTCGCGGAAGTTTCAGGACAAGATCAATGGTAGGTAGCGCACGAAGAATCTCAACAATTACCGCGAAAGAGATGTTTGATCATTACTGTGAAAGTAACTTACCATGCCTATACATTGTTTTGTTGTCATTAATTATGACGGAACAAAATCCTTGAACAGAGAAATTGCTTAGAGAAAGATTAAAATTTAAATGCTTGTAAGACTAGAAGTAGTTCTTCTACAAAATTTATGGAACCGTCAGCGATTCCTCAAGGATGTATTCTAGGGCCTCTTTTGTTTACAGATATTATGAATGATACAGCTAGACAAAAATCTCAGTTATTTGCTTTTGCCGACGGACTATACTCAAATTTTTCAGTTAGTGAGATATCAGAATGTAACTACTAATACCCAAATATTATTGGATTATTGTGGAAAAAGTTACATAACACAATCATTTTCTACCCTCCTCCATTCCAATACATATATAAAAAGGGTGATATTGATATAATTAGAATACTTTTATGATTATTTTCATGATTTGATTGCTAATAATTACCAGTAAAATTTACGAGACAGATACACATGTTTGTTAAAAAAAATGTGAAATATATATTACAATTTTAAATATGTTTTGGTAATATTAAAATGTAATTATGAAGAAGCAGTATAAGTAATAGAGTCCTATTAGTACTACATTTTGTTAATTAAAAATCATCATCCAAATGTTGACTGTGTGTTGCTCTAAAGTGACATTTTCTTATTTAAGAAATATATGCGTGAACTGGTTTTTTACAGAACATTTAGGACCATTTGGCGGAATAAGTTAATCTCACAGCACTGAATTATAAGTCCCAAATCGTGTTCTAAGGATGCAGATAAGTGAAAGGATTTTCAAAAATTTAATAGATCATTGGTGCATTTTAAAACATGTACTGGGTTCAACACTGAACCTTGCGGAACTTCACTTAAGGTAATATTGGGTTTTAATATCCTGTTTGCCATTCGAATTTGAAAATATCTCTTGTTGTGAAATGACAAATATATCCAATCAAGTAGGTATGCCTAAATTATCAAAATTTAACAACACCAACCTAGTGTAAGCCATTCTCTCAAACGCTTTATTGAAATCCAGGTAAAAACTGTTCCTAGTTTAGGAACTTACTGAAGTTAAATGTTAGATGTGGCCTAGAGAAGAAATTCATGCTGAGAAAACGGTAGGTATTACATTCCTGTCTTTAAGATATTAGAATTAATTGGCCAACCTTATTCATATGCAGGGTTATTTTAGAAGTGGTGTAGTAATTTTAGTATACGTCTACTTATTCGAAGAACAAGTAATATGCAAAAAATAGCTCAATAAAACGTTATTATAAAAAATCATAAATAACTCATTGTTATATCACTGTGTCAGCAAATTACGTGTACCACAAAATGATACTAGGCACACACTATAAAATACCATAAATAATAACAATACCCCGATTCGTTTACGTACGTGTTACGTTGTTATCTAATAGAATTTTAAGGTTAAGGTTATAACGGAAGCCTGACTTTCATATGTCGCTTAACGATGATGTATTATGAAATATTTCGTTGACTTAGGGCTGTGGGGCAGGTTAGGATTACACAGAGTCGGCTTCAAAATTTGCAATAACTTTAAACTCAGTTATCTTGGTTGCTAAGAGACGTTTATTAATGTAGTGTTTTATAAAATGATTTGCTTTAATGTCTACGTTACGTGTTAGTTAAAGTTAATATCTCACATTCAAAATCACTTTGTATACACTGAATTAAATCATTTGTAATTTTTGTGCAAACCAGTATTACCAGATATGAGAAGTATCATCTTTCGAGAGCTTTTATATCGCATAAATATTGTATCTGAGGTTATTTAATTTGTTTTCTTACTGTTAAAATACATTTGCAATAATTAAAACTATTGCATTTTTCAAATATTTCTTTTCTAATTACATGCCTAAATATAATACGAAAAAAGTTTGCGGTTCTTACAAACCTCGTTAATGGTTGTCTATTTAAATGTTAAATAACACCGGAATTACAATATTTAGATATAGCAAATGCTACATGTTTTGGACTCAAGTTTTCATTATTTTTCGAAAAATGCAATAATATGTTGACGATTACTTTCGGTATTTTTGGAAATAACCGAAAATTAAAATTATTTTCTTTACAACACTCGTATCTGAAATACCCTGTATTGTAATTTTAACGTATATATCACCCTTAATTTCCTACATACTTTAGTTAAAGGTCATCTTGAAACACTTTGTGTAAGTGGATTGTTTCAGTATAAAATTTGGAATTCATCCAGCCGAAGTGGACAATAATGTAAATTTATCGATGAAATCTTATCGCAGCTTTTCAGTAATAGGATGAGATATGCTTAAGCACCTTCAGTTTCGCCTGTCCTCGCCTATTATGGTTTCGAATTGTTCCTATCCTATTACAGGCACTGAATTGCCAAATAACGGGCTTTCAGTCGCCTTAAGTTATTTGATGGCGTCTGTTAGTGTATCTAAAATGGACACTGGTGGGGCCGGGGTCAAGTGGACAGGGAAATTGTGTTCTCTTTTCTCGATTGTGTCAGCTATCTTTTTATTTTTCCTATCCCGGAGGAATCTAGAGCGGCGGAGGAATATAAAATAAATGAAACATGTGTTGTGCCGCTAATTTTTTTAGGGTGTTCATTTCGGAAATCGAATAATTTGTGTACAGAGTATTTTTGACAGATAGTAATTTTTGTGAAAATTTGTTACTAGGCTGATGGTGGTTAATGATAAATAATAAAAAGATAACGTCCTTAACAAATAAAGAATGGTTTACTAACAAAATTATAAGGTTAAAATACATAAGTTACTAGAACAATACAAATACAAATCAAACATTCAAATCAAAACTTCAAACTGACGTCCTTTTTCTTCAGTGCATAAATTAATTCTTATTAAAAAATTCCGACGAACTCTATGGAATATTCCTTCCTTTTGCTTAATTACCTCACAATTAACAACAATTGTTTCTCTCAGTTCATCGATGCTATTCACAGGTGTTCTGTATACAAGTGTCTTCAGGTAGCCCAAAAAAAAAATCGATTGGGTTTAAGTCAGGGAATCTAGGGGTCTACTGTACAAAACCACCGCGTCCGATCCACCTTTCAGGAAAAGTTTCATTTAAAAATTCTCTGGCCGCTAAACTAAAATGCGATGTCGCGCCATCGTAAAGCAGCCACATTGTATTTCTTAATCCGAGTGGTACATCTGCCAATAGAATAAGTAAGTGGTTTCTTAAAAAATCCAAGTAAACTTCACCATTGAGACTTTGTGGAAAGAAATGTGGCCCAATTAAGTAGTCCCTTACAATACCGGTCCACGCGTTGACGGAAAACTTATTTTGACAACATTCTATTGATAAATTAGGATTCTCATCAGATCAAAAATGCTCATTGTAGAGGTTTATTAAGCCATCATGGCCAAATCCAGCTTCGTCCGTGAAAAGGATATTACCAACAAAATTTTGGTCAGCATTATGAAGTATTCTAATTGTCAGCAGGATTTACGGCAGATAAGGCTTGCACATTTTGGTAGTGGTAGGGATGAAGGTTTTGAGCTTCTGCTGTTCTAGTATTCTGTTGTCGACCTACATCAATAATTCTAGTTTTGGACGACCCAAATTCTCCCAGTCTTCGATGAATAGTACTGAACATTCGCGATTGGGGTAGGTTTCTATTTCGAAATGCTTCGCGATACAAACACGTTAGAGTAATTGTTGTTCATTTTTATTATTATTTTTATGATAACAATTACTACAAAAGAACTTGTACAAAATTACTATCTGTCAAAACTAATTCTCCACAAACTTGTTTCCAAGGCAACTAAGTTCTTGTTTCCAAAGCATGCTATGTTTAATGTAAAAAATAAATTAAAATGATTTCGTATTCATCACATGCAAGCAATGTTATTTTAGCGTTCTTCTCGAACGGTTAGATTTATCGAAACAAATAAAGTATACCTTTTTTTTGTCAAAAGGCACAAACAATTTGGAACCATTCAAATCAAAATAAAGGCTCGTATGTGGCGCCTTCTACAAAATGTGAAAAAAACGATGGGCAAATTTATAATTCTCATACCGAAAAAAACCCCATATAAGAAATTTCGTCAAAATATTATGAGTGTGGGAAAAAGTATTATAAAAAAAACTACAAATAAAATTTAACTTTAACACCCTGTAACTCCGTTAATAATCAGTTTTGGAAAAAATGCTATAAAAAGAGGTACCATTTATTTTCGGTCTAGAATTATTCCCTGAATTTTTTGCTCAACATTTCCGGACACCCTGTATATACACCCTGTATATTCTCAAAATATGTAAAACAAAAATTATTTTTTCCAGTATTTCACAATACTGTGAGTTTTTATCTGTAGAAAAATAAGAAAACTTTCCTTGGAAATTTATATTAAAATTCTTATCCACTTAATACGTTTGTTTTCCGTGGATTAAAGGCCTTTTAACACATTAGTGGAATTCATAATAACACGTTACTATTTTATAGCATTTTATTTAGAATTATTATTATTGACATTAACATTTATCTCAAGAACGATCTTGTCATTTTGACCGGGATTATTTAAATTCACTCGATAAGGAGTTTTTGAAAGATTGCTACTTGACTGAAATAAATTTGTCAAATATGACGTTTTCCAAACCATAATTTTTCACCTGCTGTCACACGGCTTTCACTCTTCTAATTGACCAGTTTTGGTCGTGGTCGTGGATAAAACGTTGAATTACATTCGGGAAATTAACCAGCCTTTAATCACCTCGAAAGAATGGATTAAAGGCTTGTTACCGAATTCCCTTATGTAATTAGTAACTATTTTAACAAACTCCAAAATATAGCTGGTAATATAAGTATTTTATTCGTAGTTTAATAACAGTTTATTTGCTGCAGGTGTCATGGTGAATGCCAAACAGCATAACAAAACAGATAACAGACTAAAGCTACGGTTAAATATTTCTACTTGCTGCTTTTTCATAATCGCACAACAGAAAGTAAAAATAAAACATTAACTAAGCACAATAACAACGCATAAATTTTATTATCTGAAAACTGAAATACTGTTGTCTAAAGCTAAGGCTAGAAACACAAGTCGCGATGAAGAAACGGAGCTTAATTGAATTTCTTAGCTATTGGAAGCCTACTATATAAAATTATCATCATTGACCCACTCAGCAAAATGTACAGAAAGATGAGAATATCATTAATGGATAAATTGAAATAGATTAATTTATGGTTGAACAGTATTTGATCATTTAGTGTCATTATATGACCCTTATAATAGTTAGTTATGAGACCACAGCATATATTGTAGGTCATAAACTTTCTGGAAATTATTTGCCGCAATTCTTGTATTTGCTGAGAAATTTGATAAATAAAAACTACATCAAATCTTATTATTATTATTACAAACATAAGAGTAAAGGTAAAACCTATATAACTAAAATAGATGGTAAAAGTACACACATTACGTAACATAAATATCACAAAATGTCAGACAATAAACGATCCAAATTATTTTTAAAATTATTGACAGAAGCAGAACATACAACATAATTTGGTAATGAGTTCCATAAATGAAACACTCTGTTGTACAAAAAATTCTCTCTAGCATGACAATGAAAAAATTCATGAGACCACGAAGTCGCATATCGTAGTTTATATTATAAATATTATTTAGGTCCACGGAATATAACATATGCAACGCACGATAAGTGGTTATGAGATCGCCGCGTTTGAGTCTAGTCAGCACCATACGAAAGTCTAGTAGCCGCACGTTGAACCGACTTAATAAGATTACAATCGCGTACCAACTTGGGAGACCATACTGCAGATCCATATTCTAATACAGGTCGGATATAAGTCTTATATAAACAGGCAGAAGTATTAACACTTGGTTTAGAAAACACGTTATTAAATAGAAAAAGAGTACGTTTAGATTTCTTGACGCACTGTGATATGTGATGTGACCACGAGAGATCAGAAGTGATGTATATGCCCAAGTCCTTGTAAACTTCAACTTCTCCAAGCGATATTTGGCCAATAGAATAATTGAATCGAGGGTATTCTTTCCAATATGTAAAACAACACATTTATTGAAATTAATAGGAATCAACCAGTCTTCACTCCATTGGGAAATTCGTGATAGGTCAAGATGCAGCTGATGGTAGTCTGTAAAAGGATTACCATAGATTTTGGTGTCATCGGCATAAAGCGAACATTTGGAAGTTAGCAAAGCAGGTACGTCATATGTATAAATTAGGTACAATAAAGGCCCTAAAACAGAGTCTTGAGGAACACCACTTCTAACATTTCTGAAATTGGAAAGACTGTCGCCCACTTTTACTCTAAATTTACGATTACTAAGAAAGTCTGATAACCATGTAAAAAGAAAACCATTTATTCCATAATGATGTAGTTTTTTAAGTAAACGTTTCAAGAGCATTTTATCGAAAGCTTTAGAAAAATCCAGATAGATGACATCGACGGGTTCTTTTTTGTCAACTGCTAGGGTCCAATCATTTAAGCAAAACAGCAGATTAGTAGTTGTGCCCACAACCAGACCAGAAAGAAAACCATGTTGTTGCTCCGGTATAATATTGTTATTAAAGAGAAAAGAAATCGTAGGATCAGATATTATTCTTTTCATTACTGTTACTTCAATAGATGTTAGACTGATCTGACGATAATTTTCTCTATTAAATTTATCCCCTTTCTTGCGAATGGCAATTACGTTAGCAGATTTCCACAAAGTCGGAACATAACCAGAGATAAACGAATTTTTCATAATGATAGATAAAGGTAGGCAAAGTGATTTGGCACAGCGTTTCAATACAATAGACAGAAGACCTTCAGGAGAAGATGAACTATTAGGAAGGCTCATTAGTATTTTTGCAGACGATATCTTCATTAAAAGCAATATTGGACAGTTGGTTGCAAATAATCGGTGCATCGACGTCAGGAATGTCTCCATCAGGTTCTTCACTGTAATTCGTAAAAAAGTACTATAAGAATAACATTGCAGTTTCACTATCAGATTGTGTAAGATTGTTAGAGTTATTTCTGATACGAGGAATAAAAACAGTAGACGTAAGAGAATTTCTAATATACTTGAATAATTGTTTCTTGTTGTTTAATAGAATTAGCTTATTTTCATGATCGGACTTAGTTTTTTTCATAGTGGACATTAATCTGTTGAAATAATTTCTATGGATTATGTAGCCGCAATAGTCATGAGAACGCAAAAATCTGTTCCAAAAGGTCATTTTGAATTTAATAGACGTCAGAATTGAGCATGTTTAACTGAAGTTTGTTAGCTTGAATCTAAAATAAATAGTTACATACAACTGCCAAAATTACAGCAGTACGACGAGGCATCAATACACAAACATTTCCTATAAATTTGAATCTGAATAAATGACACATTGTACCTGCTTGCATATAAAATTTAGGACGATACTTTGTGCTTTGCTATAAATGCATAAAATGTACATAAAACATTCCTAGATAACTTTTATTGTAATTTACTATTTAAGTCAGTGACCCCTATGATACGCCGTTGGGGAGTGTAACATGAGCACAGACTGTAATTAGAGATAAAGCCTTATCTGCAAGTTCGTATGCACGCTGAATACGAACAATGACCGTTCTAGAGCAGTAATTTGTCTGCATCTTCCTAGGTGAAATAACACACGTCTACGGTCGTTATGATATGTTACGAACAGCTATCGCAACTGAAATCTAGATTTTATACAGAATATCTTGTGGTGGCGGTCTATTAGAATATTTCAGATATTATTTCGATTTCAATTTTGAAAATTTGGGCTTTGGAGTTGTCGGGGGTGTTCCTTTTAAATAAAAAATACCTTGCAACACTTCCCATTTTACCGGAAGTCGCCGTTTATTGTTTATTTTAAATGGTCTTGTATATTTTTGCGTATTTAGATTCTTCTAGATTTTAGGGTGATTTGAAAAATGAGGTTAATTTGTACGACCGATTTGAATAGGGGTCCTTCATATACATTTTTTTAATTTTTTTGTTATTGACCTGCATTTATGGCTAGCAACCCTAAAAACAAAACAGCCAGTATAGTCATGATTCGCTTGGTTAGTTATTATTCAGAACGCTAAATAACATCGACATGCAAAATTTTAAGAAGATCGACCTGTTCTGATGACATCTTTGTCGTTTGATGAAACCAGTATTGAAAATCTGGCGATCTTGAAATTAATATTTCTAGAAAATGGCATATTGCTATCATTTTAAAATTCAGTTTTTATATACTTTTGGCAGTTAAATTGAATATTACGAATATAATGATTAATGAATGTCTAGGACATCATCTGTGCTTGAAAAGCTAATAATCTAATAGCGAATATCGCGAAAACGGAAAGAGATAGGTATAGGGTAGGTTGTATGACATATGTTTAAAATTACACGAATAATTAAAAAAATATACGTCAAATAAGAAAGTTGATAGACTGTAGCTAACAAACAGAAATTTTATAAACTACAAACTACAAACTGTCACCAAGGAAAACTGATAGGGTCAACTTTAGTAGGCTCAAACTAACTACGGATACTGTTATACTCCTGGCCAAGGGAGAAATTTTGCAACACCAAACAATATCCCGAGGGAAAAGATTAATGATTAATGGTATAGAAATTGAAATTAGGAATTACGTATCAACAAGGATATTACCACCAACAGCAGATAAAGGCAACGCTATGGTTATCATGAATACCAGGGTATAAACAAAATTAATGCACTAATCAGAAGTTATACTTATAAACTGTGCAAAGAGGACATCATAACAAGAGTGGAACACCGAACGAACTCAAACAACCAATTAGGATGCAAATTAAACAATTTACACCCTTTTATAGTAGACTTCCACGACTGTATGCTTTACCGAAGATCCACAAGGACAATACACCTCTTCGGCCAATTGTCTACATCATTTGAAGCCACACCAATCAGCTAGCTAACTCAATGAAACTACTGGTGGGAAAGTTCGAACATCATGTAAGAAACTCAATACATTTCGGTATCATTACCTCAATGACAAACGATCCTTGGGACATCTTGGTCAGCTTCGATGTAGAGTCATTTTTCACCAACGTTTCGATCCATGACAGCTTTCAACTGTTGGGCAATCACTTCATCCATGAAATTATCACTTTAATGGATTCTCTCCAACTGTATTCCTAGCAAATGGATACTCTAAAAATGACATCGATTAGATTTCGGCGTAAGCAAATAGTAAAACCCAAGGATGAAGACACAAATACCAACACTTTACCATACATCCCCAATATGACAGATAGAATTGCGAACATTTTATGCAAACACGGCATGCAGACTACTTTCACACCAACATGTAAAATAAGTCTCCACAACCGATAGATCAATTGAGTCCTTTACAAACTCCTGCAGTGTACTTGGCACCATGCATCGAAAAAAGAATACGAAAGACATATACGGTTACACCAAATTTCAACGTTGCCGAACATGCATGGAAAAGGACGCAGAATTGCACTAGGAGACATTAGAACCTGGTTCGTATCAATGGGTATTACAACTTATAACAGAAGGGAGGCTTTGGAGATTCTACAATACTTGAACAACATGAACAGGGACGAAGTATTGAGGATTAGTTATATTTGGATTCCTTTGATTAAGAACAAACAAGTGAACCAGAGAGTATCTGAACCAGCGATTTGTAATACGCCTGAACCAGTCATCCTAAACACTGAACTAACCAACCTTGAGGCATTGACTAGTATAAAAACAGAAAGCGTACATCATTCAAAGTTGATTAACATTTCCAAGAGTTGCTAAATCTCCAAAATATGTATCTTAAATTACGCATCTGATACTAGAAGTAATGTCAAAGTTTGAATTAAATATTTTTAGAAACATCGTATACATGGTGTACTCAATAAAAGCTGGAACACTCGGTGCCTACAGTATGTTCTATTAAAGACAACACCCCTGAAAACCTCAGAGCTCAAATGTTCAAAACAAAACGAAATAGTTTATGAAATATACTAATGGGTCGTAAGGCAACCTATATAGTATATAGCAGAGTAGCCCATTTTTATATTGGTTATATAAGTTTATCTAAGATTTTTAAATTGTAAAATACAATACAAGCGATTCAATTATTATTTAATGCTTTAATTCGTCTATTAAAATATTGCTATGATAATGCTATTAGTATAGATAACATTATTCGTACGTTGCATTGTTGTTAATCAAATTTTATGTGTAAAAAAATATTCTTGGACGTGTGGCAGATAACAGATATAAATTTAATTCATAAATGTAATAAAGTAAATTGGAGCTATTCAGATAATGTTCTTTTCTTTTCTTCTCCTTTATATAACGCCAACTTGAGGGATACCCTTATAATTTACAGCTTTGGGTTGATCCCCAGACAACTATAAATACCTTCTCCGCAATAGAATTTAGAGAATAAATATATTAAGATTTCTTATTTTCCCATCGATCTACCAAAAGCACTGCGGTAGAAGGCCAAGCAAACTTCTGATATTTTGGAAATAAATGTAGTTAATATAGATAAAAAAACCTCACCACCGGTGTATACATGGATTAAATTTGTATTAATATTAACGTGCAATTCATTATAATAAAATAATAAACATGAACGTAATGACATATTTAAAAGTAAAACATTCTTATTACATATAAAGTACCACTCTGAGCAATTTTTAAAATCGCGTACTTGCACCAGCATCATCGTGAACCAGTTGGGTCACTTCACCCCTTTGTTATGACAGGCTTTTCAAAGACCCTACAATAATAAAATATTTAAACCATTTGACGATGTCTATTATAACCGTCAGTTTTACCGAAAATTATAAATCGCCTTGAAGCTTGAAAAGGTAAAACAATAAAAAAATAAAAACTGTTTTAACAACTTATCCTCAAAATTACAAAAAAAAATGGCAAATAAGGTATTATCACTCCTATTCCACACCCTTATCGACATAACATTCTACCAAGTCATTGCTACACATTTTCTCTTTCAGTTTTTCTCCTACACACAAATTTCCCCCACTCTATATGCTGTGGAAAACTTCGCGTTGTCGTTCTAAACTCACTTATAGCACTCGAACATCGACAGAGCCTTATAAAAATAGGTAAAACATTTTTTAATGCTAAGTGTTTCTCATCGCATTATGTACCTTGTTATTTTAATGATTATAGGTGTGGAGTTATATAAATAAATATATATGTATATACTACACTACTCTATTAGATCTATTGTCAATGCCTCTCAATTGCTTTCTCAGTCTACCTTCTTTCTTCTTAAAGTTACCTTTACTTCCTACTATTTTTTTAATGTCTTTTCACCTCACATTCGTTCTAGATGTTGCCACTGCACTCTTCTGGATATCACAACTTCATCCATTTTTGGTGCCTGGAACATTCCACGTATTTAATCATTATATTTCCATATATACCATCCTTTATCTTCCAACTAGAATTCCTCTTAAGACCTTCCTTTTCCACCTCAATGGTTTTTTTCTTGACTTCTTATTGAGGGGCTAGGTTTCACTGCCATATAGCGCTGTCGAAGATTATTTTATACATTCTAAATTTGTTTAACTTCATTAAGTGGTTGATTGCCGTTGAACTTCTTATTGCTCTTATTACTCTTGTATTAATTTCTAGCTCCTCGTCACACTAGAAGTACTTCTTGTATTTGTTCTTGTACTTCTTCGAATTCCAACTCTCTGTACTGTGTCATCAATTAGAAATTTATATCTGCTTCCCTATTCTTAAAAGCTTACTTTTCTCTTGATTTATCTGCAGTTCCACTTTACTTGCTAGGTAACTTCAGGGGTTCTCTATTTACCTTTTCTAATTCCCTACTATCTGTTGAAATTATGGCTATAACATCTGCATAGCTCATTATTTGATATTGTTTTAACAACAATACTAAATTAAAAAAAGCTCCCTATTTTAGTTCTGTGTCAACAGTAAAATGATATGAACATTCGTACTTTGATTTTGATATTTTCCCGTAATTTTCAGTAGCTAACCTGGTTAAAATGGTATCACAAATTGTTTCATTATTCTACTTAGTCTATTCATTTTGAGGAGTAACTATTATTTTGTGTCTATTGTCTAAAAATAATCTACTTTGTTTATGCAACTGCACTCCAAATTATTATAAGAACAGATTAGACTTTGATATATTACAAATGCCACACCCTGTATAGTGTTGTTCTGAAATTAAAATTTTCAGTTGAGTTGATAAAAAATCTAGGAATATAGAAATGTAGAGACTGTTCCGAAAAGGTCATTTCAAAATTCAATCATGTGTTGTTTGAATCAAAATAAGTCGTCTTAAATTTACCTAGTATAAATGTATTTAGTTGTCTGGCTGCGGTATGACTAACCTCGCAGGGCTTAATGTATGTTGTCGTGCATTAAACCCAATTCCATGCTCGTACCCTGCAGACACATTTAGTATTCACAGCATAACATTTTTACGGGAAGACTCGCCTGCATCCTGACATGCTTCATATTTAAATCAGCGCCGCACATAATTCTATTTCCAGGCGAACCCTCTCTCCTTTCGGCTAGGTAAACATAACAATATTGTTATGGCTATATCTAGCGGAGTGCACTGCATTCCGTATTCAGTGGCGAGTAAGGCAATTTGCACATACGTCACTAGCTGGGGAATACACCAGTGTATTACAAGTGCCAGGTCTCGGCGTGAATGAGTGTGTTGGTAACCCTGGAGGGCCCTCGTCTCCGGAGACACTTGTACCCGCTTCCGGCGACTTTTCCACAATACATTGAATCACCACTATCGTCACACATTTCAGCTCCACTCTGGGCTGAGTTATTTTTGTGCGAGCTTTTAAAAATGCGAGGCGGTGACTGCCCGGGAGGCCTTCAGGATCCTAAGTGAGGAAATGTATCATGGAATTTTGAACGTACCAGATCAAATTCGAGGACAACTGCCAGAGATCGTTTATCTAAGTGTTTCCAAAATTGAGAGTTTTGTGTCATGAAATGTAAAATTAAGCTCGTTAAACTGGATAATAAATTTGTTAAGGCATAGAGATCGGCTGTCAGCGGAATTATTAGGCAAGATATACGAGTATATTGAAAAAATTGTATGTAACTATATTACAATTTTACCATAATTATGGGAAATAACATTACTGTACAAACTATATAAAAATTACTTAAAAAATAAGAAAAACACATTTTTTGTGCTTTTGCTACATGTTTGTAGATTTGCTGTAAAGTAACATATAGGGCGGCCAAATGAAAACGAAACACAGCCATTTTCAGGAACTGCGTCAACATTCTAGAAAAACGCTCAGACTCCTCAATTTTAGATTAAAGGGGGACATTCTTTGCTGGTATTTTTGACTCCACTTTCACCTCCAAGCAAGGGTAAGCATCACCCCAAAATATTTAAATGGCATTGGGGGGGTTGAGTAATATTTATTTTGTAACCTCTTACAATTCTCTTTACAACAGACTTTAAATTTTATAATTCCGCCCAATACTTTGAAAAAAAATATATATATTGAAATTTAAACTATATGTTTAGTTGTTTAGCGACAATTGTGACGATTTACCTTCCCGTTCAAGAAAAAACTGCATTCATCAGAAAAACAGATGTTAAAAAGGCACTGTGGATCGTTCTCTGCTCGCTCATTCATTATTTCGTAAAAAGGTAAATGTTTGCAAAAATTACTTCCCATTGACTATGGAAGACGATTACACTATTATGAATGGTTTCGAGAAAACATGAATCATAGCTTATTGAACTTAACATTTGTCACTGACGAACCATGGTTTCATGTATCTGGTTATGTAAATAGCCAAAACTATAAAACCTGGGCTGCAGAAAATCCTCATACATTTGCAGAAACCAGTTTACATCCCGTAAAAATTCGTGTTTGGACAGCGATATCAAGAAGACGTATAGTAGCCTACATGGTTAACTATGACTGAGTACAAAAAAATTAACCACGTGCTCAGGGAGACAATAAAAAATTTATTCCAGAATTTTAGCTCGATATTTAAAAAATGGGGCAAAACCTTTTTTTTCTACGGAAAGTCGGCGCCTATGATAAGAATCGACTGAGATGGCTTAGATTCATAGATAATAAAGCTTACATCTTAACAAATGTCAACTACCATGCGGTCGTTTTGCAGCGTTTCTAAATGTAGAAACGACATAAATTAACATTCGTATTAGTAATAATACCTGATAGATAGGTAACAGTTAATCCAGTTCACTCCAGTATTTTGCATTCGTTTTTCACTATTTTGTTATAAACTGGTGAAACTACATATTCGCTCATTACAACCACTCACTACCGATAAAAGACACTTCCCATAGGTACAATTAGATAAAATGCCTATTTATTATAAGAAAATCGGACGAAAGGAATGGGTGGTACTAATAATACGGCGGCAGCCTTGACCCATAACCTATAAAAACAAACTGGCGAACTATATTGTGGAAAAATTTCTGTACCCGACACATATTCCTTTATTTAATAACGTTTAAAATTAAAATAAGGTACTAAAAACTGAAGAAGAACAAAAAATTGCAACGTAAACACAGCAGTTAAATTATGACATGACAGTGATACTGACTGAGCGACTGTTGGATGACTTGCTTGTTGGTTGTCTACTCCAACATTGGTGGCGTTAAATAAGGATTTAAAAAATTTTTTTGAAGGGTGATTCCGTTAATTCTTATTTTCCCTATCCCCTCTTAAAATATTTGTACTAAGTCATAGTTAACCCTGAATATATTTTTCTACGAAACTATAAATGCTGAAAGATATCGAACCCTTATTTTAGAGCCATTTTTAGAACAGTTACATGAGGACCACCTGCAAGTAGTTTGCTTTCAGCAAGACTGAGCAACTGCTTTTATGGTAATCGACTGATTATGTAGGTTTATGGCCAGCCAGGTCTCCGGATTTAACTCCGTTGGATTATTTTTTGTTTGAAGATTTGAAAAATACTATATTTAAGACAGTGATACACACTATCGAAGAGTTAGAAGCGGCAATTATTCGAGAAATTAACAACATCACAGAAGAACAGCTGCAAAATGTATTTGAAAATATGCACAGGAGGGTAAATGTATGCATAGCAAGTCAAGGGCACCAATTTGAACACAACATGTAATTATTTTAATTTGTTAATTTTTATTCAAGTGGTAAAATACTCAAGCGAAGATAAATAATTAAGAAATACCACAAATAAATTCTTTTAAACACTACAATATATAATGTTTTTATCCCAAATACTGTAAATAAATTTTATTACAGTAAAATATGTTTCTTTTACTCTGCAATACAATAAAAAAATCAGTTGTGTTCACATTATATACTCTTTGTTTTCATAAAAATTTCAATTTGTTCATCAACTAGAGAAGATTGGTACTTTTATTTTTCAAACGAAACAAATAAACGTTGTTTTCGTCAGTAACTATGTAATATTAAATTTTATGTATTAAATTTCAGTAGTCGAGCAATTTATTAAGTTATGTATACTCAATTTAAAAAAAACTATTTACATTAGTAATCCCTTCAACCACACCACTGATGTTTAGGGATTTTTTAGAAAGTGCTGCCAACAGAGCAATGTTGGTTGCATATGTACGTAGATCACGTGGCGTGTAATAATTTCTGAAGGTTCTGTATCTATAACGTAAATGATAGAAGGTATTTGATGAGATGCGACGTATCAAATGGTTACTTTCGCGAAAGAATCGTTTCATATGCCGATACGAAGGCTCGAGACGTGAGATATCACACAAGCAGTTTACCAAGTGTGTGCAAGTGTGGAATGTCTAAGTTAAAATGCGGTTCGATCTGTTCAATACTCGATTTACGATTTGGTACACATGCATACGATGGGTAGGAAGGGCCGGACCTGTTTTATGGCATCCATGATCGCCTGATCTGAACCCTTTAGATTTCTTTGTTTGGGGATATTTGAAGACATTAGTGTATGATACTACTGTAAATAGCCTGGAAGAGCTGCAGCTACGGATTAATCAAAAGTGTCAGGAATATCATTGAGACGAAGATGTCGTGCCTGCTTGGAAATGAACGGAGCGCACTTTGAACATCTTCTGTAACTTTGTTTTTTGTTTGTTAAAAGCTTCCTTTGTCTGTTTATTCCTAATAAAATAAAATGTTTGAAAAACGAATAGTGCTCCATATCTCCGCAACCGTTACTTTGCGGACCCATGTTTATTAAGACTTTTCTGCTTATTTTGGTTCATACTATTACCTTCTGAAATATTTTACTCTTTTTTTTAACACCCTGTATTGTGAATATCTGTTCTGTATCTAATTTTTTCGTAAAGATATGGTGGTGTTTTAAAAATTATAATTTTATGGAATAGGCCGCAACTGTGAAGGATGTGTCTCTGCTCAATTTTTAACCAACTAATT
Organism: Monochamus alternatus; assembly: GCA_037114965.1. Lineage (NCBI taxonomy): Eukaryota > Metazoa > Arthropoda > Insecta > Coleoptera > Cerambycidae > Monochamus > Monochamus alternatus. Next base: position 77,474,342 of record CM073431.1, read on the forward strand.
TCCTCAGTTTTTGGTGAAAATTCTTATAAAATTTACAGAATTTTTCATAATTGGCTGCTAAAATTAGAAACCGAAACAGAACTATTAAAATATACATATTTTGTAAATGACAAGAAAATTAAATTTCCATAACATTTGTAAAATTACCATAATTAATGCGGTAAATATCATGTAAATATAAATAATTTCTTTGGAATTTTACAGACATTTTTTAGAGTGTATAGTTATTATATGGTTTATTCAAGTTTTTACCCTCATTAATATTCATAACAGAATCTATAAGTAAAATTTATAGGGTATTGTTTTGTAATCGTAACATAAACCGTAAAAGTTCAATGTTTTTTTTTATTGTTTTGTACGAAAGTTCGTTTTTGTTCTCCCAAAATAAACTCCTTAGCCGACCCAAATAAGCCATAACATCCGTCCCCTAGCTCGGGACTTTATACTAAATGAACAAAAACTCGTACGTGTTTCGACAAAGGAAGTTTGGAAGCGTGCTCCAGATTGAATTAGGTGCGTCGTGATAAAATAAGTGACGCTTGAGGCGCTCAACGAACAGACTTAATCGAGACATTTTGTTTCTTGGATAATTCCAGATCATATCTGTGAAAGTAACGACCTATTCTACCGACTGATTTTGCGGGCTGGAGCTAAATGGTATTGAAGTGAGGCGTTTAAAAGGCAGACGGCTAAAAAATAAATATTCTCTTAAAATTAGTGCAGAGGTACACATATAACTTCAATATTAAAAAATGAGAAAAAATTACGGTAAGTCTTTACCTATGACAGTCATCGAGATGGCTTAGAAATGTCAACTACCTACCTGTAATTTTTTACAGCGTTGTCAAATGTAGAAAAGATGAAAATAATGGTTATTTATGATGAGTGTTACAAGTGCATTTTTAAGGAACGCATGTAAAAGTTATAACAATTTACATCAGTGCCTTAAAAACACTTTTAACACAAATATCATATAATATTTTTTCTACAAACAGCATTCAAAAGAATTAACCGAATAGAAATAAGTTAAGTTTTAAACAGCATCGTAGGCACTATATCAAATTTTCGAAGTGGGCACTTGCCAATGATATATATATAGTACTCATGGGCAACCATTGTTGTATTTACGAAAAGTTTGAAAGTTTTGGATTTGTCACTTTTAAAAGTTGTGCCTTTTTGCTCTTAAAAATTATAAAGCAAATATGGAAAAGAACAATCCTACCGAGCTACTTTGGACTTATTACCAAGAAAATCCCGGATTCAATATGAAATCGCATACAATAAGGCGTTCCTGGAAAATATACTGAAAATGTATTCTTGGCCTATTTTGAGGAAAAATCGAAGGTTTGGAAATCTTCATCTCTATGGTCTAATTATTCACTGATTAAAGATATGTTACGAATAAATAGAGAATAGATATCAGTAATCATTTTAAGCTCATTGCGTTTAAGTGTCAATGAGAAGGTTATCAACCCAAAAAATCAAAACTCTTGACCAGAGACCAAATTGAATGTCAACTAGGAATGCGGTCGTTTCAGTGGATACTGGTAGAATTGTGGAAAGATTTAATTTTTCAAATTGTATGAATTATAATATAAGTATTCATGTTAATAAAGAAAATTCAAATTGAATGTATTGCAAATTTACTGTCACAATGTAGCATTTACTTTAAGGCACTATTGCTTTAAAGTGATCATTTTAAGGCACTGGTGCCTCAAAGCAATATTTTTAATGCTGAATTTGAATTTGGGACTCATATCTCGTTAAAGGCCCCATCGGGCCCAAAATCTGATGGGCCCAATCGATTTCCCGAGAAAAATTACTAAGGAGCTCAGTACCAGAATATCAATTTGTGCCCCCTGGTCTTGAACAAAAAACGCTGCATAGGACCCAAAAATAGACGAAAAATTTTTGGGTTTTAACCAATTCGGATGTAAAATTTCCCGCTGAATACGAATCTGCAATAAAAAAGATGGGTTTGCATTTGAAATTTCAAAGTTGGGCCTCATATGTCGTATAAGACCCCATCGTCCCCAAAATCTGATAAACCCAATCGATTTTTCGGGCGAAATTACTAAAGACCCCAGTATCAGAATTACGATTTTCTACCCATGCGCGAAATAAATTCAACGTTTCCAGACTTTTGGACCACCCTGTATATTATTATATATTATATTATTTTATACAAACCTGGTCGATTATTGTTAATATTGTTGGTATTATTAGTACTAACAGAACTTAATTTCCCAGCAACACAAGAAGTTTAAAAATGTATCGGAGTAAAATACATTTTACACTAGTGGCTTACAGATGGAGACTGCAGACTACATGCGCAATCACGAAAGCGTGCATCAGATTCTGTCAAAAATACGTTATCGTATACGGTAATTAGTTTGAAATAATTTTGCAGTATTTACCTTCGCAAATTTAAATGTTCGCGTACTTTTTGTGTAAATTATGGGAGGTGGGACAAGTGTATATTATCGTCTGGCAGTGTAATACCAAAAACGTTCTCCCAGCAGACAAAATATTATGCCGAATCCTCTTTGAACCACAATGAATAACGGCTCAATGCTTTGGCGATAAATGTGTGGCAGTGTTTTTATGTATTTGTGTAGATACGGTCGAAAAAAGGAAAGGTCTCCAAACAACGAGATGTAGTAATTAAAAAAATCTTTGCAATGACGAATTTTAAATGAACATCTGTAGGAAAACAAAAATGGTTCAACATTGTTTAAATCTCTCCAAATATCAATCCTGGAAAAAAAAATCAGTAAGATAGGTGATCTCGGAAAATAATGAAGAGGGATTATTTTTCGTGTCAACATCCTATTGCAAACCTAATTTGCTAATAATATATAAGTATTTTTATATATTTTTAGGTATTAATAATATTGTGTGAAACTAACTACTCTGTGGACAAAAGCCCCAACCAGCGTTGAATTACACCCACAATATTTACCCATATATTCCTTATTATTAGCTTATTTACTGTATTAGAAAGGGATTTTAAGCTAATATAAACCAAATCTCCTACAATTCCTATCAATGAAGTCATATGTATGTTCTCTGATACCAAACATCCAGGTATGCTAATGAACAATTCCACAGACAAAGCTCTATTCAATAATTATCGAAAGAAATTAATCTAATTTACTAACCTGCTTTAATGAAACAAACACTCTATAAATATCTAACTTCACTTTTTGGCAGTGGGAACACGACAATTTAACCACAGTACATGAGATCTGACCTATTTCTGCATTTTTAGGATTGCTTCTTCAGGTGGCCTCCTAGACGTTTGGTATCAGAGAACATACATATGACTTCATTGATAGGAATTGTAGGAGATTTGATTTATATTAGCTTAAAATCCCTTTCTAATACAGTAAAAAATATAAGTATTCTCAAAGGGAGCGCCTCAATTATCCTATGGATATACAGGGTGTTCAGTAAAGAAAAGGCCAAAAGATGTAGATAGTTTGGATAAAAATAAGCTGAATTAACTCAACTTACCTTAATCCAAAAGTTGATACTAACGGAGCTACAGGGTGTCAAAGTTAAAAAATAAATCACATTTTCTTTATTATTTTTCGATCGCATCGCCCGTATTTTATGAAATTTGGTATAGAGGGGTTTCTTGGGACTAGAAATTTGAATATGTTGACGATTTTGATGTATCTGCTAGAGGGCGCCATCAACGATGGTGTGGACCTCTTTAAATCGCTACGACTTTTTTGTGCTACACTGTATCTCATTTCGGACTGGAAAAATGTTCTTCCCTATCTTTTCTAGTTAAAACAGGTACACCTTGTTGATGTTGCTAGAAGCAATGGTTTCTGAGAAAAACGAATCTAAATCTCATAATGCATGCAATTTATCTAAAAGTAAAGTTAAATTGTTGCGTAAGTAATGGGTCATGGGTAACAGCATAATACTACGAACAAAATAAATCACATTTTCGGATAAAATACGGTCAATGCAATCTAAAAATAATAAAGAAAATGTGATTTATTTTTTAACTTTGACACCCTGTAGCTCCGTTAGTATCAATTTTGGATTAAGGTAAGTTGAGTTAATTCAGCTTATTTTTATCTAAACTATCTACATCTGAAGTTTGGCCCATTATTTACTGAACACCCTGTATAATATTTACTTGAAGTCAAATGTTATCCTTGCGAAGACAATATATTTCTTTATAGGTGGAATGTAGCACCTACATTACAAAGGATAATGATAAAAATAACCGATTTTTGGCTTATCCGGGGAACACATAAATCATAAAAAAATCAATTGGTTATTGTTAATTAACATTAGAAATGGCCCATAAATACGTCAGATAGCTGGGGAAATGTCGCTACTACCCCGAAACCTATATAAACTACCCTTAAATAGCTTTAAATGGATAATTATTAATTATTATAAAATTCCTGTAAAATGACAAAAATGCTTGAAAATGATTTGAACAGGCAGTATGTCAATATAAAAAGTGATAAATGACTGTAAAAGTGCCCATTCAATGGCGAAATAGCGCCAATTGTTCTCACTTTGCGATCCCGTACTGAAAAAATGGCAATTCATCCTTGCGCCCATTTTTCAGGTCGCAATAGTATAAATGAACCTTAAAAGTGATTTAAGCATTTTTTCATTCTAAACGAATTTTACAACAATAAATAATGATTATCTATATTAAGCTATTTAAAGGCAGTTTATATAGATTTAGGAGTGCAATTAATATTTCCCGACTTACTTAATGTACTCTAGTTTTTTCATTTTTTGACAGTAGTCTATAATTTTTTTCTAGCAATAGGCGTTCCCTTGGACATTTAAGCATTATCTATTTTTGATGTCGAAGTAAGCTCACCATGAGCTTTTGAAAGTCTATTTTATAATTTTTAGGGGTGGAATTGACATTTTTACAGTTATTTATCACTTTTTTTATTGACATACTGTCTGTTCAAATCATTTTCAAGCATTTTTTTCATTTTATACGAATTTTATAACAATAATTAATGATTATCCATTTAAAGCTATTTAAGGGTAGTTTATATAGGTTTGGGGGTAGTAGCGACATTTCCCCAGCTATCTGACGTATTTCTGGGCCATTTCTAATGTTAATTAACAATAATCAATTGATTTTTTTATGATTTATGCGTTCCCCCGGATAAGCCAAAAATCGGCTATTTTTAACATCGTCCTTTGTTTACGGTTCAGCATGCTTAATAGCATACTAGGGGTAGTTTAGTCAAACGCGTGTTAATTTACCCCAAGGTCGCATAAGTCTCGGTTAGCATTAATTGTAACGAAAGCAGCCGCATACAGGGTATGTTTACTTGATATCCCTGGGGGCGCTCCGGGTGGAATTAAATGCGCAAACTTTCGTCCTATATCCTACTTTCGGCTAGTTTTTAACTGCAATCCTGGCGAAGCCACCCGTCGAGGATCGCAAGTGGGAAAAACATATGTAAATGTGTTCGCTAGTAGTTGTAAATCACGAAAAAAGCGCACGACATTTCTCGTTTATGCTTATACGGGTCTGCGTGATAAGGTCCTGGAGAACCAATGATGCATTGTAAGCGAAAAGTATAAATTTTATTAGCAAATATATGCAGAAACACGATTTTTCTACCTCCGCGCTATTTCATATGAAAAAGCTGGGATTTATTAAATTTCTCTCTGGTTTCTGTAAAATATTAGAGGTCTGAATGGGCCCACTGTAGCCACCTAGGTGCTACAAAAATTTAAGCTTTCCCGTCAATGATTACCAAGCATTTGGAGAAATGGTTTAGTAACTTTACTAAATTAAACTAAAGACAGAGCGTCAAAAATAATCCAGTTTTGGTGCTGACAACCAAACTTTTTTACTAGCTGAGAATTTGAATGGATATATTTTATGGAGCAAGAATTTCAAAAGTAGTATTCATATTCTCTGAAGTTATTTATTCTTCTGAAAAAATAAAGTTTAATTAAATAAGCCAGATCAGTCAAGGAACAAAAATCACATCATCATAAGAGGAGATAAGTAAAAAATGATTTTTGTTATTTTTTACTTATCTGCTTTTTTCAGTGTGAGATTTTTTGGTTAGGCAAACTTAGTTTCAAAAATAACCTTTGACTGATCCGTTTGGCGCAAGGGCTGATTTAATTAACCTTTATTTTTTCAGAAGTGTGGCAAAAACCCAATCACACTAAAGAAAATATAGTATTCATTTTGTGCTAATTTATAGATCGCTCTAGTAGCGCGATATAGTAGCATGACAATCGACATGGTTTAATTGTCAGCCTGCTGTAGCAGTAAAGCATTTGGTTATAATAATATTTATGTGAGAGCAAAGCAAATAGACTAAACTTACTTTATGAATTTTAAATAAAAGTATTTAAATATCATCTTCATAACATTTAAGATTGTAATTTTGGACAAAAAGATACATCGAATTTCGAGCCCAAAAGATAGTGTAAAATATCACAGAAACGATTAAATAAATATAGTGTTTTTTTTTTCAACCAAACATTGACTAGAAAAACTATTTTTTTCATAAAATAACTTCTAGTTATGATCTTATTTTTCTATTGAATACTACTGGTTCTTTGAATTACAACTAGCATATCATTTCACCAAAAATTTACCAGACAGAGAAGAATATTTTCATAATTATTTTTGTTTTACCTATTGTGAGGTAATGTGTGACTGTTCTTCATTAAATGTCCCGTCTTTATTGGTGACAGTACGGTGCTTTCACCGAATATGTCACATCCACCTTTAAACATATAAAAATAATACCTGTATTATACTCTTGGTGTACTCACTTGGCTCCTGCGAGACTTAAAGGAATTCCAAGTTTTAATATAAATACAAATTTATTAAAATAAACATAACAACAATCATACTTACAACGTTTCGGTAAAATCTCATTTACCATCTTCAGGTCTTCTTATTTCTGCTTCGCGTTACTACGTAAGCCGAACGTAGTAACCGAAACGTTGTCATACAAATGGTTCTTTTGAAGACCATGCAGATTCATCGCGGAAAGGAACCCAGGCATATATATATATATATATATATATATATATATATATATATATATATATATATATATATATATATATATATATATATATATTTATATATATAAGAAAAATGCCCTAAATATATTTTGCTAGGTAAATTGAAATTGTTTGGTTAGTTCTTGTTCATTACATTTTCGTAAATTCTTTACAAACATCTAAAAATAAAAATATTCAATAAGGAAATAGTTTCACTCACTGTAGAATTATTTAGAAACACTTTTGATATTCGCAAGAATGGGAACATCTTAAGACTATTGTAACCAACTGTTTGTATACCTAACGGTGGTATTTTAGAGACGAGTAACTTAATATACCAATCTTTGCTCCTTTAAATTAGTTGAGGGTACTAGAATCGTCGAGAGCCAAATTACTGTTTCGAACTTATAATGCTATCGTTCTCGATACTGAAATTAGTGCCGCCTCTAATTAGAATCTTCTGAAGTCATTAAATGTCTGCACTGGAAGCAGTGCATATTAATTGCTTATAATAACCTTCCCTGGAAGAAAAATAAACTTTCAGGTTGTCGTCGACAGAATTACTTTTGTTTTTAGCGCTTCGCTTTGGAATGAAAGAGCAAAGAAAATTTTTAATTAGTTCAAAGGATTTCGAATGACGTATATAAAAATTTACTTTTGGTAAAAAGGAATAACAAGGATGGCATGAAAAAGTAAAGTCTTCCACATTTCGATGTGAAGCAAAATACAAACTGTTTAGACTCATAGCTAAATAAAATATAAACATTTATTATTTATCAACCCTGATTTTATACCATCATTTTTATTTGAAGATAGTGGTTTTGTAAGAACCTTTAAGTATTGTTTTATTACTGATATACTTGATATCTCTTATAAGGTATTTTGATCGACTTAACCATGATCTGATGATATTAGGTGAATTGAATAGTATTGGCTTGAGTGGTAATTAAAACAAATTATTCAATTCCTAAAACTACTCTGCAGCCTAACGCCCCGACCAGCATCGAAACCCCTATAGAAAATAGCCACAGTTAGGCGACAGCAGTGCCACTAGATATATATTGGTTTGTAGCTTCATTATGTATAAGAATAACGAAATATTAATGTAATCAAATTGCTATTTAGAATTTTTGTCAGATACATACGTAATATAATACTTGTAATATATTCCTATACACATGGTTCTCCATTTTTATGTTTATTTATCTGTTACAGATATCTTCAGTATATCTGTTCCTGTGTTTTAGTGTTTATTCTTTTTATGAACTGGGAATTTGTGCTATCTGTCAAAAAATAATCAAATAATATAGAAAAACTATTATCAGGTTTGCTGTCTAAATAAGCCAGGTTTTTCTTTATAGAACTTCTTTTTTCTTTGATAAGTTCAGTATAGGTACTTTTCTTTTCTGTTACTTTCACTAATCCAGAGTACAAATTTTTCTCCATTCTCCATTCTTTTCAATATACACGTTTCACCTATGCCAGCAATTTTCTAAACCTTTGGAATATTCCTGAACTTTTGAATTTAACGATATTAATGTTGAATACGTGCAAGTACCTGGTACATTGTACAACGTTTAAATGATACATATCAGCAACAGTATGTAGGATGCGGATGACCAGGCATCGTGCATTCCATACAATAACCCGCTTGATTTTTACCTAAGAGGTTAGTTGAAATTACTTGCTTACGCAGTTCCTATTGAGGATCAGTTTTGGTAGTAAACATTAATTCAGGAACACCCTGTATATGAACTGAAAACTTACTTTCAAAGTGGTTTCATCTTAATTAAAACTTTCATCAACCACCATTACTTAATTCTTTGATCCTTTTTTAAAGCTCGTTAAGGTTTTGGTGGTGTTAATCAACTCTAAACTTTTAATGAATTCTGATTTTTATTTATTCGAATATATCCAATTTAAGTCCATAAAGGTATTATATTTTTATTGCAGAGATTTGAGAAGAGCTTAATCTTGCAAGCATTTTTAAGGAGAAACATTAAATTCAGAAATTGATTTTAAAGGGGACAACTCTAGGTTTAAAAATAACTAAATTCGAAAATATACTCGAACACGTTAATACCAAGTCGTTTGCTGAAATATACAGTGCTTTCGAAAAGTAACGAATAAATTAATAATGTTTGAAATTGAGAAGTTTTCGAAAAAATCCCCTGGGACGTCGATTTTGTTTTTACGACCCATATTTGTGACGTCATCGTTGTTCGAGATATGACGTCATCGACAATTTTTTTAAATAGCAACTCTCATTTTGACCATGCCATTTGAAAGAGCGTGTCATTCTACATACATACATCATGAAAAATTATGGTGTTACATAACAAAAATTTCAAGAAAATAATGTGAAGATTTAAAAATTTAATTTTAACAAGAGTGCCTTTTTTAAAAACAAAATCGACGTGCCAGGAGATTTTTTCGAAAACTCAATTTCAAAAATAATTAATTTATTCCTTCCTTTTCGAAAACACTATATAGCGTTATTAGTAAACCTCAACCTATAATATACAAAGGCATATATTTTTATTTTTATTTCAAATAGATTTTACACCTGTTTTGGTTTCGAATTTGAATGATCGTAAAACAGTTCCAAATAGTTTGTCATCGCTTAGTATTTCATATTAGTAACAGAACAGAAAACTATAGGAACCCAACAAGTCTATTGCCTTCTTTCCGAATAACCTAAAGTTTTATTGCATCCTAATACACATGTGGTGGTAATAACGTACATACCACTTCAAGTTATGTAACCACTTGCTGGTAATTTCCTGAATTGATGGAATTCCATATCTGTTTGATGCTTGATAGAAATATTGACGATATTATCAGACTAGCATCCCCGTTCTACTAGCATTGATATAGGAAGTACTTCCGTCAGATCCACATCATGATTAATTGCCTCTACCAAATCCATCAATAGCGTATTAACCTGGCTGTTTATTAATGTGTTTGTGTTCTTTAACTACGAGTTAATTAGCGTTAGATTGCTTTTCGTAGGTAAGGTGTAACTTGCTATTAACATTACGGCATGAACAGTCAAAGTTTACTGAAAATTGAAATACCGTGAAACATAAATTTGACATGCGAGCTTATAATGTGTAATATAAAATAGAACTACTGTTATACTGAGAGTCATCGTCATTAGTATGCATTTGATTTTGATAGTTTGAGGACGTTAATAGTGTAACAGGTATGCTCAGCATGATACAGTTTTTGATACAGGGTGTATCTTAAGTGTAGATAAAAAATTCAGAGCCGTATTCTGTGGTCAAAAATAGGAGTTTTTGTTATGTAATGTGGGGTCTTAGAACGACCATTGTCCAGTTACAGCATATCAAAAATTAAAAAAAGAATCAGTTTTTAATTTCTAAACCGCTTGAGATAATTTAACCAAATCGGTGTGCATGTTTAGTGTGACAGTAGGTATGAAACAGCTTTAGAATCTTAATTGGTGAAGAAGAATATATCACCCAGTATAATATTACAAATAAAATAAGTCACCATATGCTCCATTATATGATCTTCACTTTTTTGTATTTACACTTTTTTGTATTCCAAATCGATTAACAACAACATTGATTTATTTGATCAAATGCATTTTTACACAGTTACTTAAAAATATCTTAGGGAGGACAGGATATTGTGCATTGTCAAATTAAGTATATTTTTTAAAAAGATGGCTTATGCATATTCAAATGCTGAAATGGCCAATATAGTTTACATTTATGGGTTTTCTGATGCAAATGGTACTAAGGCTAGGCGAATTTATAGAGAAAGATTTCCAAATCCGAGAAAGTTCAAAAATGTTTTTCAGCGTCTTTAGGAGTCAGGCTTATTTCAGAAAGATCAAATTCCTGGAGGACCTTTAAGCGTTACAACACCCGAGTTGAAAGAAGGTATTCTATACGAAATTGGAGAATACCCAAATACTAGTACTAGGAAGATCGCTGCAAATCTTAATGTGAATCATAAATTAGTTTGGTTCATTCTGATGTACGAACAGTTATACCCACATTTTACTAAGGTAAAAGCACCATATTCCGACGTATGCTGAATCGAGCCCCAATCCCGTTTTATTTCCTAAGGAAAACTTTGTCTGTCAATATATTTAAACTGACAACGAATATCTAAACGCAATTAAATTTATCCGTTACAGAATTTATTAGATTGCACAGCAGCGCCAAAATTGCGGGGTAAACCACCCTCGTTTGAATCTAGTTTTCATTTAGTTCCGACCGGGACAGTCTAGGTGTCACACTGAGTGAAGAACGTCTGCATTGCATTTTGGTAAGTAGATCGATTGAAGTGATTAAAAATATTTTAAAAGTTAAAAGTTTTTCTTTACCCAAGCGGGTTGCATTTTTCTTTTATGCGAATGAGAAGGCTTTGAAATTAAATTTTTATTGGTTTTGGTTTATTATTTTGACACAAACACCTACAAATACGTTTAATGAATACGTCGGAATAAGGGCCCGTTTTTGTTACCAGAGTTAATACCGCTGTAATACGTCGAAATAAGGATTTTCTTCTGTTTTATCAAAGTTTACAGAATATTTATTCTGTAAACTTTGGTTTTATTCAAATCAAGTTTTAAAATCTATATGAACTGCTATTAGAAAAAAAATTTGGTAAACTGTAAATTAGGCCTTAATATATGCTAGGAGCAAAATACGTCTATAGATTTCTCACTAGAAAACTAAGTTTTTTATGTTAAAAGAATGTGTCCTAAAAGATTTTTTTTAATAATAACTATACCCACAACAAACTTTAAATTTTCAATTAAACTAAAAAACATTTCTAAAGTGAAAATATTCTTAATTTAGGTAAAAAGTGTTTAAAATTTTATTATTATTTGTTTTCTTTCAAAATATTGACACAAATGTGACAAAACCTTTTAAAAAAATACGTCAGCATAAGAATCCGCTTTTTATGGTCCAGGAGGTAATTCCGCCTTAAATGGGCTCATGTACGTACATCTAAAATTTTGATTGTTTGAGCCTTAGTTTTTGAGATATATTTTTTTAAAATTTATTTTATAACAAAAAAAAGGACCTACAATATAATTTTAATATTTAGGTTCAAATAAAGAGGCAAAAGTTTATTTTCTAAAACGAATAATTTATGTTTATTTAAGATTATTATTATTACCTTAGTTGTTAAAAGGTCCTTACTAATACGCACTTCAAACAAATTTTCACTGCCTACTCGCCGTGTCCTTATCTTTTCAAACCTCGTTTTTGCCTGTTAAAAACTTATCGTCAATAGTCTGCCTCTTTACCGGTAGCAAACAGTTCAACATATTGTAAATATTATTATTAAAATAATGCATATGAATTTTATTTCAATTTCATTACAGAAATATACAGTGTGATACATTTCAAAGTGTTACAACAGTACCTACAAAAAGTAATCTTATGTAAAGGTTGAAAATACTACAATTTCAATAATTTTATAACTCGGAAACTGTAAGGATTTCGATCGATACTGATTCCATTTTTCATGACACATTTATTTCCAAATTTTTTTATATTCTGAATCACTCTGTATAGAAAATATGTATCAGAGTAATTTGATACATTGTCTGCAGCCGGAAGATGTGATGATGTAGAATTTTATTAAAATTGTGTTGCTGTATGGGTAAGCTTTTCTAGACTCGTGATAAAATAAAGGACCGCCCTATTGTCGGTCGAGGCAGTTTGTTTCAGATCAAGAGAATTGAGTATCCGTAAAATTAATCAGTCTGGCGTGTATGACTCGGACATCAATTTATTAATGTTGGGAATGGCTGATTGATTAGAGCATCTGTGCTCTCGCAAACTATAATATATTAAATCCTGCAAGGCGGTACACAAGCTTACTAGTTGCAGATGGCGGCGCCGCAATATAATTATTGCAGCGATCTCTACATTGCTTCACTATGACACATTTCCATTAAACGACACGACGTTTCTGATTGTGCCTTGTAGGAGCAGCCACATGTCGCAGTTTCTGTATTTAATTATTCTTCACGGCAGCGAAGTTTCTGCCTCAAAGCACAACGGCGACGACGCCTGTGTTTATGAAGCCACGAGCTTTACGTCTTATCTTACGCACAGTGCATGCTCCTGTATTTCCTCATTCTTTAGATCCATTTTTTGAATTTTATCACAAGGACAAATTATTTACAAAACAAAAGTGAATTGCATAAACATATTAAGTATCTGATGCAGTATGTAGTGTACAAGAGCGTCTTAACAATATTGTACAAAGAAGATATGGAAACTATAAGATAAATAAACTTAAATATTAAATACTATTGCTATTAAATCTCAGATCAACAGTTTCAACTATCTGATTAAAGGTACTAAAATTAATATCATATATATCTGAAATTTTATTGAAATTTTGACACATAATATAGATGGAGACATTGTACGACCGCGAGACCTTGCTCTAATGCAAATATATATTGCAAATTCAAATGAATGTACAATTTTGGCGAGAATTTAATCGAGGGACATGAAAGGAAAACTGACATAATAAAGACGGACATTCTAAATTATTATGGAATAAATTGTATAAAATTTTGATACTTGCTAGATCCCTGCGAAACTTTAAAGAAGGAAAATCAAACCTATTAAGTAAAGTAGCATGACCATAACCTCTTTCTGGATAAAAGCCATCAGTTTTGAGTGAAATAAATTTAAATTTTTTTTCTGGATACTTTCTAAATAAAGCTTTAGATAATCATAACATGGATACCACACTAACGAACAGTATTCCAGTTTAGATCTTACGTACGAGTTGTAAAGACATTTTAAAGCTGCTTCGTTAGAGAACGACTGATAATTGCACATGATACAGCCTAGCATCTTCAAAGCAGATGAAGTAATATCACTGATATGTTGACAAAATGTTAGTTTCGAATCAAATAAGACGCCCAAGTCTTTTATAGAGTCCACTCTGTCAAGTATCTTCAGATCTAATCTGTAATTATATTCACTACATTTAACTGAAGACAATTATTAGCCTACCAGTTGTTCAATATATATATAATTGGTTTTGCAATCTTTGACAATCCCCAATATCTGATATTTTACTAAAAAGTTTAAAGTCATCAGCAAACAATAGTTTCTTACACTCCAGCTCAGATGTTAGATCGTTAATAAAATATAAAATAGCAAGGGCTCCAAATTGGATCCTTGAGGGACTCCAGAAGTTGCCTTGAAAATATTAGAATTGTGTCCAAGATATGTAACGTATTGTTTTCTGTTAAGAAGGTATGATTCAAAGAGATTACACAAATTAGAACTAAACTGAATGTCTCCAATTTTTGTAAAAGAATTTTGTGATCGACACGATCAAACGCCTTAGCAATGTCTGTGTAAATCACATCTACCTGCCTCTGCATATCAAGTTCATTGGACTGGAGTTCAGTTAGATACCGTGGATCCGCCCAGCATGAAACCATGCTGATCCTATGATATTACGGTTTTTGTAGCAGGGTAGATGCGATTATAGACAGCTATCTCGAATATTTTTGAGATATTACTGAGCATTGAAATCGGTCTATAGTTCTTAACTTCGGAGTTTTTACCACTCTTAAAGATCGGACATACTCTTGACAACTTCCATATGTCAGGAAACGTGGACGTATTTAGCATTAAATTATAGATAACAGATAGGGGTTGTAAGAGAGCTCTTAAACAATCTTTCACAAAAAAGCTGGGATCTTATCATGACCCGATGTCATTTTGTGTTTTAAACGCCTAATCGCTTTTAATTTTCTTCATCAGCTAAATTTACTATATGCAAAAGAGCTGCATCATGACTACATAATTGCTGAGCGGAATGGTCTATGTCACTATTTGTTTCTGAATACACAGAATTAAAATAATCAGCAAAAGCGTTCCAATAGATTTAGGTGACTGGAAAGTATTATTCTCGTAAGTAATCAAATTAGGTATTCTAGATGTACCCTTTTTTGTTAAATATATGACCAAAATTTGGTAGGGTCACTTACTACGGAATTTTGTACATTATTTAGATGGTTTTTTGTTAGCAATATTTATTTGACTTTTTATCAATACAGTTATAGTAAATCCTAAAAGTATATATATTTTAGGTACTTACCATTTTCTTTGATCAAACCTCAATTTAAATATCCATCTCCATTCGTTGGAACACAGCGAACGAAAATTAATTGAACATAACAACGCGACATAACTAAAATGGCATGTGCTGGAACTGTTGCCGTACGTACTACACAGTTATGCACGACTAATCACGAGTAGGGATATAAAACAAAGTGTGTTAAGTTAACACAAAATGGTGTACTTTTAACACATTATTGGTAAATATTACACAAATGTATATTTTATTATAATTTTAACACATTTTGTGTAAAACATATAAAAAAGGCAAAATGTGTAGAAATATTAACAAGGAAATTTTACACATCCTGAATTACACTGCAACTTTTCTACAGTGTAATAATTTATTAAATGTTACTTGTATTTACTGTAAGTGTTCTGTTCAAAATTTAGTTTGACTGTAAGTATATTTTGTAAATGTAAAAGTTTATATTTAATATTTTGAGGTTAGTATAGCGACAGAAAGCAGCAGTTCCACTTTGCGCCAATATCCTTCTCAGGAAAGATGATTTTGTATATATAGCTAATCGAACGAGACCATCCCTCTTTACTCGCATACATATCTCTGTAGGTCTGGACGTCTCGTGGAGGTGAACCCCCGTCCCCGGGCAGCCTCGGTTATTGTTGTAGCCAATGCTGGCAGTTGTTAAACAGTCCTATCTTCTGTCTTCGTCGATTTTTTAAATCTCCGGGAGTAATCCTTTCACGGCCGCGGTGTCGCGATTGCCTTCGGTCTCTAGATGTGGGATAGGTAAGAATTAGTTTGTAGCTTTGTGGGAGACACCAGAACGAAGAACCATAAAGGCCCTGTCTTCCATGTCGCGGATAGGAAAAGAAAACGGGGTAGGTTAAGGTTTAGTAAGTCTCTTCTTGTTTCTGCTCCTGATGGTTCTGTGAGAGATTTATTCTGGTCTGCCTTCTCGGTGGATATCTGAAACAGAGAAAGCATTTTATCGAGAAATTCGTTGATAGCAGAGAAGCTCCCATCTGATCCTGATTGCATTCACTTTAGACGGTGGCGTGTATTTAACTGGTTCCTGGTTGTTGTCCTTCGGTTTTATCCACTTGGGGTTTGGGGACCTTGGGGCAGCCTCTGAAACAGAAATGTTTGCCTTCTTGCTTCTCAAACTTAGAGATGATAGATGGTTAGTCTTGGATTTTCTTCTACCCGTCTTAAAATAAACGAAAGACATTCCTTGTGCAGCCTGTTAAAAATAATAATTGAGAACAGACATTTTTATAAAATATTTTCACATTACCATACATAAAACTAATTAAAGTTTTTCCCTCAGCTAAGAGTAATAGGAGTGTATATAGAGGGTGTCCGGAATACGAGTGCCAATATTGAAAGAGCTTCTATTTGTGACTAAAAGCAATAAATAACTTTGTTTTCTTTTTGTATCAGTATTTATGAAGTAAACGAGAGATTTCCTAAAAATGTATGCAAAATACAACGTATTGTAACGTGCGACAATATTGCTTTTAGTTGTTAACCTCAAATTAGCTATACATTGTATATGCTTATTTCGTATTGTGAATAGTGGGTATCGTTATTTTGTACTTAGTGTTTACTTGATGTTTGAGTGTATATAAACCAAAATGGAACTACTTAGTATGAGCTCCATGAGAATGACGCTGTTAATTTACAGTGAAAATCAATTTGAACAGTTATAACTATTTCAAAATGTATTCTGTGTTGTAAGAAAAGTTCTAAGAAATCCATTCACGGCAAGTGAATTTAAGGGTGCTTTTGATTATTATCTAGAACAACTTGACATAGTAGGTCTTTGATGTTGTCACATATTCAAGACCTATTTGTTGCCTAACTCGAATACCGTTAATCAAAGAAAAAAACATTGTTAAACCAATTATGTTTTGTTTGACGTAATTTAATATACAGCAAAATAAAGGCATTTATACACCCTGCATTATACAAAGGCGCTAATGAGCGCTAATGCTGTTTAACATGCCTACTGTATGTTTTGGGGTGGATACCTAAATTTAATTTAATTTTTCGTTTTTTTTTTAATATTGGGATTGTTTGTAGTCGTTCTAGCTACCTACTCGTACATCTTGGATAACAGCAAAACTGAGTAATACAACACACTTTCATTGAAACAAGCTATTGACCCTTTAGGGGTATTAACCCCAGTAACATTTTGCAATTTCGGAATTTACTATATAATGTAGTAAATAACCGGAATGGAGGAATCTTCTCGTCAGTTCTAAAACTTTCTTTTAGTAAACATTGAAATAAACTGAAATATGTTGCTCGCAGTTCTTACATAAATTCCATTGTAAACAGGAAAAATAAGAATATAAAGTTTAACAACTTTACAGTCGCGTTTTTATGCACACCAGTGTAAACAGGGAAATAGTAAAATTCATGAAATATCTTTTATACATCCAAATAAAACTGAACTATCAGGGGCATGCAGAAAAAGACGTTTCAGATTTGAACTTTGTTCTACGTCCCTCAAAGGGGTTTTTTAATTCAAATCAACTGAGGGGGATGATTTTAGGTCATGTATTTTTTCAAAATAGAACTCCAGTTTAGATACACTTGAGATTCTTTGTTGGTAAATAAACCATAAATAGAAAAAACACTGCAGGCAATATTCCTACTTTCAAAGGGATTATTTCGAGGATAAAAATATTTTGAAATAAAATGAAAGCAAAACAAAAACATACACAAAATTCGACTTTTAAATGTAAATAAATTTGTTTCTGTTATTTAAATGTGATGTGATGTAAGATTTCGATATATATGTTTCTATTTATTATATTTCAGATTATATTATAGAATTGATAAACGTATACTGTATTATTTCTAAAAAATCAAGCATTTTTTTAAATTTATTTAGTTTTATCTAGGAATGTAAGCAATGTATATACCTTTCAATTTTTTACAATAAATTTTTTACCGAATAGTCAAAATATTTTTAATCCTCTGTCAGTGATGGAACACATCATGAATAATACATCTACCCCTCATTCTAATAACGAGGATTAGCCCAGAAGTCTAGGAATTGTGCGGGAGAGGGGCGGCATATTATTATTAAGCAGGCCAGGAACGACTTACGTTAGTAGGCCCTAATCACCATTCAGTGCAGGAATGAGGGAAACCTGTAAAACATTATTTAGGAGGGGTGGTCAAATGTCAACCGGTATCAGTCTCTAACATTGACATATGCCGATATTCTTCCACCTTACCCTACACCCAGAGAGGGTGCCAATCCTCTCCATGAATACGTCTGATCTACGGTCTACCGGCCGCGGGATTCGTTCGACCGACCGAAAAAGAAAGACCATTGAGTATAAGAAATGTAAATCATAAGGCATAATTATGCATTTGATATATAATAATACGTTGCATCTAAAATAATACATTTGAGAGTCATATTACAAATATAATTAAAAAATTAAATAACAAATGAATCCTAAAATGGGTAAGAACACATTGAGAAAAGTTTCACATTACATGATCTTTCAGTACGGGAAGATTGATATAAAGAGGTCTGATTGACAAATATGATATAGTTATGTGGATGTTACATCAGATTATACCCTGAGGTATGTTATATACATGTTGAAAAGTTTTTATTTATTTATTTATCTATTTAATTGTTATTTTATTTTTACTTGAATAAGTAATTTTTTAAATATTAGTACATGTTTATTTTTTATATTTTGTTATCTGTTAAATTTGTTATTTAAATGTTAATTTTTGGCTTTTATGTGAAAAATAGGGCTACCACTAAAAAAATGGTAACGCGCCATAATCATTACTTCAGGAGTGTTGTGGGAAATTTACTTATACCTAACAGCAAAGCTTTCTAAAACTATACACATGCTCTGTTTATTTACACTGCAACAAAAAATCAAAACATATATGTATATTAATGCTAATTAAACTTAAAATACCTCCGTTAATACCTATTTTTATCTATATTAACAGATAATTTGTAACCTTTTCAGAAAAGTAATACGAGCGCCTATGCTTTAGAATACATCAGTTATATTTGCAGCTCATTTAACTGTCTATAATTCTTAGATGGAGTATAGTAACTCCAAATTAGTGAATAAGGTTTTAAACCATGGAACGCTGCAATTAATGAAGCAGATATAGTTGCGGCAAGAATTCAGATGACTTACGTCATACAAATAAAAGAATAATTCAATATATCTTCATTAAAATATTTAAGAAACTGCAACTGAGAATAATAAAATTATTTACTAACTAAATATTTGAACTATAAGTTACACTAAATTATACTGATGATTTAACAAGCCCTAAACCGGTCGATGTCTGGTGGGGTAGCCGACAAAGGTTCTTGACTGTTCACACAGGTACTACATGTGTAATTCAATAACGGTCGGGGCATTAAGCGGAGTAGTTGTTTCCAGCAATATCATTTGTAAAAAATATATGGTTTTAAGGCAACAAACCATCGAAAATTATGTTGACAATAAAAACGTTTGCGTGATGTCAGTCGTAACGTAAATCATCTGAATTCTTGCCGCAGGTACGGTATAAGATGTCATTGGAAGTCTTAATTTTAACTCTTATTAGTTAAAAGTCAAATAGAGTGAATACTAATTTTCGATTCCTTGCTTTCTTGTTTATCACATTTGCCCCTTAAATTATAATAAAACACTTAATTTAAAATCTCATAATAAGAGAGATAGTCGCGAACCCATTCATAAATTACCCAGTGGATTTTCCCGTTTTCTTTTTTAAGAAATGTAGCCGCAAAACATAAATAATTAATCTGTTTATTACCACTTTCCTCCACCGACTTCCGTCAAGACCCACGCCTGTCAAGTACGGGCGCTTCGAAAACCCACACCTCCCTTTAAAATAATTTAAACGAATGGCGACCATTTGTTTCAGAACTGCTACACCGCGTCATTCTGTTAAGTGGTTCCGGCCTGAGTCCTTGGGCGCTGCAGAGGGAGCCGCTCTGGCTTAAGAGGATCGTCGCGGAACACACAGGCTGCCACGGAGACCTACACGAAGACGATCTGGCGCCGTGCTTGAGGCTCAAGCCGCTGGATCAGCTGCTGAATGTGAAGGTTGACCCGCCCAGGTTTCTGCCAGGTTTGTACTTTATACTCAAATATGCTTGCCATGTTTACTTTCGCTATGTAAACATCGAAACGAGGTCTTTATCTATAAAACAAGCATATCAACTTCTTTAGTTATTTTCGAAATCCATTAACTGCTATGCATAATCCTCCTAAAGTTATAGGTAATAATGTAAGGAAGATTAAGTTTCAGAATTCGAACCACTACTCGATAAATGTACTACTTCTTGTGTTATATTCACTGCAAACGCGTCTGCAACTGAATATCTTCAATCAAATTGGTCAAACACATTTAACAGCTTGAAATCACTCCCTAACTCCTACTTCAACAGACCCTATGTGTGAAACTCCAACCACATTTGGTGAAATAATTAATGTAATAAAAGAATTCACTAGGAGAGGATTGAATTACAAGTAAATTTGAAAGTATGTGAACTGATATATAAATGAAACTCTAGCGTTTCTTTCTCAATAGATGCTACTACTACTACTTACATTTTAAATTAAAAACGTCACTAGTAATACCATTATTTAGATATGGAGACCAAGCCAGTTATCGGACGATATCACAAATCACTATAATTTCGAATATAATAAAAAAACTATTATTATTTGAACAACTCAATTCTTTCATACAGGCAGTATGGTTTTAAACCGAGGTCTCTACACAAGAACTGACTTCACTTAACTTTTAAAGTATACTTAGCGCTAAATAACAATAAGAGATCACTCAGTGTGTTCATATATCTATCAAAGGCATTTGATATTGTGCTGTTGAATACTATGGATGAAGCGGGAGTAAAAGGTCTCGCGTTTGAGCTTCTTAAAAGTTTTATAAATAGCCAACACTTAATAATTAACGCAGTGAACTAAAATATATCTATGTAGAGTACCACAAGGCCCAGTTCTGGGTCCCGTCTTATTCAACATCTATTTACATGACTTATTTTCCCTCAGTAAGGATCGAGAAATCATAGCATATGCTAACGACGTTTGCATCTTTTACAGTGATGAAGATTAAGAAACTTAAGATTTTGCTGTAATATTTGAATGGTGCCATTCGAGATTACGTACATCAAATTATGACAAAACACTATTTTTATCTATCTATGTAGATGTCCGTTCCACCCCTATCTTTCAAAATGACAATATCTATTACTATTTCAGTCCATTTAAAAATTTAAATATCTTTTTATTATGCTGGATAGTCACCGGAAATGGCATAAATACATTATATATGTCATGAAAAAAATTTTTAACATGAGGAAATGCAAATCATAATGTTTCATGGAACTTTGAATTGGCCAAAAAATAATTCTTAAAATAATATACAGAAAGAAGTCTTCCTACTGACCGATTGATCTCCTTGTTGAAATTTATGAATAAAATACTACCAATAATATAGAAGTAGTAGAAAAGATGTACCTAACTTACTACTTTCTTATAATATGAAAAAGTCAGCAGTTTTAGTTCCTTGTGGTTTCTTTAATAATCATTATTTGCTATTGCTTGCATGGTAGTCATTTTATCTTACTCTAAAATAGTAGTCAATATTAAAACCTAAAAAATTAATCTATATATTAGTACTTACTCGCCATAATGATTAAAGGGCTATTGATATTTATATTCGAGAGTATATTCTGAAATAGTTTATATAAATTGATATTATATTAATATTATATATAATTCTGAATTTCTACGCACGAAAAATTTCTACAAACTGATTTATATTTGGCATTTGAAAATGTATAGGTTTCAACACGCCCTTAGGTAGCAGTTCCTTGCTGCAGAAGTCAGGAATCAAGCTAGAATGATCGGTTTGTAGGTAACATAAAGTATATTTTACCTAAATTGATTAAATTGATATATACGGTGCAGAAAATTTAGGGACGTGTTTAAAATTAATTTAAAATAGTTGATTTCTTGATTTTTTTTTAAATTACCATATTATAATTCATTCATTCATTTGCTTTAAATTGTTCATAAGTTAGTAAATATAATTATATAATAAAATATACATTTTTTAAGAAAATCACATTTAAGTATCCAAAAAAATGTTTAACAAAAATTGAAGAGAAGCATCGTATAAATATATATTTTGTTTTTATTACTATAATGAGCAGTGTGATAATTTTTGTGGAAAAAAACATACATGCTTTCTAACTGATTATTTACAAAAGCTGTCTATCTCAGGCTGATGCATCCACCTGTAAGTAATACAAGAAGATTCTACTTCTACTGTCTTTTGATTAGAGCAGCATATTTTTGCACAGTGTTGAATTATGACATTGTTAAGGACCAAACAAAAACAAATTCTTCCTATGTTACTACAAATTCATTTATATTTCCATCCCTGGTGTCTAAATATAAATTAAAACCATTTGGATTAAGACGTTCCAACTTTTGCATAATTTTGACGGCACAACCGTGAAAAGGCCTCAATAACAATGTAATTTATTCACTCCGGCTTCATTATAATAATTTTGTAAATTATGCGTAAATCCGCTTACATTATCCCATTATTATGTTTGCAGATATAACATCAATTTAAAATTTATACAAATAGGATCAAGAAGTTGAAAATGCGAAGATAAAAATCTAGAAATTATTATGCCAGTTGTATTTCTTAACTTTTGTTCAATTAAATGTCTTTAAGAATAAAATTAATAATAATACAGAGTGAGTCAGTTTCTTGTGGTAGGATTTTAACAGTTGATCATAATCATTTAATCAGAAATATTCCTGTAAACATAGGTCTTGGAACTCTTTGTTTGCAAGGGTGTAGAAAATATACTTTTTTGAAGAATTTTCCTTAATATCTCTAAGACATCAGCATATATTAAACTGCAATTTGGCATTAATAACACATTAGTTTTGGGGGATCAACCAAATATATCTGTTATTCATTTCACCAACTAGGGATTTTTCTGAAAAGCAACATAATATCTAAATTTCTTAATCAATTCTGAACAAAAGGGCTTGTTTTCAATTTTTATATAAAACGAGCGGTTTTAAAGTAAATTGAACTAATTATCTTATGTCCTTAAATAACTATAATAAGCAACATTATTATTACGAGCGCCATGTACCTCAATTATAATACCCATCCAAACTAGGGACTTTTATCTGTTATGGTATTTATTACTTCATGATAATTTCCGTGACTTAATTAGTCGATATAAAAAGTAAAACAAGAAGTAAGTAGTCAATTTTTTTAAATATATTTTAGATTAACAAGTTAATGCAAAATGTAAAAAGTTAAATAAATTATAATAATCGTTCAAAATGTGAGCCGTTTTGTTGAATACACAAATTAACATCTAAGTTCAATAGAATTTATTCTGAACAAAATAATTATTCCCTAATAATTCATGACATGCATTTCTAATTCAATTCCTCCATTATTTTAATTAGGATTGCATATGCTTTTTCTTTCCAAAATTACTATACAAAAAAATCCATAGAGTGAGATCAGGGGATCGTAGATGCCACGCAATCAATCCATCTACTTGGAAAGTGATAGTCCAACCAGTTCATAACATATCTCCCAAAATGCGCTGGAAAATCATCAAGTTGAGACCCAGCTATTCTTCTTAAATTTAATAGAATTTTTCTACATATTGACAAGTATGTGCGTTTGCAAAAACTGTAAAAAGGGATACTAAGAAGTGTGGCCCAAATAAATAATTATAAATTCCAACCCGTACATTTCATTTCATGCTGAAAATGACTTGGTCGAACTAAATATGGATTTTTATGTGCTCACACATGCTGATTATGAATATTTACAATTTCTCGAAGAGTGAAGCAGGATTTATCAGTCCACAGAATGTTACACAAAAAAATTTATTCATTATGAATTGGATTGAGAGGGGAGGGGCGCTGACAAAAAAGTGAGTCTTCGTTTTTCGCCATCCTCGAACGGGTTGTAAATGAAAAGCTTGTTGGCGATCCCGTTTTAAATTTTAGCAAATTTTGGTTTGGGAAATGCCAAGAGCAATAGAGACTCGTCGAGTACTTGTTGGGTGTCTCCTAAATTCGCCCAAAACTCACAAACTAATTATCTCTTGCCGATAATTGACATTATTTTGTTATTCACCATGAGTGATTCTCAGTCCTTGATTGATAAAACTGGGAAGAATATTCATAAATACCGATGGACGGGGATGTTGCCTATTTGTAAATCTCCTTCTGTATTCCCTGGCTGTTTGCACTAAGTTTCCATTTGCGAATCCATACCTAAAATGAATATCCGCTTGTTCTTGATTTGTAAAAGGTTTTATAATGAAAAACAGCAGGCCCTTTGTAGGTGAAGTCGCGATGGAATAAAATTAGGTAGTTTGTTTATCACGATATCTAGTAATATAGTCATGTAAATTCAAGTTTTTTGTCATTCTTTCGTATAAACATAGAGGCTGTTTAGTAGCTAAAACTTTATACCTATATAAGACATGACAGATGAATTACAAAACGTATTTCGTAACGAAAACAAATAAATAACTAGAACACACAAAGGATAAAGTGCTTAAGAAAAACACTCTATGTAATTTTCAGAATCCACTAAACATTACCTTACCTTGAAAAATGTCCCTTACTTCATAATCCTCTCCATAAAAATTACTAAATTTATTCTGTGTTCATCCTTGAAAGCAAATGGAATAGTACGCTACAGCTTTGGAAATATGGAAATTACTTACATTTATTCATAGGCAAATTTATTCTGCGGTTGGCAAACTACCACCGTTTTTTACACACCCCACAAAGATAAGATCGTGCTGAAAATAAATACCTTAACCCAGTGTACCAAGAATTGTAACTTATTCATGGTACAATGATATTATTGTTACTGTGTTATTTACTTCAACGTAAATTTATTGTAGTAGTTTGTATCATGCCTATTAAAATGCACGGCTATGATAAAAAGAATTTATTACTATATTGTAAATATCTATATACAGGGTGATTTTAAATAAAGTAGCAAAAATGAGACCACATATTCCTTAGGTGAAAATAAACCGATTTAACCTA
Source organism: Monochamus alternatus (assembly GCA_037114965.1). Classification (NCBI taxonomy): domain Eukaryota; kingdom Metazoa; phylum Arthropoda; class Insecta; order Coleoptera; family Cerambycidae; genus Monochamus; species Monochamus alternatus. The sequence continues at coordinate 77,499,649 of CM073431.1, forward strand.
ACATATCTATATTCCAAGTCGCTTAATAAAAATGATACAAGGTGTCAGGGTTAAAATTTTATTTTCGATATTTGCAGATAACTTCTTAAAAAATTCAAATATTTACTTAAAATTTGTAAACCAGGGGTTTTTGCGGGTGAGAAATTCAAATTTGTTTCTAATTTTGACGTTACTAGTAGAGGGCGCCACCTATGGCACATAATGTTTCTTTTAAATAGCAGAACTTTTTTGCTGCTTAGTGTAACCATCTGATTATTGAAACAATCGATTCTCCTACCTGTTATATCTGAAAAAGATATACCTTGTTGAAGTCGTTAGGAGTAACAGTTTTCGAAATAATCCTATTTGAATTATTCAGTGCACCGATTGAAAACTGTTATCGTTTCAGGTAAATTGACTTTTTTTACTGAAAATATAGCAAAATGTTATTTGAAAAAGTTATTCAGAACGGTAAATTATGGAGATGTGCAAAATTTCAAAAAGATCGGCCTGCTTTGATAAAATCTTTGTGCTTTGTTGAAAAAAATGGTTTCATCAAAACTCGCCGATCTTCCTGAAATTTTTCACGTCTTCATAATTTAGCATAATGAACAACTTTTTCAAGTAATATTTTGCTGTATTTTCAGCAGAAAGGGCACTTTACCTCAAACCAAAATAGTTTTTACTCGGTGCACTTAGCATTTCAAATAGGATTATTTCAAAAATGGTTACTCCTAACGACTTTAGCAAGTTATACTTTTTCAAATAAAACAGGTAGGAGAATCAATTATTTTTATAGTCAGATGGATATACTAAGCTGCAAAAAAGTTCTGCCATTTAAAAAAAAACATGATGTGCCATAGGTGGCGCCCTCTACTAGTGATATCAAAATTAGTAACAAATTTGAATTTCTCATCCGCAAAAACTTCTGGTTTACAAATTTTAAGTAAATATTTGGATATTTTAAGAAGTTATCTCCAAATATCGAAAGTAAAATTTTAACTTTGACACCCTGTATCTTTTTTATTAAGCGACTTGGGATATAGGTATGTTAGGTTAAATCGGTTTATTTTCACGTAAGGAATATGTGGTCTCATTTTTGCTACTTTATTTAAAATCACCCTGTATAGCTAAATGTAATCAATTTTGTTACAATTCCTGTTAATTATGTATGTTATTTGCCAAATTCAAAATTGGAGTCAATAAATATCTAAAATAAAAGCTAATTAATTAATAAAGACATATCTGGCATAATGAAATAATTAAATGATTTTAAAAACTCAAATTCAGTTTTGATCATATACGAACGAATACGCATTATACGAATAGATGAGATCTGACCTTTTCTGCATTTCTATGATTTCATTAATGGAAATTGTAGAAAAACTGATTAGGAATAGCTTAAATACTTTCTTACAATACCAATAACAATTTTATAAAAGCAAATAATAAAGAATATATCGGTAAATATTGAGGGTGTACTTCAGAACTAATAAAATAAATGTATATAAAACGAATCACAGATGATTTATAATAACATGAAAAATAAGCTGTCGTCTATTGTATGAATAAATGTAACTGTGATTTTATCTTTATTATCTTTAAATTTCAATTGGAAGGTTCTGTTATTCGGAAGTCTGCATAGTACAAAGAGACGAATTGGCAGATATTTCAAAAAATTACTAACTATTAGTCCTGTTTTTTTACAATTAATGGTGGTCAATAGTCAATTGAATTGAGAAGCCAATGACAAAAAATCAGTCTTCGTTCTTCGTGACCCTTGAACAGGTTTTAAAAGAAAAGTCCCGTTGGCAAATTTTGGTTTGGGAAATGCCAAGAGCAGAGACTCTTCGAGTAGGTTTCTCCTACATTCGCCCAAAACTCTAACACTAATTCTCTCTTACCGAATTGACAATTACAATTGTGTGTATAGTGTTAGTAAGCATGACCGTAAGTGTTGTAGTAATACAATCTAAAAATATTATTTTGCCCGCATTTTAAATTTTGCAATATAATAAAAAGTTTTATAAATACATTTACCACTCAGTTACCATAGCAACGTACTTATTTGGTTTACTACAATTGTAGATTTATTCTACGACAAAATTGCATGAACAAATTTGCAGTAACTGTTTCATTAGTATTTTTCTCAGTGATAAAATGTTATACAAAAATATGCTTTTAGTTGCAGCGAAACGATAAGCAATTTATTTGCACAGAAATAATGTTACAACTTTTTTTTTTCAAGTCCATTTGTCTATCTACTTACACACCAAATTGCCTCCAAAGGGAAAATTTCTTGCTCGGCTGGCTTTATTCTTCATTACCGTGATTCTTTAACCAAAATAGCCCTGTCTTGGCAACTGCCTTCCACAGACGACCTATGTCAAGCTTTAATCAAATCGTGCAGGCGTGCCCGGATTAAAACAAAGGATCTATTTAAATTATGTATTACTTTTTAGACACTGTTTTAGATTACTTCAGGAAGTCGTGTTTTCTTTAAATAGTCTGTTGAATTTATACCTACTATTGTAACATGTGAATTGTATTTAAGTCAAACGAAAATATTAATTTTGTGATAGTGATTGCCTTATGTAAAGCAGTTCGACAATTACAACTGAAAAACACGGGGTTAATATTAAAATGTAGGATTATATTATCACGAAAAGGATGAAGTGCATATAGCAAATGTCATTAAATGGAATGCTAATGAACATTATTATTGATTCAAGTAACACACATAAATTAGTAGCCCTTATCTCGTAAGGGAGGGATCAAATAGAAAAATTTTATAGAAAGTCCCTCCCCCCCCCCTAAAATGACTCAAGGAATACACCCTCTAAAGAAGCGCACATCATTATGGGACACCCTGTATACAGCTTGCAAAGATTCGATAGCATCAAATAATTTAGCATAAACATAGTTCGAGGGACACAAATAACAAAGATATTTAACAAACTAATTTTAATTTCAATTGCACACATATAATCAATCAAAGCAAGATCATTACAAAAATTACATTGAGCTGTAAGTTTATTAGCATTAATAGAATTGTAATCTCCATTACAGCAAATTATTACTTTTCTATTAAGCTACCAGAATGTATACAGTCCGTTTAGAAAATCAATGGTAAGCAAACTTACATTTCTTAAAAATTTATTATATTGAACTTTTCATTCCGATTCCAATTAACATGTTCTGTATATGTGGAATGTTATATGAGGCATTTATTTAAAATTTCGCTATCTGACTTCACTACATTAAATTACCTGTTTTATTCTGAAAACATAATAAACAAAAGTGATAAATAAAGATTTTTTTTAATGTTTAAGTAAAAATGGAATCAGTAGTAAATAGCAATAAAATAGTATTAAATTACTTTAAAAAGCTAAGAAATGTTAAATAAATTAAAAATTCATTACTTTTATTTATTATTTTTCAAATTATAACAAGTAATTTAATATGAATACAGATAGCATAATACAATTTTATAAATACCTCAAATGTAACCCTCTATCTCAATGTATCCAGCAGCATTGTTGCCGTAATTTTCATTAGCGGATCTGTATATTAAGCAAAGAAATAAAACAGGTATATTTTTTAACAATTTCGTAAGTTGACTACATCACTACTAATAATTATGGTAATGTTATAAACGGAAAATAATACACACCTTCTTGCTTTGATTCTCCGTGCTTTCTGGACTAATGAAGTTGGGATTTGCACGTTAAAGGAAAAAAAGAGATTTTTAACAGGAAAAAAATTGGTTATGTTTCTGGAAAAAATATAATAGATGTCGTTATTGTTTCTGCCAAATCCCAAAGATAATATTTTCGATTCCATTTAACACCACTTGTCCCTAATTTTATTTAAATGTATTATATCCTCACAGTAGGGTCGTACTATCGAGTTTGAAAGAGCCTATACATTTAGATTTGTTGACGCGGGGACGTGATAAGACCACGAAAAATCTGAGTAGATGTAAACGTCTGTCTGTGTTAACTTCAACTTCAATAAATGCAGGTTATTATTTCAAATATGAAAGGGAGGTTATTATTTCAAATACACATTTATTGAAGTTGATAGGACGCAACCAGTGGCGGCTAGTGAAATTTCAAGTATGTCATATCTTAATAACCAGACATGGGACGCAAACCAAACTTTAGTATATATGTACTATGGCTATATGTATAGGAGAAACATTTTTTTTCATAAACTAGACATAATTCTACCGATAGGTTATTTTTTAATAAAACTTGAAACCTATCCGTAAAATTACATCTAGTTTAAGGAAAAAATGTTTCTCGAAATTTAAAGAAGCCATTTTGAAAATTTGAGCTGAGATTCCGTTTTTTTTTCAACTTTTTCTCGCAAACTGTAAAATCGTTCTTCTTCTACCAAAGTTCTCTATATGGCCACAGTACATACACCGTAAAGTTTGGTTTGGGTCCCATGTCTGGCTATTGAGATATGGCATACCTGAAATCTCACCAGCCGCCACTGGACTCAACCAGTCTTCACTCCACTCATATATTATTTCTTTCAGGGTTCGCTCCGTTCATCGACGGCACCATCCTGCTGAACCCCACCACTGCCCCGCCGACCACAAGCTCGTCCACGGTGGCCACTTCCGCCGGATTCGAGCTGGCCGACTTCCCGGAGCGTGACCTCCTGTTCGGATTAACCAGTACGGAGTCCTATCTCGACCTAAACGCGCAAGACCTCGAGTTCGGGTTCAACGAAACCAAACGTGACAGAATCCTAAGGACATACGTGAGGAACTCTTATTATTACCACTTAAATGAGATATTCTCGACGCTCAAGAACGAGTACACGGACTGGGAGAGGCCCACTCAGAACCCCTTGAGTGTTAGAGACGCGACGCTCGACGTCCTCAGTGACGGACACACCGCGGCGCCTTTGATCCGGATAGGGTATTTGCACACCATGAGCGGGGGCAAGACGTTTTTTCTTCACTTCCAGCACCACAGCGGCGAGAGGGATTTTCCCATGGTAAGTCGCACGTCGAGATTAATTTAGTTTCCTATAAATGCTATCTTCAAATAAGGAAAAGCGACAAATATAGAATGTATCCTTATAGAATACGATAGAACTCAACAATCTATTGTCTTATTTTGGCTGAACTGTATGGGATCAATTTTGTATGCGCATTAAATTAGATTCTGACTCGATTCAGAACTCTCACAAAACCAAACTGCGTTTTTATGACAATGTTGTTCCGTTATGTTCCATAGATTGGGGATATATATTTTTTACTTCATTTCACTTTCCGCGATACATTATTATTTTCTTTTCCGTTGCTTGATTAGGTATTTGAAGAAGATCTTGAGAAAATACAAGAAACTAAAGCCTAGTTCCCAAAGTCATTAAATTCGCAGATCTTCATACAAAGTATAGTTGGTTGGTTTAAATTAGACTTAAAACTATTTGCAAATTTTTCGAAGAAAAATAAACATAAATTTGTATCGTGAGAAACTATTTATAATAATTGCAAAATTTACGTAAAAATCTGCGAATTTTAAATGTAGTATACAGTTAGAGAGTGTAGAAAAAATGGAGGGAGAATGGTGGTTTGATTACCATTTTTTCTATGTATTATTATTTTTCATAATATAGTAGTTTGGCAATAACTCCATCAAAAAGTCCAACTCAAATATCTTTAGCTTAATAAACAATATTGGAAGAATCATTCATGAAATTTTATTGTACATTTCAACGCTATTTGCTAAAGCCGTGACAGTCATTTGCCCGATTTTATCATTTATAATACTACAGCCTATTTTAGGAGCAGATGTACACACTTCAGGAAGTTATTCTTCGCTCAATTTTAAGCAAAAAATTTCCTATAAATTTAGGTCTGGAAACGCTTCGTTTAGGATATACAGGATGTAAAATTTAAAAAAAATAATTACATTTTCTTTAATAACTCTCGTTTACTTTGAGTTAAATTCATGAAATTATGTATGCGGGGGTTTCTTAGAATGGAAAATTCAAACTTTATGCACAATTGGCTGTAGAGGGCGCCACAAGCGGTCATTAGGATCCTTTTAAATCGCTCCAACTTTTTTGTGCCACGGTGTATGTACTTTGGAAGAGAAAAACATTTTTCCATACCTTTTCTACTTAAAATGTATGCGTTATCTGTTAAAAGTTCATCTAAAGATGATGATGCATAGAAATTATGTATTAGAGTGCTACCTTACTTTTATCTAAAAAACAAGACATAACATTTAAGATACTAAGAACTATTAGCTTTTAATCAAAACAGCCTGCATTTTTTGTGACAATTGCAAATATAAAATTTCTAAACAAATTATACAAAACCTGACAATAACTCTCGATTCACTCTAATACATAATTTGCATGCATCATCAACGGATGCTCCTAGAGACTTCAATAAGGTATACATTTTTTAAGTAGAAAGGGCAGTTTTCATAAAAAACTGATAGTTTTTAGTCTTTAAAGTGTCATACCTTGTTACTTAGATAAAAGTAAGTTAGCACTCTAATACATAATTTGCATGCATCATCATCTTTAGATGAATTTTTAACGGAAACGGCTGCTCCAAGAGACTTCAATAAGGTACACATTTTTTAAGTAGAAAAAGTAGTGGCACAAACAAGTTGAAGCGATTTAAAAGGATCGTAATGGCCGCTTGTGGCGCCCTCTTGGAGATACAGCCAATTGTGCATAAAATTTGAATTTCTCGTCCCAATAAATCTCCGCATACAAAATTTCATGAATTTAACTCAAAGTAGTCGAGAGTTATTAAAGAAAATTAGTATCACTTCCTGCACTTGTTAGATAAATAGCTATATTCCTTTACAAGCCTCACAGTCTGCGCTACTGATAATTAAATAAATATGTACGTGGGAATTTCGTGTTGTTATATGTATTTAAAATGTATGATGCAGGAAGTACATTACACTAATCAACTACCAACCAATATGTTCAGTTCAACTCTGAATTTTCTCAACAATTTGCTGAAGAAAATTTAAAATTCAAGGCGGCCAATAACTAGCAATTTACGATATCGATAATAAATTGCGATAAACCTCTCCTTGCTCTCTTTTCGCGCGCAGATGCAAGTGCCTTGCGGTGTAAACACGATGCGGCACAACAGGTTGTCCAATAATTCTTCGTAATATAATGGACAGCCTCGACATCAATCAATTCTCGTCATGTTTTAAACAAATATTTCACGAAAGGTTGAATTTCCCAGCAATAAAACATCCAGAAATAATTTACGGATATCACTGGCGCATGGAGTATCGGACTGGTAACAGTTTAGCCGTTCCGCAGATGAGAACACTTCAATCATTTTGCGTGATCCGAATCGCGTCGGAAACATCATCATAAAATGAGAAAAAATATAGCGGCTTTTATGGAGCTGAACGCAAGGCGCATATCGCTCGGTATTGCGCCCGCATCAGGGCTTATCAAACGTTCCATGAATATGCCAGTACAAATGAAATGAAAATGATATACGGAACACAACTAATAAAACGAATGAAGGTTGCGACTCTTCAGTTTGTGCCTTTCCCGGCGAATTGTATTCATTTTCGATAAAAATCAATTTATATAAATGCCAATCTGTGTGAATAAATAAATTTGATTACGCAAGCAAATACTCTATATTAACATTATCATTATGTCACTTGATAATTGCTCCATCTCTTCATTTTTCCCTTATTCTTTTTGTATTTATTAACATACTTTTCCTTAAAGTTTATATCTTAATTTTCTTTGGTTACTTTATTATTTTTAATTTAAGATTTTCTATTATTGTCATTAAATAATTAATGAATCGACGCAGCCATGCATTAGTCTCCTTTCCATACCAGCTTATGTCCAAATTATAGCAAATAATGATTTAGTTGTTATATAGTCTTGATAGATCGGTCCTCTTTACATATGTTACAAAAATAGTAGTATAAGTATGCCAGAACCTTGGTAAAAAGAAATGTACACAGATATCTTGCTGAACATGAGCTGAAATAATTTTCAATTAATATGGAGTAAAGTAAATCAAGCTGACGATATTATATGTTATCGACACCTTGTTTCTTATTGTCGCTACTATCATTATACTTTTATGCCGAATATTTTTTTCCTCGATTAACACTAAAAGCGTAGTTTTAGTGACAGCTGTCAGGCACTAAAGTGTCACATTAACTGCCTAGGCATTAGAAGCATTTCTACTGCTGCTTGTTCTTTTAAGAACTCAGTTTTATTTATTGTGAATTTATAGTGAAATTAGAATGGATATCCTTTGTCCTGTTTGTTTTGTAACATTTACTTCGTCTATGTAGGTTGAAGTGTTTTCGCTAGCACATGGTTTATGAACTACGGAATCCTCCAAAATGATTAAATTATTACTTCCAGCACTTGAGGTACTTGCAGAAAGGATTTTGATTTACGAACCGGGTTGACAATACTTTGACATAAGAATACTTTAATAATTTTGTTTAAATTACTATGAAATTGACCAAAGTGGAATTAATTCAAGAGCGATTTTCTCAGAAACCGTTAAAGATAACGATTTGAAACAAGAGTACCTTTTTAACGTAAAACAGTTCGGGAAAATTTATTAAAAAGTCAAAGATGAAAAAGTTACACACGCAAAATACCAAGTGACCTCCCGTACCCACCCCAATGGACCTTTCGGAAATAAATGGATTAGTCCATCAAATTGCTCATCAAAATTTAGCTGTGTATACTAAATTTCATTCATTTATCACAACGCGATTGAGAGATATTGCAAAAAAAAATGATTTCCATTTCTCCCTCTTCAATGGGTCCCTGTGCCCTTAGGAAGCATTTCAGGTCTCATGTTTTTTTACTTAGTTTTGATCATAGAATCGGCCTGTTCAGGGTTGGCAGCTAATTATGAAACACCCTGTATTTCTGGAATGTCTAAGTATTCGCTGACAATAAAGAATTTCTTCCTTTGTTTTTGTGGTTGGGAGAGTGATCAGCAATCTATTTTCTATATCTTCAATATCTCCAATTTGTATCTGAAGTAATTCAGCGCCCCAGAAATCATTATTATTACTATTTAAGTACAAAGGTATCATCAGGAGTCCTCATTAGAAATTTTTTAATCTGTTCATTTTCTAAAACGATTTTTTAGCACGATATCCATCCAGTTGTCGTTTCAAGAATGCATTTCATTTTAGATACTTTCCGTCATCGATATTGTTGTAGACATCAAAAGTTGTTTGCTATTATTATGATAAAATTAAAACTGATAGACGAAAAAATTATGTGTTTAACTTGGCAGTAAAATAGATTTAATGCCTTGGCTGCTTCACAATTATTGTTTTATGCTTTACTACCTAGTTAAATAAATAACTATTGCTGTTGTTAGATCTTTCACATATCGTTATCAACATTTCTTCCACATAATTAACTATTTGAGGATTCAAACGACTACTTGTTGTCAGCAGCCATTAAACTCTTTTATTGGTTTACTATTTTCTTTCTGTTTTCCTTGCTTTTCCCGATTTTGCTTTTTATCAATTTCTGTTACACTCTAATTGCTTTAGAAAATAAGTTTTGATTGTATGCATTAATGGTAGCTTTTTCTTATTTGTGCTCAAATAGCAATAGCTAAGAAGATGGACCAATGACTGATTCTGTCTTACTACTGACATATATAGAGTAAGTGAAGGAGTATTTCGAGATGATACAAGTTAAACACTAAACTATACTTTGAAACAATTCTCAATAGATCGAGTAAGATGATGGGCTCGCATGTTGTTCGTTTTGTCTACACACGGTTATTGCAATAAAATTGTGTATAAAAAAAAAATATGATATAGATTAATAATTAGATTGCTATTCTTTTAGCCATATTAGCTTTCATCTCATTGCCATAGTTTCGTGTATTAATAAAATATGTTTGAAAAATACATTAGTTGTTCTTTCGCATGTAGTTTTTTTATTGAGAATAAGCCCGCAAATATCTTGATGAGAAAATGAATATTATTTTTGAACCTTGCATTGTCAGGTTTAGCAAATAAATCAATGAACCAAGGTAAGAAAGTTCTCATAGATTATATCAATAAAGAAATATTTTCAAATATATGCCTGTAAATATCTACATCCAATACAATTTCTTCTATATGTCACTGTTGCATTAGAGACACAATACTTAGCGAATTTTTTAAACCCCACGATATTTACCTTTAGCGAACTTCTGTTCCAATTTCTATTTAAACTTTTCAATGGTTTTCTTAATGGACTTTTCCAACTTTTCAATAACCCATATTGACTTGTCTTGTAAATACAATTCCACGAAGTCCTGGAAGTAATATAAGGAATTTTCAAGGTTTCACGCTGAAAAACTCGCTGTAATCGTGTAAACCAAATTCGTTCCGAGTACCCCGTCGGCATGAAGAAAAGTTTCGGGTGTAAATATAAATTTTTCATTAGTCTGTTTCTTTGGAAAATTAAATTACATTAGCCTTCAATCGTGAGGAGTTTATTTGAATTCGAAGTAGTTGTCTTATACATACTCGTATTGTTCCTTTTATTGAACAAAATTCCGATTAAAATAGCTAGTAGAGCAGTAGCACAGTCATATTACATTTTTTATTTAGGAAATTTATTTTTATATTATGTTTACACAATGTTGCAATACTATATTTAGGAAATATGTTAATATCAATATTTTATTATTTATTTAGGCTATTTAGGCTTATAGTTCATTGTTTCCATGATTTTCATGAGTATCTCTGAAATTACTAAATATAGCTCAAGATGGTTTACACAATATTATACTACTTTTTCGAGAAACAAGTGAATGTGTAGAACCAGTCTTGTAATATGTCAGATATAAGTGGTCTGCTTATTTCCTACTCGGCCTAAGCGTCTCGACTTAGAGGAAGCGACTTACATTGCAGCAAGTACTTAACGCAGACCTCTCGGCCTGGGCGACAAGCCATTAAATCTGTAAATGATTCTGCAGAAAACAACTACTCCGCGGACTAATGCCCCGACCGGCATTGAATTACTCCTGCAGTATCTGTGTGTCGCTTCCTGTAAGTCGAGCCGCTTAGGCCGAGCAGGAAGTAAGCAGACCACTTATATCTCACTTGCACTCTGTTTATATGTGAACATACATATTAAGAAACAGCCAGTTCAATTGTCGGTCATCTCACCTATGGCTTACTAATGAGGGCTAGGCCGAGGGACAAGCCCGTAACCGGTCTATGTCTGGTGGTGTGTCCGACAAGGGTTCTTCGGTGTTCACACAGATACTGGTGGAGTAATTCAATGCCGGTCGGGGCATTAATCCGCGGAGTAGTTGTTTCCAGCAGTATCATTTACAGATTTACACTTTTGTAATATGTCTATGGTTTACATTTTGGAATATCTAAACCTTGATTCTATACATATTTTTTTGTAAAATCCAATAGCTACTCAGTTTTCTTCTGTTGGCTATGTTTTCAAGTTATAGGCTAAACATTTTTACTAATTAACATGTTATGAAAAGGTGTAGTTTTTTAACAAAAGTGATAAAAATTAAAAGAGAACGTAAAAAGTGAGATCTGGTAGGGAATATATTGAAATTGACAATAAAATATGTCGTAAAATCGTTGCATAATAATGATATTTCGATTATCATTTCAGTATCGAAATGACTGCCTTTCACGCACCTGTGCTTAAAAGTAAAATAAAATTACTAAATTTTAAATTATTTATTTGTTATAAATATTAAAAAAAAATTTTCTTCACTTCGTATAACTTCAATATTGGAAGAAGATAATAACCTGCATCCTGGTGCTACTGGTGCACTGAGTTTTTGGAATGAAATATTTTAATTATTACCAAAATTAGCGTATCTGTTTGTCGGTCTATGTTTAACAGTATTTGAAACTCTTAAAATATTACGTTCATGGAGTCGCATCTTCACAAGTTGAAATAACCACATTATTTCCAAATTCGACGAAGAGATATAGACCAGTTTCAATATTAAAGACAAACAGATTTTTTTATATATATTTTGGTATTAACAATATTGTGTGAAACTAACTACTCTGCGGACTAAAGTCCCGCCCTTGTCCTGAATGTACTCGGAGTGTTTATCCTGGAAATGTTTGTCGGTCGGTGTTTACTGAAGTGATAAATATTGCAACTAGAAACCTGTTATTGGGATAATTCTGTTTGTTTTTTACTGTATAAGAAAGGTATTTTAAGTTAATATAAATCAAATCTCATACAATTCCTATCAATGAAGTGATATGTATGCTCTCTGATACCAAACATCCAGGTATGCTAATGAACAATTCCACAAACAAAGCTCTATTCAATAATTATTTAAAAAAAGACAATAAAAAATTTATTCCAGAATTTTAGCTCTATATTTAAAAAATGGGTCAAAATTTTCTTTTCCTACGGAAAGTTAGATTCATAGACAAAGCTTACATCTGTCAACAATGTCAGCTACCATGCGGTCGTCTTTGTGTAGTGTTTCTAAATGTAGAAACGACAAAAATTAACATTCTTATTAGTAATAATACCTGATAGATAGGTAACAGTTAATCCAGTTAGCTCCAGTATTTTGCATTCCTTCTTTCATTTCATTACAAACTGGCAAAACTACAACATTTTCATTCCTTACAACCACTCACTACCGATAAAAGACACTTCCCGTAGGTACAATTAGATAAAATGCCTATTAATTATAAGAAAATCAGACGAAAGGACTGGGTGGTACTAATATGTAGGTAATACAAAGCTTTCAATGCACTCGCGGCAATCTTGTCTCATAATCTAGAAAAACAAACCGGCGAACTATATTGTGGGAAAATATTTGTACCCGACACATATTCCTTTATTTAATAACTATAAAACGTTTAAAATTAAAATAAGGCATTAAGAACTGAAAAAGAACGCAAAATTACAACGTAAACACAGGAATTGAATTATGACATGACAGCGATACCGACTGAGCGACTGTTGCATGACTTGCTTGTTAGTTGTTTACATTGGTGACATTAAATAAGGATTTGAAATAATATCGAAAAAAATTTTTTTTCGCTTTATAAATAAAATTGGAATTTTTTTGAAGGGTGATTCCGTTAATTCTTATTTTTCCCTATCCCCTCTTAAAATATTTATACTAAGTCATAGTTAACCCTGTATAAATCTCTAAGTTCACTTTTGAAACTGTGGGAACTCGAAAATTCAACCACAATAGATGAGATCTAACCTATTTCTGTATTTTTAGAATTGCTTCTTCAGGTGGCCTCCTTTAAGTATAGTCAAATATCTAACTATAAAAATTATTATGCCAATAAATTAAAATTAAGAATTTATAGAATGTTTTCATTAAACCAGGTTAGAAAATTTATCTAGATTTTTTTATTTAATAATTATTTAACCTTTCTAATACGGTAAAAAAAAAACAAAGAGAATTATCCTAATAACAGGTTTCTAGTTGCAATATTTATCACTTTAGTAAACACCGACCGACAAACATTTCCAGGACAAACACTCCGAGTACATTCAGGACAAGAGCAACTCATTAATGTTGAGTTAAATCAAAAACCAGGACAGTTTGAGGAATAACAAAGTTAATTGCATGCATTTCTACCAGCGGATTTAACTGGCATGACAGCCAAGTCTTGTCCGAGCACATCTACAAATAGAATAAGAGGGAATTCGATTTTCATGCTTTTTGTTATCAACATTTGTATTCAAGCTGCAGTCTGATTAAATATTTAAATTCTTCCTAGTTAAAATTGGCACAGAATCCTGGAGTAAAAATAACTTTGTTAGACGTGTATAAATCCAATCAGAATTTTTGAGCGACCTAATAATGAAACTGAATTAATTTTTACTTGGACGTAATTATTATGCAAATTATATTTTTCAATTTAAAAATGGAATTATACAAGGTATCTTGCAAGTCGTTACAATAATTTTAGAAAGTGATTTTGAGTCGATTGAAACAAATATACTTATATACCAAGTGTTACAATATTTGTAATAATTATTTTTTAAATATTTATTAATTTAACCGTGCTTTTCTACAGTTATTGATAGAAGAAAAACAAACCTTTCTATAACAAATATTTCTATACTTTTTTTATTAGGAATGAATGGATTATTTAAATGATTTGACCAATAAAATCCAAAGAGTCAAATTTAAATGTGGATTTTATTTAAACCTTTGTGTGTAGGTTTATTCAGATATTATCAAAAACTTACCTAAGCAATGGTTTAAGAAATGAATATATTTGCAGTTTACACTTTAACTGATATTCGAACGTATAGTTTGACAATTGATCTACATTTACGATTGCTATGGAAACTAAGGACAATTGTTTTTTCATGGCATACCAAGCTTTTAAGATGATGAACAATTAAAATAAATATTTAGCATTTTAAATCCTCCGGTATTTTAATAACTTAAATATTATCTAAAGGTTGCGTTCTTGTTAGCAAATGTCTTCATTTCTTAAACCACTTTTATTACATACTAAACGGTATGTCGCTTTGTTTTGGCGAATGCGCTCCCTGCATACATAAACGTGTTAAGATTAATATCCCTAATTGTTAGAATGTTTTTCAAGAAACTTTTCCTAAGAACTAAAAGAGCATTGCTTAGATATGTTTATAATAATATCTGAATAAACCTACACACAAAGGTTTAAAAAAACTCCACGTTTAAATTTCACTCTTCGGTTTTACAAAGTAGAGAAACCGTATCTATGAAGTTCTAGGTAAGTAAAGAAGCCACTTTGGATTTTATTGGTTAAATAATTTAAATAATCCATTCATTTCTAATAAAAAGAAGTATAGAGATATTTGTTACAAAGGTTTGTTTTTAATCTACACTTCAATAATTGTAGAAAAGCACGGTTAAATTAAAAATGATTAAAAAATTAATTATCATCACCCCTTAAAATTATTATAACGATTTGCAAGACATTCTGTATAGATAGAAATATATTTTGAAAGAATAGTGGAAGCAGTTGTTATATTGTTAATATTATAATATATAATCTTGTGTGTTATGTTCCTTTCAACATGTTTTATTTTCTGCAAAAGTTAAAGTACACACATGTCTCTAAAAGGTCTTTAAATAACATAAATTTGTCACTGCAACTAATCTTCAACCATTAAGGTTTACACCATATTATTTGGCAACTGTTTTCAACAGATCACAAATGATTTTTTAATCATGCAATTTTTTATTACCTTATGACGATTTTAAAATCATTATGGAAAGAAAATACATACCAAAACCATAGCAACAAAAAGTAAAGAAGGGAAAATATTACAGAGAAGCAGGAAGTAATGAAGACATGGAAACAATTCTTTCAATCACTGCTGAACTTCGAAAAAAATAAGGATGAAGAAGAGAATAGAAGTGAAATAAAAAATATTGAGTATGAGCAAAGCTGCAGGCATAACACACACACGACGCACAAAAAATATGCTGAGATACATGGGTCCACTCTTAAATTTGCGACCACGGAAGTTGATGATTTTCGAAGGCAATGCCCGGTGTAATCTTTTACATTTGGTAGCTTAAAAAAAGGTGCAAAAAAGGTGCAACATTTTTCGGCATGGTGCCAATTGTGTTAATACCCACTGGCTGTTTGTACATTTACCATTCTTATATTCAACAAAACCTTTCATGGTCGCAGCTTGATGGACGCAGGACGCAGTGCTATCTGTTTTCGAATTACTTCTGCTAAATTGATTCCTTCAAAGTATTAAGTAGTTACATCAAATTCACGCAAAATCTTGGTCTTTGTATTGGGTATTTTGGTCCAAAAAACTTGTCCTTCCTCTTTCACTTCTTTTACCTGCATATAAATGAGTTCC
Source organism: Monochamus alternatus (assembly GCA_037114965.1). NCBI lineage: Eukaryota > Metazoa > Arthropoda > Insecta > Coleoptera > Cerambycidae > Monochamus > Monochamus alternatus. The sequence continues at coordinate 77,515,495 of CM073431.1, forward strand.
TCCTTCTTACATGCATCTCGAAATCCCAAAATGAGAAACTTGAAAATTGTTTCTTTAGGTATATAAATCTATAATCTAACCATATTTCATCTTTGGCTTCCTGCAAGAACTTCGTTACATCTTGTTTAGTTAAAATATTTCTTTTTCTATTTATATGCTTCAGATTTTGTCTTGAGAAATGCCGAGCTGAATATATTTGTTGATGTTCACGTCTTTCTTCAGAGATATAGTTGCTCGTATCATCGAATAATATGCCTAAGAGACTTGAAGGTTTCTAGCGTTTGGACAAATTCTCGAAACAAACTAACAGTACCTTTTCATTTGCCTCGTTCTTAACTGTTTTCCCAACGCACCATTCTCATAAACGTACATAGGCTTGCTCATACTTAATTCTTGATTTTTCGGGTAAAAGTGACAAAACTACGTTTGTTATAGCTTCTTCCACGTCTGATGGAAGAGCTTCAGACTCACTCATTATGATAAAACAAAGACAAATTACAAATTTACAACGTACAAATTTTCTCGTTTCCGTGACGTCTAAAACCGTGCTCCTTCGATTGAAATAAAAAATTTCTATTTTATATCTTTTTTTTTCACTTTTAGCAGTTGTACATCAGTCGTAGATAAAAAATTGTATTTAATACATAGATTAACTGTCAGATACACATGCTCTTACGACAACTCAGGCTAACTAACACTGATTAAATAAATAACTATTACAATACTCTGACCTAAGCTATCCTCTTTCTTCCTAATTCGATTTGTTCGAGAAAACCAAGTTCGTACCCCAAAATGTGACCGATGAGAGACAAGAGGAGGACGACCTTCAATTGATTAAATGCGGGAAATGTTGCGGCACTAAATGGGACCTTATGGAAAGCTAAACATCATTACCCGATGTGAATATTAAACATTTTTTGTGATTAATGGAGTGAACACACTTCGCAGAATCATTCATCAAAAAGTAATCTTTCTTAGCGGGTAAAGTGGAGCAGTAACAATCAAAAAATTTGTTTGCGAAATGGATTGCCGCGAGGAATGGGGTGTGGGTAATTTAAAGATATGTCAGCTCGTTAGGTGTATAGAAGACGGCGATCCATAAAAATTCATGATCCGAGAATAAACGTGTCAAACGGTGATCCGGGTGTACATTATCACATAAATTTATTTACAGTAGGTTTTAAAGTGTATACAGGATGGACCAAAATCTGGTATGTTTCAACAAAGGCTATTTATATAAAAAATATTTAATGACACTATTACATTTATTTCAAGTCTCTAGTTTCACTGAATTTTGGGTCAATCCTATGGAAATTGTCAACGTTTTTTTCTTTTATTAAATCTTTAGGAGCCTATAATTAGACAGCCCCCCAAATAAAAAAAAAGAATTTGATCTGGAGGTCAGACTATGCTTACTACATCACATCAAGGTTTTGCCATAACATCAAAAAACAATAATTTAGGCTTTTCATTATAATTAAACGCATATAATCTTATAACTTAAACTTTAAACAGAAAACCCAAGCTGTTAACCTCCAAACCTATAAATCAATCATCCCATAACCCCCAATCTTATAACCAATAAACCCAATAACCACATTACTCAGTATTTGAACTTATCTTACATAGCATGATTTGTAAGTACTCTTTAAACAAAACATATCCTACACCACCAACCTAATAACCCCACACCCCAGGGACCCTATAATAAAAAATAAGTATAAGTATGTTCCCTAACGTGATGGAGTAAACGGACTCCATAATTCGAATTCAGCGACCCCAAAATCATATAGAAAACATGGCGTGATTTCCAGATCTGACAACTTTGTTTGTTGGGCTGTGTTATGATTGTTTATTTTACTTTTAAACTGAGAAGAGTGATTTAAATTTCTCGCGCTTAAACACTAGCTTGTTATTGGTTAATTTGTCGCCAAGGTTACACAGCTTCACATAAATTCATGTTTATTGTCAGTGTCAACAGTGACATTTAAAATGTCAGATATATTTCGCTAAGAGTAACTTTGCCACTTCGTCCTTCATTTACTCCTCTTAGTTTAAAAATAGAGTATAAGTACATCCAAAATTTCAAAATCTGGAAGGATATTTTTATGAATTTCCTGTTACCGTAACTATAGAATACGGAATAATGAAACAACGAAACGTCGACTCGTTGCGTGGGACGACTTTTTAGCACAAACTACTCGATGACATCTGATTCTGCCTAAATTTCATATCTAACTGTATTAAAAGAAAATTAACTGCAAGCTTATTACATTTCTACGTTTTGCTGTTATCTAACATGTATTAATTATTATATTTGCAATCGACATAAAACGGCATTCTTGTTTAGACCTCACCATTGTGCAACATAATAATATTTTTTTCATTCAATAATTATTGCTTAGCTTCTTTATCATACAGTATGCGCCAAAAGTATTCAATAAAAACGAAACAATTATTTTTTGGGAAAAATCCTCGAACAGGTCGATTTTTAATTTAAAAAATATATATTTTAGAGTAAAATGCGATTTTCAAATGTCATTTGTTTTCGAGTAATGGCGTCATCGATTTTTTTTAAATGGCAACACCATGTTTTTTTCCTTGATTCTGAAAGATCGTTTAATTCTCTATCAGACAGTACTAAAATTTTGCCCTCTTACAGAAAGTTTTCGAGTAATTGACGATTGAATGTTAGAAAACGTAAATCAATTAAAATAAAGCGAAATTCTAATGGATTTATCAAGGAAATAGAAATTTACACCGGCAAATACTTTTTTCAGATGAGGCCACATTTGGTCTGAATGGTACAGTAAACCGTCAAACTTGCAGATATTGGAGTCGGGAAAATCCTCATTGGATGGCAGAGGCACATACCCAACACCCTCAGAAATTAAATGTGTTGTTCCAGCCCTTGCAGTCATTTTTCCTAACGATAATGACCCTGACATTCCTGACGATACCATATGGTTTCAGCAAGACGGTGCGCCTTCCCACTATGCGCGCCCTGTAAGAGATTTTTTGGACAACTGTTTTTCTGGGAGGTGGATCGGCAGACGCAGACCGATAGAATGGCCTGCAAGATCGCCAGATCTTACACCTCTTGACTATTTTTTATGGGGATACTTGAAGTCAAAAGTGTACATTAATAAACCACGTAATTTAGAAGAACTTCAAAATCGCATTCGGGACGAAATACGCAGAGTTACCCCAGAAATCATTCATAATGTGCAAGAAGAATTTCTTCACAGACTTGCGCATTGTCAAGAAGTTGGTGGATGGCAATTCGAACATTTAATTTAAGCATAAAATTTAATCAATTGTATTTTATATTACATACCTCAGAATTGTTACTTTTTTAATGGATAAAATTTACGTTTTCTAACATTCAATCGTCATTTACTCGAAAACTTTCCTATGTAAGAGGGCAAAATTTTAGTACTGTCTGATAGAGAATTAAACGATCTTTCAGAATCAAGGATAAAATATGGTGTTGCCATTTAAAAAAAAATCGATGACGTCATTACTCGAAAACAAATGACATTTGAAAATCGCATTTTACGCTAAAATATGTATTTTTTAAATTAAAAATCGACCTGTTCGAGGATTTTTCCCAAAAAATAATTGTTTCGTTTTGATTGAATTCATTCCATACTTTTGGCGCAAACTGTATAAACCCCAAAGATTTGTAAGCAGATCGAACACATAAAGCCGGATTTTGAAATCCTTAATATGTAAAGCTTCCGACTTTGCCAATTTAGCCGATATGTACTGGTTGTTCTGTAAATTTTGTTGGACATAATTAACAAAACTCCGTTGATGCAAAGTTTAAGTAAGTCGAAGACTCATACATTCTGACAATCTCAAGACAATTAATGTTAATTGTTTATAGTAGTGGGAATTAGGCCAAAATTCAAAGAAACACACATTTTTTCTTTGTAGCTATTTTATAACATCTTCAGGACAATGAAAAAACTTCAGTAGGTTTTCTGCGTTGATAAATATATCACAACCTTGGAAAATTTATAGATAATATAAATATTTCATCCAGATCCATGGTATTTATGATCAAAAGCTGTTTGAAAGTCTGTTATTATTGCATCGACTTGTATTCAGTGTCCACCTATTGAATGGTTACTTTTCCAACAAGATCAGATAACCTACTGTAAAAATTGATTCAATAGGGTGTTGAGAACCCACGATCTTATAACTGAGGTTGTCGATAAGTTTCAGAGGCACCTCAATGCAAGTTATCTGTATCCATATTGTTTTGTTTCTATTGTTTGTCTGGCAACATGAGATCAAACATTATCTTGCTGGAAAATGGCTTATTGGATGATGCGAAGATATGGAATAGCATATGGCTCCACCACTTCCTAGATGTGGCGTTGAGCTGTTATGTTGCCTCTAATGACTAAACTGGTGGTGATCTGCTACCATGCGCGATAGTACTCCATAGAATAACGTATACTGTATGATGGACATCTGATACTCTCTGTTAAATTGTGGTTGGCGTCTTTCACTACGTCGCTTGATCATCCTTGCACACCATCGTGCAAGGGTGAGTAACGAGATTCGATACTGAAGATCGCCAGATTCTATTCTTAGTCTCACTAAATCCTCTCTCTCTACACCGTTAGCTCGATGTTGACGAGTGAGAGGCAGCGCCCAATGCTGACGATAAGACAAGAGGCCAAACCTTCGTATTGAGCTATATACTGTACGCATACCGACCATCCCCCCCATGTTCTTCAAATCATTCATTTGTAATAGTCCGGCTGATGTTAAATCGGTCTCTGGAAACTAAAAATCGCAGTTGACGATCTTCACGCTATGTGATTCCTCTACGACGGTGCCTCCCGCTCTGTAGCCTTCCTGAGCCCACGTCGCACCGTACTATGGTACGTAATGATCTGTTAGTCCTTCTAGGAATTTATCTCATTTTTGTCACGCAACCCAACAACCCTCTCTCTTTTAAAGTCACTAAGATGGAAAATTTTCCCAAATATTCTCAGCATAATTAGCTGTAAAAAAGCAACAAGAAGAAATTTTGAAAATAAAATGCTACCTTATCAAAGTACGACCTATGCAAACTCCAAAAAAAACTTAACAGATAAACCTGAAAATTTAATATTTTTTTACTCTCACTTAGAAAAGTAAACATTAAAAGATGATGAACATAAAATGATATTGTGTGGGTGTTACCTTTCTTTGTAGCGTAGTTTTCGTCCTTAGAATTCCGCCATTGCATTAATTACTACATCTGAGATGACGTAAATTACAGGAAATATTATTAAATGGATAATCTTGACGTTGCTGCGCTTTTGAAATTCAAACAGACACTTACCTACTGCCTCGGGCATTCCATCTACAGAGAAGTGTTAAGCCGGCCCACAATCGGCGCCATGCCAGTTCTCTCTGGTATACTTGACCTACTTCAGACAGTAATTAGAGGATGAAAACTATTCATTTCTGGAATGCTTTCTGGGCAGACACATATCAGTGGATTAATTCTAATGCCAGACGTATTCCAGTGAAGAGAACAGCAGTCCATATTACAGGCGACATGCATTTTAAATTAAAATTGTTAATTAAAATAATAGATATATATTTATTTCGGTTTGTAAAAAATATTTAGCATAAAATTGGACGATAGGTTTTACATTCAATACTTAAGAATTGTTCATAATTCATAATCTACTGGTGAAGTGTCATAACTATTTCGCTCAAAAGTATCTAAAACTTTTTTAAGAATAAAATTAACATTATTGATTAATTATACAGTGCTTTCGAACAGTAACGAATAAATTAATTATTTTTGAAATTGAGAAGTATTTACAATTAAGCTTTGCCGGGGGCTTTGCTGTAATTCAACTTAATATCATTACGAAGAATGAAAATAATAAGTTGATAGGTATGATGTTTGCAGAAAATATTGAGCCGCAATTCTAGAATATTCGTTAAAGAGAAGAAAAGATAAAAATAACGGTAGAAAAGACATTTTCAAGTAATGCCGAATAACGTGATCAATTTTTTGATTTTTAAATTTTTTTCTAAAATTTTTAGGGTTTCTGTATCACCACGCTCAACAGAAATATTTACCTATTGAGTTCTATCGATTTTTTTTAAATATGTAGTAGCTATAAAATAAAATATATTACTGCAGCGCCTCCTAGTGATTTACCACCGTAACACATGTTTAAGAACCTTCAGTAATCAACCACAAACCCTATAATGAATACCGCGTCAAAATCGGAGTAGATATTAATGCAGCGCCACCTACTCAGTTACTACCGTAACACCTATTTAAGAATCCTCACTAATCAACCACAAACCCATTATTGAAAACCGCATTCAAAACGGACAAGTAGTTTTGGTTTTGCATAAACAAATCTTTACTGTAGCACCCTCTGGTGAGTTGTCACATATATAAGAATATGAGCCACAAACCCGAACCCTTCACTGAAAACCGCATCCAAAACAGACTAGTAGTTTTGGTTTTGCACAAACAAATGTTTACTGCAGCACCCCCTGCTGAGTTTTCATCGTAACACATATATAAGAACATGCACCAATCAAACCAGAACCCATCACTGAAAATCGCATCAAAATTGGACTAATAGTTTTGGAGATAAATGGCAACATTGGTTTGTACAAACAAATGTTAACTGCAGCGTCCCCTAGTGAGTTGTCACCGTAACACCTATCTAAGAACATGCACCAATGAAATCCAAACGCATCACTGGAAACCGCATCAAAGTCGGACTAGCAGTTTTGGAGATAAATGGCAATATTGGTTTGCACACACATTCTCTCATCCCAAATGGATATACCGTGGGTAAAAAATAAGAGGTTATCTATATAAAAAGTATTTTGCTGTTAACACAATGAAAATACCTCAAGTTAGTATCATGCCAAATCACCTCAGGGTTCTTATTTGAACCTTAAAAATTAGCACTTCACGTACTTAGGCTAGATGTTATGTTAGATGCTCAATAAATAAATATTTACAGAAAAAAATCAATCCTTTCTTGTATAGATAATATTAATATAAATGATTCATCTCACTCGGTCTTATTGTCACATTTTCATTCTAAATTAATCTCGCGACTTTGCGGGTCCGGATCCAAGTGGGGATTATTTTCTGACATAATCCGCTTTAGTAGTTCCTGCTTTGCTCACTATTTTATCTTCGGTGAAATTTATTATTATTACGGTTTCTGCCATCCCATTTGAACGTCTCCAGCTCGACACACAAGAATCTGTTCAGCGCTATCTCGCAACTAACCGTGTAGCCGTTTTTAATTTCGGTGATCTGCCTGGAGACTTTAATAATATTTAGTTAACGAGAACGTCAGCTTCTCGTCGCTAAGCTTTGGATATTTCTGCTGAGGCGGTAGACACTTAGGAATTTATAGTGCGTTTTGATTTAATTCTATGCAGTTTTAAGCCAAAAAGTTGAGACAGATTCTTGGACTGAATTAAAGAAGATGAAATTTGAAGTATTTTCAAAGTCATCGTTTGTACAAGATTTTGATTGAATTATATTTAGGTAGGTATGGCGATTAGTTTCCAAGTTTTTTTTGACCAACCATTTTTGTCTTAACAATTTATTCTTTTTTTATCAACGGTATTAAAATTGACAGCAAGCAGATCTTGAATATGCGGTAACACCCATATCAAGCGTTTGTACGATACATATTAATGACAAATATACCTAAACACACTTATTGTGAATGATTTTCTTACAGCTCTTTTCACAGCACAGAATAAAATATGAAATAGTTATAACTATAAGTGTTAAAAATGCCTTTACTATACAAATGTCTCGTATCTAGAGAGTTTTGCCCAAATTTGCCATAAATTGTGTCAAAATTTCATACATAATGTCATGGTCATGGTCATGATCATGGTCACTATAAATTGTTCCATGTTTGTTTATGCATACACTCACAAATATTAAGCAAATATTAGGTACAGGAAAACGAAACGTACTACAACAACTGCTACTAATAGTAATTTGAGGTTAACAGTAACAGGTAATGAATTGAAATGTTGCCATGCGTTACAGCTTCTTGGGAAACTTCCATTACTTACTTCATTAATACTGATAAAAAAAATACTTTACAAGAGCTTTCACTTAATTTTAGTTGTACTACAACTAACTTTGTTAAATATTTTATTAGAAAAATTTATTTGAATTTTATTTGTGTAACAAAATCATTAAACGTAAAATATATTTCATTTTATATTTTATTATTTTCAAAAATAAATATGTACCAACACTTAAAAAAAACAAACTCTTAAAGCAACAGTTTTTTTTATGTTAACTGTTTGATTGTTGCTGCATGAAAATGTTCCTTCTATTTAGACTAACAAAAAAAATTGTAGACGAATTACTGTCTTACTTATTGTTGACGACTGGTGTCAAATTATTAAATTAAACATTTCTAAATAAGTCTCTCCAACCAAAAAAACTTCAGTTTCAAAGTGTATACTATAATGGTTTAACACTATGCAATGTTGATTCAAATATCTTGCCTTTTACTTGAAAAAAATGTTTGTTGGCCAATGAAAGCCATTGATGTTATTTGTCATTTACTGCACGTGCTTGGTCCGATATGGATTAGCTAATCATCGCTAGATGTAGCTTGTTACATTTCGCGTGCCCTGTAGAGCACCAGAAGACAAACCCTTACCAACGGGATCTGCTGCCAGGACCACAGTATACTTAGCAATCAGTAGGGAAACTCAGCTTTCCCGCGTCTTCCAAAAATCCGCCATCTTGTTGGCGACTGACAGTTATTACTATAATTTCTGTGTGTCAGTTAGGTTTTTGAATGTTTGGCATTATTACATGGTTATCCACTCGTTATCGTTATTGTACTTATATTCGTGTTTGTATGTCGTGTTGAGTGTTTAGTTATTTGTGTTTTTATATTAGTGATTATTTATTAGTGGAACTATACCCAGTAAATAATAAATAAAGTATGGGAGTAAATAAATGTTGTAAAAAACTAACGCATAACGCAGCTCTGGCCTGTAAACAGTTTTATATATGGGAGACCAAGTTAGACGTGATAGCTTAATTGAGAAAATTCTGAAGAAGAATTAAAACATGAAAGGGGGCAAAGGATTAAATTCCAAATAGGAAAGAGACGGCTTTCATACATGAATGAAAGAAACCACTCCATACACCTAATAGAGCAAGGGTTTTTTGATTATGTTACCTATATATATATATTTTGTAAACCTCAAAATAAACTGTACCTAATATTCACGTTTTAATTTCATTTCGACCTTTTCTAAAAAAAATTAGTAAAAATATAAAAATTACACTTAAATTTGATAATTTGCTAACAAAATAAGGCAAAAGTACTACAAAATATAAAATAAAACTACACTACTAGTTGACCTAGTTTCTATGTTTTCGCAAATTTTTTAAATAAATTTAAATTCATACTGGTTTTATAATCAAATTCAAATTATATCTGCTAGAAACCTAAATTAAGACAAAATGTGACCAAAACCTCAATTTACATGAAACTACACTGGATTACAACGGTTAATTAAGAATTAATGCAAAAGTATTAAAACTACGAACAACTTTGGTTATGTTTAAGCCAGATTATTAGCTATTTTTTCGTATGTTCTCTGGGATCCGCCATATTCTTGGCGACTTTTTCTAGAGTGGGGGTATTTAAAAACTGCCAGACGTATTTCATTCATAAATTGTCTAAGATTCCGTACTGATTGCTTAGTATACTGTGGCCAGGACAGAAGATAAGGAGGCTCCTAGTTAGAGCAATCTGCATCGTCCGCAAACGCAGTCGAGGATGAGCGGATAAGGGGCCCGAGAGCCCATCTCTATAAGGTGAAGGCGTTCAACCGTTCGGTCTTACGCGCTATAACATGCGAGATAATCATTCTATCCTGCCAAGAATATTGGCGCGCACTACAACATTTAAAAATTGTTAAGACAAATAAAAAAATTTAACTTTTCCAAAGGTTAGAATAACTATATAATGTTTTATAGGATAGTTTCATAATGGTTATTTGAATTTGAGATCTTTATTTCAGTTAATAGAATCAACATCGTGGATTGAATGAATACATTTTTAGGTTCCTCTAACCAACACTTTTACGTCGAACTAAAATAATAATGAAATATTGAATTAATTAATTTAATAGTTTTTGAGTAAATTTAACAGTTTCTTTTCTCGGTGTAAATAAAATTTAGAATACAAATAAAGCTTAAAAATGTAAAAGGTACACATAATATACAGGGTGATTCTTTAATATTGCGAAATATTTCAGGGACAGGACAGATAAAAATAAGAAAAAAAGTTACCATTAGCATGTGTCCAGAAACGCTTCGTTTCCGAGATACAGGGCGTTCATTTTTTTTGTAGTCTACTTTTAATACTTGTTATTTCAAAAGTTCTTTAACTATACGATTTGGGTATCTGTCTTGATAAATGTCTGATTAAATTATTTTATCGTGTTATAACAAAATAGCCCCAGTTGGCTTGGAAATTGGAATACTCACCAACTGTCAATAATGGAATAAATAAGTGCAGAGCAAAAGTTATTAAAATTATTATTTTGTAACATTTTGTATTATGTTATTAATAATACCAAAAATGGCTCGTATTATTAAACATAAACCAGTCAATTTTCAAATAAATCGGTTAAAGAACTTTTGAAATAACAAGTATTAAAAGCAGATTACAAAAAAAGTAAACGCACTGTATCTTGAAAACGAAGCGTTTCCGGACACATGCTAATGGGTACTTTTTTTCTTATTTTTATCTAAAGAACCTGTCCCTGAAATTTTTCGCAATATTAAAGAATCACCATGTATATTACTTAACATAGCACATTATGTTAAACATTTAACATACTGCTACATAAAGAAGAATGTGTAAAATATACAATATTCTTCTCCAGTTCTTTTGTGTTATAAAATACGTATTTTTTTACAGTATAATAATAACTGTGAAACCGATAGTTTTACTAACAAATTGTTATTAGCTATTTACTAAATATCTTGGCCTGGATACTGATGCTGTTAATTTCTTTAGGAGTTACTTGTGCGATAGGTGTCAAAAAGTTGTCATTAATGGAACATCTTCATATTTGATAAACACCGCCATGGGAGTGCCGCAAGGTAGCATATTAGGTCCATTGCTTTTTTCGCTCTATACTTCAGATTTATCTAATGCAGTTAAGCATGTCAGTTATTTATTCGATAAATTTATTAAGGGCAGTGATATCCATAGCTGTGCAACGCGTGATAAAGATCTTTATGTAGTACCTAGACATGTTTCCTCTCTATATCGTAGATCCTTCACTTATAATGCTGTAGTTATTTATAATAATATACCTCATGCCTCTAAATTGTCAACTAACAGTTTAACTTTCAGGAGACAGGTCAAGGCTAGTATATGTGCAAATAATTGAATTTATTACTATATTCAATTTTCTATTATATTTTTATTGCTAGCATCAAGTTAATTTCTTAGTTGATTTAACTTTCAGACGGTTAGGTGGAAGAGCAACATTGTTGAATCTCGCCGTCTCTCATAAATATGTATTTGTTACTATGTTCTGTTAATAACGACACTTTATTATTATTATTATTATTATTATTATTATTATTATTATTATTATTATTATTTTTAATAAATACTGGGGGTGCAATTCAATGATAATCGAGAAATTAATTTTCAGAATAGTTGTTTTCCACATTGTCATTAATAATTCGGTTGTATTGAATTTAATAAGGACAGTGAATAAGACTAGTCATTCAGACTGAGTTAATTGGTATTTCATATAAAATTGAGTCCTCTTTAGCTAATCACAAAATTGTATCTCAAAAAAAACTGTACAAGAAAAGTCACCGTTTACATATAACTTTTTGTATTTCGGTAAAACCACTTTTCAAATTAAACGACAAAATCGCTTCCAGACAGTTCAAGTCCCAGGGGTTCGGTATTGAATGAAATATGTTGGAAACTACTAAACTGTAAGCGTTCGACAAAAAAAGAAACTTTTATTACGAACATAAAGAGTACTTGGCGACGTAAACAATTCGTGTTATCGACAACTTTGTGTAAAATTTTCATGATACCTCTTGGCTATTCCGAGATCAGTGGTCCCACGACGTTATCACATGTGACTATTTACGCTGCTAAAATATTATGTGAGGATAAATATCGGGCACTATGTATGTGTACACATCACACCATATTTATGCATTTATTTCTACTGCTTTTAAAGCCACAAATTTGAAGAAGCTATCGCCAGATTTCTTATTCGTAATACAGAACGAACAGTCTTTCTTGGTTTTGGTGTCGAGATGAGAATACTACATTATACTATAAGGGAGAGAAATGTGTTATTTTGGCAGAGGTGCAATTTGAAGCCCGAGGGCTACAATACACCGAGGACAAAATATCATCTCTCCCGAATGGTATATACTATTTTTTCCACGGTCTCATTAACTTAAAAACACATATTTTGTCATTATAAAGTAAGTAGCATCAGAATTATTGTATTCGGATTTGAGCATTTATTTAGTAGTCGTTGAGTTATTGTCATAACTACAAAATAAACAAACAAAAAGAAATGTCAATTTAACGTGCTAGTTTGGTTTAGTTTAAAGTTTGTTTAGTGCACAATGAATAATTGTGAGTCGGAAGAGATGGTGGAGGCTGCAAATATTGCAAAAAGCAATTTGCTGCCTACGAAGTCAAGATCTTTATACGATATAGCCTACAATCGGTTCAAAAAGTGGTGCGCCGAGAAAAATGTTCAAGTATACAGCGAGAATGTTTTGTTGGCATACTTCAGTGAAAATGCAAAGAATTACAAGTCTTCCACATTATGGGCGCAATATTCTATGGTTAAGTCATGCTTGATAATTTACGACAACATAGATATAAGCAAATTCCCCAAGCTGATCGCATTTTTGAAAAGAACCGGTGACGGATATCAAGCGAAAAAATCGAAAATATTGACAAAGGGTGAAATCGACCGTTTTCTATCAAGTGCAGATGACATAGAATTTTTAATGATTAAGGTAAGATTCCTTTTGTTGTTAGGTATTTCAATTATTAAATTAAATTCAATTATTTTGATTTTTTATAGGTTGAATTAATTCTGGGGATTGCCGGAGCTTGTCGAACTGATGAACTAGTCAATTTAACTGTAGATGATATTGACCAGTCGCTGAGGGTTATGTCGAGAACTCCATTGAAAATAAGACTAAAATTGCTAATCAGGTTTTAGTAGTTACCACTACTAGCGCAATCACAAAAACTGTAAATGTAAGCGAAAGTAATATTCCTTTTAATATTAATTTTGAAAATTGTACAAATGTAACATTTAATTTAAATGTCAATAAATAATTTCAATGTTATCTTTTTTTTGCACGAAAAACGTTCTCCATAATGTAAACTCCCTTGGGAGCATTATACTCCCTTGGGAATAATCGACTACTCCTGTTTTAATTTTGATGTCATAGAAACTGATTTCTACTCCCGACCGTGGAAAAAAATGCATTACATATTATCTACCACCAATGTCTTCAACTTCTAATCTGTGCAATTTATCCGAACAGCACGCTTTATGTAAACCCATTATAGCTACAACCTGTAAGTTAAACGAGTAATATAGACCCATATTTTAGAGGTTATTCTGAGTTTTACCTTGACAAGGAGGTATTCATCATCTGCAGCAGTAGAAATTGTTTTACCGCTAGTTGATTGTTTTAGGAAAGCTTGCTGTACTTACAAATAAAAGTTCAAAAGATTGATACTATGTGATTTTAAGCAGCTCAATTCATCATTATCTTGAAATATAGATATCTTCAATAACCAGTTACTTTTAAACATTAAGTTTGATAAACTTGAAAGCAGCATTTTCTTTGATTGTTCCAAAAAATGTTCTAACAATACATTCTCACTTAAATCCTTGATGTTCTCTGCGATATTCCATATTTGTTTTTTTATATATTCCATCCCATAGGTCCATCGAGATTTTGAATTCAATAACTTGGATATGACCTCTGACGCCTCACTCTAAATGTCGGATGATAATAAATCCTTTTTTATCTCATTTTCAGATATTTCTGCATTCAGTAACCACACAAGATGACACCAAAGATGAAATAAATACTGACGCCACAATAACAACCCAAATGAAAAAAGACAAATTAAAACAATTAGTTTAATGTGAAATCAGATGGTATTCTTTTATAAACATCTCAAGTAAAATCCTCTATCTGGACGTAACCAATAGCATCGTCTCCGTAATTTGCATGAGCGAATCTATATTGTAAACAAAGCTGCGTTTAACAATACCGTGAGCTCACCACATCACCACTAATAATTATGGTAATGTTAAAAACGAAACTTAGACACCTACTTGCTATGGCTCCCCGTATTTCTGCACTAATTGTGTTGAGATTGAAATGAATCCACTTGTGGCAAATTATTCGATTAAGCTTACGTAGCATCTGTTTCCGTAATCATGAAATTTGCACAGCTTTACCTATATCTACAGTATTTACACTATCTATGACTCAAAACTGAAAAACTACGAAAACATAAGCCGCGCTGAACGTCGTATGACGTCACACTAATTATCACGTTTTCTACCACGTGGTTTTGTTTATACTCTATAGCAATTTATTAATTCTACTAGACCTTTTAATATGTTTGAAGGAATATGTAATACATTTCAAACCAATATAATATTCAAGCAACTTAGCCATTAGTTAATTAAAATTAAGAAAATGTCCTTAAATATATAAATATTTCAATACGAAATACTAATATTGAATTTATCAAAGCTGAAATTAGAACCAACGCAAATATTAGACACAGAGACGGCACAATTACGTCAAGCAAAATCTTGTAAGAGGAAATGTAATAACTGTGCCCTAATAAATTAAAAATAATTCATCCGTTGGCTGAGTAAACGCCGACATAGCTAACAAATTGTTGCACAAAGCTGTAAACATCTAATATGTACTCGTTAATTATTAACTTTTCGGATTGCAACTAGAGATTTAATATGCGCAGTCCTTCATTCAAAATTAATACCAGAAATTGCTTTACAACAGGTAGCGGATTATGCTCTATTTGATGGCGAGCGGAGTCTGTATAACGGAGAATGTAAAATGAAATCTAAGTGCGGCTGTCTTGCAGGCAGTATATTTACTAAATAAATAGAATCCGTGATAGTTTCTGTTTGAGCAAGTGGTTATGGGACACGATACGTAATTTCATTTGGTAGCACAACGCTCTGCTGTGAACGCTGGACCATTGATGTTTGAATGAAATATGTACACTAGGGTGGAGTGAAAAAAATAAAATTTTCGAAAATTCACTTTAGCAGTTAGCACTATATACTAAAAGTTGTCTATATAGTAGCAGATTATCAGTATTTTTTTCCAATTTTTTTTGACCTTGATATCATACCCCGCAATGACCTTGAAATATTATTTTTTTAATTTTTTTTTTAGAAGATAGCACTGTGCGCTAAAAGTTGTTTAGATAGTAGTAGATCATCCTCAATTTTTTTTTTCAAAATTGTCCGATGTTTCCCACATGGCCCGCAATGACCTTGAGATATGTTTAGTTTAAATTTCCAGACAATTTTTTGAAAATCTAAGACTGCAGCTCTTTGCTAGTTTTCTAAACTACTCAGAACACACCACGGGGAGGTGGCTGCATTTCGTGTTCCACCACCCATCTCCGCCCGCCAACCACCCGATAATTTAATCATATTATTTAATTTTACTATTCCGCTTTATAGTCTCGCTTGGTTTCAAATATTGGCATTATATTGCGATCTCGAAGACGTGATCTTATAAAACCATCACGAGCACTGGCACCACAAACACTTAAAGAAGCTTCAGAAACAACTTTAACACACCTTTCTACAGCTTGAGTGTGACAAGGTAGGACGAAAAACAATGAAAGCGTAGGCGAATTTTCACTAATTTCCCTTTTTAATTCTTCATTAGTTAAATGTCGAGTTGGTGTTGGCTCTTGCCAAAAGATAAGTTCAATATAGTCATTTGCCAAAAAGTTTAATTTAGGAACTTCAAATTTTCTGATTTTACCTTGTTCCACCGACTCCTTCGTCCTAATAGATAATATTCGGCGCATAGCTAGCTCTCGAATATGTCGCCTCTCATCTGCAAGCATTGCAACTAGTAAACTTTCAGAGTGGGCGAAGAATGCATTCCTCTGAATGGTTTTATCAACGATTTCTCTGGTTGGTTTTAATGTTTCCTCCAAACTGGAATTAACTGGCTTTTCTTTTGGCATCTCTCTAGGCAATTTCTTTTCAAGTTCGACTTTTTTCTTTTGCATAGTCTCCTGTGTTTTTCTTACAATTTTTTTGTTAAGCTTTTCAGTTGTTATTCGGTCAAGAGATCCTATAGCCATGATTCGTGTAGTTCGTTGATCCAACAGAAATGATCTTTCTAATGGCGGTACTTTGTGTGATATGTCACACACACATTCAACAAACGACTTGCATTTACAATATGCTATGTCAAACAGATGGGATGCATTTTGCTTAAGTGTTGCCACTTTATTTTTAAAACTTGCTGTTTCTTTGCTAGCCCGTGAATAGGACTTAAGAATATTATTAAGTTTGTCCTGCTCTTTTTTTATTTGATTAGTTGTTGTAACATGATGCACTGTAGGAATAGAAGCTTTTTTCCATATTTCCAGCAACGTATTAGTAATTTCTTCATAAATTTTACCAACCTTTGGTTTGTATTGACCTTCACTTTGTTTTTTTTTGTCTTATAAAATTATAATAGCGAAGCACTTGTTCCCGAGTGGGCAACATTGTTCCACCCAAACTCAAATCAAGCGAAGTTCCAAATATAGGACAATTTGTTTTATTTTGCGTCGAAAACATTATTTACCGGGAAAATATCACTACTACTAAATTCAAATGAACGTTGTCCAATCTCAAACTATATAAACACAATATAAAATATACACTAATATGCAGCACAACTGATTGAAACCACGAACAAACAAGAAATGTCTTTCGGCGCGATAACATGCAACGGAGTGTCCGGCGAAAACTGTGATGCGTAAACAAATCTATCTTCAGGTCATATGTATTTTCTATTTTTTAACGGCGGGGAGTGAGAACAATTTTTTTTTTATTTGAAAAAACTTACAGATTGTCTACTATAGCAAAGACAACTTTTGGTAGATAGTGCTAATTAATTATGCAATTTTTTTTTGTTTCATCGGCGGGGAATGAAAACATTTTTCAAAAATTTTGAAAAAAATTACAGGTTATCTACTATAGCATAGGCAACTTTAGGTAGATAGTGCTAATTAAATTATTAAAAATAAAAAATTCGCTCCACCCTAATGTACACTATTAGGTAAATTATTAAATGCATCTAGAAATTGATTTAAGTTAAATACAGGGTGTTAATTAAGTATGTGCACAAACTTTAAAGGTTTAACCTATGATTGATTTTAAGACAAAAAGTTCATATACACATGGGTCCGCAACGGCTTTATTTTATAGATACAGGGTGTGAGTGAAAAAAAATCAAATTTTTTGATGTATTTTCTGAGAAGTGAGAGCTACTTATGTGAAACTTGGCACACCCTAATAGGTATTTAGAGACTACATTTTGCAGGTATTAAATTATTTTCAATTTAGCCATGAGCGCAGATATGGCTGACCTTCGCAGAGTATTTTAAGAAAAAAATGGTACTCTAACGATTTTTTCAAAACTCGAAAACTCTATCGATGGAACCAATTAAAATTACACAAAAAATGTCTCTTGGTAATTTTTGATACGATGAACCGTTTTCGAGAAAATTTCTTCATTTCATTCTTATGTACGCAATTTAAGTTAGAGTTACAATTGGTCAGAACTCAACGCAAAATTATTGCGAGATAGGTCATAAAAATAAAAGAAAAGTGATCGTTAGCAATTATTGTTGTATTAGGATGTGCCAAGTTTCCACTAAGTAGCTCTTACTACTCAGAAAATAGATCCAAGAATTTGATTTTTTTTGTCAAACTTTAACACTGTATCTGCAAAACAAAGCCGTTGCGGACCCATGTTTATATGAACATTTTGTCTTAAAATCAATCATAGATTAACCCCTTAAAGTTTCTGCACATACCTAATTAACACCCTGTATAACAATTATTGTAAAAAAATAAAGTCTATATTGAAAATTCAGCTCACTTTTGCAGCGTACACAAAATATACCTATGTTAATATATCTATCGCAACCGTCTTTCATATTGGTCTTTACGAGGTGTTAATATTCTTTGGATCAATTTAACTAACAAACTTTAAGATCTAATATGATATAAGGCCTGTTTACGATGTTTAGGCTTTATAACAGTTATAACTCAAGATAATCATCATTATCACTCTAATCGTCATCATAATCATCATCATCATATATTAGTATGTAAGATGCAGCACATAGCATGTATCTGTATCTTGTAGATACTGACTACTCCATATTTGGCCTGAACAGCGACAACTTCAGGCGACCGATCCCTAGATGTAGACACTTGCTACTTCTCGTGTACTCATGTTTCCTTCTGCTTTAACTATAATAAATTGCTAACAAGCTCAAAACGGTATATGTTTTTGAAAAATATCTAAAATTAAAAGCATTCTTGAAATGGCAATCGGATGGATATCGTGCTAAAAAATGACGATATTTTAAAAAATTGATAAATTAGAAAATTTGTAATAGAGGCTGATGATACGTATTTAGGTACAAAGGTAATTATAAACGAAATGTTTTGACTATTATTATTTTAGGTGACAATGATTTTTGCCGTATCTGGAGCCTGTCGATTTGCTGATTTACTTCAAATAAAAATCCTTTTCCACGGTCGGGAGTAGAAATCAGTTTCTATGACATCAAAATTAAAACAGAAGTAGTCGATTATTCCCAAGGGACTATAATGCTCCCAAGGGAGTTTACATTATGGAGAACGTTTTTCATGCAAAAAAAAAGATAACATTGAAATTATTTATTGACATTTAAATTAAATGTTACATTTATACAATTTTCAAAATTAATAGTAGAAGGAATATTACTTTCGCTTATATTAAAAGTTTTTGTGATTGCGCTAGTAGTGGTACCTACTAAAACCTGATTAGCAATTTTGGTCTTATTTTCAATGGAGTTCTCCACATAACCCTCAGCGACTGTCGTTGATTTCCAACCAGCATCACGCTTTATTGTCGTGATATCCACACCAGCATCTGCCAGTAATGTCGCTGAAGAGCTTCGTAAGCAGTGACCAGTATAACATGCAGCATCAGGTAATTTTAAATACGAAGCTACTACACTCGGAATTTTTCCCATGGTATTCTTGCCAACTGGCTGCGAACTACATTTTCCTGCTTTGTAGTACAAATAAAGGCGCTTATGCTTGACGTGGGGAGGACGAAGGGACAGGTATTTTCGAAACAATTCAAACATATTTCACACATCGGTAACCAGAAAGGTTCGTGGAATCTTTGTCTTAGTGTTTGGAATTTTTACAATCAAGGAAGAGCCTACATCCTCAATATCATCTACAGTTAAATTGACTAGTTCATCAGTTCGACAAGCTCCGGCAATCCCCAGAATTAATCCAACCTATAAAAAATCAAAATACTTAATAATTGAAATACCTAACAACAAAAGTAATCTTACCTTAATCATTAAAAATTCTATGTCATCTGCACTTGATAGAAAACGGTTGATTTCACCCTTTGTCAATATTTTCGATTTTTTCGCTTGATATCCGTCACCAGTTCTTTTCAACAATGCGATCAGCTTGGGGAATTTGCTTATATCTATGTTGTCGTAAATTATCAAGCATGACTTAACCATAGAATATTGCGCCCATAATGTGGAAGACTTGTAATTCTTTGCATTTTCACTGAAGTATGCCAACAAAACATTCTCGCGGTATACTTGAACATTTTTCTCGGCGGACCACTTTTTGAACCGATTGTAGGCTATATCGTATAAAGATCTTGACTTCGTAGGCAGCAAATTGCTTATTGCAATATTTGCAGCCTCCACAATCTCTTTCAACTCACAATTATTCATTCAAACTTTAAACTAAACCAAACTAGCACCTTAATTTGACAATTCTTTTTGTTTATTTGTTTTGTAGTTATGAGAATAACTCAACGACTACTAACTAAATGCTCAAATCCGAATACAATAATTCTGGTGCTACTTACTTCATAATGACAAAATATGTTTTAAGTTAATGAGACCGTGGAAAAAATAGTATATACCATTCGGGAGAGATGCTCCCTTATAGTATAATGTACTATTATTTTAAACGAGTATTTAGACATATATGGGAAATATAGTACCCTAAGACCTAAACAATTAATTAGTAACATATTTTTTTAATATTCAAATCTTAAAGTATATAACCACTTAATAGGAATTCATATATTTGGGAAAGTGCCAAAACAAGTTGCTGCGTTCCTCAAACTGAAGAATGCTCACGAATATACTGGAAATTGTTTCCGCAGAACTTCAGTTATACTATTAGAAATTCAGGAGCTGATATCACAACTTTAAAAATACATGGTGGATGGAAATCTTCAACTTCATCACTTTGGAGGATTCATGAACCATCTACTAGTGAAAATACCTCAACCTACATAGACGAAGTAAATGTTTCAAAACAAATAGGATAATTTCACTATAAATGTTTTACAATAAATGAAATTACTTTCGTTAAAGAACAAATTTTAATTTAGTGGCAGTAAAAATAATTCTAATGGCTAGGCAGTAAATGTGACAATTTAGTGCCTGACAGCTGTCACTGAAATTACACCTTTAATATCAATAGGCGAAAAAGTTTGTTTTTACGTGAGGTATTTCAAGGCAGGCAAGTCAACGTAAAGGTTGCAACATCTTAGCATGATGTTGAAGGAAAATATCATGTAAAGAATATTAGCACTAAAGGAAAGTAGATTCTGGCCTATACTATGTACAAAAGCAACAGCAACAAAAATCAAGAAAAATAATTCGGAACGGAGCACAAATACCAAATAACTTACTTTTGAAAAAAAAAAGCGATATGTCTTCTGAAAAGTCATAAAACCAGCCCAAAAATTATTTAACCAAATCCTTCAACCATGTTTTCATGATTAATATGCATACAATGTATTCAATTTGGTTGGATTTATTCCGATCCTCATCTCTTGAGCGTCTATATGGATTACACTTAACATTATTCAAATCAAATCTATTTTCGAATAAACGATAGTGACCAGTACATAACACCTAACTTTTACAAAAGGCTTTGAAGTATATTCCTATCTGCGACATTCAATCCCATTCAGAATCTAGTTCCCGAATAGAAGGCTTTAGAGTAAATATATTATTACTTACCGGTATTCGACTATATCTACACTTTTCATTCTTCGTATTGTAAACTTTTAAAGTTCTGAAGGAAGATCGTACGTCTGTCTTCGTAATACGTTTTTCAGTCCCGGAATTTTATATTTACATAAAGTTATGCGGAATATCCAGGCAACTATATTTTACATTTGCATCATAGTTCCTGAATCATTCATATAAGATCCTTGTCGGATACATTATTCTACGCTGAAAGTTAAATTGGCAAACCCGCTCTTACAGAATAAAGATTCCGCTTCGGCGATATTTTGTTAGGGGTGTATTTAAATGAAGGAGCACAAAATCTGAGTCTAAGTATAACAATTGAGCCAAACAAATTGTAAGCAGCATTTGACTTCTCAACATGAACTGACTGTGGAGATGGAGTTGTTCCGTCTATAAATTTTACTGATTCTCGAAATGTCTCCGGTCCTCGAGCGAGAACGCATCTGGAACCAAATCAAATATAGTCAGGCTTTATGAAAATTATAAATTTAAAAGCAATCGGGAATACAACTAACAAACTAAAAAAGTAGGTGAGCTTCCGTATCATTTCTCCGTTCTTAGAGCCCGATACGCCACTGGAGTGTAGATAGATCTTGATCCTTTTTCGAAAACGAAGATTATGCCATTGACTAAACTGAAAAAGCTAGTTTTATTGATCTTCGTAATCCATTTGAACTAAAGTGTACGTATGTTTGACCTGAGATAGTATGTGAGATATGTAGTAGCTTTTAAATAATAATAATAATTCATTTTTATAAGGTGAGGACTGGCACGAAATATTTATGGCATTAGATGTCGACGAGGCATATGAAAGTTTTCATAATATCATCATTTATTATTTTAATGTATGTTTTCCCATGCGTAAATATAGATACTATAATAATGGTAAAAATAATAAGGGATAGGTTAATGAACAAGTGAAGATATCAGGCTCTAAACTTAGAGATTTGTATAGAATGAAAATAGTATATCCAGAGTTGTCATTAGAATACAATAAAGCAAAGAAAAGGCATGCACTATTAGTACAAAATATCAAAAAAGAGTATTACCAAGAAAAAATAATAAAATCTGATAATCCGTCAAAAACTGTGTGGAGTATTATAAATCAAATGTCGGGGAAAACTAAGCATATGCAAAATATAACCTTAAAATATTTAAATGAATTATGTGAAAATCCAGTAACGGTGGCCTCAGAGTTTAATGAGTTTTTTATTAATGATCCTAAAGATAAACGCAACTTGTTGTCAAGTAAAAATAACGCACATACTCCTAATATTTGTAATTCCCAACATTCATTTTTTCTAAAGCCTTTTATCAGTCAGGAGTTATTAGCCCTGTTAAAAAATAAGTTAAAAAAGAAGCCTACTGCAGGACCGGACGAATTTCCAATGTTTATTGTAAAAAAAATTGTAGAGGTAATTATAGAACCACTAACCTTTTTGGTCAACTTGTCTTTTATAACCGGAAAGTTTCCGAAATGCTTAAAGGTTAGTAAAGTTGTACCTTTATTTAAAGGGGGGACCCACAAGTCATAGACAATTATACACCTGTAAATATTTCGTCAGCTTCCGCTAAAATATTTGAATATGCATATTTAGATCGATTTATAAAATTTCTTCAAGAATACAATATTTTAAGTAAAAGTCAACATGGATTTCAAAGTAACAGGTCAACATCTACGGCGATTCATGCATTTTATGAAAGGCTTATAAAGTATATTGAGGATGGAGAATGTCCAGTAGGTGTATTTTGTGATAAGTAAGGCCTTTGACTGTGTAGATCAGGATAAATTATTGAGCAAATTATGCGCCTATGGTATACGTGGTATACCCCTGGCTTGGGTCTCTTCTTTTCTAAAAGGTAGAAAACAATATGTAAGTCTGGTTCATTCGCAGAAGGATAGTGTAACTAGGGTCAATTCTGGATATAAAGAGGTGGATATGGGAGTTCCTCAAGGTTCGATACTAGGACCTATACTGTTTTTATTGTATGTAAATGAATTGGATGCGTTGGTAACGGACGCTCTTCTGGTTATGTATGCTGATGATCAATCATTACTTATATCAGATAAGTCAGAATTAAATTTACAAGTTAAATGTAATAATACATTAAATATATTAGATGATTGGTACAGTGTACATAACCAAAATTTGAACCTAAATAAAACCTATGTAGTCCGTTTCCATAATTGGCAAAAGGGGTGCATTAATGTAAATGTTAAAATAGGCAATGACAGTATATCTCAGACCAAAGATGTAAAATTTCTCGGAATTATATTCGACGAATGCCTGAACTGGCGACCCCATTGCAACCAGCTAATAAAAAAGATAAATTCTGTATCTTATTTAATTCGAAATTTATCCAATTTGCTTACAATCGAACAGTTGATTAACTTTTACCACTGCCAAGTCGAATCAAGATTAAGATATGGTATTTGTTTTTGGGGATGCTCCACTTCATTTGCGGATGTCTTTGTAGCTCAAAAACGAATTTTAAGGTGTATTGCACGTGCCTCAAGCACTACTTCGTGTAGGCCGATTATGAAAGAATTGAAAATTTTATCATTAACGAGTATCCTCATTTTAGAATTAGCGGTATTTATTTATAAAAATAAATCACGTTTTCGTACCAATTTCAATGTTCACAATCTAAATACAAGACATAATGGAAACTTTCATATTCCATTTTTTAAATATAGAGTGGCCACCAACTCACCGATTTTTATAGGTTTGAAAATCTATAACCATTTATCCGAGGACATTAAGAGTGCAAACAATTTAATATATTTTAAGCGACAGTTAAAATTATTTTTAATCGAGTGTTTTTATACTTTAAATGATTTCTTTTTATTGTAGTAGGTTAATTTAGCATATAAGTCTTGACAATTCCTATACATAGAACTACTTTGTCTGAAGGAAATAAATTATTATTATTATTATTATTATAAATATGTTCCACTATCGAAGGAGATTATTATTTAGATCATTTTAGCGAATATAGTTGATATAAATATATGTCTAAGGTTTACAAATACAAAGTATTTATTTAAATACATTATATCATATCTGTAAAAAAATGTGGGAAGAACTGGTTTAATAAATTTTGAGTTGTAAATCAAACAGAGGTAAAAATTGACTGAAATGTTGTGCTTATAATAATTATGTGGTGGAAAATATGCAAATTCGATGAGTATGTGTGTAACTCTTACTTATATTTAAAACAAGAACAACATATTTAGTTACTCGTACAGGTTTCTTATTTAATTTCGTAAAATAAGATGGAAATGTTACCGAATCGTTGAAGGAAACAATTCTCAAAGATTTCGAAGAATTTAGGGAGAAATTGCGTTACAAAGAATTCAATGAGGTTTAAAGCGGAGCAGAAATTCCTTATTGTGATTTAATATGTTCCTTTAATTCAGAAAATTTGAAAAATACTTTTCTAGTATCCATTGTTATTTTATTGAAATTCTCTTGTTAACTAAGGTTTCAGTTAATATTTGTATTAATCTTATATGAAAATTATGAAGTATTGTTTTAGTTTTAAAGCATTTATTTACCTCTTGCAAATATGAAATATTAATATAAAAACAAAATTGAGTACATTTTAACAAATCATGGTGGCTTATAATGTAACGTTGTCGAGATTGGACACATTGCTTTATATTGGCAGCATTATCAAAAGCAACGATATTACCAATCAAGTAATAGTTTAACATTTTCTGCTTAGACAGTAAACATCGTTACTATCGTAGACAGCAATAAGCTAATACTATTTGCCAGTTTATGCTGCCCTTAAGAAGTTTCGACAGATTTATGGATAATTTAATGCGTAACAGGTTAAAATTGAAAATCCCAAAAAAATAAGTTTATTTATTTCACCTCAATAAAGCTGAAATTTAGATCTATTTTACGAAATATATAATATAGAGTCAAAAGATTAAATATATTATTTTGTTTTATTAAATCAACTATTCACTATAATGACAATTGAATCTGGAATAGTAGGCTCTGGAGATACTGTTACAATTATTGTTGACAACTGTTAAAAAAGCAGTAAGAAATTATTGATTGTATTTGATAATAGCATGATTTGTGAAATAAATTAACTGTTAACATTTATTTTATATGGACATTTAAAAATTGTGTAGCCTTGTATTACAGTCGTTGACAGGCTTTGACATTTTTTATGTATTATAAATATGAAAAGAACTATAATACATTTTGCTTAACTATGTACAATAGTCGACATTTCATCGCGTCTTCTTTAATAGATGGTTAGACGCTTAAATATAAACGGTCCTAGTACCCCCATTGCCCCCCTACAATACAAAAACGTCGTCAATCCACGCTGATGATAAAATCAGTGAATCTCTAGCCAACGACATCACGGCGACATTGCAACGAGAAAAACTCTGTGGTTCCAGCAAACGCTATAAATTCCTACAAAGTATAACCTCCCAGTCTACCTAAAACCCACAGCTAGTGGGCAGGACTGAGTAAAACTACCAGCTCCTCTCCTCACTGCTAACGTAACGCACTGTAACTTATTCCCATCTATCTCCCATCAAACTTTACATTATTCTTTCCTGTAGTTCCAGCCCTAGGATGGTTCAAAATAAACTTGAAATTACACATGTTGTCATCTGGACAATCGATTAGAAGCAACGTCTTGTAAATCTGGATTGGGTAAGGAAGTAATATAACGCCCAACAAGGAAATGAGATGGAGTAAGGGGTCATTGGGATTATTTGTCATTGCAAATAAGGACCTGGAGTTCCACATACTCTCTATTTGACACAGTAAAGTGCTAAACTCCTCGTAGGTGAGAACTGGGTGACTTTATCTTGATGTAAACCTTTTTAGACAGGATAGAAAGCATTCTGACGCCATATTTGTGACTAACTCTAAGTGGACAGCTTTTGTTACAAAGCATACAAATATTAAGACACAACATTTTGCAGCCACGTCATTTTCTGTCCTTGAATGAAAATGGACCAGCATAGTCAATTTGGAATGGTAATGTTGGACTCCATCTGTCATCAGGTAACGGTCCCATTGGGATTGAAGAAGCAATTTACCTAAATTTGAAACATGCACTCTCGAACAGTTTTTTTTTTTGCTATTTTTTTTCCACCAATTGGCCAATATTGTTGTCTAATTGATGCTAATACAATTGTGGGCCTGGTTGAAGCATTGTAACGTGCTTATGTTTAAATATTAGTTTCGTTAGTTCATGTTCAGCGGATAGCAATATTGAATGTTTCACATTGAGATTTGATGATGACAATTTAAGACGACTCTTTAATCTGTTTACATCTGAATATTTACCAAAAATAGTCCATTGCATTGAGACTGATAAGAGAATTTTCGCCTTTTTTCTTTAGAGTTCGAGAATAGGTTGTTCAGAAAAATTGAACGATGCAATAGGCCAGTCTGATTTTGATTTATATAAAAATTGAAGAATAATATCATACTTCAGAAGTTTCAAAGGAAGAGTACCTCTTGATGCTATGTCTGCTGGATTTTGAGTAGTGATAACATATCTCGATGCGATCACATTAGTCAGTGTTTGAATTACTTTGGGAATATTTTGAATAAATTTATTTATTTTAAGAGTTACTTGTTGTCGTCTGCCGCTTTGGGTACCGAGCCATTAAAAGTAACATTTTAAAGCTTTGGGATTTACGACCCCAAAGTAGTTTGTATGAAACTATTAACTTTCATGATAATATGTTTCTGTGGTCGTTATTACATTCTGTACAATAACTGAAAGGAACCTTCTTTAACTCTACGTCGCAAAGCGTACGATTAAACATAAAAAAACACTCACAACTTTAAAACTTTATCGGGTACATCAAATCTAGTTATACGACTCTAGCGAATTGATATGGCTTATCTGCTTAGACGTTCACGAACTTGTCTTTGAATTGAAATGTTCTCAGGTCGATAGTGCTCCCTAGAGGCAATAAGCAATTTTAAATGAGCCTGTACCGCTCGTTACCCGGTAATGTATCCCAGCAGTTAACGAGAATTGACATATGGAACCGTTACGCTACATTAAGGTGCATGAATAACTTAGCTTCGTTTCTTAGGGGTGATTATAGTGAACTCGGGAAGTCGACACGATTAATTTGATGGTTTCCTTCTTTATGCCCATCTAAAAAGCCAGCTAATTTAGAGCAAATTACTCTAATAGGTATAATATATGTTTCTTTTATTTAATTAATTATGTGATTGACTAATTAATTCCGCTTGATTAATTAATTAATAAGATTATAACTGTAACCATGTACAAATTAGAAATTTGTATACCAGAAATATATGTGATGGAGCTGTCTAAATTCGAATTTAAAAATGTTAAACCCATGTTTGGCCTCATGATCTTCTCTGATATCTGTTTGTGATTCTCTAAAGAACTCTCAAGATAACCTTCTGTCACAGAAAAACATTTCTAGCCTCTATTACGTTTTAACATCTACATATATGCAACGTCATCTACCAGAATGTTGGCTCAGGACCTAAAACAATGTCCAGTCTTCATTTCAAACTTTGTTGGAATTATTTCAAAAGTATTAACTCCGACAAGCTGGGAGGTACATTTTCCTTGTCTATAGATTTAAAAAAACTGCCTGTGAGTTGCATTAGGAGGACGAAGATCAGCATATTTTCGAAAAATGCAGTTGATGTCTGCCACATTTCCTTCTGTAGAGGATTCTGAAATGATGCAAATCTTCACAATTGTAATTTTACTATAAATATTAATAATGAATAATAATTAAAAAAAATAAATGTTCATATTCAAATTTGAATAGATTATGTATATAAACGCTTAGGATTATAAGTCCTTATGCGCCTGGACATATAACTTTAGTTTTATTTATTTATTCAAAACGTCAAAAGAGATACAAAACAGGTAAAAACCTTAAATATGTAGCCACATATAAACCATAAATTTACAACTCAAATTTAAGTGTATATGTAAGCAAAATTAGTAATAGTTAGATTAAAACATGTCAACATTACAAGTACATAATATAGTAATACGAGAAACATATGAGTCTCAATTAACTAATTGTAGAGAAATAATAAAATAAAACAATGCAAATAAAAAACCATAACTGAAGCTACCATTTTTAACTTTTTCTTAAATATTGATATGCTAAAACAGAAAATGTCAATATGATTAAATTTAAGTGTATTGACCATTCTGGACATAGATGTATTTTAACTTGAGTTAGATAATTACCTGTTGTGAAACGAGGTGGGACCTGAAGAAATTAATGATAACAAATAAGGACAATCAAAGTAAGAATTAATAATTTTCTATAATAATAAAACTTTAGAGTGTGATCTTCTATCTTCGAGATAAATTAATTTAAATTATTTTTTTTTTGAGGTATATCATATGTTCCATTGACCTTAAAATTAAGATATTTTATAAACCTATTTTGGATAGTTTCAATTCTGTTACTCTGAAATTGATAATATGGAGTCCAAATTACACAGGCAAAGTTTAAAATACTATAAATGTTAGAAAAATATACAGATTTTATTGGAGCGATTGTGACAAACGGTTTACAGGTTAATGTTATAAGACCCAGCAATTTATAACATATCAATGTGATAACTTAAAACACATTTCATCGTCAAAACTCTATTTAGTGCATAATAACTTATCTTATAGTCATATTCGAACTTAATACGATTTCTTGTAAAACTAATGAAATTAACATTTATTTGAATTTAGATGCAAATTATTGTTACGACAATAATGAGATAAATTATATAAGTCTTCTTGAATTAGTAGACAATCTACGATACTTGATACAGTAGAATAAATATTAAGAGCATTAGCGTATAATAAGTATATACATGATATGAAACAAATAGAAATGTCGTTAATATACAGGACGGTCAAATGAAAACGATTTTTTAGATTAAACGGGAACATTATGTGCTGGTATTTTTGACTCCACCACTTTCACCCCCAAGCAAGGGTAAGCATCACCCCAAAATATTTAAATGGCATTAGGGGTCGAGTAATATTTATTTTGAAAGCTCTTACAATTCTCTTTCCGCCCAATACTTTGAAAGAAAATTACATTTTAAAATTTAAATTATGTTTAGTTGCTTACTTACTACTTAGTTGATTAAATGTTCAAATTGATGACCGCCCGCTTCCATACAAGAATAAAGATTTCGTTCGAAATATTCACGCACATTCTGAAGAATTTCCGGAGTGAATCGACGGCATTCGTCGACGATTCTTTGACGCAAATCATGCAGCGACGCTGATTGTGTTTTATAGATTTTACTTTTTAGGTATTCTCACAAAAAATCAAGGGGCGATAAATTCAGTGATCGTGGAGGCCACTAAATGCTGCCTCTTCTCCCAATCCAATTCTGTGGAAAACGTTGGTCCAAATACTGACGGACAGTTAATGCATAATGCGGAGGAGCACCGTCCTGTTGAAAAATCAAATAATCTTCATCATACTCTGGAACATTTTCAATAGTATCAGTCAAAGCAGAGTCAATAACGTCTTCCGGTAATTGCAAATACATTTGGCCAGTAAAATTAACAGGTAGAAAAAAAAAGACCCACCAGCCGGTCAACGAAAATTCCAGCCCATACATTTAATTTTTCCGGTTGCTGTATATGCAACGTGAAAAACTCTTGGAATTCAATCTGACCAATAGCGGCAATTGTGACGATTTACCGTCCCGTTCAAGGAAAAACTGCGTTCATCAGAAAAACAGATGGGAAAAAGGAGCTGCGGATCATTCTCGCTCGCTCACTCATTATTTCGTAAAATTACAAACGGCGGTCATAATCATCCTCAAGAAGTTTCTGGACTAAATGTATTTTGTATGGATGGAATTTAATCTTCTTCAAAATGGTTTGTATGCTAGTTCGATTGATCCCAGACACAGATGCCAGCTGCCTCGTACTTAATGTAAGATCAAAATGAACTTGTCCCATAACTGCAACTTCACTAGCTTCATTAACTATAGGCTTTCCAACTTATCGTTTTTTATTGGCCGCGTTCCCTGTATTTTGATATTTTTTACTAACTATAGGACATACTTCCTCCTGACATGTCGATCTTGATATTGTTCATTAAATATCTGAGCACATGTATTGTTCATAAAGTAAAGCGAAATGATATCTATTTACCCTGCCCGCAATGGAATACACCATATTGTTTAATTTTCAAAAACACAATTAAATAAAGTACCAACCAACGCTTCCA
Organism: Monochamus alternatus; assembly: GCA_037114965.1. Lineage (NCBI taxonomy): Eukaryota > Metazoa > Arthropoda > Insecta > Coleoptera > Cerambycidae > Monochamus > Monochamus alternatus. Next base: position 77,546,206 of record CM073431.1, read on the forward strand.
AATAATACTATAAAATACATTTGTAATGCACTAATTTTACGTTCGTTGAGTGTATAGCATTCATTTCTGTTTTTTTTTACAATTATTTTTTTGACGAAAGTGATAACAAATCGCCAACAACCAATGTAACGCAAAAAATACTAAATTTATGCCATTGGTGTACTGAACTCGAATGAGTGACATTTTTACCGTTACTAATTGTTTGTACATAAGGTTCAACTTTAAAATCAAAATTCTTATTAAGTATTGGGAGGAATTATAAAATTTAAAGTCTCGTAAAGAGAATTGTAAGATCTTTCAAAATAAATATTACTCAACCCCCAATGGCTTGGGAGTGAAAGTGGTGGAGTCTAAAATACCAGCAAAGAATGTCCCCCTTTAATCTGAAATCGACGGGTCCTGAGCATTTTTCTAAAATCTACGCAGAGTCAGAAAATGATAAGTTTTCACTCATATGACGTTTGAAGAAAAAGGCAATAATGTCAGTAATTAGTTTTTTCATGCTTTGAAAGCTTTGACCCTCTACCGCGGCCTATTTGCAATTTAAAGCAAGTCCGTCCTCGGGGCTATCTCCACATGAATCAATCGTAAAACTCCCACGTAAAAAATCCCGATGTGTATTTTATTTTTTACGGCCAGTGTTATCCCAGTATTTATTTTCTATTTTCATTTCCAGCGGCCGGGCAGCGTGCGAGGAGAGGACCTGCCATACATCCTGGGCCTGCCTCTGATAGGCGGCGGTCCCTTTTTTCCCCACAACTACAGCCACAGTGACGCTGCCGTCTCCAAAACGCTCATCCATTATATCAGCAATTTCGTTAGGAAGGGGTGAGTCCACGAATGTATATATGAATAAACAAATTTTTCTATTATCTCCGGCTTTGCGTTCTCGCCGCCTTTGTTGAGTGGTGGGTAATTTCTGTCGAGGGTGTTGCGTACACATTCATTACGGTTGCAGGTTTTTTTTTTGTATACATTGCCGAAATTTAATAAAGTGTAAACAAATGAATTCGTTTTATGTTAAAGAAAACGCAGTGTGCTAATTAAAATAAGTAATTTTTTCATAATGAAACTGGGATTCATACCGTTTTTAGGGAATAATTTCTATTATCATAAAGATAATTATCGAAGTAAATAAATTTATTGTTTTATATATTTTGTGAATTGAAAAAGTGAAGTACTGGGTTTGAAAATATACATGGTTCTTCTGTAATTTAATTGGGTTTTTGCCACACTTATGATAAAATAAAGATTAATTAAATAAGCCCTTGCGCCAACCGGATTAGTCAAGGGTTATTTTTGAAATTAAGTTTGTCTATCCAAAAATTTCACACTGAAAAAAGCAGATAAGTAAAACAAAACTCTGTGTTTTGGTTCTCAAAATAGTAAATGTATTAAAAGTATGTCAAGTTTGACAGTTTGTTTATCTGCTTCCATAGAGATGTTAAATGATTTTTATTTTACTGTTACTTACTTCTTCTTGACGCAACTGTAGCCAACAATGATCAATATTTATTGAACAATTTGACACAGACTTATCTCCGTTCAGCAAAATAATCGCAGTCTCTTTTAATTTTCTTTTTGTTACATTATCTTCCTTCTTTAAAAGTTTTGCCCATACCTATTGAGTTAAATGACCGTTTTCCTAAGCGTGTTAGCAAATTTTTGATTTTTCAAATTCCCGTCTTTTTATATAATGTTTATGTTTCGCAACTCTAACATTCATAGGTTGAGACGTTTCTCCAACACAATGTTTATTGCATTCACAATATATGCTGTAGAATTTTTTGAATTTTGTATATCATTTTTTGAACGTGTTCTAGGCAGAACTGATCGTAAAGTATTAGTTGTCTGAAAAACTGGTCGAATATTAAATTTATTACCGATTCTTCTTAACTTTCTGATAATATAGGAATGTATGGAATTTTTATTGTATGATTAGTTTCTCTTATTTGTCCTAAAGTGTTCGTTTTATCTGTAATATTTTTTAATGTTCTATCAAAAAAATTTGGAGGGCATTCATTATTTATTAAAGCATTTTTAATAAATTTTAGTTCGTTATTAAAAATTTATATGCTTGATGAAAGTAATTTTGCTCTATCATATAAACATTTAACAACACCTTTATTAATATCAATGTGATGGTTAGATCCAAAATTTAAATATCTATTAGTGTGAGTTTGTTTTCTATAAACATTTGTTTCTACAGAATTTCCATTTTTTTAAATGAAAACATCGAAAAATGGTAGGATATTATTATTTTCTATTTCCAAAGTGAATTTTATTGTTGGCTCTTTATTGTTAATATTATTTAAAAATTAAATTAATTCTGTAACAGTAAGGCCAATTTGCAAAATGTCATCTACATATCTCCACCAGATAGTAGGTTTTTTATTTATATTTTGAATAAAATTCTTCAAAAGAATCCATAAAAATATTACTTAAAATTGGTGATAATGATGAGCTCATTGCCATTCAAATAAACATGGCAATATTACTATGGCAGATGGAATATTAAAAAACAAGCGAGATTTTCATAATAAACCTATGTCCTAGAGTCAGTTAGTTTTGTATATACAGGACGTGTAAAATAATTTTAGAAAATCAAAGTTTGCATGTATATTTTTTATAACATATTTGATCCAAATTTGACACGGTACGTTTTTGGTGGTGTCAAACATGTTGGTGTTATTAGTTTCTTTGCACACAGTAGAGGGCGCTATTTGTTAACATTTTCAGTGATATTTTATTCTCTTTCTGTCACTGCAGTTAAATGCTCCGTAAATATTTTTATATTTTTTTGGTATTCTCCACACGCTAGATGTATTGATTATCTGTAAAGAAATTTAACTTATGTTAATGGTTGGTCTTCAGAGACCAAATCTAAAATATCCGGATTTTTTTATCAGTTCTAGCCGATCTAGGCCTACCGCAACTATTTTGTTTGCGTTTCTCGGCAACATCTTTCTAAAATTGTTTTTCTATTTGACAGCTGCCTCTCAGAAAAATTTTGGAATAGCATCTAACTATTACTACACCTTTCTTAAAAGTCAACATCTGCACAGCTGGTATAACTTTCTATTAGTAATTATTTATTTGCATTACACCACCGGACAGTAAAAAACCAGTTAATGGGTGGGAGAAAACAAGTGACAATAATATAATAAATACATAACTAGTGTTAAAATATAAAATATGACAAGCAGTCAACAAGGTAAAAATATTACGAAAAATTTTTACAAAACTAAACCAATGAAAGACACAAGAACACAGAAACAAATAGACCATAATTAAAATTAAAACTAACAAGCAAATCATGACCAGTAAAAATTCTTTTAATATGCAAAACATTATTGTGAAAAATGTCACAAAGTTCAGCATCCGAGAGGAATTATCAACCATAGTGTATAATGGAGAATATTTGAATAAATTTGTTTTGGGTGTGGGAAGATAAAATAACGACGAAGATCGGGTGGCAGACCGGGAAACGTGAAGGTGTAAATTAGCTAATAGTTTCGGGCAGTCAATTAATCCGTTAATAATTTTATGAAGGAATATCAGTGAATTGCATATACGGCGTGATACTAGGTCCTTCAATAGGAACTGTTCAATTAAAGTGTACTACGGTATTCCCTGTGGTGGATAAAAATTGTCCGATTTAAACCACAGATATTTCACATATTTACAGTTAATACTTTCCAACTTTTTAACATGAACTTGTTATTTTTTACTGAATTAGAAAGGCATTTTAAGCTAATATAAATCAAATATCCTACAATTCCTATCAATGAAGTCATATGTATGTTCTCTGATACCAAACATCTAGGTATGCTAATGTACAATTCCACAGACAAAGCTCTATTCAATAATTATCTAAAGAAATTAATCTAATTTACTAACCTGCTTTAATGAAACACTCTATAAATATCTAACTTCACTTTTTGGCAGTGGAAATACGACAATTCAACCACAATAGATGAGATCTGACCTATGTCTGCATTTTTAGGATCAGTAAAAAATGTTACAAAAGCTAATAATAAGGAATATATGGGTAGATATTGTGGGTGTAATTCAACGCAGGTTGGGGCTTTTGTCCACTGAGTAGTTAGTTTCACACAATATTATTAATACCTAAAAATATATAAAAACTTTTACATAAAAGGTGAACATTATTTAAGTAGGTATTGCCATATTTAATTCATTGACAGGCTGTCACTTTTTGTCATTGTCGATATTTAATTTTTTATAATAATTTTTATAGTTAGATATTTGATTCAATTTAAAGGAGGCCACCTGAAGAAGCAATCCTAAAAATGCAGAAATAGGTCAGATCTCATCTATTGTGGTTGAATTGTCGTATTCTCACTGCCAAAAAGTGAAGTTAGATATTTATAGAGTGTTTCATTAAAGCAGGTTAGTAAATTAGATTAATTTCTTTAGATAATTATTGAATAGAGCTTTGTCTGTGGAATTGTTCATTAGCATACCTAGATGTTTGGTATCAGAGAACATACATATGACTTCATTGATAGGAATTGTAGGATATTTGATTTGTATTAGCTTAAAATACCTTTCTAATTCAGTAAAAAATGTTACAAAAGCTAATAATAAGGAATATATGGGTAGATATTGTGGGTGTAATTCAACGCAGGTTGGGGCTTTTGTCCACTGAGTAGTTAGTTTCACACAATATTATTAATACCTAAAAATATATAAAAACATGAACTTATTATGCTGAATTCCATACCAAGGCGGCATATTCTAGTTTAGGAAGGACAAGAGCGTTAAATAATATGGAAACTGATTTAGTTCCTGTAAACTGCTGAGTCTCTCAAGATAAAACCAAGATTTCTGTATGCTTCACGTTGGATGTTGTTGATGTGCTGGATAAAGTTTAATTTGACATCGAAAGTTACACTGCATTTGGAGAAGTTCAAAAGCAGTGATATCGTTTATGAATATTAATTATGAATGAATAATTGTTATGTAGTATTGAATTACAAACAGATACCAGAATAAAATCTTAAGTTTACAATATTCCATAAAAAAACAAATTACTATTCAAATTCGAATAAACAACCATATCGGCGTTTCTCTTATACAAAATATAACATATCAATGGAAGAGTTCAAGGTTTGACACAAGCACACTTGATAAATAAGTACTATTACTGTAAGTAAGTGAAATCTTTATTAGTTCACTCCATATTATAAAAACATCGTTAGCGTGTAGAAGTCGTCAATAAATAGCAAAAATCATTAAACGTTCAAGAAAAAATAAAAAGGTAAAAAAGAAATATTTTAAAATATAACAAATACAAAAAAAATGTTATAGAAATATAATAACATACACATTAACACTTAATTACTATAGAAATAGAAAAATAATACAGTTAACAATCGAGAGACAAGAGACAGATATCTCATTGTTGATTTTATCACAGTTTTATACATTTTTCTCGGAAATTGTGCATTTGTAACAAATTTACTAAGAGCATCTGTTTTGTGTAAAACTAAATTTTACATAATATAACAAGGGAAAACCCCAACTTACAAAAATTTAGAGAGAGACATCAGTGGAAATGCTTACAATTAGTTCCCTCTACTTTGCACAGAAAACAGCTAATAACACAGCGTGTTTAGCACCACCAAAAACGTCCAGTGGTGTGTCAAAAATTAATCGAATCTATTGGTCATTTAAAAAAAAAATCATCCAAAATTTGATTATTTAAAATTATTTTACACGCCCTTTATCTCAGAAAGGAGTAGCTCTGGGATATACGTTTATACCAAATCCCACTCATTTTTCAATTTGTGGCATAATTCATTTTATAAAAAAACACGTCCAAAAAATGATATACAAAAAATTGCATCTACCGCATACCTTGTGAATGCAATAAACATTATGTTGGAGACCTATGAATGTTTGAGTTGACGAACATGAAAAACGGGAATTTGAAAAATACAAAATTTACGAACACTTTTGGGAAAATGATCATTTGATTGAATGGGGTTTGGCAAAAATTTTAGAGAACAACAAATATAAAATTAAAATAGACCGCGATTATTTTGTTGAACGGAGATAAGTGTGTGTCAAACTGTTCAGTAAACATTGATCATTGATCATTACAGTTGTATATATTGCAAACTTAGTTTCAAAAATAACCCTCCCTTCCTTTTGGCGCAAGAGTTATTTAATTACTCTTTATTTTTTCAGAAGTGTGTAAAAATACCCAATTAGACTAAAGAAAAAAGTATATTTGATTATTAATGTTCAGCTAGATTATTTTGAATCTATATAATTATTGATTGAATCCAACCTGGTTTAGGGAGTTATTTCTTTAACATATCCTAGATCTTCAGCATTGAAGATCTTTTAGAAAAAATAGAATCAATATTAAAATATGATTTTATACTGTATTCAGATGAGGAAGGTTTAAGTAAAGGGGAGAATACAAGTAACCTATAAATCCCCTACGTCGTGTGTTTAAATTAAAGCGTTTTTTCACCATAAGCAGGCAAGTCAAGGTTGGCCCCGGAGGCATATATCATTTACAGGCCCGGAATGGCTTCTGGAAGGCATACCTCGCTTTATCTAACTACGTGACAACCTGCGTGCCCTAACAACGTAAATAAATGTCTCAAATTTGATACAGGAACTGGGGGCAGATTTATCAGTATAGGTATCGCCTTTCATTTTAAAAGTAATTTAGATAAATACGGCAGAGAAGGAGGTCATTATTTGATGTAAAATTATGCCGGGGTATATTTTTATTCTTTATCTTTTTTCGAAAATCTATTAGTCAAACGGCGAACACTGTAGCAAGATCGTTAGTTTAAAATCTGTTGTTTCGCTGAAATGATTCAGTTCATCAATTCATTTCAAATAAAAGAAGGCAAAGTTGTGACAAAACAAACTTATGAACTGAAATTCTAACGTAGCTAGTTACTTATATAAAATTAATGAATATTGACTGAATGGTAAACATTTTGTATTCATATCGAATGAATACAACGTTGTGACATTTGTGGGTAATAGATACATAGTGTAAATACTGCGTAGGCAATGCTATAATTATTAGTGGGAGATGTGGTGAACTTACTGTTGGTAAACGTAACTTATTCCTTTATTTACAATATACTAGATCCACTCGAGACAATTATGTATGGTTTTAACATTTACTATTTTTTCAATAAATTTAATAAATCGTTATTGCTATTTGCTACTGATTTCATTTCTCCTTAAACATTAAAAAAAATCCTTATTATATTACTATCTTTTCAGAAAAAAACAGGTAGATTAATGTAGTAAAAATATTATAAATGTCTCAAATAACATTATATACCACGTAAGTGGTTAAGAGTAAATACAAAACATGTTATTTAGAATCGGAATGAAGCGCTAAATACAATAAATGATAAAAAAATAAAAGTTTGTTTTACCATTACACCACATTTTTCTTTTCATTTATTATTTATTTATTTGCCCAACAGAAAGTCTATTTACAGGGCAATAATGAACAGTAAATACACATATATAAAAAAATATAAAATATAAAAAAAAATAAAAACACACAATTTAAAACATGACTACAACTAAATACCCGTATGGGAATAATACCGGTTGGCACTTTGTATCAAAGTATGTATATTACAGATATTTATATCACAGCAGCTGGCCAAATTATTAAAATAGTTTAACATCGAGAACATTGGTGACTTAATTAACATATTGGTTCTAGGTACTGAACAAATAAACGTTTTATTCTGCCGAGAGTTTTGGCGAGGCACGTATTTCATTTAATAATACAGGACTATCGTACCATGCAATAATTTAAATAAGAAGTGCAAAGAATATAATATTCTGCGGTACCAAGACTGCATACCAAATGCATTTAATAAGAGAGCTTGACTAGCACCTCTCTCTGGATATAGTCCATGACATTTCAAATGTAAAAATTTTAAAAATTTTCTTTGAATCATTTCAATACATACAGAATAGGAAATATAAATTGGCGAAAACACAACTGAACAATATTCAACTTTAGATCGAACAAGAGAATTAAATAATGTTTTAACGCCAACTCATTGGAAAACAGCTTACAATTGCGCGTTATAAATCCCAGAGATCTGTTGCAACTAGCCACTACACTCTCGATGTGCATTGCGAATGATAAAATTGAATCAAAGTAATTCCCAGATCGCGAATAAAATCACACCTTGTAAGTGCTGTATCATTTATGTTATAATGGAATATAGATGGATACTTTTTACGTGAGTACGTTACTACTTTGCATTTAGAGATATTTAGTAATAAATCATTGACATTGCACCACTCAACCAATTTAGTCAACTGTGACTGCAAATTTAAAGAGTCATCCTCATTACCTATAGAGCGAAACATTTTCAAATCATCTGCATACAAAATATGTTGTTGCATCTAATATAATCTGAAAGGTTATTAACAAATAACAAAAACAGTAGCGGGCCGGGATTGGATCCCTGAGGTACTCCCCAAGTAGCAGTATACATATTAGATTTATATCCATTATATGCGACTATCTTTAAGATAGGATTCAAATAATTTCAACAAGGCTGAAACTAAATGTTTCGAGCTTTGACAAGAGAGTTGAATGACATATGCAATCAAATGCCTTCTAGAAATCTGTGTACAATACGTTAACCTGTCCTTGATCGTCCAAGACATTAGAAATATATTGAGTCATTACAATTAAGTTGGTCATCGATCTTTGGCTCATTAAACCATGCTGTGAAATAGATATACAATTGTAACAGCATTATATATGCGATTATACACCGACATCTCGAAAACCTTTGAAAAATTCGGTATTATAGAAATAGGTCTGTAATTATTAAAATAGGCTGCATCTCCATCTTTGAACACAGGACATACTCTACTAAATTTCCAACAATCAGGAAAAGTAGATGTAGACAAAATGAGATTAAATATTATTAACAGAGGAACCGCAAAACATTAGAACAATCTTTAGCGAGAAAACTATGTACCTGCTGTCATTTTATTTTTCAATTTCCGCAGAGCTGCACTTCACCCATATTTAAATGTGGTATGTTTATACAGGTATTTGAAATGCTTCTTTTGATTTTTTGGCATGGTGTAATATTTTTTATTAGGTGCTGTATGCTGTATTCATACATAATATAATACTTCTTTCATTTTTCCGGTGACATGGTCTCTCTGTATCCATTTTACGAGTCTATTTTGTAACTTCAACGCCAATATTTATTTAACACAATAATATTCTAAACGTATGTACTCGATCTTAATTATTAACAGATAAAATATAAGAAAATTGTGTTTTATGTAAGATGATTCATCTATACAGGGTTAACTATGACTAAGTACAAATATTTTAAGAAGGGATAGATAAAATTGAGAATTAACGGAATCACCCTTAAAAAAATCCACTTATTTAAGCAAACATTTTTTTTTGCGAAATTATATTAAGTTCTTATTAAACGCCGCCTATGCAAGTCAGAGTAGGCAACTAGCAACACGACGGTAAAATTCCCCGTCATAATTTAATTCCTGTGTTTACCATGTGTTTACGTTGTAGTTTTATAGTTATTAAATAAAGGAACTTGTGTGGGGTGCAGATATTTTCTCACAATATAGTTCGCCGGTTTGTTTTTCTAGGTTATGGGACAAGGCTGCCGCGGGTTTTCTATTATCTATTCCTTTCTTTCGATTTTGTTATAATAAATAGGCATTTTATCTAACTGTACCTACGGGAAGTGTGTTTTATCGGTAGTGAGTGGTTGTAATGAATGAAAATGTTGTAGTTTTGCCAATTTGTAATGAAATGAAAAAAGGAATGCAAAATAGTGGAGCTAACTGAATTAAATGTTTCCTGTCAGGTATTATTACCAATAAGAATGTTAATTTTTGTCATTTCTGCATTTAGAAATGCGGCAAAAAAAACGACCGCGTGGTAGTAGATATTGTTGATATATGTAAGCTTTATTTATGAATCTAAGCCATCTCAGTCGATGATTATCATAGGCGCCGACTTTCCGTAGGAAAATAGGATTTTGCCCTATTTTTTAAAAATCGAGCTGAAATTTTGGAATAATTTTTTATTGTCTTTTAGGCTTTTCCGAGCACGCGGTTAAAATTTTTGTACTTAGTCATAGTTAACCCCTCGGTTAACCCTGTATATATATGAATTTGAAAAAATTAAGTGAAATGGTGTCAGCAGTATTTCAAAAAAATTTGTAACTTGTTTTCAGTAGCTCACATTCATTTTATTACGGTTTCAGGTCTTCATACGACTTAATACCTATTGTACTCCACGCAATAATTATCCCGGAAATAAACCTCATTTTGACGAGGAGACCTTTACAGAGCATTATTAAAAAATATATTGCCAGTTGGACAATACTCCATTCCTGATATCGAATAGGGGGTAATGAACAAGAGTTCAAGAGAATAATTAGCCCTTGTTCGCGGCGTTTTATTTATGAGAGCGAATTAAAGTGTTAATTTTGGTGGGTACAGCAGAAAAGGAAAATTAATTTGGGGGTTTTAAATTTTGGCACTCTGAATGCTAAACAACATCAAGAGAAAGGGTAGAATGGGTAAGCTGAATGATACTGTTCGCGGTTATATAAAACTCATTTCTGTGACCTGTAAGCACTGAATATAAAAATAATAAATGCCACGTACCTGTACTGTTTGACAATTCATTAATTTTTCTTGTAAAAATATATATTTATGGATTATTTAATATTCGGTACAGTGAAAGTATTGACTAATTTAACACAAAACACACGTTAATTGTCCTGTGCTAATCGAAATCTACACAAAGTTGTATATATTTTTATCCACAATCACCTTATAATCGGACTCTTATCCACACGTATAAATCGTCTAATGTGATACTTTGTTTCACTAGTAGATTCATTAAAAAAGTATAAACCTATAATAGATCAAATTTTTCTACGTTCATGCAAAAAACAAAACTTTATTGAACTATATTTAATGGAAAAACTGGTTCTTTATTGCACTAGTGCAATAAAATTTGTTTTGCACTCATATATCATTCTGCTACATCGTTTTGTGATCATGACAAACAAAAACGTACAATATTTAGTACATTTTGACATATTGGATAACGAAAAAGCAATTTATTAAATATAAAATTAGTTTTCTTTGAATATCAACTAAATTACAAAAAAATTGATTTTTGCATGAACGTAGAAAAATATTGTATGCAACTCGTATAAAAAGTGTTTATTGCACTCGACGTGTTTCACGTTAATTTTACGTCTGTGCAATAAACTATTAATTTATTTACTTAACATTTATAGTATTAGACATTTCGTATTTTGTTATCATATTTAACTTCCTATCTGGTAATAACAACCCTTGCAGCGTTGCTACCATCATTTTCGGGACGCATAACATCTGCCGAGGTTTGTGAAGGATTTCACGGATGGATAAAGGATGGATTTCATGGATGTTTCTTCTTGTAAGGAACAGCTATATTATCACTGGATTTTCCTTGCAATATCAAGTTTGTTAGATATGGACTTCTCAACATAACTTTCTGCTACAGAGGAGCTGCTCCATCCACTATGCCACCATTTAATGATTGTAAGATCAGCACTTTAATGGCCAATAAAATTGTTAAAGTGTGCCTCATATAATGGTCAGTATATGCTTCTGGATTTGCGATGTTCAGGAATGAAACAACTATTGAGGGTGCCTTCGCTAATGTGTGGATTCCATGAAGCTGAGAATTAGATTTTTGATTGATATATCTTTAAAAAAATGTCTTCTGTTAAGTGAATTTGTCGTAGATAAATATATTGTCTGCATATGTCAACAGCATTCACGCAAAATCCTTCTTCTACAATTGCAAATTTTCGTGAAATGCCCGTCTTGGTGTCAGATATTGAAACAAATAGGTAACTGCCAACGTTTTGTAGGTCAGTAATTTTCAAATTTGTCAATTCGCAGCATCGACAGTGACTAATGTAAAAAGTAAAGAGATATTACCTTAATCAATAAATATTTATCGGAAGCTCCAGCCAAAAATTCTTTAATATGTGTTCTTTCCAATACTGCAATACTTTTTTTTGCTTTGTATCTTTTCTATTCTCTCTTCAAGTAAGCTGTCAGCTTGTAGTAGACTTTCATAGTGGCCTTCAATACTTCGACCACATAGATGAAATAGTGTTACGGATGAGGAACCGAGTTGAGTATCTTGGTACCTATATAAATAAGTGGTTCCTACATATAGCTACTAAACTACTGAAAATGAGTAAATCTTTGTTTAAAAAGTGGCTAGCTTAGAGTTTTAAGTTTGTCCATAAGGACAATCTTAACTTCCTTTATATTTCCGGGGGCTGAATAGCTATGAATAAAGATTAATACATAAAACGGCAATTAAGGAAAATATGCTGAGAGACAGACTAGGGACAAATGTACCGCATCAATGTGACTCAAGCTTTTGTCAACTGTCTTGTCCTGGGTCTGCGAGATACACCATAATAGATCGTTATAAGTTTAATTAAAGATATTCGGCCCATGCTGTTGAAGTCTGAATGTCAGATAAACCATAGTTAACTATATAATTACTTAAGACGGGACTCTGATAGGAAGGCTTTTCCTCGGTCCAACGCTAAACGGACCAAGTCTAAGACGTTGTAATGCTCAATACACTTCCTCGGTGTCCTATTATAACGTAATTAATTCTGAACTGAGTTAAACTTCCCAGTGAGCAAAGAGATCTTGTTAAATGGCCGACCCGTTTTCAGCTATCACTGGTCCTTTGAAATAATAAAGTGAAAACACGTTTATGATTTTATATAACAAAGCCGTGATTTGTAAATGATACTGCGGTTTCGGGCTTGTTAGCCCTCATCAGTATGCCAAAGTTGAGATGACCGACAATTGAACTGGCTGTTCCTTCATATGTATGTTCACATATAAACTGAGTGCAGAGATATGTGAACATCCGCGGAGTAGTTGTTTCCTGCAGTATTATTTACAGATTTAATGGCTCGTCGCCCAGGGCGAGAGGTCTGCGTTAAGTACCTGCTGCAATGTAGGTCGCTTATATCTCACAAAGTCGTGATTTTTTTCTCCCTTGTTTTTATCTAACTAAAAATATACATTATGTTATATAATGGATGGGTCATAGAGAAACCCTAAAATAATAAGAATTAGCCAAAAATACCTTAAGAAAATGTAATAATGAAGTGAAATCACGCTCTTGGTTCTACGAGTATATAACAAAGTCGTAATTTTTCAAAAAAATAATATTTAGCCAAACATGCCTTAGGAAAATATAATAATGAAGTGAACACACATTCTTGGCTGTACAAGTATATAATAGAGTAGTGACTTTTTCTTCTTTGTTCTCTTTTAACAACAAATATACAGGATGTCCCATAATAGATGAATCATAGAGAAATTTGCCTTAGTAAAATGTAACTTGTTTAAGAAATACAGGGTGTCGAAAGTGAACATTTATTTATAAAAATATGTAATAATTTAAAAACGGTTGGACTTACTGGGGCCAAAATTTCAAAATTTTATTTTATTTTGTGATTTTCCGAATATTCATAACCGAAGAAATATTTCCGGTTATTAATTTAAGCTCGTAAGATATTACATGCATAATATAATAAATTACAACATAATGTTTTTGTTTTATTTTATATACAGGAGGTTCGGTAAAGAATGTGCCTTACTTTAATACTACCTTCCTTGGACAAAAATAACGTGATTTAAATCAAGTAACCTTAGTATAATTCTGCTTTCTTATGAGTTGAAGGTCTGAGAAAGTACTTTTTTATTTATTTCTTTAAGATAATATTCTTATTTGTTGGAAAATTGTACTCACATTTTGGAAAAAATATTTTTATGTAATATAATCACAAATATCTGATTGACTTTTGCGTTAAATGTACAGAGCGTTCTGAGCACGCGTGCCACTATATTATTACTTCAGATTTTTAGATAATTTTAGAAATAACTGCTTTTAACGTTATTTGTTGATCTTGATATAAATTTCAACAAATTATTCTTGTAAAACAGCATAAAGCACAACTCATAGAAATATGACAAAACGAAAGAAAGACAACAATTAAAATATAATAAAATAAAAATAATAACCACTTAAAAAGAAATTTTACTCAAGAACCAAAATGCAATAGCAAAAAACAAAACCTCTATTTTAAATTTATTTTTGAAATATACACCAAACAGCTATTTAACAATCAAAGCAAACATCAATCACATATTAGTTATTCCACAAGAAAAAAAAAACAAATTTTGAGTATAATTACCCAACAAATAATAAAATATTTTTTACTGTATTAGAGAGGTATTTTAATCAATGAAGTCATATATATGTTTTCTGATACCAAACATCTAGGTATGCTAATGAACAATTCCGCAGACAAAGCTTTATTCAATAATTATCTAAAAAAAATACCGCAGACAAAGCTTTATTCAATAATTATCTAAAAAAAATAATCTGTAGCTAAATTTACTAACCTGGTTTAATGAAAACACTCTAGCTAGATTATTATTATTATTTTTTTAGATAATTATTGAATAGAGCTTTGTCTGTGGAATTGTTCATTAGAATACCTAGATGTTTGATATCAGAGAACATACATGACTTAAAATACCCTTCTAATACAGTAAAAAATGTTACAAAAGCTAATAATAAACAATATATGGGTAGATATTGTGGGTGTAATTCAACGCTGGTTGGGGCTTTAGTCCACAGAGTAGTTACTTTCACACAATATTGTTAATACCTAAAAATATATAAAATAAAGTAATAAAGTAATCGTAAAAAAATTAAATTAAAAAAACTACGTTCTCAGGCCTTAAAGTACGGTTCATTCTTTACTGAACACCCTGTTTTATAGACCATAAAAACTCAACGTGTTACAATAATTCCATTGGTTAATTAAAAAAAATTCAGTAGTATGTACTAATTACCAATAAAATAGTGTAAGTTGGTGGCGAAATTCTAAACAAAAAAAAATAGAACTACCTTAAATTACAAAACAAACAACAGTTTTCTTGGCTACTAATTCCGAGACAAACAAAAACGCCTCTCCTTTATCAACGTTCCCCTAACGCAACTTATAATACAAAGTAACTCCGTTGTGAGGACCTTTGTGAAGCGCTGAAAATGATAACAATGCACTGAAAGAAACTGTCCTGGAGTTTCACGCGTCGGCGGCATTCATCGGCGGCGCCGCCGACCTGAAAGGGAGAGCGATGCGCCGAAATGGCAACCTGTTTAAGGGAAGATATATAACCAATCCTGGCACTATTGTTCTTGGGTATGTAGTCCCGCACGGGTGGTATTAATCTATTCGGGAAAGAAAATCTAATGTAGGGTGCTTCATTTTCAGCTGCTGTGTAGTCTCTGCAAAATAAGTATGGATGGATTTTTCCTAGATCCCAAAGATATTTTAGTATTGTACTAAAGAAAAAGCAGTGAAATAGCTAATAATAATTCATTTTATTGTTGTATTTCCGTTAGTATAGACATGTTGGATTTAAATTTCATTTATCTACATATCCTTTTATTTAATAGATTTTTGACATTAGAAACCAAAAATCAACTTGACCTGAGAAAGGCTTAATAAATAGCCGAAACGTTGGCAATTTTAAAAATTGTGTTTTCTATAACATTTCGACTTGAAACCAACAACTATACCCCCACTATACAGGGTGTCCCGAAATTAATAGGACACAGAGCAAGAGTAGATTCCTTACATCACTTACTTTAGTTCATTTGTGGCTAATAAAAATGTTACAGGGCGTTAAAAATTTTGAATTCGAAATTCTTAAAATTTTTAGAAAGTTTTCAAAGGATCCTTTTGAAAATTTGGATTAAGGGGTTTTCGAAACGAAATGTACTCTTGGTTGACAAAAACTGGTTATAACTTTTTTATCGGTGTGTGTACGAAAGTTTTAATAGAACAATATTGTTGTACTATCTATTTTTCACAAATAAAGTATACTTGTTTTATGTCGATAACGGTTTTTGAAAATTCTTGATTTTGTAAGACAGCGTCATTACTAATTGAATTGGACAAAAAGTGAGCAGTATTACGACTTATAGGCTATGATTTCGTGTTCCATTTTTGACATTTACAAAAAATTATCTAGAAAAAGCAATTTAATTAAATTAAATTCCTTATTTTGTTTTTAACATATTAAAAACAGTTTTTTTCATCCTCGACCAGCGCTGAATTACATCTACAATATCTACCCATATTCTTTATTATTAGCTTTTGTAACATTTTTACTGTATTAGAAAGGTATTTCAAGCTAATATAAATCAAATCTCCTGCAATTCCTGTCAATGAAGTCATATGTATGCTCTCTGATACCAAACATCTAAGTATGCTAACAACAATTCCACAGACAAAGCTCTATTCAATTATTATCCAAAATAAAAATTAATCTAGATGAGCAATTGAGGTTTTTATTGCTTAAGAATGGTGTAATCTTATGGCCGTGTTAAGTACTGGCATATAAATAAACAAATGTGAATGCTATTTGAAATTAAAAGCGTACTCTTAAGCGCTCTTACCGTATTTCTTGTCAATAACTATCCAAACGAATGAAAAACATTAATTCTGCGTACTTAATTATTTTAGTTGACTCCCGCTCTGTTAACTTGGGCTAACCCCGACTTATTTTACCTAAATAATGTGCTTATGCTGGACATATCCCACCGAAGCTAGGACCCAGAAAAGGGACTGGGTTGGTTAGGTATTGAGGGTACAAACCGCTATCAAAGTGCATTTGCATTATTTATGCTAACATCGGATTTGAAGATGACCCCTTGCCTCCTGAACCTAGGTAAATTCAAATTTGAGAAAATTGAAATACGAAAACTACCATATTTAATATGAGATAAAGTTGTGTTTTCTTTATTTAAAGTTTTAAGTGACAAATGTTTAAAATAATATTAAATAATTTTCAATAATAACTTTGCATTAAGAAAAAATAAATCTGACGTACATAATCAGTATTTCAGTATACTTGCTCTATTGTATTTATTTCTACAGTAGTTACTATTGTACTTTAACTACCTTATACAGGGTGTCTCATAACTTATGGGCCATAGAGCAACCGGAGATAATTGATATTAACTATACAGATAAAAAAGTATTGGTGAATTAACTCAACACAAAGCACGTAGCAAGCGCCCTCTAGGAAATATATTCAAACTAATGCCAAATTCGTATTTCTCGCTCCCAAAAACATAATTATACTAATTTTCACTTCGATATCTTCAACTGTTTTAAAGTTATCATTTTTCGAAAATGTATTTTAAGTTTCAACACTCTGTAATTTTTGAAATAGTAACATATTATTTAGGCAATTTTGGCTCAAAAGACATATTTTTATATCAACTATCTCCGGTTGCTCTATGGCCCATAAGTTATAAGACACCCTGTATAAGGTAGTTAGAGTACAATAGTAACTACTGTAGAAAGAAATACAATATAGCAAGTATACTGCGCCTTCTAGGAAATCTCTTGATTAACTGATCAGGTTTTAAAATAGACTGTAAAAATTTCTTCCAGTTCTTGTAGAGTAGATTTTTTTGTTTTACTCCGAACATTGTAAAAAGGATTTAGAGGGAATTGAAACTAGACGACTCAATAAAATTTGATTCATATTTTAATAAAATATTATCTTTTAAGCAAATCTTATATTTAGTGTAATTTTAAGAAAGAAAAAAACGTTGAATTAAGTTTAATATGTCAAGGATATGTAAATATTGATATCAAATATACTTTATTATTGAATAAATACATGTATACTTGAATGAAGTTTAAAATTTTAAGTATATTATTATACTTACATACATATTAGATTCACCAGATGCTTTGATCTTATTTAAACTCATTTAAGAAAAGTTCACATTTATTTATCTATCATTGCCTAATCAGAGCATCCCGCAGCTTGTAATAGTATTCAGTTTTAAATTACTCCACACTGTTCCACTTCTTTCATTTCATGTTTTTGCAAATAAAACTAAATTAGCCATACCCTCGTGAAGCCTAAATAATTACTTCCAATTCCTTCACTACGAACCATTCACATTCTCAGTTACAAATATGCAATTCAGGAAAATCTGGCATCGAATCCGTAATCAAATTAGAAAAAGTAAATCAGGATATTCAGGCCAGCAGATATTTTAATCTAGATATATCGCAGACAAGGAAATGAAATTTCGAGACTATAAAATGTTCTAAAAGAATTGTTTTTATACATTTAAAACGAATCACCCCTTCGAGGGGTTGTTGCTAGACAGGAAAGTTAGAAAGGGGGAACCCCCATCGAGTTCAGATTTAAAGATTTTAGAAGGAAAACTTTTGGTGTATTTATATCTTCCAAAGTATACTGCAGCCTTTAAATCAATAATATTTATTGGAAGCACACTAACTCGTTCAACGAATCCATATTTTGTTTTTTTTTGTAATTTTCTGCCATAAAAGCAAATATAAATTTAATATATTATCTAGTATATAAATTTAAACATTCAAGGTAGGTATGTCGATAAATGTTACGATACTAGAGCTATCTAAACCACATACTATCAGTTAATTTTTGTATTGTTACTAAAATTCGCACTTCCTTCGCAAATGACGTCATTACCAGGGCCCACTTAGGACACTAAGTTATATTTGTAGAAACCGGGATGTCCATACACACAACGTCAAAAGTCTTGAACTCCTTCTCATTCTGTCAGAAAAACCAAATAGGTACATCTATAAAAGTATATTGTTTTCTGAAACTTTTTTTTTGTGAAATTAATATGTTCGATAAACTGAGTAATTAGAAAACCGGCAAATGTGCGACATTTTTGACAAAATTTATTGAATCAAAAAGAAGTAACAAGCAAGTTCTCTACTTGACTAATAGACGGTATGACCTCCATCACATTCCAATAGATATTGACACGTCTACGACTAACACATCTGCAGCCTGAGGTGGAGGGATATGATTATGAATGGCTCTAGCAATGAAATCCCACATGTTTTCAATAAGATTTATGTCAGAAGAGTTGGCTGTCCTATCTAATCTATTGATTTGTCATGCTTCGAGTGTCTCTTGAAACTTTCTTGCGCAATGTGGTCGGGCGTCGTCGTTATCAGTAACCAGTCCAATTATGATTTCGTCTGTAAATAAGATCCACCGCCACTGGCGTAAAAGCCAATCCCTGTGCTCTCGCGTCCACTGGAAACGGGCAGCACGATGCCTTGAAAGTAGAGTGGGGACCCGTAATGGTCTTCTAGCACGTAAATTTGCCTTGTGGAGTCGTCTCCAAATAGTAGATGTCGATATAACACGTTGAAACGTACCTTGAAAGTGGGCCCAGAGAGCTGAAGCTGAAGATGTGCGGTGTCTACGGGCATATTGCACCCAATACCGATCCTCCTTTTCATTAGATACTCGAGGACGTTCACTACGTGGTCTGTTTTTCACTGTATCAAATTCTTCATATCTGTGTACTATTCGTACAACAGATGATCTAGGAATGCCCAACATGTTCGATATCTGATGATTAGAATATTCTGCATCATATAAAGCAGTCATTCTTGCTCGGGTGAACGCAGAAATTTCACGTCCTGGCATTATATTGTACCAAGATTCAAAGGAACACTTGGCTACCAAATTGACCAGATTTGTTAAAACATTGGTAATAAAGTAAAAGTTCATAGTCTGCAGTTTTTTGTTTAAGAACATGTACTTTTTTTACCACATTAAAAAAACACTACGTTTAATCAAATTATTTTATATACAGGAGGTCCAAAACTTTTGATGGTGCGTGTATATACCTACCAAAAGTTAAAATCAACATCTTACCTTGTACTGGTAACTTCAATATCCATTATACACATTATTCATATTATTTGAAACTATTTATTTGTGGCACAATTTTAGTTTTTCTTTAGTTTTATTGAGTTTTTACCACACTTCTGAAAAAATAAAGATTATTTAAATAAGCCCTTGCGCCAAACGGATCAGTCAAGGGTTACTTTTGAAATTAAGTTTGCCTAACCAAAAAATATCACACTGAAAAAAGCAAATAAGTAAAAAACCACAAAAATCACATCACTATCGCGCACAATAATACGGAAGTGCGCGATAGTGATGTGATAAAGCTAAGAAGTCACGAATTGTTCTACAATACGGTATCATCTTTTTCCTTCACATGTTCAGCACTACATCCTTATAACTGGAAAATAAACTGTCGCAAATAGAAAACATTAGTTACTGCATTATTTATTGAATATCCTTATGCTGTCACAGTTGCTCCAAGAGGACGAATAACTGGAGGTATTCGTGAATAATTTTGATGCATGTATGTAGAAATTCTAGTTAAATATCCGTTGGGCATATAGAATAAAAATAGCATCACTTGAGTGTAGTCGGTATAGAATAATCACATTCTGAGGGAATCTGTTCCACTAAACTGGAGAATCGAATCCCTGTAGGTAAATAAATGCGATGCTTGTGTCGATTAGCTGGCATGAATAAGACTACATTTTTGTTTTAATATAAAGTAGTAGAAATATATTTTAATAAATTTAGAAGTCATCCTCGGAAGCATCGACCCAGTTTTATTCGAAATTATTTTATCATATTTTATTTATATAAATAATATTATTAAAAAGTTACAACAGAAATAAAGTCGGCAAAATTATAACATTCCAAGTAGTTCTGTAACCAATGATTTTCTGCATAGAGTGTAATGTTGCTGACTGGCCGTGAGTGCATCGAGGACATTGCAAATGCAGCGAAATTGTTGTTAACAGGGTAGGTGCTCAAAAGTAGAAAACAAAAAGTCAGTCGGTTTTTGGAATACAGTGAGGTACGAGTGCCGCCAAAAAAAGTGCACCGAGCTCCTCCCTGCCGCTATAAAGGCTGGTTAGTGCGGTAAGTAAAATTGTATATCAGGCTAAACCCTCCAGCTGGTAATTAGATGAATTAGATTTTCTGTTCTTTAAACTAAATGATTCTTATTTTATAATAAATTATTTATCATATTTTCCTAAAACTGCCTTCTGATTTGCCCCCTTGTGTATAGACGCTAAACGTAGACGTAACAGTATATAGTTAAATATTAAGGTCGTCGCCAAGTCCGGACCTGAAATGTGCGAACGAAGTGCGGGCTTTAATTATTACTATTATAAAAGTTACTAGAAGACTACAAGACTAAAAAATAAAATTTACCCAAGAAACATATAATAATCTAAAACATAATATTGATAGAGTTAATTAAATAAAATTTACCATGACAACAATAAGCAAGCGAAGTTCTTCAATACAAACATTTAACGTAATCACTGATAATTCCCAAATATAACTTGGCAACAACAACACACATTGCTTAGATATCTTCTTAGTTGAGACTGTATATGTAAAATCTTAGACAAACGCATTGGAAATCAATAATTCAAGTCCTGTGAAGCTGTAGTTTAATTATTTTTTTTATTCATTTTATTCAGTCAGCTTATTCAAAACAACCAACATTTTTGATTATACATAATGTACTCGTACTTGCATAATTATACAGGGTGGCCAGATGAAAACGAAACAGAGCCATTTTCAGGAACTGAAAAATTTTCAGATCCGTCGATTTTGCTCCGCCACTTTCACCCCCAAGCAAGGTTAAGCATAGCCCCAAAATATTTAAATGCCATTGGGACTGAGCAATATTTATTTTGAAAGCTCTGGCAATTCTCTTTACAACATACTTTAAATTCCATAATTCCGCCCAATATTTAATAAGAACTTTGATTTTAAAGTTGAAATGTATGTACAAACAATTAGTAACGGTAAAAATGTCACTCATTCGAGTTAAGTACGCCAATGGTATAAATGTAGTATTTCTTGCGCTGCATTGGTTTTTGGCGATTTGTTATCACTTCAATAAAAAAACACAATTGTAAAAAGCAGAAATGAATACTATACACACACAACGTACGTAAAATTGGTGGATTTCAAATTTATTTTCTAGTATTATTTGGAAGCGTTGGTTGGTAGTTTATTTAATTGTGTTTTTGAAAATTAAACACTATGGTTTATTCCATTGCAGAAAGTGTAGATATCATTTCGTTTTACTTTATGAACAATATGTGTGCGAATAGAACAGCTCAGCTATTTAATCAACATCAAGATCGACATGTCAGGAGGAAGTATGTTCTAGAGATAGTAACAAAATTTCAAGAGACAGGTAACGTACCCAATAAAAAACGAGATATTGAAAAACTTATAGTTAATGAAGGTAGTGAAGTTTCAGTTTTGGGACAAGTTCATCTTGATCATATATTAAGTACGAGGCAGCTGGCATCTGTGTCTGGGATCAATCGAACTAGCATACAAACCATTTTGAAGAACAATAAATTCCATCCGTACAAAATACGTTTAGTCCAGGAACTTCATGAGGATGATTATGACCGCGTTTTGCAATTTTGCGAAATAATGATTTTAACATCTGTTTTTCTAATGAATGCAGTTTTTTCCTGTCAAATTAAAACCCAAGAGATTTTCACGAGGTGCATACACAGCAACCGGGCAGATTCAATGCATGGGCTATAATTTTCGGGGACTGGCTGGTAAGGACCTACCTGGTAATTTGACTGGTCAAATGTATTTGTAATTATTGGAAGACGCTATTGATCCTGCCTTGACTGATATTATTGAAAAGAGTATAATGAAGATCATTTGATTTTTCAACGACGGCGCTCCTCCGTATTATGCGTTAATTGTCCTTCAGTATTTGGACCAACGTTTTCGACGGAATTGGGAGAGGAGGCAGCATTGAGTGGCCTCCACGATCACCGCATTTATCGCTCCTTGATTTTTTTTGTGGGGATACCTAAAAAGTAAAATCTAATCACTCTGTCTTGAATGGAAGCGGGCGGTTATCAGTTTAAACATTTAATCAGCTAAGTAAACAACTAAACATAACTTAAATTTTAAAATGTATTTTTTTGTTCAAAGTATTGGACGGAATTATAAAATTTAAAGTCTGTTGTAAAGAGGATTGTAAGAACTTTCAAAATAAATATTATGAAATAATTCGTTTACATATTTTGATTTCAGGCTATTTTTTATTATCGTTTATTTATGTACACAGAAACCCTCATCAACCAACAAGAAAGTTAAATTTGATTGATATTAAATTCAAACAGCTGCCAAATGCCACAATGTAGTTGAATTATAATTAATCTAGTCTCCCACGTCGGCTACTGCGTCTAGCATTACTGAGACATGCATTCAAAGACAGATGATAATTTAATGTAGTTTGCGTTTTGAACAGTACAGGTAGACCAGAACGTTGTCACTGCAATAAGAATAGGTAATAATGAGCACATACAGCAATCTCTATTATTGAAAATGTTAAGAAGTTTTTATCTAATTATGTATACTTGTTCCAAAGGTTGAATAATTCCTTTTATATATATATACATTGTAATAAATTAATAAAATATTGATCCTTTAGATAATACAACATCTAAGTAACTGAACATCATTGTAGAGAACACTCATCTGTTATTTAATGATGACAAACATTGCATGTTAGTTAATACTTAAATTAATAAATCTCGAATGGGTTGCCTAGCTAAATCGCGTACCGATGGTATTAAATAATATTAATTATAATTAACTTTTTATCATCAACTTCCCTAATTTGTTATTTATATAAATTGAGCATTAGATGTGAGAAAATGAGGCATAGAATTAGAAAAACCTAAGTTGCCTACTTGCTGCTCAGTACAATTATGAAATTGCCAGGTATAAACAGGAGAGCAAGCGTTATTAATATACTCTCGTTAGTTATTCAATGATTTTTTTAAATAAAAGGTTGTCTTATTACCTATCAAACGGTATTAGGTTGCCTTAACAAAAGTTTGTCACATCCGTGGTTGCCTAGATTACTTAAATTATAAAAATTTTATAATATAATATAATAATGCTCGGTATAATGTTCTTTTAAATAATTAATACCAAAATAAAGACTAGAAAACATTTTTATAGTTGCTGTATAAAATTGTATTAAGTGTTGTATACATTTTTTATAGGACTGTTACATTACCAAAGTGTTTTATAAAAAAGGGTCCTTTCGATTCTAACAGTATCGTATAAAGCCATTTAACAATGTTACATGAATTTGAAGCTCCTATAAAAATTATTTTATAGCAATTTATAGAATCTTTATAAAATTTATTTTGCTAGTTGGGCTATATCCAAAGAACTTTAACTTACCTGCATTTGGAATGCGATATTGCTTCCAGTAATCTGTGAATATTGCATCAACCCGTATCATCATTTGATGATACGGGTTGATGATGCTGATAAATCACAAATAAACATAATGATGCTTCATCATAAGACTATACAGGGTGATTTTAAATAAAATAGCAAAAATGAGACCACATATTCCTTAGGTGAAAATAAACCGATTTAACCTAACATACCTATATCCCAAGTCGCTTAATAAAAGAGATACAGAGTGTCAAAGTTAAAATTTTACTTTCGATATTTGGAGATAACTTCTTAAAAAATCCAAATATTTACTTAAAATTTGTAAACCAGGGATTTTTGCGGGTGAGAAATTCAAATTTGTTACTAATTTTGACGTCACTAGTAGAAGGCGCCACCTATGGCACATCATGTTTCTTTTAAATGGCAAAACTTTTTTGCAGCTTAGTGTCTCCATCTGACTATAGAAATAATTGATTCTCCTACCTGTTTTATTTTAAAAGGTATACCTTGCTAAAGTCGTTAGGAGTAACCATTTTTGAAATAATCCTATTTGAAATGCTGAGTGCACCGAGTAAAAACTATTTTGGTTTGAGGTAAAGTGCCTTTTCTGCTGAAGATACAGTAAAATATTACTTGAAAAAGTTGTTCACAATGGTAAATTATGAAGACGTGCAAAATTTCAAGAAGATCGGCGAGGTTTAATGAAACAATTTTTCAACAAAGCACAAAGATTTTATCAAAGCAGGCCGATCTTTTTGAAATTTTGCACATCTCCATAATTTACCGTTCTAAACAACTTTTTCAAGTAACATTTTCCTATATTTTCAGTAAAAAAGTCAATTTACCTGAAACGATAACAGTTTTCAATCGGTGCACTGAATAATTCAAATAGGATTATTTCGAAAACTGTTACTCCTAACGACTTCAACAAGGCATACTTTTTCAGATATCACAGGTAGGAGAATCGATTGTTTCAATAGTCAGATTGATACACTAAGTAGCAAAAAAGTTCTGCTATTTAAAAGAAACATGATGTGCCATAGGTGGCGCCCTCTACTAGTGACGTCAAAATTAGAAACAAATTTGAATTTCTAACCCTCAAAAACTCCTGGTTTACAAATTTTAAGTAAATATTTGAATTTTTTAAGAAGTTATCTACAAATATCGATAATAAAATTTTAACTTTGACACCATGTATCTTTTTTATTAAGCGGCTTGGGATATAAGTGGAATATGTGGTTTTATGTTTGCTACTTTATTTAAAATCACCCTGTATATCTAAAAATACGTCCACTGAAAATTAGCTTGATTACTGAAATTATTTTCTAGATTTGTCAAAATTCTATTTTTTTTTTTGTTTTTAATTTGACAACCTGTTTGTTAATGCATGTTGGCCCCAATAGTTTTAATTTGACCTCAGAAATCTGAGCCACTGGGCTGTGTTCAGTTTTTAATGAATCCCTTTTGTCTCGGTAGCTACCACATAACAATATTTTTATGAGTGATTCATCGTAAAGGGACATTTTATTGGAGCTATTCTTTTTATCTGTGGATATACAAAGAGGTCTTTCCGAGAAACGAAATGGTCCAATCACGGAATTTGTGAAATTCCACACATGTGGCCCAATATAAAAAATGTATTGTCCGTGTATCAAGAACGACAATAAAGGCGGTCTCCGAAACATTCTTGTCAATTTCGGTGGTGTGATGAGAATAAATTCATACAAATGAGGGTGACTGTCGACGTGTATTAAACCAGGGAAGCAGCTGTAAATTACATTTTAATATTCATCGTTCCTACGCAAGATTTTTTTTTATAAGTAGTGGACCCCAGTTCTTCTTAAATTCGAATGGTTGCGTATGTAAGTAAAATAAATATATTTACAGAGTTTGTCAGAAATAATGAGAAAAAAATAACAATACGAAGTATAGACGATGCACAACTATTTCTATTTGTCTAGTTTGAGGTTAATCGTAAGCTAACAATGGATTGTAATGATATAGTACGTTACAACACATTACAGTTTGAAAAATTCTTAGGAAACTTTCTGTTGTGTACTACATTACACAAAACAAGTTCATGGATATCCAGTAAAACATTTTCTATTATTTTCTTTCTTATTGTTTTACTTCAAAACGTTTCTGTAAAGTCACCTTAGATCTTGATTGGTCGCGTAAATCTTTTTTTTTTTTAATATGTAGGAACAGCTAAAAGCGCAAAATAATCATGATTGTGAAAATACCTGTTAAATTTTTTAATGGCTACAAATTTGTAAGTGTAAGGCAGTTTGAAAAGTAGCTATTATTAGAAATCCATGTCAATTGTTACAGTTACATCTTTCGTATTATATAATCATTTGAAAAACGATATAAAGATATGGTTAGAACTGAACTAAAAGATGTACCTTTACTCAAGAAGGGAAATGTTGTTAATGCAGGATGGTGCTCCTATTTATTTTACAATAAACGTTAGGTAAGATCCATCTGTATCAACATATTTGTTTGCGACTGAACGATATAAGTTATCGAAATTTTGGAATATACAGAATTTATTTAAAAAGTTTTAGTTTTCCCAGAAAAAAATGTGACAATGTGTGTAACACAAAAAAAATATATGAATATTTTTTTAACTAAGGTATTGAATTTAAGATATTTGTGCAAGCTGGTAACATTAATTTAACATCAAGAAACGACTTTTATCAATATATTTTTATATCTCAAATTTTATTTTAATCGTTCAATGCATAATTCATCGTAGTTTGATCTTAAGAGTCTAGGTGACTCGATTATAGGCATATTCATTTTAAACACATCATATACAGGGTGATTCAGAACTTATCTAAAAGAATTTGGAATAGATGGATAGATGGATTTGGATAGTTTATAAAAGAAAAACAAAGCTGGTAAAGCATAAATTTTCTGTCTCGGAAAATACTAATACTAATTTTTTAATAAAAACATTATGCAAATTTAAAAAAATAATAAATTAACATAGAATTGTTATTAATTTATGTTAATGATTTTCCCCCTCTCAGTTGATAACTCGTTACTAACTATACAGTTTCCTGATAATACTAGTCTCACGGGCCGTGACATGATACTTGCAGATTTACTTGAAAGGATTCAATACAATGAACTAATAATGAAAGACTGGTTTCTTTCAAATCAATTAAATCTAAATGTCTCTAAAACAGAAACCATCATATTTACTTTACGAAAAATACAAGAAACTAAAAATCCAAATTCTGTCAAGTTTCTGAGGGTCCACTTGGACCCTAAATTGTCATGGGATCAGCATACCAATTCTGTTTGTAACAAGATCTCCAAAAATTTATTCCTGCTGCGCAGTCTAGCTCAGAAGGTATCAACACCTATTTTAATTACAGTTTACCATAGCCTTATCCATTCGGTTACGCTATTCTGATCTGGGGACATACAAGCACTACTGCTAATATATTCTCTCTACAAAGAAAGGCAATAAGAATAATATCCGGCCTCGGTTTCAGAGATGACTATAAAAGTAAATTTATTGAATTAAAAATATTAACCGTTACGTGTATATATATTTTACAGTGTTTACTACATGTGAGAAGTGATGTAGATGCTTATACCACAAGTAGTGAGACCCATTCTTATCAAACAAGGGGTAGAAATATTTTACAAGCCACTTACCTTCGACTGAATAAAACAAGAAATGGCACTAACGAATGAATTGGGGTATTAAATATTACAATGCATTACCAGAGCACATCAGAGCTTTGAACATTCGGTCAGTGGTCGCCCGGTTTAACGCGTCAGTACTTGAATCGAGGTGACTAGATCGGTGTTGGTTCGAGCCAAACTGCCGCTAGACCTTATATAAGCTATATTCGTGGAGAGGTTTGGCGCCCTCTCTGCTGGTATGGTAGGGTGGAAGAATGTTGACTTGGGTCAATGTGAGAGATTGATACCGGTTGATATTTGACTACCCCCCTAATTAATGAGGTTTTCCAGGTTTTCCTCATTCCTGCACTGAATAATGGTTAGGGCCTACCAACGTAAGTCGTTTCTGGGCGCAAATGCGGCCTGCTTAATAAAAATATGCCGCCCCCTCTCCCGTACAAGTCTCCGACTTCTGGGCTAATCCCTGTGATTAGAATGAGGGGTAGAGATATTATTATTAATTCGTTTAAATATAAAGTTAAGAAGTTTCTTTTGAGTAAAGCATTTTATAGCAATGATGAATATCTTGGTAGTAACTTGTCAGCAATATAAACTTTATAAAGGCCTTTTTAAATCTGTGTTTAATATTAATTTGTAATTTATATTCTCTTTTTTATTTTTTAGATACATTTTTATTTACTTGTCTTGCTATTCTTATTGTGTTTATTACTTTATCTGTGTTGTTATATGTACATTTTAGTTATTGTATTTTAACATATTTACGTCTATATTCCTATTAAGCAATTTTTATTTTGCTATTTGACTTGTGTAAATACTTTGTATATGTAACACCAATAAATTACTACTACTACTACTACTTTTAATATAGGATATTCTTATCCCTTAAATCTAAGCACGTTTAATTTATACTACAAAAACATTGATACAAATTTGTGATAAAAGTCATGAGAAAAAATATAGGCTATTTCTGTCGTATCTACTCTAAAAGTTTAAAGTGTATATAGTTCACGTTAACTTCTGTTGCAGAATCTAGTATTCAGTAATAAACCTGCACACTACTATTCTATTGTTTCCATTAATGGATTTACGCATACTCAAGATCTAACCCTGAATGGAATAATTTGTTTTTTCAGATAACCCGGTACAATTAGGGTCCGACCGGATAAAATATATAAACCGGACACTTAATTCGAACCTTTCCTCCTGAGAGGACCGCCTATGAAGGCAGGTGGAATACGTAATGTAGAAGCCCTCCCAGCAGGTCCTGCTGCATAGATTTTACCGGGGGTGATCTTATCTAGGACTATATCTCAAACTGTGCTACGATGTATTCCAAAATTGTGAATAAAGAATACAGACTTGGTAATCGCATTATATGCTATTGAATGACGTTCTTAGACTAATGTATTGACAGAAATGCAGCTGCCTTAAAAATAGCAAATATCTAAATATCGTATAATGAAACTAAATAAATCAATCACCTTTTTGCTAAATGTCTAAAACTACAAATTTTCATTAAATAGGTGAGGCATAGATGGCAAGTGTCAACAACAGCCAATAGCAGCAGCTAGATGCTTAAGTGTAAATCAGCAATATATCTCATTAATACACAGGGTACCTTCTAAAAAATGGACCACACTTTAAGACTAGCTGCCTTGGATGAAAATAAAGTGATTTAAATTAACTTACCTTAATACCATGTTGCTGAAAGTATTTAAAAATAAACTTTCTCAGACCTATAATCTCTTAAAGGAAGAAAAGTTGTACTAAGGTAAGTTAACTTGAGTCGCCTTATTTTCTTCCGAAGAAGCTAGTCTTAATGTAATGTAGATTGTAGAGTAATTCATACATACATCAAAGTGATTAAATCACTTTACAACTTACCTATAATCTCTTAAGGAAAAAAATATATGATCCACTGTTTAATGAATACAAGAGATTCTAGAGTAATTCATACATTCACAACTCAAACTTTAAATGAAGTTTTCTAGTAGTAAGTATCAACTATAGATTTTTAAAAAATAATAGAATGTTGCTTCAAAATGACTAATCATTTTCCAAAAATCTCCCTCCCTAAATAAAACCTGAAAGAAAAAATATAGTTGCGCAGGCGCTCTGAACACCCTGTTCATTGAACACAAAAATCAATCAGATATTTATATGTACCATACAAAAAAACCTTCTTGTACAAAATTTGAATACTCATAAAATAAATAAATTATCATAAAAAGTGAAATAAAAAACTACTTTATCGGGCCCATAACTTCTTGAAGCAAGAGATGTTGCTAAGGTAAGTTGATTTAAATCACCTTATTTTCGTTCAAGGAAGCTAACCTCAAAGTATTTAATTATTTACAAAATTCAAGAAATTACGAAGCACTTTCAAGTAAATACTTACCCACTTATACTAAATATAACATATAACTTTATAATTTTGGTACAGTATGTGCATAATTTCATAGTTTTTTGCGAATAAGAATATCAAAATTTCTACGCTAATTATTGTTCCAAAAGATGGCTATGGTGATATTTATTATTTATGAGTATTTTCAATTCTTTCAACAATTTGGAAAGTTTATTTTGAAATAAAAACAGTAAATTTTAAAATAGCTCGTTTTTGAAAAAATATGTATATTTATTTATAATAAATTCCTCTAAGAATGAAATACTTCCATGGGCCCCATATTTTAGAAAATCCATTTAATGTCAGTTATATTACAGTAAACCTAGCTAAAATTTATTTCTAAATTAAAATACCTAAACACATCATAGAAGTGTCTAAAATTTTAAATTTACCATAAAAACGTCTACAAAATATGCCAAAATTTCATTGTTTTGTTAAGTAAAGTTTGCATAGCCTCGTATAGCCTTAATACCAAAAGGCTGAAGCAACAAACATCGTTGCGTCAAAAGTATGAGTAGTTGTAAAAATAATGATTAGATTTATGAAATTAATGAAGTTGCATATTTGCAAACGTATTATTTTCAAGGGAAACAAGGATATTATTTTGAATAATTTATTAAGGAAATTTTTAACGCAGAATAGTAAGTGTGCCAATACCAAGTTATATCTTTAAAATATTGATTATTGACGATTTTCAATTTCCTTTATTATAATCATTAAAATAACATGTACTTAAGCAAACCTACTTTATCGGGCCTATAACTTCTTAAAGAAGCAAGATGTTGCTAAGGTAAGTTGATTTAAATCACCTTATTTTCGTTCAAGGAAGCTAACCTCAAAGTATTTAATTATTTCCAAATTCAAGAAATTACGAAGCACTTTCAAGTAAATACTTACTTACTTATACTAAATATAATATATAACTTCGGTGCAGTGTCTGCATAATTTTTTTTTTGCGAATAAAAATATCAAAATTTTAACGCTACTTATTGTTCCAAAAGATGTCTACGGTGCTGTATTATAAATCAAATATTTACTTTATGAGTATTTTCAATTTTTTCAACAATTTGGAAAGTTTATTTTAAAATAAGAACAGTAAATTTTAAAATAGCTCGTTTTTGAAAAAAAACATGTATATTTATTTATAATAAATTCCTCTAAGAATGAAATACCCCTATGGGCCCCATATTTTAGGAAATAGATATAATCTCAGTTATATTACAGTAAACCTAGCTAAAATTTATTTCAAAATTAAAATACCTAAACACATAAAAGTGTCTAAAATTTTAAATTGATCATAAAAACGTCTACAAAATATGCCCAAATTTCATTGTTTTGTTACGTAAAATTTGTATATACTCGAGCCCAATTTAATCAACCAAAAGGCTGAAGCAACAAAAATCGATGCGTCAAAAGTATGAGTGGTTGTAAAAATAATGATTAGTTTTAGGAAATTAATGAAGTTGCATATTTGCAAACGTATTATTTTCAAGGGAAACAAGGATTTTATTTTGAGAATAATTTATTACGGAAATTTTTAACACAGAATAGTAATTGTACCAATACTAAGTTATAACTTTAAAATATTTATTATTGACGATTTACAATTTCCTTTATTATAATCATTAAAATAAGCATGCACTTAAGCAAAAGCAATTAGAAAACTACTGTGAGGAATACCCCCCAATGCAAGGAACTACCTACATTTATATTTATAACGCAACGTAACCTATAATAACACCAGTACTAGTTTCAAAGGTATCACCCTGTGTATTCACATTTACTGAAATTATTTGCGGTTTCCTAACCTTTTAGAAAAATATTGTCAAAAACATATTTTTTGTTCCTAAAACATATTCATTCAAAGGGACAAAGTATTTTCAAATAAAACAAAGTAAATTAATCTATAGCCGATGAGACACGTTCGCTGACCATTTTGAACCATTGAACTACCCAGTTGTACAGTTCAAACAATAGATTGTTTAATGAAAATTGTTTATTTTCATGCCTTCACGTATTTAACGTTTTGGCGGAGGCGCTAATGTCAATGCGGACAGTTGAGTAAGTTTTCTTTCTCGAATTCACCACTGCAAAATATTGGTAAAGGAGAATCTCCAACAAGGGGGAGATGTATTTTAGCCACATTTATAAAGGGAGATCCATTGCCTTTTTTCTATAATCGTGTAATTAGCTAAATGCTCGCCATTCAAAGGAACTTCCACACTACCGGTTTCCCTTTCTTCTTGATTTTTTCGTTTCTCTTAGATGGTCTTTTATGGACGGTACAGAGTACAGATATATAATAATCTTGTCAAATAAAATTATTTTTCTCATAACTTCTTTCTGCGTCTCCGGTTAAATCCTGGAAAAATGAAAGACGTCGAATCTGCTTCAATTGGATAAAAGATGTGTTTTAACAAGAATGAACTAGGATTTTTTTTACAAAAGTATAAACGTGTATAAATGATATGAATGTATTTGATGAATTCGCATTTTTTGTGTCAATTTATAATCAACATATTTTTTTCAACTACCTGCTTGGAGCATTTATTATTGTTATAATATACAAACAACAAACGTCGATGATACTGAGCATCGACGTTTGTGCTCGACGAAGAGAGACCTATCCTCTGCACATATCCATATATCTTGGTGACATGTTTTCATTATCAATTATAATAAATATGCGCTGTATTTTAACCTTCAATTCTTTTAAGTTACTAACAGAGTTAGTTATTAGTTTTAAAGTATCTATACAGAATATTAACTTGGCTTTACCCAAGAGTTTTTGCATTGCTTCAATCTTTAGAAATAACGAGAATAATTTAAGATACGTTATTTCCTCCCGGATACAAATTTTTGACCTGATTGTTAATATACTTCTCTAATTAATAAAAAAAATAGCTAGCAGTAAGTCGAGGGAAAACTCGTCAGCTAATGCATTTAAATAGGCGATAGATGTTCCCGCCTAACTTCTGCGTTACAACTTTCAAAGTATCAACTGCAATCTTTCCACCGAGGTACAACCAGCTGACATTTATATTCATTCACAGTCATTCATCAGGTAAATTTTTAGTTGAGAGGAAATCATTGAACGTATAATTTTTTGCCATGTTCAAGCGACCAGCTGACGTATAATAGACCATGTTATAGTTAGCTGACTTTCTTTTTCTTCCAGACATTCGATTAGCTATAGTTTGACACATTTTTAGGCAGGGGGAAATGACAAAATTTTTTTTTTCGTGCGTGGGAGGCTACCTCCGCTCATTCCACCCACGGAACTGCAACTGACGTTCACGAGGCTCTATGATACAACTCCCTGACGCGTCTCACTAATTATTGTTCGAGAGGAAATAATTGACCAAATTTTGACCT
This sequence comes from Monochamus alternatus, assembly GCA_037114965.1. Lineage (NCBI taxonomy): Eukaryota > Metazoa > Arthropoda > Insecta > Coleoptera > Cerambycidae > Monochamus > Monochamus alternatus. The sequence continues at coordinate 77,579,966 of CM073431.1, forward strand.
GGCTCCCGAACTATAAATCATTCTGTTTTGTTCTAAAATTTCAGGGAGCGTACTTGATATGCCTTCTATACTATTATCACTATTAAAATCTATATTTTAACAATTATATAACAAAATATCTGTCACTTTGCTAGAGGTTCATAGCGTACTAAATACGGCATATATGAAAACCGCGTTTGTTGATATTATTGCTAGGCATCCGTCATTGTCGACATTGTCAATTTATAGCATACCTATAAATATTCTAAAATCGGCCGTGTATAAAATTTTGTATAAATTTCATGCTTCAACGCGTTTAATACCCTAAACGTATAATAGTCCTCAGCTTAAACCTCAGGTTATTATCTTCACACAGCGGGTTTTAAACGCCAACTTAACGCTCTTGATATACGAATAACTATAGTTTCTTCCCTTTTGCAGGCAAATTCACATTACTCTCACGTGTAACGTTATATCTCACTTAATTGAGCGTTTCTTTTAATTTTCAGAAGGAAGTTCGAACTCAGAAATTTTTCTCCTTCTTACTGCTATCTGCACAAGCTTGAGAGCTTGTTTACTTGTCACATTTTATACACAGTTGTTTAAAGTCAGGTTAGGTAATATGTATGTTTGTCAAAGCTAAAAATAAACCAGTATAGTTATTTTTTTTAAAAAAATAAAATCGACGTGCCAGGGAATTTTTTCGAATACTTCTCAATTTCAAATATAATGAATTTATTCGTTACTTTTTTAAAACACTGTATATTTATAATCATCTATCAAAAAACACTACTTACCTTCATTATAATTTTACCAAGCATTGCCATAATATATATTACAAATATTTAATTAAGTATAGGCTCATAATAGTATTAATAAGTAAAGTGTTAATTTTTTTAAAAGAAATGTATTTCAATTTAATTATAATTAATGTTATTAGTTAATTCTGACAGGACATGTGACAGCAATTCAAATTAATTAGATTATTTTTGACAGAGATATAATGTTATGTCTGAATACGTCCAATATGATATTTCAACACAAATCAGACAAAAGGTCTCCCGATTCTTATCATAATATATGCGTTCTGAAATTAAAACACATTGTCTTTTTACGAAAATTTACCAGGAAGACCTATAACCGAAATAACAGAAGAAAATGTGCGGTGATCACATATACATATAATAAATTCTCACATCATTATTTTTAGCCAGATATTGTTTTAATGGATCATTGTTAATTGTACCTATTACAAAATAATAACAGCGATTTCATATGTAATAAACAAATCGTTATATGTTGAAACAATAACTACATAAAAATTGAAATACAAAATGCGATATTCTGTTCAATATCGGCTTAACACCACAAAACACATTTCAATTGCTAGCAAAAAATCTATTATTTCAGCAATTTATGTGTGCAGTAATAAATATTTATGTGGGGATCTTTCAGTGTATGCAATTGTTTTGTGTCTGAAATTACTCTATTTCAATTAATTTAATTTACGCTTTATTTGATTCTGTTCCTATCATTAAAAAACGTTCTCTTTAATAAATATCTTTTTGAATAACTGCGATTCGTATACTATTAAAATGTACACAAAACAAAACATTTAGAGAAAGTTTTGTAAAAATTCAACATTATTTTTATGAGAATGTGCCTAATATCTTTAAGATATATTTACAAATAAAATTTTCAATAAGTCTAGTTAACATGACATTTTATACTTAAATTACATTGTTAACATAACAACTCTGTTTTCACATTAAGATTGTTCAATGAAATCATTTTTTATCATTATTTATAAAAAAATGGCGTTAATTTTAGAAATTGTTCTGTTTCTTAAATGTGTTTGCTGAAAACTAAAATTGATAATATATTATTTGTATTATACTTTTCATTTAAATCATTTTTATAATAAAAAATGGTGTTAATTTTAAAAATTGTATTTGTTTCTTAAATGTGTTGTTAAAATCTAAAATTGATAATGTATTGTAGTCCTGCCTATAACATCTTTAAGAGGGGATACAGAAAATTAAGAATTTATGGAATCACCCTTCAAAAACTTATTTATAAAGCGGAAAATTATTTATAAAAATATTAAACAGAAGAGGGCCCAACTTGGACCCCTGAGGTACACCAAATGATGCAAGAGAAGTAATTGACCTGAAACCATTATAATGAACATTCTGAGGTCTATTATAGAAATAAAAAAGTTAATCAAAGGAGCATTGAAGCCAATTGATTTAGTAATTATATAAAGTGTGGTGTAGTGTGTTAATATATAGAGTGTTTCATAAGAAAAAACAAACTAAATTTCAATATGTCTGTAATGCGATTTTCATTTATTTTGTTTATAAAATCCTGGTGAAAAATTCAAGTTAAAGAATGCACATGCGCTGTATACGATGCGCAATATTTTATGAAGAATCTTAGATTATTATAAGTATACAATTTGTCATATTCTCAATTTAATAGTCCACAGATTTTACTTATTTACTTTTGAAGAAAAGATCTATAATATGTCTCTCGAAACATCAAGAAGTTTAAATCAACGACGTGGCAACCAACCTATAAATAGTTCAATCAATAATAACTAACGCATGTTACATTAAAACGCTAAATAGTGGGATAATCAAAACTATAGAGTAAACCTTTTACCTGTAGCTTTATAAGCTACTTTCAAACTGAAAATGGCTTTGAAACTCGTTATTCAAAAACTACAAGTCTTTAGAGAATATTAAATACTTCCTTCGTACCTGAAACTTATTTTATGAATAATAGAGTACGGTAATATGACTATCTGCAGCGTAGTGTATAAGCTTTTAGACTATTCAATTTACACGTTCTTATTTGCTTGTTCCTTGCGCACAACAGTTTTCAATTTAATCTAAGTCCTCATTGCACATTTAGGGCCGCTAAGGGATGATAAATTGTACGAATGCAATGCTGCAAAATTATAATTTCTGGTTCATGTGTTATTTGAAAATTATGCTTTGGTGCTTTCATTAAGGCAAATACATTAACGTCTATTATAAGAAGCAAATATACAGGATGCCTCAGGTATTACTGGCATCTTTGGAGGGAGTGAGTACAGTCAAAATAAATTAAATGTAGCCAAATATACCTATATCTAAGCGTCCACCGATTTCAAGATACATGGTGTTAAAGATTTCGACATTTTTATTATATTTTTTATTTACATGGAAACTTTTCGTAGAAAAACAGCAACTGTTCTAGGTTGTAATGCGATAGCATTAGTCTAATTATTCATTATGTTTAAATATTCCTATTATCACCAGTGGCGTAGAAACCTTGTGGCATTCTTCTTTTATTTAAAATAAAAATGATACGCCACTGTCTTAATTATTAAAAAAAGCGTATGATACTTTAAATCCTGATTATTTTAAACAAATAATTATGCATCGCATTTCGGTAGTTGTTCTTTAAACATATTTCCGCATTTCGTAGCTTGTGCGTGAATTCTGTTAAGCTTCAGTAATACAGGGTATCCCGAAATTAATGCACCATAGGGCAATAATAGATTCTTGACGACAAAAGACTGCGATATATCTACACTGACTTTAGTCAAAAGTTGGCGGTTAAAAAGATACAGTGTCAAAATTAAAATTTTATATTCGATTTTTGTAAATATATATTTTTTTTAATCTAAATATATCAATACATTTTAGGGATCTGGGGTTTTTAGGGGCGTAAATTCCATTTTTTTTTCTTTAATTTTAACGTTACTAGTAACGGACACACCATGCCTCTTTGAAATGGCATAACTTTTTTGCGGCTTATACAGTATACATCTGACTATTAAAACGATCGATCTACCTCGATTCTACCTTCTTTATGTCAGAAAGGGATATACTTTGTTAAAGTAGTTAGGAGTAACCGTTTTCGAAATAATCCTATTTGAAATATTTTAAATAAAGAATTGCTTCAATACAATGCATTTTAAAGAAAATTGCAAAGAATAATCGAAACTTAAAGTACCCTAGATTTTTTTATAATTTAGACAGAGGCATACCTCTATTAACACAGAATTATTTTTTGCAATGTAAAAATGTCTTAAAAATAAGAAATTCAAATTGTACGACGGTCTAGTTGTAGAGACTAAAATAAAGATCGTGTAAAATGGAGGGAAAATATAAAATCAACTCCAAAGTCCAATTACATTTTGTCGCAAAATATTTGCATTTATATTATGCAATCCGATTACATAACGTCGCATAGATAAGGTACATAAAAGTGAGCCGGCAATTTCGAAATATTATACAATGGCCCTCCCAAACCGGTCTGTATTCACAAATGTGCAATTTTACTCATGTGTGAACATTCCCGAAACATGTTTGGTAATTTGTGGTTGATACGCGGTTAAATTTAATTCAATTATTTCGCTTTCCACTTAACAATTTGGCACACACTATTGTTGTAATAATATATTTGGGGGAATTGATGTACCACTATTTATTTATATTTTCGGATGGAAATTAGTGCTGTCGAACTGAATGTTGTTAGTAGTGATACTTCCCGGTAGTTCATATAAATCAAATAAATCTGTTTATGGAATCAATTAGAGAGTTTAATGAAAACGTATTTAATTGCTATGATTTTTTGAGTGTGTAATAACTAGGTTGACGTAAATGAATTTCGACTATTTATTTTAATCATTCGTTCAGTTGCAGGATTTCAATTATTATTTATTGGTTTTATACAGGGTGTCTTTATTGTATTTTGCTGGATACCAAACAAAACATTTTAAATAAAAATGTTTTTTTTTCTGTGACCAACAGTAACAGTATTATGACAGCAAACATGTCTTGAATATGTGACAATAGTACTTAAACAGAGTAGGCACATGCGGCAGTCATGGCGATGCTGTCATACAAGGTCATGTCGTCAATGAGGATGACGAAGAAGGTAGGATTTAGTGAGAGAGTGGGTAACAAACAGCTTAGTCAGCAAAAAAATTCATCAAGTTCCCACAGATGGATATGACTACTGAATAACTAAGAAAAAGCATGACTCGTTGTAAGTGTCCAAGTAATGCAACCATGCAGTAAACAACAAGTTTTCAGAATAACATTTCTAGAATAGGGGACAATTAATGATTTGACATTCGACATCTGATAAGGAACATATCCAACGGAAGCCTTATGGCTTATTCATTACCTACTTATGTACCACTAGAAGAACCAACGGCAGAGTCGCTGAATCCTCTCTAAATTTGTCGGAGCTCATGTTTTTTTTCTTAATCTAATATACCAACCCATGTTTACTCTTCTTTTCCAGAGACGGTCTACTGAACATTGTTGATATCTTTAGCATCCCTTCCAACTCTAATGTCACAACCACTTTCTCTCAAAGATAGCTAACTTTTTTTTCTTAATCTGATACACTATCACATGTCTATTCTTATTCAGAAGCGATCGCCAGGGTATCGTCACGATTCCCAGCAGGCAACCATCTTTTTTTAAATCTGATACATCTCGCGTTTACTGTTCTTCAGAGATGAATTCCACGATACCGTCGCTGGCCCCATCCTTGAATCATGTATCCCTCTCTGACATGAGGACCTCCACCAGGCAGCCATCTTTTTTTTCTTACTCCGATACCCCTTCCCCCACTAAAGCCTCTTCGTCGACAACGACCATTAAGATCTTCTAGCCACTGATGATGAACCCTACCCCCTTTTTTACCACCCTCTGGTCATTGATCAATCCATACTTACTGTGAATGGTTTTCTTAAAGCTATTTTTCTATATAGCTATTAATACTTTTGGGTTAACAGCAGCAGATGATAGATTAGAATGTTGTCGAACGTTACGGTACGTTATAGTTTTAAGAATTTTCAATCATCTTCAGAGAATTCACCAAAATTAAGCATCTTCAAGTAATTTCCACAACTATTCCCGAGCTCGACTTCGACAAAAAACCTAACAAGAGTTTATAACAAAGTCGGTGTCAGGCAAAAAACGAATATAACTTTAAACAACGTTTTAATTCCATTTCTATGACCAGTACTAAGCCTGCCAGTAGGTACCAAAGTTGTCTATCCATCATACTCTTCCGGTCCACAAGTGTTCACAAAGTACCACGAAGAACTATAAAAAATTCTAAGTAAATTAAGTGATTAAAAATTTTGAAACGGTCAAGAACCGTTTCCAAACTCGAAGTGTCTATGCTGAAGTGAGGATATTTTGAACCGGCGGTAAAAGACAGACAAAGCCTTTTTCTGCAAATATACTTATAATAAGCCAATAAGTACTTAAAAGTTAACAAAATTGAAAGTAACAAGCCTGATGATACAACGCTGTAACTCATTATCTTTTTGTAATTTCAAAAGTTTCTTAATTATGTATCTGCTACTAATTGAAAGATGATATCAATTTACTAAGAACATTGATCCGTCTTGGAAAGTTGCTGACTGGGAAATTCTAGTTTTAATCTAATGGTTTCCCTACGAAAGGGTATCTAGTATATGATGATGGTATATTATACTATACAACTAAGTTTTCTTTACTCTATATTTGACGAACTGTGCAATGCAATATTGAAATATTGCATATAGGTATCATTCTGTCACCGACTTTGCAAAAATGTAGTTCCAATAGCAATTGTATATTAAATATAAGTATATAATAAATAATTTTACTTATTTATCCAATCTCAGATGGAATATATTGAAAATATTCAAGTGTATATGTCGATATTATTATATCAAGTATATATATGGAAAAAATTTATCATATCTGAAAGGATTAAGTAAAGTGAATAGCACCTCTGTCAGACTCATATCGCCAAACGCTTATATTTGGACGGCATCTGTGTTTATTTTTATAGACCATAAAAATGTAGCATGGGATACCCATACCACCAATCTCTTAGATTACGTGATAGTACCGTTTCAAATTTTATTAGACAATATTATGTCCCAAGCGTAATATATGTAATGTTATCAGTTTTATTATAATAAAGTCGGTCGCGAATTTAATGCAATTTTTCATAGAAAAGGAATAACTACACTAGAAACAATGTGTATCTTTACTACTTTTAACTTTTTATTCACGTCTAATTAAAGGTAAACGTAAAAAAGTACAAGATTCTTACAAATATCTGGAGTACCACAGTGTTCGATACTTGGACCTTTTCATTTTCATGAGTTCATATACGATACTGAACGTTTTTTTTATGTTAATTCTTTACTTTATATGTGACTAAAGGTGATTGTTCCATGAATTATGTTAAATATGATTATGTGTTCATTAGATTATTTTCATTTAAGTAGTTATACATATATGTTTGTAGCTTATTTCTAGATTAAGTAGATAAATCTGCAGTCAATAATAATTTCCGGGGTATAAGAAATTGTTCCTCGACTATGCTATATAAACCAATGTGGTTCTATTTCATAATAAATCAAGAGCGATCCTGTTGGCGAAGCATACGCTTAATTTATTTGTAATCACAAACTTACAAAATTAGAAAATGCCTTTATTCAAACCTATATTTAAATTTATTAAGCATATAGATATTTAAAGTTAAAAACTACAATCTGATGACAGTCGAACTTAAATTTTGTTTTCATAGCCGCCTGAATTTAAATATATTGTTGCACGTTAAAACATAGTATTTGTCTTTAAACGTTGCAGCACATTTTTGTTTCAAATGGAAATTTAAGAATAAGTTTGTCAATAGAAATATTTCAAAGATTTAGATTTTAATAATTAGATTACAATTAATACTAATATATGATATTGCCCACTATTATTTATTGTATTACTGGCGCTACACTCGAGCTGTATAAATATTTCAGCAAACACACAATGTACCCCAGATTTAAAAAAAATCATAAATTAAAATTCATTCACAGTTTTCCCTGCCTGTCTGCTGGAATCTCACAGAGTTACAGCTAACTTTTTATCATTCATGAAACTTTGGCGTGTTCCCTGCGAATGGATTAAAATTTATACCTACCAGAACGACAGTATGGAAAATATTATTTCACGAATTCGTCTGGTGAAAACTCATCCGAGGTTTTATTTCCAGGGACCCAAATGGCGCTGTTCCAAATGCATCGGCGTCCGAGGCCAAAAATTCACAAAAAGACCACGCAGAAACCAGCACGCCATACTGGGACACGTACGATACCATCAACCAGTTCTATTTGGAATTAGGTGAGCCTGCTAAACATCAATTCGATAACAAACTTTTCCTGTTAGTTTTATAAAAGCGTCTCTATTTATAGATATGTAGTAAAAAGATACGCCCCGTTACGGAACTTATATCTGTTGAAGAAATAAACGATTTTGTGAAATATCGAACAAAAATACTTTGTACAGGGTGTGGCAATGTCGATATTTTTGTTTTTCGGCCTATTTGGTGATGCCGTTTTTTAAATGATTTTGATAAAAAAAAATCAGTTTTTATTTTCGTAAAATGATACAATATTATGTATAGAGTGTTCCGCGAAATATGTTAAAAACTTTGATGATAGTACATAAAAAATATGACTAAAACTCTTAGCCTCTTCAACGCATAAGTTTGAAGCTTATAAAATGCAAAAGTCTCTGCATAGTTTTTATGCACAAATTTGCTGATTCCGACTTTGGAACAAATTTTCTCGAAAAGGCTTTAAATTATCAAAACATTGGTGTGTTTCACTAGAATCGCTGTATTTTTTTATATATAAGCTGTGAAAAATTTAGAAGCATAGGTAAAATCGTTGATTTACAAACGCGATATATGTTACGAAAAAGATATCAAATGACTTTAAAAGCATTAAAAATTCGATTTCAAAAAGTTTGTCCCTACTGTAGAAGTCCATTTCCGATGCCCAAATTATCCCTCTACAAAATCGCAAACATTTAATTTGGTTATACTTTAAAAAATAGTCAAACCAAACCAAAAAACTATAAAAAATTATTGCATACACCGTTAGACACTATAAAGCAAATATTTTCCCCATCGAAATTTGACGTTTCAAGAATATTGGTTTCAATTTTGATACATCATGTAATACAAAACATTCTTACAGCCCTCAAAAACAGAATTTTTATGCTACAACAAAATTTTAATATAATCACTAACAATCTCACAAAAAATCTATTTGGGACCGTATATATATATATATATATATATATATATATATATATATATATATATATATATATATATATATATATATATATATATGTGAACGTTAAAAAACAATATTTTCTATTACATAAACTATTTCAACCTGTATATGCCGAGTTCTGTATATTTTATATTATTAAATAAAACCGCATCACATACAATTTTTCATCAGCGTCTGGGACTACCACATTTTCAACTTCCATAACGTACAAAGCCTGCTTTCACGACTGTGCAATGGAAAACAAATAAAGTTAGTGCTCATGCTTTACGTTAATTGGGCCATGTCATAAACTAAATTAAATTCAAAATACTTTTTACTTTACAGTAGTGTTCCACAGTATTTTACATGATATTGGTTTACTCTAACTGAAACCAATGTAGACAAAATTGAAATATTTTAATTAGGAAATCATAATTTGAATTCATTTTTATTTTCTACCCAACTAGCACCAATATAACATTAACTGAAACTGGAACCACCACCAAATTTGTTACTTATTTGTATAAATTACTTCATACAAGAAAACTACAGTTACGTATTTTCGGCTACTTCTAGTTACTTTACAGTTATGTGACTTCTATATAGCACCCCTGGTTTTGGGGACGTCTTAGTTACCAGTGGTACGACCTTTAAGTTTGCGCAACTTAAGTGGCAAATGATCACAGCAGCGTCTGACACATGTTATTGAATTATGGCTTTAAAGTTGAAATCACTTTCAAATAGTTGATAGTCGCTGCGACGTTCAGAAAATCTTAATTGCGTGTTTAAAGTCGTGGAACTTGTAAGTAATAGTTTAGCCTAAACAACGTTATCGCTACTTGTAGAGCTATTAAGCATCATCACGCACAACAACTACAAAGTGCGGATCACCTCTTAAATTTACCATGAAGTAAATTTTACTATGTAGCTTCCGAAGTTGACTACATATTCCATGTAGCAAGAAATTAACACAACAATACTAGCTACCAGACAAAGCAAACAAGATATTAGTATGAAAGAGTGATGGGAGAGTGTTGAACTGTCATAAAATAAAATGCAGTTTTCATGCTGCGACGTCACCTCCATTGAACCACAATGTCGTTGGTACGTGGCAGGCATCAAAAATTTTCCATTTTCGTTGCTGGCACGTAATGATAACGTCTTTATTGTTGCTATTAGATGAAGGGCAGTAGCAAAACACTTAAAGTGTCTATAATAATCGTACCTATTATTATTATGCTAGTTGGGTATGCAAACAAAGATGTACAAGAAGAAGAGAAAGATCATAAAAATATTGTCGCAGAACTAACTCTAATTCTATTAGAGATGCAGTTTCGACGTTTTGAGCACAAATATGTTATCAATATTAAAATACGACTTTTTTAAATAAAACCAGAAATTTACCATTGATTTTTAATCTGGAATACATTTTTCACTGAATATATTAATATTTCGTGTACATATATCAAAAAATATTTATACTATAAAACGCCGTTCAATTTACAAGACTTATAAAGTTCTAACGGCATGGCGTTAGGTTACAAAGGGCGACATCAAAAAGCACTTTGCCTAATCATGGTAAAGGGCAGATTTTGAAATGTTCGACGACGAAAGGGTCAACTTAAAGTAAGCAGGCACCTAACCAATACACGTGATATTGTGACTAGCAGGCAACTTTGTAACGCTCAACCCGAAGCCCCAGTGAAAGCGGATCCTTTTGAAACATTACTAATTGGCCACTTGAAGAGTGACCTTCAGCAGAGATTACTTAAAATAATTTTATGTATTTTGTTATGTTTGAAAACAAAGCATATTAATTTTCATAAAGTAGGAAAAAAATCAGTTATTGTAACTATTTTGCTTAGTAAATTATCAAATAAAAAAAAAAGACAAATTTCAACCTGCATCGTACAAGAGGCATAAACTCAATGACGGTTTAAAAAAGGACTACATATTTATTAATGAAGGTAAAAGAAGAAGAAGAATCATAATGATCACTAACCATAGCCGAGTTTTGATGCTAGCATTAGAAACCTAAGGAAGTTTTTAGAAAATCTTCTCGCAGACACACATACACGAGCCCTGACACCAACTGCCTCTTTTTTTCTAATTTTAAGCATCGAACCAAACTATAATTTTTATAGTGTCTGCTGATAACACTGGGCCAGCTAGCAAAAGGAAACACTGCACTTAGATAGATAGATAGATACATAGATTCTTTATTATTCCTATTGATTGTCACAAAATAATAATATGGAATTCGTCAAAAAAGGTGAAAGACAATAGCTTAAAAATACATAAAATAAACATACATTAGTACTTATAAGTTAACTATTAAAATATTCGTTCATACTGTAAAAGGCCCTGGTTATAAGAAACTGTTTCAAATATTTTTTAAATGTTTTCAAGGAACTTATATTCTTTATATAGTCAGGTAAATTATTATAGATACGAACTGACATGTCATAGGGACCATTTTGTGTTTGAGTAAGACGGTATTGAGGCAGGCAGATATCCTGGTTTTGCCTGGTGTTGTAGTGATGTATAACTTGACGTGTTGGGTAGTTACTAAATCGAGATTTAATTTATATTTAATAAATAGCTCGCGACAAGACGTTATTCTTGATACTTTAGCGACATTTCGGATAATATTCTTTTGAGCTACAAAAACAGAGTTTCCCCAACAGACAATTCCATACGATAATTTAGGGTAGACTTGTCCATAGTACAACATCATAAGAGTATCGTCATTTAGAACTGACCTGAGTTGTCTAAATAAAAAGCATAATTTAGTTTATTGCATACTATATCTGTTTGTGAGTCCCAGAGAAGTCGAGAGTCAGTGCGAATCCCCAAAAAATTTATGTCACTTGTTTGATGCATCGTACCACTATTTTTATATTTTATTAAAATACTTTTATCCATTGTCTTATTTTTTGTTGTAAATTTTACTAGCTGCGCCTTTTTGTAATTTATTAATAAATGATTAATTTCTGCCCATTTTGACATACTATTTACTACATTTTGTACGTTTTGCACAGCGTATTGTGAAGATGTGCTTAATAAAAAATTTGAGTCATCAGCATACAGTATGGGTGTTACATCATCTTTGACGATTGATGGAAGGTCGTTATTCATTATAAGAAAGAGGGTAGGTGCAAGCAAACTTCCTTGGGGAACGCCTAGTTCATTTAGGAGTAATTCTGACTGAGTCCCGCCCGAAAGCATAACTAATTGATGCCTCTTTGATAAATGCGACTTAATCCAATCTAGTGCTACGCCCCTGACACTGCATTTTTCCAATTTAAAAAACAAAACTTCAGGCTGCTGAACTTCTTGAATTGTTATTGTTTCATACTCATTTCTAGAAATATTATTTATGCAACTGAGACGAAAATAAAATATAATTTTTATATAGAGACTTCATGATGCTCAAGAATACTCTAACATAATATGGTCATCAGTTTGAGATGGTTAGTGATCATAGATTTCCAGTGCTGAAACCTTCTAATTCTCAACCAAGCTAGGTCGAAAAGGAAAGAAATAATCTCTAAGTTTAAAACACTATATAGTACATGACAGACTCAAAACAGTGAGACTGAACCAAAAGTATTTAGTCCAAGATCAAGACTCAAAATATTGGTGTGCTTGGAAGATACCACCATTGTATTCCGAGCTGAAGTACATCTTATGATTAACATGCAGAAGAATATTACAGATTCTTACCTATTCCAAAGCAGCAATAAAGCCTTTAGTAAGATGATCACTTTGAAAGTAGTCTAAGCTGCCTTCAATGTCTTGTTATTTTTGGTGTCTGCATATAGGGAAGAAAAATATGCAGGAACACTGAACAATAAAGAACAGTATACATTAGAAACAACGGTGTCTAGAAAAAGTTGATAGGAATTTTATCATCAGTATTAACACATCAAATCAATGATCAGAAAACTGACTATTTCTGCTCCAATAAAAGTATAATCATTCAGGTTGAAGCTGCTATCTGGACATTGTAATTTAAAGAAACATCTTTATACACAGGAGGATTAAATAGTTCTCCAAGTATTCTGTGTAAAGTGCTAACACTTTGAAAATATAGCATTCTGAAAAGAAATTGCCAAGAGTCCCTGCAAAATAAATTACTAATGAATAGGCTATTAAGCCTGATAAATGTAGAAGAATATAGACACATAAACCTACAAGCTGTCTCTTAAACAATAAACTATACTCTTAACCCATGTTGATAACAGATAATTTGCGTAGTTTACAGCGCTACACTTGGTATAAAAATTGTAGTATTGGGACATTTTGATGGAAATCTAAACAACAGTCAGAACAAACAACAACAAACGTAAAATACATACATCTTGACATTATATTCTCTATATACCAGAAAGAATAGAAGAAAGTGACCCTTAATCAGTTTGTTCAACCAAGGAATCCGGAATTGTTTCAAACTGTCAGAAATATTAGACCAGTTATGTTTTCAGTAAACATCGTGCAAGAAGTAGTTGGAATATTGCTTTCAGAAAAAAAAACTACATGAAAACTATTTATAGAGCAGAATGAAACACTATCAAAAAAGCTACTTATTGAATGCATAAACTAAGGGATAATTGGCCAGAATTGGTCGCAGTGCTTCAAAATCGAATCACAGGATAAAAGGAAATTGGGCTGATGAAAATGAATACATTAATTGTCTGGAAACCAACTTTGACTTGACTTAGTTCAGTTACTTTCTCCTCTTCCTCCTTTTGATCGTTGCGAATAGGTAAATTTGGTTACATCGCTACATTTAGATATCGTTAATTACTACGATATTTCAAGACAGTATTAATCCGCTAAATAATAACTCACATCCATCAGCGATGAAGTATTAAAGATTGCCGAATGAATGAAATATTTCTGAGCACAATCCCCCTCTACCTCCACACATAAATTATCGCAGAATTTGTTCGAGCTCGGTCGGAAACATAACCGACATTCTTAGAAAATAATTTAACTAATACATTAATTTCAATGAGGCCATTTATTCCGGAATCACTTTAATTAGTTTGATTTACGAGATGGTATCCTTTTAATTTGAAACTTGAGATTGGACTTTGTTGATAACAGATCCCGTACGTATTATTAATAGTCCTTTCAGTTTTCAGCAGCGCCGTTACATCTTGTTGTCAGCGACAGTGACCCAGTTTTTTATTTTGAGAAATGCGATCTAGACGTGATCATCTGGGGGTGAAATATGGCGAAAATACTGGTTAACGAAAATATTATACGTCCGGTATTGCCGTTTTAACGAATAAGATTGATAAATACAAGGTTTTGCACATTGCAGATTTGTGTCAGTTTACGATTTTGCTACTTGTAAAATATTTTAAGTTAATTGGAACAATAGGCGTCCCAAAAAATTAGAATTGTAACCCTTCAGTGAATACAATTAGTTTAAGACATCTGTATTTATACAGGGTGACCTATGCGCATAAACTTTCTAAACTGTTCGAAGTTATTTCCGTGATTTTCAGTACACAGTTGAGCCCAAACCAGGCTGTAGTCAAACTGCCTCAGCGGCAGCGATTTCATAACTCTTCTTCAGTGTTAACTTCGTTAACATACATCATAATTTTTGTGTGACCCTAAAAACAAAAGTCAATCGGACTTAGGTCGGGCGATCGAGGGGGCCACCCAATTGGAACTCTCAACCTATCCATTGTCGAGGAAACATGATTCAAATGTGGTGGCACTAGTCGCATAAAAATGTGGGGGAGCACCATCTTGAACAAAGACATATCCTGTGAGATTAACTTCTTCGAGCAGTATTGGTAAATTGTTACTCAAATATTGTAAGTAAAGAGCACTAGTTAACCAATTTTCAAGAGTGACAGGGCCAATAAGTACCCTCTTTACAATTCCAGCCCACATACTGGAAATGTGTCCACCGAGTGACATATGGATTTTCCAATGCCCAATAATATCCATTACGTGTGAAAATTTCCTCATGTTCATGGTAAAGTTTAGGCTTAAGTGCTCCTGATATAACAACCATTCGCAGAAGTTCACTCGAAGCGGAAGATCCTTTGAATAAGAACCATCCTCTATTTCTGGTTGTAGTTTTTGTTTTGCTTAATAGCATATATTATGCCCAGTGTATCGGTTCTAGCTCATTTGTGTTTTGTAGTAGGCAGTGTAGGCCTCCTAGACATGACGTGTCTCCATGTTTGTTTTTTTTTCTGATAAATATAAAATATGCATGGTTAGATATTTATACTCATGTTAGTCTACTCCAGTATTTGAATATTATTAGACTAATTACTATTTGCTTGTGCAACATAGCAAGGAAACAGATAGTTTTTTCCTCTCATTAAGGGGGAGCACCATTGTACAAGAACCATGTTCGGAGTCGAACAGCTAAGGGTACATCTTCCAGAAGTCCAGACAAATATTTTCGTAGGAAGTCGAGATACCTCATCTATTTGATTTGGTAATATCATTGGTCCAATCAACAATCCTTGTCCAAATATTTTGAGGAAAAGCGTTGTTGGAATAATGATCCCGTTGAATCGTGAATCAAAATTTTAAACATGAGTATTATGAATGTTATACACTCCATTCCGTGTAAAAATAGCTTCATTTATAACTATCACGTGAGCTGTGAATATGGGAATATTAAGCATTATGTTGCAGCAACCCTTCACAGAATCTAATTCCTAAAAAATAATCTCTCGGTATTAATGTACATGCTGTACATGATAAGGATATAATTGAACCTCGTATATCATTGACTAGGACATTTCTTGTATTTTTTGAGCAATTTTCCTCCAATTTATTTACGATATTGACTCCATTTTTTCATGACTCACCTATTCCCAAATTTTTTTTTAGAGAAATTGTAAGTCAGCCTGTATTAATGTAGCTTTTATTGGATTTACTCCTTTTCTTTATCTTTATGAGTAACCAAAATGTTTATTTATGTTCACTGCACTTATATAGAATAAAGAGCCAAAGAGGATTCAATTCCCAGCGTCAAATTTGACATTTTATGCGTCATAAAGAGATTTATATGAGAAGACATCCAAAGTGGTATTTATTACTAGTTGCTACAAGTAACATAAATATTCTTAAAGTAACTACCGCGGAAGTAAACATTTATTTGCTATAAAATACATTTTATTCAGACTGTATAACATTCAGTTGTCGTAAATTCAAAATTACCCATTCAGATAAATGCTTTACCTGCAAAACTTCCTACCATTAGAAGGAATATTACACAACCAGTACATGCGTAGAGATCTTACGTTTACGATTATTAGCGGTTTTATGTTGCCGTAAAATCACCCCACACACATTTTGGAATGTTCTGAATTTCGCATAAGATAATGTGCAAACATAAAGCTTGACTTCTCGGGTTATTATCTCAATTTCAACGATAATTAAAAAATACGATAACTTTCACATAACAAATTTTGCAGTGATATAAAATATCGTATCTTAGATCATTTGTATATCAACTGTAAGAATGAAATATGAATTTAAATCTATGGTAGGTATAGTGGAGCTGATAAAATATATTAGAATTTGTAAAAACGTAATAGCCTTAACATTTACGTATAAACTTTTATCTACTTTCATTTAGTAATGTAAATTGTACAGTTATATAAATAGTTTTTATTAGATGCTCTTGCAGCGCTAGTGCTGTAATGAAAAAGATAACTACTAGGTATATCAGTGCCTATTACAAGTACCAGCAACCAGCAAGATCTTGTGGTATGTATAGGTACATTATGTGAAAAAAAATGACATAAAAGATTAAAGTGCACATAGTAATGCCAAGGAACTCAGTTAATAGTAAGTATAAAACAAGTAATTTGGAATAAAAAGGAAGTAATTGTTGGTATTGGAGAGTCTGTCACCTTCTGGAGCCAGTAAAAACCGTAATCTTGTGTGTATTGTTATATATTTTATTTGTTATTCATTTGTAAATATATCAGATAGATATTCAAATTTCGAATACAAAAAAATCTTTAATAATCTCAAAAAAGGCACTTAATCCGAATAAAACTTGCTATTTTTTCTCTAACCGAAATCCTCCAATTAATTATGAATAGGTATGTCTTGAAATTATCGATGTAGTCATGGATACTTTGTTAAATATGTCACCATATTGCTAATTGAGTTAATTTGTTATTGTTTGTGGTTCAATTTGCTGAAAAGTCTCTAAAAATGGAATTTAATGATGATTTACGTGTATCTGAGGAGATACCGGAGTGTGTGAAAGAGTTCTTTAAATCTTCCCCAAAGAAATCTCGAGAAATGTATCAATGTGTCTACCAACGTTTTATGGATTGGTGCAATGAAAAAAACATTAAGTTGTATTCAGAGGATGTATTGATGGTGTATTTCTCAAATTTGCTTGTTTTTCTCAAGAAACAAAATGAGGGATATGTAGGTACCGAATAATGCACCTGATAATTTATATTTGATGATGAAGGTAAACATTTTAAAAATAAAACAATACAATTTTTAAAAAGCTTCTTTATTTAAGTTTTTATCGAAAATATGTTGCTTTACGTCCACACTGACTGGTAGAACGTCGATTATTTCTTACATGTGTTAGTGAAAAGTGACATCAAATGGTGGTCGGTCCTTATAAAATCAGTGCCGTCTTGCAGTATGTGGCCTCCACTGGAAAGAATTCAGTGGACACAGTACGACGATGTCTGCTACCCTTTTAATTGACGACGGTGGTAACCTCGCTTGTTTTAAAAGACACGGAGGATGGAGCATTGTGGCTGAAGGCTAATGCTTTTGAATAAAGAGAATCTTTCGAAAAAAATACTGAAATTTGATAATGATAACGATAAACCAAGCACCGTTGCCATATAAGATAAGATAATATAACGATTAATGAAAACGTATTGGACTGCTTTGAGAATTGCTCAAAGAATGGGTGTAGTGGTAGTTTCAGTAGTTTATTTAATTTTAATACTTGTTTAAACTCTAGGTATATTTAATATCAATGTGGATAAACAAAAATTATTGTAAATATTGTTGAATACAGTTTCTAACTTCACTTTTCATCTCAGGATTAAAAGTGCCAACTTTAGTTCCTAGGATAAAAAGTGAATACATTTGTTGCTAAAATACCATTTTTTTTTCTCAATAAGGAAAATGCCAACCTTAGAGACTCCTGACAATACAAAACTGTCATAGTTTTGGGGAAAAAAACATTAATCATTAACAAAATTGTTTTTATTATGACAACAATGTAACCTTTCTGTAGCCTATTTGATGCATTTAGCTGAGAATAATCAATATCTTATGGCTAAAATATATTTGCTCCAGTGTAACTTAAAAACAATATACTCAAAAAACCATAAAAAATATGAAAAAGTGAAATAATATATATTGCTAATAGAGTAAAATTTTTGGAATTTGTATCAAGAAAAACACGTGTAATTTAAATATATCCTGTATTTTATGCATCTAAGATTTTAAACTTCTACATCATTTTAAAAGTATTAATTTAATATCAAAATATTGTCCAAGATACCCAATTAAAACTTAATTTTGCCGGAACTTAAGGATTGCAGAAATATTCCCATTATTTGCAGTTCTTTAGGTAGAGTTAAATGTTGTACCTTTTGCGCATTCCCATTATTTGTACTTTGCTTAATTCTAAAGAAAACCTGCAAACGCATCTCCCCCAAGGAATTTTGAATATCAAACCGAGGCAGGCATTTTTATAGCAACGTAATGATTAATGAATGCAACCGCCGCGGCGGGTTACACTGGCTCATTCAATTAAAACTTGACCTAGAAGTCCTGGTAAGGGCGAATCTGAAGGGAGATTTTTTCTGGAATAAATGCCAGCCACTTTATCTTAATTGCGCGGTTTTGTCAGTTTTTCTCTAGGCTCTGTTTGTGTTTTGTTGTCTAATTAACGTGGGCTCTGCGGCGCTCGCGTTCGTCTTTAAAGGGCCCTTAAATCAAAATAAAATGTGTATGATTTACCGACAAAAGCCCATAACACGAGGCAATCCTCATAAAAATCATTACGGCATTACGCAAATTATACGGGGCTTTGGGTATTATTATAAATATGTAGGGCCTTTCGCAAATATAGCGAGTTTGAAATATATACACCCACTTATAACGATCAAAGATGAATTAATTTTTCATATAATCCACTATAAATAAATTAAATAAATGCATGCACTGACATTGGAAACTGAACAGGATCCAAATAACATGCACCGTGACGAAGGTTTTCGTATGAGTAGAACGTGGCTATCCTTACTGAAAAACAAACAACAGCGAGATGACTTGAGCGGCTATGGGAATGGGGGAATCGCAGGACGAACATACCCCCATCATAATACGTGAACAAAGAAATGCTGGGGCAACAACTTTAGCGAGTGGCACATTCGCTCTCCATGTAGATTAAAGGGGGACTATGGGGTGTGTAGCATCGGTAACTAATGATAACGTGGCCACGCCTACGCGATTACCAAACCGTGGTCAGGCCTAGGTCAACACTAGGGTCAAATTTGAGGCCCCGCCTACTCCTCGACTGCGCAAGTCCGAACGGGCTCAGACCACCACTCACACTACACAGTCGATGGTTATTAGCATGGCCACGCCTACATGTCTGTCGGATTGCGATGGGGCGTGCGTCATCACCGGGGTTAAATCTGAGGCTCCGCCCACTACTCGACCGCGCAGGTCCGAACGAACTTATACCAGTCCATCCATATGACACGTCTCAGGAGTCGAGCTTAACACCCCGCCCACTACTTAACAGCGTAGGTCCGAACGCGTTCATACCACCTCATTAATAACGTGGCCACGCCTTCGCGGTTCCTAAGTCGTGACGGGGCGTGCATCATTACTGATGTTGAGCTTGAGCCCCCGATCACTGCCGGTTTGCACAGATGCAACACGCAACACTATTAGACCGCTGACGAGGTCCCAGACAGTCTCAGTCACGGCGAACCTTTTACGGAGTCACCACTGAAGAACGGAAAAACATTTAGAAGCATGGCATGCGACCAGTGGCAGAGGCGGCTACGGGACGTTTCGGAAGATCACCATTATCTGAGGAACGGTTCCGACCGAAGCAGTCATAACACCAGCAACAGGAGCAGAAATCAATAGATAGGCGGGCCCAGAGATACCGATAACGAGTCTGCCCACACAGAGCCTAGCCCAAAAGCAATAAGGGCAGGTCAAATAATCCCAGTTAAAGCTAGGGATGTACTCTTTAATTCTGTTACTAGCAGCAATCAATTACCGAGGTCACAACCCGAAAAATCACTATGTATTGAATAGTGAAAGCCACTATAAATGAATACACTCCTAAATTCTAAGGTAATCATTGAGGAAACTATTTAAAAACTGCAGAGATCTTTAATACTTCTTAATAATTTTAAAAATTTTATTTTTTCTTGAAATTATTTGATGCGATTTTTAAAAATTAATAGCATTTTCTCATTGCCGCTATTTTCATCAAATATCATTACCAGTTTTTACGTATGACCTCCTGTAGGAATGTAAACAGCCAAAGTCGGTCATTGGTTGCCTCACTTACGGCATACTGTTGAGACTTAAGAATCACCGCTGACATTCTACCCTCGACTGTTTGTTACAATTTTTTTCAGGAGTAATTCAATATAGCCGGTGCATTTTATTCGTATATTTTTAGACAGATTTGTCTTGCGGAATCCTCATGAATTGGGCGCTACATTTTATTTACTGTTTTTTTGCCATTTTCCAATGGAAGTACCACAACTTTAGCAACTTTTTCTCAAAAATGAAGCACCAAATAAAAAACCAAGGCATACTGTTTTGCGCTTTTAATAATCTGAAACAATATTAGAAGACAAACAGATAGAACTTTTTCAAAAAACTAAATAGCATTAAATATAATTAATTTCCTTTGTATCATTTTATAAAGCTACCATATTATTCATATTTAGATAGACTGTTTATAGGCGCGGCAAGAATTCAGACGACTTACATCACTGCTAACGTTACGCAATTGTTTTCATTGTCAACATATTTTTTTGTAATTTAGTGTAATATATAGTGCAAACATTTAGTGCAGTATATAGTTATATTATTCTCAGTTGCAGTCATCTTAAATATTTTGATGAAAATATAATGAATTATTCATTTGTTCGTATGACGTAAGCCGTCTGAATTTTTTCCGCATCTATATACTCACATACTCTGATACTCACAACAAATTCAATTAACATCGGCTAGGAGCTCAGGAGATAGTTGAAAAAAATTGGGTTCAACTTTAAAAGCACTCAAAAATTAGAATTAGGGAAAACAAAAAAAGTACGAGACAAATGATAACTTCAAAATTATGTACCCAAATTTTTTAGAATTATTTCTGAATCGCCTAGTATATCTAAAACCATCTCAATTTGTGTGATAGTTTTGTTGGTTATTGAAGATGTAGCTGTTTTTTTCATTGGTAATCATATAGTAAAAAAAATACATTCAAATGCGCTACCTATACAGTATGCGCAAAAAGTATGGAATA
Organism: Monochamus alternatus; assembly: GCA_037114965.1. NCBI lineage: Eukaryota > Metazoa > Arthropoda > Insecta > Coleoptera > Cerambycidae > Monochamus > Monochamus alternatus. The sequence goes on from CM073431.1 coordinate 77,601,619, forward strand.
AATTCAATAAAAACGAAACAATTATTTTTTGGGAAAAATCCTCGAACAGGTCGATTTTTAATTTAAAAAATACATATTTTAGCGTAAAATGGGATTTTCAAATGTCATTTGTTTTCGAGTAATGACGTCATCGATTTTTTTTAAATGGTAACACCATATTTTTTTCCTTGATTCTGAAAGATCGTTTAATTCTCTATCAGACAGTACTAAAATTTTGCCCTCTTACATAGGAAAGTTTTCGAGTAAATGACGATTGAATGTTAGATAACGTAAATTTTATCCATAGTAACAGTTCTGAGGAAAGTAAAATAAAATACAATTGATTAAATTTTATACTTAAATTAAATGTTCGAATTGCCATCCACCAACTTCTTGACAATGCGCAAGTCTGTGAAGAAATTCTTCTTGCATATTATGAACGATTTCTGGGGTAACTCTGCGTATTTCGTCCCGAATGCGATTTTGAAATTCTTCTAAATTACGTGGTTTATTAATGTACACTTTTGACTTCAAGTATCCCCATAAAAAATAGTGAAGAGGTGTAAGATCTGGCGATCTTGCAGGCCATTCTATCGGTCCGCGTCTGCCTATCCACGTCCCAGGAAAACAGTTGTCCAAAAAATCTCGTACAGGGCGCGCATAGTGCGGAGGTGCACCGTCTTGCTGAAACCATATGGTATCGTCATGAATGTTAGGGTCATTATCGTTAGGAAAATTACTGCAAGAGCTGGAACAAGGTCATTTTCTAGAAACTCTAAATATCTTTGTCCTGTAAGGGTTCCTTCAAAGAAGAAAGGCCCTACTATTCTGTCGTCAACTATTCCAGCCCACACATTTAATTTCTGAAGGTGTTGGGTATGTGCGTCTGGCGATCTTGCAGGCCATTCTATCGGTCCGCGTCTGCCTATCCACGTCCCAGGAAAACAGTTGTCCAAAAAAACTCGTACAGGGCGCGCATAGTGCGGAGGTGCACCGTCTTGCTGAAACCATATAGTATCGTCATGAATGTTAGGGTCATTATCGTTAGGAAAAATTACTGCAAGAGCTGGAACAAGGTCATTTTCTAGAAACTCTAAATATCTTTGTCCTGTAAGGGTTCCTTCAAAGAAGAAAGGCCCTACTATTCTGTCGTCAACTATTCCAGCCCACACAATTAATTTCTGAAGGTGTTGGGTATGTGCCTCTGCCTTCCAATGAGGATTTTCCCGACTCCAATATCTGCAAGTTTGACGGTTTACTGTACCATTCAGACGAAATGTGGCCTCATCTGAAAAAAGTATTTGCCGGTGTAAATTTCTATTTCCTTGTCATAAATCCATTAGAATTTTGCAAAAGTGTAAGCGGCGATCGGGATCATCTTCATTGAGTTCCTGCACGAGCTGAATTTTGTAGGGATGATATTTTTCCTTCCTCAAGATACGTAGCACTGTGCTCTGACTAGTGTCATTGTTTAATGCAACCAATCGTGAAGAATTATGAGGATTATCCACCACACTTATCAAAATGTTCTGTTTCTGATTTTCATTAATGCTTGGACGTCCAGGTTTTGGAATATTTACAATATTGCCAGTTTCTCTAAATTTAGACTCTACCTTACTGACTGTTGATTGGCTGATAGGGCGATCTGGATATTTTTCATTAAATAAATCGCAAACTTCCTGCTGAGTTCTAGTTATATTCCCGCATCCGATAAGAATTAAAATTTCAATTCTTTGAGTTACGGTTAAATGTGCCATAATACTTAAATGACACTTTGCAAAGATTTTCACCTACGTGATCCATACAAGAACTATGGAATTCAAAAAACTACACTTGATAACGTTTTTGCTTTATTTTAATTGATTTACGTTTTCTAACATTCAATCGTCATTTACTCGAAAACTTTCCTATGTAAGAGGGCAAAATTTTAGTACTGTCTGATAGAGAATTAAACGATCTTTCAGAATCAATAAAAAAAATATGGTGTTGCCGTTTAAAAAAAAATCGAAGACGTGAAAATCGCATTTTACGCTAAAATATGTATTTTTAAAATTAAAAATCGACCTGTTCGAGGATTTTTCCCAGAAAATAATTGTTTCGTTTTTATTGAATTTATTCCATATTTTTGGGGCATACTGTATATGTATGTGAGTGTATAGTGAAGTGTTATTAATATATTGTAGGTATTCATTTACTACTTTTTTATTAATTTATAAATTTTTTGCTATATTAGTTTTTATACATGTTGTATCGAAACAAGTGTCTTTGTACACTTATCGATTACCTGTTTTATTTACAGTGTAGTATAATGATTATATCTTTAATATTTACTAACACATTTATAGAAACTATTTTTGTCAGTATGGACATATCTGTAAATAAATTATTATTAAATTATTATTATTTTTTTTATATAGTAGAAAAAATACATTAAATATATTCAAATGCGCTACCTATATATAGGTAATTACAAATGCAGACAACCGTTATATCTTCAACAATTAAGACAAACCTTAGGTTAACTCTTGGGTTGGATTTTAGTAAATCCTAACAATAGCAAATTTTTTTTTTTCACCTGAAATATGTTACCAATCTGAAAAGTTTTGTGAATATTTATTTGTATTAGTGGACATAGCATTCAGATTTAGATTTCTATATATTCTATAAAAAAACATCTGAATTCTGTTATTGTAGGCATATGCTTATCGATAAAGTTTAGTACACAAATTTTAAGCATAAAGTTTCTCATATTATACTGATGTTAGTCGAGGTATCCGTAAAAACCACAGTATTTTTTTTTATAGAAGGTGCTTACGCGACATGTGCACATGACGTTAAACTTTGGCGTGTTATTTAGAATGATAAAGGTCTAGACACATTGGGGTTTTACGTGAGGTGCGGTTATTAAATTTTAGAAGGCATCGATAACTTGACAAACAGCTGTCAAAGGCAGCTGACGAGTGAAAGATTTTTAACGCGTTATGCTCCGTCCAAGGCTTTAAAACTAACAAGTCAGTGCGTAGAGGTGAGGTGATTCTAAAGATCTGAAACAGACGTATATGAAGTCGCTCAGTTTTGAATTGATAAATTTTAGAAAACGATAGATAACAAAAATAATGCCAAAAAAGGTATTGGAGGTTTAAGTGCTATTACTTCAGCATATAATAGGTTAAGAACATATTAATAAAAAAGTTGCATATTACATGGGTGTAAGTTAAATTGTCTTTAAAATATGTGGAGTTTAATATCAGGGTATTTTATTACAATCTGGCAACACTGTCTTGATCAACTCTAGCGTGTCACAATTGTCTTTAACGGAAGATAAAAAGTGCGCATGAAAACAATAATTATTAATTATTGTGAATTAAATGAAGAAAATTAAATAATAATTTTTGAATAGGTGAATGGTGTTTAAATTTTAGTAATTTCTAGATGTTTGGAACAGGAAAATATTTTTAGTAAAAGATAAATTTAAAAATATCTAAGAAAATACGTCATACAAATATAAGTTACATTTAAAAAAAATACTTTGGGCACTTACCGAAAATCGAGCAATGTACAATCGTTTGCAATAATAATGACACTCATTTGCACAGCTGACGTATTTATAATGAAATCTACTTTCAACTTATAACTTATAAATTAGTTTTTAGTTGTTTCACTTGCCAATTGAGATTTAATGATATTTCTACTGAGAACTGCCAAAAGTTCAAAACCTGTTTTGAGGGAGTGTCATTATTATTGCAAAAGCATGGATAAGCAGAAGAATAAATAAATAACCAGATGTGTATCTCTGTGGCGGTGCTTTTGCGGCGTGATTTATGGCTTAAGTACCTAATTAAGCTATATCTTTACTGCCTTGTTTCATAAAAAAACTATAATATTGAAATCACCTTATCATCTTAAAATGAGTCAAAAAAAGCGCGCGATGGAGAGATCCAAGTACAGTCATTTTTAATACATCACTACAAAATAAACTTCTTATTTGACAATCAACGGAATAATTGCAATCCACAAGTCTTCCTCGGTTTCAACAAGTTTTTCATTTGTCTCCATAAGTAAAAATTCAATGGATTCAAATCTGGTGTACGAACTGGCCACTGATGTGGGCAATTGCTGCCTGATATCACCAATTATTAATAGGATTATCAAAGAACACAATACTAAATTATTAAAGAGCTAGGTTCACTCAACGTCAACTTACTATTGGTTACTTTATTTTCTTTGAATCCTTTTCATGTAGTACGACTATGGAATCTTGTCCCCTGCAACTCTTACGCATATAAGCACTGTACATTAGTCACTTTTAACTATTTTTAAACAAGGGTATACTGAAACACTAGCCCTTCTGCATTTTATAGACAATTTTTTTTTAGCAGAAAATATAATACAGGGTGATAAAAACACAGTCTTTTGATTTTATTCAGGTCCACACTATTTACTGGCCTCAAAAAATTTAGTAATCTCTGAAAGTTTTCTTTTACCTTCAACACAGAGTCATAATACCTGCTTTAGAAGTTGCGCCTATTAAGGTTTAAGGTTATGTTCATTAGAATTTTTTGTTTTTGTTAGTTTAAAACACAATTTGAACGCTATCAATAGTGTTTTAAATATATCTTTATACTGTATTACTGTTTAGGCACAGAAAATAAGGGATTTACTTTTCTAAATAAAATTAAAAACGTATATCCCTTATTTTGGCCGGCCAATTACTTGAACAGAGGAAATTTTACGCTTTTCGCACTAAATACTACACCCTTAAGTCCGTACGAATGTCGTAAAGCGAAAGCCGTGTAATATCATCCTGCTGAAAACTGGTATGTATTGCAGGAAACCGTCCTGAGAGGAGAGATCATTACAGGGGACATAAAATGTCACTTTGGCTGAATCTTATACCTCAGCTCCATCGGCCGGGAGAAGGCGACGACGTTTCTATGAGGCATCATCATTTTCAAGAGGAAGGTGATCAGTATTACGATGGTAAGTCTGAGTTAACACTTTCATAAAAAGCGAGGGGTGTGTAATGTGTAGCTTTTATTAGATGTTTGGCTTGTGTGTCAAATAAAATGCAGTATATACACGTACTGCTTTATCTGAAACATTATTGTAATTAAATTTACTATAAAAGTTAACTGTCCTGATGTTTAAAACTCGACGTATATCTTTGCAACGTAGAATAAATTTCTTTATTTTAGTAGAAAATGCAAATTGGACATAATTTTGTTGAGTAACTCAGGGTGATTCAGAACTCAAAAAATAACAAATTTGATTGTCAGAATGTCCTTAAAATTTTATAAAAAAAAATCAAAAAGTCACTTCGAAAATGATTTAAATATACAGTTCTGCACGACGCTGGAAACTGGTGCACTGTAAAAACTGACATTGCAAGGCAAAGCATGCAATCAGCGACCAGCTCGGCGGCAAAGTGTAAAAAAATGAACGAACAAAAATTTCGAAGTTCCCAAGGAAAGAAATATAAATAAAATTTTATAACACCTAATTCATATCAATAAATTCAACTACTTTAGCCGTTATTATTATTAATTAATAAAATTAATTTGTGGTTTTAATATACAAGGTGAATCTTAAATAAGTACAAATATTTTAACTGCTGGTGTAGTTCGTCATTTAAATCAGTCTAGTGAAAGCCATTTTTAAAAATTTGTAATATTTACGGAGATATTAATTTTTTTTAAAAATACCCACATTTTGAGGACCGCTGGCTGATTTTTCATCCAACAACGTAATGAAACATATGATTTGTTGCGAGGTTGCCATATATCCTCCAATATAAATATTACGTTTCCTTTAACGTAATAGTTCTATTTTAAAAATACTTGTTTTAAGCATAAGTACAGTAAAATTGGGTATGTAGTATGATACGCAGCAATATTAACATAAATTTTAACATCTGAACTAACCTTACTATACTTCAACGATTAAAAATGAATTTCCGCAAGTTCAATACTACCGTAAAATATATTTAGGAAGATATTACGTGATATTACTATTTCCAATGTTCAAAAATTATACATAAACGTGCACACAAGCTTACCTGTTTGTTAAAAAATTAACTATTTAATCAGTAATCCACATTTCACAAGTTAAATGTCATTGTACACTGTTAGAAAGGGACACAAAACACAATTTCCTTAAGTTATTTTATGAAGAATAACGAAAAACTATGCACGCGTTTTTTATTTAAAATGGAAAAAATGTCAACTTTTAGCAAATTTTATTTCTATTTTCATGCATTATGTGGGGTTAACAAGTTTGACTTGGGCTTCCGATAATCTGTCATGACAGTCAATGACAGTTTGATAATAAAAAATAATATAAAATGTTACACTTGACAAAATTCGCTTAAAGTTGAGATTTTTTCTTCCTTGAAGCAAAGACATTGCAACACTGTGAACCACACGTTCAGTCTGCAGCACTATGACTCATAAAAGTATGAAGGGTCGGTCTAGGCCAGCGGTCCTCAACAAGTTTTCTACTGAAAAATTACGAAATTTATTTAAAATTTCACTTTTTTATTTCTGATTTTTTTGTAAAAAAACTATTAATTATGTGTTCTACACACAAAACTATACTGCTGGTTAAAATATTTGTACTTATTTAAGATTCACCCTGTATAACAATTGTTCAAAATTTTGTCCACATATTTGGGCTCGCCTGATCCAGTTTCTACAAACTCACTCAAATGCTTCTGGTAATTGTTCGTTTTGAACTCGTAAGCTAGCGGAAATCATCAATAGTGTCTACTTCGGTCCGATACACTTTTATTTTTTAAATATCTCCACAAACAGAAGCCCAAAGAATTTAAGTCAGGAGATCGTAGCGGACATGGTACCGGTCCTCCTCATCCCATCCGTAGTACCCCTTGAACTTCATTAAAGGACTCCCGAACATATTGTCGAGGGGGAGCACCATCGTGCAAGAATCATATTCGGAGACGGAACAGTTAATGGCACGTATTTTAGAAGTTCATGCAGATCATTTCGAAGAAACTCGAAATACTGAACCCCATCCATTCAATTTGGTAATGTGAATGGTTCAATCAAGCAATCATCGATAATCCCTGCCCAAATATTTAAGGAAAAACGTTGGAAATGAGTCTGTCCAATCGCGTGTGATTTTTCAAAATTATAAACATGTGTATTATGAATGTTATACATCCTACTTCGTCTGAAAATAGCTTCTATAACTACATCGAAATAAGATGCCTATTATATTTTATTATACATCAATTAACCATGACTAAGTACAAATATTTTAAGAGGGGACAGGGAAAATTAAGTATTAGCTTTCAAAAAAATTCCAAACTGATTTATAAAGCGAAAAAAAATTTTGCGAAATTATATTAAATCGCCTATGCGACTTGTCCGCCACACGTTTACAGAATCAGAGTAGGTAACGTAGGTAATTTAGCAACACGACCGTAAATTACTATTTCTACACTATTTCTTTTTATATAATTTTAGTTATTAACAATATTGTGTGAACCTAACTACTCCGGGGACTAAAGCCCCGATCAGCGTTGAATTACACTCACAATATCTACCCATATATTCTTTATTATTAGCTTTTGTAACAATTTTTCCTGTATTACAAAGGTATTTTAAGCTAATATATATCAAACCTCCTACAAATTCTATCAATGAGCTCGTCTAAATGCCTTTTACATTCAGTATTTTGCTCAATTTTAAGGTCGTATAAATGAAAACGCTCCATATTGTTCAAATTTCACACTTGGGGGTTTTGAAGGGTCCTAGTTAACACACCTGTTTATATTTGAAATAAAAAATTCGCCTGTAATAAATTTTAAAAAACACCTTTTATGCATATATTTTTTTGGATAAGCTAAAAATGTTTTCAAACAGAAATAAATTGCCAATCTAAACAATTTGCAAACATAACTTCAGTAAATGAATTCCATGTTTATTTTAATGCGTAGCACATTTAATATCTGCCCTATATACTTATCATGCAATTTAATTTCAAGTTAGCCTACGATATACTTAAGTGGCAATATTAGAATTTTCTGACTAAATATTCACATATGCATGTTTCATTTTAAATTTCGTTGCCCTCCTATTTCTTTGAAATACTGTTTTATTACATTTTCCAACACACTCATCTTTCCATTAAATTGCAAAGCTGTACCAGTCATAGGAATACAAAGTTGTAAATACTAAACGAGGCAATTTTTACACTTAAAATAATTTCTTCAAAAAAGTATATTGGGGCTGTGGCTGTATTTAATATGTTATTCATAATGTATGAGTAACCAATATTGTTATTTCAGTGTAATCAGAGAGACAGAAACAGAGTTTCTAATAAAAATTATATGTATATTTTTATATTAATTATTTCAGCAATGTATTTATATGGCTGCAACTGACTGTATGGAATGTGACGAGTTTCTCTAGATATTTTATTCAATATTTCCTTAAAATAATGTGATTTTTGTATTACATCATTTGATGAAATTAATTGAATGGTTTGAGATCATAAACTAAAGCTGAATTAGTTCTACGTAACGTCATAAATATGTTGTTAATTTCAATATTGATATTATCTTAAAAGAGAGAAATTAGTGTTAATTAATTACTGATAACTAATCTAGTATAAATTCAGTTAGCAAATAAGTATTACTAAATTTCAAGATAATTCAATATATTTGCTTAAAAACATTAGTGCTATTACCTAGTATCGTATAAACACTTCTTCAAGAATCATCCTGATGTAGTTACTCTAACTTAAAGAACGGAGCTTGTAATGTTTTAATAAATACTTAAATTACATCATTTCCTTTGTAGTGTTTCTAATCATCATATGTTAAATTCAATAAATTTGAGGAGAGTGAAGAAATTACTCAATTGAGGTGCAAGTCCAATTACAAATTGTGGAGGACTATGTTCCAGAGTGAAGTCTTAACTCTGAAATCCCAGTTGGCTGCAAAGGAGTCTGTTAAGACTGAAAACAACAGTTTTTTTCGTCGTTGGAAATGAGGTATGGAGAAGCTTATTTACAAGTACAGCTAAAATGACGAAAATATATCCTATGCTCTAGCTCTAACGCTGGAAATCAAAACCGCTCGACTAAAGTCTAGAAGTGTTCAACGTAGGACAAGGCCAATTAGGCTTCGGACTGAAAAACAATGGGGAGTCCAAATGAATGTAGAACAGTTTTGAAATTGTGGAGCAAAGGAACATTGCAGGAATCAATGCCCTAGAAATATATCCCATCAAGATCAAAAGAGCCTCATAATTGGGGAACAACCAGCAAAAGAGTCCAGCCAAAAAGTATTGAGATGGAGAAGAACTAATTATTAAAACTGAGTCAGGAATTAGAAAAGGAGAAGAAAGCAGGAACTGATCTGGACAACCAGAATAAAACTTTGGAAGTTACTAATGCCGAACTTTTCAAACAGATAAAATTAGTTCAGGATCAAATGACACAAGAAGAAGCTCAATGGGTTAGATAAAAATAAGAACTGTTGAAAAACTTAAAACATAAAGATCAGTTGCTTGGGAAGTTAAATACTGATAAAAAATAACTATGAAACAGTTCAAGGAAATAGAGAAAAATCATCATTGGAAGAGCATAGCAACTTTAACTGAACTGAATGAACCGAGAGATAAAGACAAATTTGTATGTCAAAGAACTATCTTGTAGAGCCCGAATGAATAGGATAATAGAATTCTTGCTAAAGAACACAGAAAGAACTTTGGTGCTATTTTCCAATTGAAGAATAAAAACTTGAATAGACCTATCTGAAACATTTCTAACAAATCTTTGTCTTTGCAAATTATTGGACCCTATGGGATTCCTTAGTAAAAGAGTACCGAAGAGCCCTAATGGCGAAGAAAGGAACTGTATTACCCTGAAAAAGAGTGCCAGAAGTTCTTGAAGCTTTTCATAGTGTTATAGGTGGCGTGCATTTAAGAAGAAATAAGACTTTGAACAAAGTGAGATAACGATTTTATTGGCTTGGAAGTCGTTCCGATGTGGAAGAACGGTGTCGACATTGTAGTGTACGGGTACGTTAAATAAAGAAGGCCAGACCGTGGAGTAACCTGATCGGAACCATTAGACCTAAGAGAGAAACAATGTTACGGAAGCTCACCTATATGTTTAATTTATTAATTATGTATCTGGTTGCTTTTAAATTAATAATTTTTGTAATACCTTTATTTTAACGTTTTCTAGAACATTCCAGGTCACATTAGATTTGGTTCTGGACACGTTCTTGAAAATCTAGGAAACATTGTAAACTCTAGAAATATATCTATAAGCGGATCAGTTTCGCCTCTACACTTTAGTTTATGTTCCGAACCCGATTGCAAAAGACGTAAACGTCAAAGTAAAAACTTTACAGTTGTAAATTATTTAACGTATGTTTCTTGTGTAATCGAGTAGTGATAATATAGTTTGTTTTTCTACTTGGAGTATTTCAAGGTTAAGTCAACGTTGAGGTTATAATGTCAAACAAAATTTAAAAAAATGATTATTCAAAATATTAGTTATTAATTATATAAGGAAATTAACAAGCCTCTAATCCATAACAATAAATGGACGCCCGAGGCACAGCCGACGGTAACATTTTTTCTAGACTGCCAAACCGGTAAATTAGAAGAATGAAAGCCGTGTGAGAGCAGGTGAAAAATTATGTTTTTGAAAAACGCCATATGTGACAAATTTATTTTAATCAGAAAACGATTGCTGAAAAAATCCAGGTCCTACCTGGTGAAGTTGTGGGCCCCTCCAGTCCTTCAGAAACTTCTTATCGAGTGAATTTAAATAATCCCCTTCAAAATGACAAGATCTTGGTATAAATAATATAATAATACCTCTACCCTTTATTCTAATCATGAGGATTAGTCGAGAAGTCAAGACGAATACTTGTGCAGGAGAGAGGGCGGCATATTATTATTAATCAGGCCGCATTTGAGCCCAGGAATGACTTGGTAGGCCTTAACCACCATTCAGTGCAGGAATGAGGGAAACCTGGAACATCTCACTAATTAGGAGGGGGGGGTAGTCAAATGTCGACCGGTATTAATATCTCACATTGACCCAAGCTAACATTCTTCCACCCTACCATACCCGCAGAGAGGGTGCTAGTTCCACGAATATAGCAGATATACGGTCTACCAATTGCGGGGATCGAACCCACACCAGTCTAGCCACATCGATTCAAGTACTAACGCTTTAAACCGCGTGAACGCTGACCGATCCGAATGTTAATGTTAATAATAATAATTTATAAAATGCTATAAAATCTAAGCGTGGTATTATGAATTCTAATCAATTAGTGTGTTGAAAGGCCTTTAACCCACGGAAAACATAGGTATTAAACCTTCTTAATATAGTGGTTGTTAATAAATTATTTATTGTTATCTTAATTCTTTGACATTGGCTAAACATATCATGTGATTCTAGCGATTATGTGTATAAGCAGAACTATTTGTAACTTAATATATAATGACAACATTGGTAGAATTCCCTTTGCATCGATTGTTCCACGTTCTATAATAAAAGGTTTGATTTTCCTACAGCTTAGAATTTGAACAGGTGATCAGCATCAACTTGTTATATGCCTGTCGTTCTTGAAAAACTGCCACAATTCCTCCAATTTTGAAATATCCACCTGCACATTACACAAAAGAAACCTCAAGATAACAATTCCTTTCAATTTCCGCACCCAATTATTGCTCGCGGCCCTTCTCATGCAAAATAACTTTCTCGATAACCCACCGAACTGTACAGTTCCGTTCCGAACACTCCTTCATAGCTAATTTATTATTGAAATGTTTTCACCAGGTTCCGTCCGTTCTATAAAGGAAAAGCCGTCGTTTGTGCATTTCATCGCACCGCCGCCGCCAGTAACGACCGCTCGAGTGCCGCCTGCCAGCACCTCGCCCACGCCGCCACCTCCAAAGTCAGATACGGCCCTGCAGGTGAGTCCGAGATATGTGGGGGGTCATAGTTTTAAATCGAAACCTCGCTTATCTGTGTGGTTTGTGGAGAATTTGCTAAGTGTTATTCGGAACGATAAAAACGACTTGAATGTGTTTGTCAAGAATATTGAAACTGCTTAGCACAGATTAAATATATGTAAATATAAAAAAAGATAGGAAACTTGAAATAGAGAATACTATTAGTTGTGACTAATGTCGCTTGTAGCGCCCATGTTGATCATATGTCTTTACAAATCTGTGGTCAATGGTCCATAATCAGATTCAGAATTTCATTGTTTGTCAGGACCGGCTTTATCATTAGACTCTATAATAAAATTTTGAAATCTATAACAATGGATAAGTTTCATTCTCTTGCAAATAAAAAAACAAAATTACAATTTTGTTTAAATTAAATCATAAAAATATAGGTCTATTAACAAATATTATTATTCTTTTTGAATGTAACAGTTTATTTTTAGTTTTACATTTAAAATGTCCGACGTCTAAAAAAGAAATGGAAGGCATTTCAAACTATTACGTATATGAGTTGAAATATTTAAAAAAAAAATTGGTAATGATAACAGTTGCAACGGAAAGAACATAGAGTATGAAACTGTAAATAACAGCAAGTTGAAAAAGATCTATATATGCAATGCAGTTAATGAAAATTTGAGTGGTCTTATTTTGAAAATAAAGCTTGAGTCAGTACAATTTTATAATTTGTACGCTTATACAAGAATTTTGGTAAGATTATCACAATGGCTGTAGATAAATGCAATGAAGTGTTTTTTATATTTTACAAAGTTGATTTCACAGTTATCCTTATTTAAATTTTAATGTAATACTTAAATTTTATTTTTGTAAATTCATAATGCTGTAACTTTAAGAAAAATTAAGAATTTTGTAAAAACTGAACAATACCTACTTGTTTTTACGCTTTGTAGAAAAGTTGTTAACGTCTGTAAACCGTCTAGATTCACAAGATATTCCAATCAACTCTGTTAGAACTGACAAATGACTTATCATTACTATTTATTCCCCTTACTATATTTACTACACTGTTATATTACTTTATGTAACAAATTCCCTCTTTTTTCAACATAAATTATATCTGGTGGAGTTGAACAAAACTTACAGTAAACCCAAGATATCACATCCAAAATTAACCTATAAAGTTCCACACACAGATTACTGAACTACTTTCAAACAACAACAACGTTGCTAGGCATCGTTGACTATACCATAGAAGATGTACAACTTCAAACAAACTATTGTGGATTTTCAGTGTGGCCATGATGATTTTAATCATACGGCTAACTTTACACTGCTGTTAACGCCGCTTGTGGCACTAGTCAACATTACGAGTGCACCCCCCCTGCTGCTTAGTACTAGTTGTGTCAATCCCGGGATCCCGAAAATTCGGGATTCTGCTCATTTTCGGCCCCTAAAATCCCGGGATGCCGCCAGCTAGGTTCCCGGGTTTTTCGGGTTTGACCTTGTCAATTTTAAAGATACGTTGCTATCTAATGTGAAATACGAGGTCACAGATTAATTAATTAATACACAAATATTATATTTTCAATCTCTCCCCTACGTAATGGTATATATTTTTTAGTTTAAAGAGGCAAGCGAAAGTAAAACATGCTAGATTATCGGTTGCTAAGTATGAAAAACTTTCAGAGTGGAAATTAAATGTAAAATTACAATTGTTGTATGGTTCTGAAAGATTTAATGCAAATGTTGATTGAAATCCTGTTTTAAAACAACGTCACTAAAAATGTTGACTTTTTTGTCAATTTACGCAACATGATCATTAAATTCTGTTTCGGAATGTTTGATTTGCTGAATAGATATCGACTTTTCGGGCATGATTTTATTAGCAAGTTCTATTTATGGGTCACTGAATCTGATATATATCCTTCTGCTATCTCTGATGACTTCCACCCCTCCGTGCGTTTTCATATCTAAAATGTCCACACCAGGGGCATTTGCTAGTAATGTAGAGGACGTTCTTCGAAATGATTGGCCGGTGTACTGATATGGGTTTGAAATTTTAAGAAAATGTCATACGGAATTTTTGAAATTGTACGCTTTCCAACCATCTGATTTACACATCTGCCACGCTCATACCGATAAAAGAAGCGTTCATCTTGAACTTTTTTGATCGAAGTTGCATATAACGATGAACAAATGTTACCCAATCGTCTGTTACTACAAATCTTCTTTGCATATTACTTTTGTAGTAAGAATCTGCACTAATATTACACAATCTTTATACTCCACGTCCTTCACTTTTAGATTATATAGCTCGTAAATTCGGCATGCCCCAGCTGCTCCAAAAATCACAACCACTTTTTTCATTAAATACAGTGTGCCCATGGATGGAGTTGACAAGAGGAGAAAGTCTTTTGTTTTTGACTTTATCGAAAAATATCACTCTTTAAAAAAAGTTTTGCTTCTCGAAGAAATAAGGCTGTCATAGAAACGTCTTAGATCAGATATACAGGGCGATCATAAATTAAAAAAACACGAAAATACTCTAGATTATTTATTATTTTACACAAAATGTTGGTAAAACAAATCTGTTTATAACTTCAAATATAGTCATAACACAAATTTTAAAATCAAAGTTTCAATTTTAGCTTTTACTCTACATAACTATATATTGGCCAAATCTTCCTCTCCACCTTTCACATTTTAAAATAGTAAAAAAAATGTTTCAAAAAATGTGCAAAAACACGTTGATTTAAATTTTCCTCTATAAAATAATGTCCAATTATAAGATCAAATTTTTTTTGATCCACGCCATACAACTTTTTTGTAGCGTTGAATTCTTTTAATTACATAGTCAGGGTTATCGGAAGCATATTTTGGAAACATTTGTTTTACCATTTTTAAATACATTAGAACCAGAAGTACGCTATAACCTGATTTGGTAACAGGACGGCTGTCCTGCTCATTCTACAGCCTTGCTCAAACAATGGTTAGCAGATCATTTTGGTGAAAGGTGGATAGAAAGATTTGGCCCAATTCATTATCCTGCTATATCACCTGACCTTACACTTTAGACTTTTTCTTTTGGGTAAAGTGTATGAAAAATTTATCAAGTTAGCGGAAAAATGTGTTAAAGTGAGCAGTAGTTATGTAGAGTAAAAGTCAACATTGAAATTTTGATTTTAAAATTTGTAATAGGACTGTATTTGAGGTTATAAAGAGATTTGTTTTATAGAAATTTTGTGTAAAATAATAAATAATGGTGTTTCTCTTTTGAATTTTTCGTGTATTTTTTATTTATGAGTACCGTGAAGTGGGGTGACTTTGATCAAAATTGAAATTTATTATGCTGTATTTTCTTTAATTTTGTAACTCCAGTGTTTAAAAAAATATGGGGAGATTTGGATAGGTGCTTTCTTTCGAATTACGAAGTAAAACTGAATTTAAATGTAATACCTAAGTTAGAAAAAAATTAAAACGGGGTGATCAAAGTTAAACTCTGAGTGGGGCTACTTTGATCGCTTCTCGTATTTTAATGAATCGATTAAAGTAACCCCATAGTTATACCTCAAAACTATATTTTTTTTGTTTTACAGTAGTTTGGAAACTTAAAGAAGCAAAAAAGAAACGTTTTTTAATGATTTTATTGATATTAACTGTAGTGTAAATATAAAATATAGTAAAAAATGTAGAAACAAAACAACATAACTGAAAAATAAGACAGTTTACAACATATTTATTAATTCTAACTTAAAATATGATCACAGTAGTAAGAAATAACGAAAAAAATAACAAATATTTAAGCTTCTTTTACATTAATAGGCTTATCAAACACGTAAGTTGTCTTACTGTTTTCTTTGACGAGTATTGGGCAAGGAAGAATTTGTATAATGTCATTTGCATCTATGAAGAAGACGTCATCTTCAATGCATCGATATTTAGTTTTCGTATAACACGACTTCATACCCAAAACTTTTATATTATTTTCATTTTCAATTTCCGTGACGTGACAAACATATTTGTAAACTTGTTTTCCACGTCTGCCTATAACCTGTGTCAAGACATAGTCATCAACCTTAAGTGATTTATAGTCAAAGCTGCCTGGTGACGTGGTTTGAATGTCCTGCGATGTACTGGGAGCTTCCCGAGCTTTGTCAGAGGACCCACAACTTCCAGTTTGTGCAGATGGATTGTCGACATCATCTTCATTTTCATCTTCATCTGAAATTTCACTTTCACTCGATGATGGAGCTGTAATACTTTTTCCTGGTTCCACCCGAATTTTAGTTCTTTTAGAGCGAGATGTTGGGGGCTGAACGACTCTCTTGCTCTCTAAGTATCGAACAAGTGTATCACTTACAGCCTCTTCTACATTTGAATTTGCTTCAGTGGTTGAAGGCAATTTTTTTAAAACTTCATTCTTGTCAAATGGCACAATTCCTGTGGCTCTGAATCCATTTTTCAGATTTTTTTCAATCCTTCCAGTAGTTCCATTCATTTCAATTAACGTTTCTTTTAATACTCGCGGAAAGGATTCTTTTGGAATTGGTCCACTTCTAGGATGTACTTCCTTCCATTCTAAAAGCTTTTTTCGCCAAGCCATTTTCATTGGGCGGAAAAATGCCACATCCAATGGCTGGCAAAGGTGCGTAGCATTTGGTGGCAAGCAAATGAATGCAATTTGATTGTCCTCACAAGATTTTAAAACGGTTGTATTAATATGGGCTGCAAGATTATCACCTATAAGTATTTTCTGACCATTCAAGCGTTTTGCATGAGGCAAAAATGTCAGCATAAACCAGTCCTCAAACGTTTGCGCATCCAACCACCCATGTTTTGTTCGTGCATAACGTGTTCCACGTGAACAACATGGTGCTTCGCAGCAAGGTGAACCTTTTGGTCCATTTTGACACCATTTGTCCCAAATGCAGTCACTTTTATAAATAATATAGGGTGGTAGCAGCACGCCACTTGCCGATCCACATACCATAATTGAAGTAGCAGACTTTGAAAAATTCACAATCCTCTCCGGGTATTTGACGCCCCTTCTATAAATTCCCTTAAGTCTACCGGGATCGTCACACAGGTTGGACTCATCGTAGTTAAAAATATGCGATGGTGGAATGTCACGTATTGTTTCTTCTAAGTTGTCGAAATATTGTCCAAGGATTTCTACACTTAAGCATGCTCGTGCCCGCTTAATATTCGCACTTAAGCGTTGTGCGGCCGCAGATTTGTGCCTCTTCAACAGTGAATACACCATATCTTTTTCAGGTAAATTGTTTTTAAATTTTGTGACAGTTTTTCCTCCTGAATCCAAATAATTCTTAATAAAAAATCTAACGTCTTGTATGTTTAAGGGAAACCCCCAATCTCCGCATTTTACGACAGATTCTATTATTACTTTTTCTTCTTGGCATGAAAGTGCAGTTTGCCCGCCGTAATTTCTTGAATGCTTGCCGTGAAATCTATTATAGAGAGTTCCAAAACTGATATTATATTGCCTGGAAGCTTCACGAATGCTTAATTGATTTTCTGCAATTTTGGTTAACGCCTTTTCTAAGCTTTCAGGTGAAAAATTTGAATAGGGCCGAGTTCCTAAAGGTTTTTTATAGTTACGCACCATTGTTTATTCTGTAAACAAAGAAAATTAAAATATAATTTGAAAACAAATTTTAACCTAATACAGTAAATATACCATTAAATTTGTTATATAATATATAAATAATGTAGTCTCACTGTGCCTACATTTTAAACTGTTACCACTCAAAACAGTTCAGGTGATCAATGTGACCCCTTCACAGAAAACACCTGTTAACAGCTGATATATTGTAAAATTTTGTCTGGTTTGTGGGATACTGTTTGTGTGACTAATAACTACAACTGCCTATAATAGTTGTTGACCTTCAAAAGAAATCGTTTCGGAGAAATACTTACATTTATTTCACTCTCAAAAAAAACACCAAAATATTGCCTCCCCAACTTAACCCAACCACGCTTTTAACATAAATTTTAAGGTTATGAAGAGCGTCTGTGATTGTAGGTTACTGTCTTCAGAAACATCTCCTGTATTCACGCCGCTTTCATATAACTTCTTCTTGACGACAGATGGCACTATAGATTAAGACTACGCGACGATCAAAGTCACCTCACGAGTAGAAAGTCACCCCATTCTACGGTACCCTGTATATCTGATCTAAGACGTTTCTATGGGAATCTCACTTTTTTCGAGAAGCAGAACTTTTTATAAAGAGTGACATTTTCCGATAAAGTCAAAAACTAAAGACTTTCTCCTCTTGTCAACACCATCCGTGGACACACTGTATATTTCATCAGAAGCTCCTAACAACAACTTTGATATATCATCCTTTGTAAATACCTGACATTTTCGAGGTTGATATCCGTCATTTTTCCTTTTTATGAATGCCTTCAAGCGGTGAAATTTCGAAATATTCTGGTTCTTATTTAACGAATTAGTCAATTTCAACATTGAATATTCTGACCACAATGTAGCAGGGGACGATGTCTTTGACTTTTCTAAGAAAAATGCCAATAATACATCTTCCGTTATTGTGGGCACATCTCGTTCGTTGTATGCCATTTCATGAAATTTTCATAGGCTTAATTGCAACGTTCTTTAGATTTGTATGGTAACTGCTGCTTCTTCAATTGGGCTTTAAGAGAGCAATACCAAAAATCAGTAGTGTACAATTTTTTTTGCTAAAAATGCAAATTGCTCTAGGTACTTCTTATTATTTTATTTTTCATAATGTAGAATTACACATCCCACTATCTATTAAGATTAGAATTCCCATAGATGCAGTGGATGTGGTTCTCTTTACTATTGACACAATGCAGTGGATGTGGTTCTCAATACTGTTGACATAATTTATATAATGACAAACATGTATTTAATTTTTTACTGTATATTTATAGGCAACCACCACGGAATGTCCTCCGAACAGTACCATTCTCATCCCCAGTCAGAATAAGAACTCCAACAATAACCTCCTCAGAAAACTTGCCTCCAGTCATTACCAGAGCTACACCACTGCTTTGACAGTCACCATTGCCGTCGGTTGCTTTCTGCTACTGCTTAACATACTTATTTTTGCTGGTATCTACCACCAGAGAGACAGAGGGAAGAGCAAAAAGAAGCAGAAAGAGGAATTAGCTGAAGCAGGTAATTCCAGCAGTTAGATTCTAAATTCTTCATCTAAGAAACAATAAATGATAATATTAATGTAGAAATTTCGAATTGCCAATTGAAAGCATTATTTTTTGGTGTAATCAAACTACGTTGTCGCGTTTAAACATCCTTGCGTGGATAAAATCCTACTTAGACATATAATAAATAAATATTATTTTTCTACGTTCATGCAAAAAAACAGAACTTTATTGGACTATATTTAGCGCAAAAAGTAGTTCTTTATTGCACTAGTGCAATAAAATGTTTATTGCATTCATCAGTCATTCGACTACAGACACTTAGTGTCACCTAAATAAAACATTTTTTGGTTTTCGTAGAAAAAATATTGTACGCAACTCGTACAAAAAGTGCTTATTGCACTCGACAATTTCACGTCGCGTGCAATAAACACCTACATTTTGTACTTGTTGCTTAAATAACTATTATTATACTAACATTTATAATAATACCCTAAATTTCAAATCAACCTTTGCTAAATGATGTCCTATGTAACATAGAGCTTTATAATTATAAGGCAGCGATTTGTAAGAGTTACTATAGCGGTAATTATGAAGACAGCAAGACAAATGCCAAAGGGAGCAGTAAACAACAACACAACAACAACATTGTCTGTGTTTCTTTGCCATCTTTGCCTGAATAAAAAGTTTGGCAACTGCAATAAATATCACCGCTGAGATTTATTAAATATTGTATATTCCAGGCAGTTGTAGCAGCTCATCCGGGGAAGCGTACGAAAAGGCCTACGAATCCCGCCAAATAGCGTCGTTCGACTGCAACGCAACCTACCAAGCAACCTTCGAACGTAAAATGATGCCAAACTATATCGGCGAGTTCAGCTGCGACAAAAGATCGCTGGCCGACGTCCAAATGACGGAACTGCCTCTGCAGGAGTTCAACTCGTCGCCGCCGCCAGCGAAGCGACCCGAAGGCAACTCGCACAGCCACCCACCCGACGTGACGAGCACGAGCCAGGACCTCCAGCAGCAGAACATCATCAGTCCAAGTATCCCCGAGCCCCCGCCGCCGCCAAGGGGGCAGCCCCCCCTAGGAACGAACCAAACGGGCATCCTGAGGGCGCAAGGCGCGCCCACCACCCCTGGGACTATGAAAAAACGCGTCCAAATCCAAGAAATTTCTGTATGAGTGTCAGTTTATGTTTTAATGTAAAGTGGACTATATAAATTTTTAATAATTCAACAAAAATCAAAATCATATCTGACTGAAAGATGATTTTAAACATAGAAAATGCACTGTGATTGTCATAACATTTGTTGTCATAATTTTACTATTGAAGACTGTTATGTCGTTGGGTTGTTTTGATTTTGTCCGCCAGAGTCGTTAAGATTTGCGATTTGATCACAATACGAATAATTATCTCTTGTTTTCTTAAACAATTAGTAGCAGAGAGAAGGAGCAGAGGAAAAGGGAGTTGTTTTTATTGGCGTAACTAAGGCGGGAAATTTAAATCAATTCAGTTTTATGAGATAAGGCAAAATTTAATTAAACAGTCTCATTATAGAAATTTTAGAAAATAATTAGCGTATAATTACAAGTTCATGAAATTGAAGATTTATAAAAACAAATTTCAATAAAAATAATCATCAATTTTTAGCATATATAGGGTGTCTTCTAATTGCGGACAGAATATCTAATGGCGTATTTTATGGTTAAAATTTTGTTGAATGCATAGGATCATGATGAAAAAATCAATTTTAAATTCATAACTTCTAAACTCTTTCAGACATATTGGCATAATTTTTTTAGATGGTAGGTATAAGATTTACAGCTTATGTACCAGTGGCGTAGCCCTGTTAAGAAAGTCAAATTTATCTCTAAACGGCTAGAGATACAAAGAATATGCAGATAAAAACGACGAAAATGCAATGGAGGATATAAAAACCAATTTTGTTTACATGATTATACAGAGCGATATACTTTTCTTGGAAAAAAGTCATAATAGTATCCATAACCCCGCCACTGGACGTCACAAACTAAAAATTATTCCAAATTTGCAGGAAGTATTCAAAGGGTTTAGAAATTATGAATATGAAACGGATTTTTTATCAGCTTCTCGAAAACAATGCCCGTGGGACCCTATGCTTATACCTAAAAATACCTTAATTTTAACCATAGAATACGCCACTCAATTTTCTGTAAGCAATTAGTAAGCACCCTGTATATGCATTTGATTTGACGTTTAACATTTTTGACATATAAGAGAAAGTAACAGTTAATATTACTCCCAAATGTTGACCATGTGGCATTGCAATAAGAAATATAAAAAAGGCCGCGTTAAATATAAATCACGTGACACGTGCAGCGTTTCTTAAAGTCCAGAAAATTGATATTTTATTTTTTTGTAAGCAGTTCTAGAAATATAATAAAATAGCTGCATTGCAGTATGAAATTAATAAATTTTAACCTGCTGCAATTTTAAATATCATTTAAAGAATGTATGACGTAAATATTTATAAATTTTTATACAAAATCATTCAATACTTCCCTTGAAAGTTTTTATTTTTTGTGAGAATGCATATTTGATATGTGTAAGTAACACAATGTATCATAACATATACAAAACTTAATAATATAACAATGAAAATTAACAATTTAATACAAGAAAAATTTAACAAAAGAAAAACAACGATGGAATACTCCACACACAATTAACTTTTTTTTTACTGCAAAGAAAAATATAAGACAAATAATTTACTAATACATGCACGTCGAAATAGATGACACATCAATACAATTACAGTAAAACAGCAAGACAAACTTGCTAGTTTTGTAAGCTATAACCTATAGAAACAAATGTGTTTCACGCCACACTACAACCATTTCCATGAGTTAATGGCCGCGGACAATATGACACTGGCACAGTTTATATTTTTTGTAGGTTTGTGATTGCAATGGATACTGTTGGCAACTTGTATTGCCATCGGCGATTACAATATTTGCAAAAACCCAATGTCAGGCAACAACTACTCTGCGGGTTAGTTACCCAACCAGCATAGAATTTCATTTGAAAAATCTATTCATAGGCGTGTCAAACTGGGGAATCATGGGATAAAGTAAATATTGCCCTAACTTTTTTATATTTCGAAATTGTTACTGTCAGATCAAATAAATTTAAATTTTGGACAATTATAAAGAAAAAGGTGTTCTTGTTTCACTTCAACAAATACTTCAGTTTTCAAGTAATATTAATTTAACAATATCGTGACGTCCTATCATGATATTATTTATATATCATATGAAAGCCAAATCAAATTGTCCCTAGGAGCCTTTGAAAAGTTATTTGTTAGTTTACCTGACACATATTACAGATGTTTTTAAAATTTTTTGAGGTATGTATATACAGATACTACTAATAATACAGATACTAATAATTACTGATATGCACTTTAATAGTAATTTAATATTTCAAAACGTTTGAATAACATACCTAATATGTGTCAAATATGCCAGTATTTTATCGCAGCCTACTAAGGATATTTTGACTATTTCCTTCTTAAACTTTTGTGGTATGTTACAAATTTGTTAAATTAATATTTTTCGAAAATGGAACAGTTTATTGAAGCGAAATTTTTACGTATAAAATTTTCCAAAATGATTAATTTTTTGGTCTGACAGCAAAAATCTCGAGATACAAAAAATATTATTTTTAGAACACGATATTTGTTGTCTAACTATGATAATCAATTCAACATGTTATTGTTTTATCTCAGGCGGTTATTAAAATTCTCAGAAAAGAACACTTTCTGGAGCTCCCTGTTTCCGGGGCAGCTCCCTTAGAGAGCTCCAACAATATTTATATAACCTCGTTTCTTATTTTTAATAGCAGCATCTTCAGTTAAATTTTGGTCGGTTTATTTTGGGACGTTCTGTATATTTAATGGTAGCAAATAATAATTCTGATCAATCCTTTATAAACTGACAATTAGGTCCTTGAAAACAATTCATAAAGTTGGCTATTTTGAAAATATATGTGTAGACATATATTTTCTTGAATATGTATGTAGGTACATATAACATTTACTTTTAATATGCCCACTACGTAACCAGTTTCAACGTCATGGAACGAAACAAATCAATAATCTTATTTGGAAGATACACAGACTTCCCTTCTTCCTGTTTTCCGCATGGCAGAAATTTATTCACAACAGAATCGGTAATTAAACGCAATTTACTTGTTACCTAATTTACTACTACTTTTGAACCCCATTTCTACTTAATTGTGTAAAGCACTTTATGTAAATTTAATTTAGCCATTATTGTTTAAATTCTAAATCAGCAAACAATGTGGCAAATCGAATATATCCGATGTGAAATAAATTCGAAATTATTACTTAATTCGCAAATATTGTTTACTGCCATAACATCCCACATAACACATAGACGTTTTAAGGATGTCCCTAAGACGTCCATTAATGGACATTAGGATGTCCAGTGGACGTCCTTTTAGGGAACAAATTTGGATATCTCTAAGATGCCAATCTGTGGACCAAGAATAGTAATTTGGACCATTTAAGATCGTCCTAAGAACGTATCAAGAGCACAAAGAATATACATATAATAGATGTCCCAGGTAGGACGATTTTCGCATATTCAGGGGCTGTACAAGGACGTTAGATTTTCGACTGATGTTCCTAGGACGTCCATGTTCCACAAAAGTGAGATGTCCATCAATGCCTCACAAATGGATGTTTTGGACCTTTTAAATATGTACGTATCAGATGTGTATAAAATATACTACTCCTGAGGGGATGTTTTTGGGATATTCAAAATTATTTAAAATTTATAAACGTGCTTGCTTAAAAAATATATTATACAAAAGTAGATATGTTTTTTTATCTAAAATATATAAAATTTTCTTCTGTGTAAACTAGTATATGCTATCTATAATGAAATGTGTTTGGTCTTTTGCAACCTTTCATCTACTTAACAATGGTTGGATCACTACCTCCGTTAATTTATTGGTAGTATTTTTTATTCCCATTTCTGCAGCAACTGCAAACAAGAATTATAGTTAACATATGGGAGATATGCCACATGTATATGTTTTGCTTTTATGACATTAACTAATGTTTTATCTTTTGTTTAGAGACATAGTTTATTGACAGTAATCTTACAGAGAAAGATATATTCCTATAAATGGTGTTCCCCAATTTGTGAACGTCACAGTAACAAAATATTTCATCAAATACAAGATAATTATAAAGTTCAGATTAAAAATTATATATTTTGTTACAAAGCTATATCAGTAAGTTTCCTTGTCTGTCCCATTGATGTCCAAACTAGTCCACGAACGTACTGACCTAAAATGGGCGTTCAATTGACATAATATTGACGACGTCCCTGAGAGTTATACTCTTGGACGTACCATGGACGTCCTTAACTGGTCCCGAGACGTACTGACATGAAATGGACTTAAAACGGACGATCAACAGATATCGTGGTCTATGTGGTAGATAATAAAAGTTTGGCGACTTTTCTTATATTAGTAAAGAAACATACGATTTAAATATTTTGACGACTCTGGCTAAACTAGTTCTGTTGTATTTATCTAGATATGTTAAATAATCCTGTACCTAGGAATTGATTTAAGAATTTAAGGAAATGAGTTAGCTTGCATTATCGACTAATACTACCTAAACAATAAAGTGAATTGAAGGTAATAAATCATAATCATAAGACTACTAAGGAATTCGTTTACCTTATGACAAAATATTATGGCACAATAATAGTGCTACTTGTATATTTATAAATAAAAATTGCTAAATAAATTATTGTCAACAATGAATTTATCTTATTTTCATTTTTATATTGTTGATAACTAACTACCAACGCAGCAGACTAAACTTTTCTACATTTTGACAATCAATTTATTTGTTTCTAAAACTAGATTAGTTTTATCTGGTGATTTCATAAATATTTTCTATTGATTTATTTCAGATCACAAAAGTTATTCAATATTGTAAATTTAATGTCTACTTAATTTTTATGTTTCACTTTAATATAAAGGATATTATGGGTTTATAATCGAATGTCAATAATGCCAAAAGTAAAACGTAATGTAATTTTAGTTGCATATACCATAGTAAGTTTCATTCTATTCTCAAACGAATTGTATGCAACCATCAACGCGATCTAGAGAGATCTTTAGGCATGCTTGATTTTTAACAATCTTATACAAACAAAGGAACAAGTGGGATACTCAGTAGAAGTAACAATCGACTATTTTTTATTAAAGTGAAACATGTTTCTATTAAACATGAGACTTTTCGATTTTGTAACAAAATTCTGGATTGAATTATATTTGACCACAATAAAAATATGTTCTGTAAAATGCTAATATTTTCAAAATGCCATTACAGAATAAGTATACTAAAATAGGACTTGTCAAATATGCCCAAATTATAAAAAATATATCCTGTGTAATTATTACCTCCTACAACTTTACTCACACATCTTTCTCTCTCTCTCTCTCTCAACAATGACAGGGATAATGACGCATTGTTTAATGTATGTATTATTACAGAGCGTTGTTGCATTATAAAACAATATAAAGGTGAATTGAAAGTATTTATGAAAAGCGAAACTATTATATATTCATCGAATTTACATTGTTTTCTTTAATACAAATGGGCATAATTGACTACGGAAATAACAGTTAGGATTGTAAATAATATTACAGGTATTTTTATATTATACTTTATAACTACCTACAGATATTCTCAAATGGCATGTTGATCTATGTATCCACCAAAATTAACATAAGTGAACAAACTCTTTATCTATTTATTTCAATTTTATATCATAAAAGGATCTGATGTTTATGTGAAGAAGAATACATCCTTTATCGATGTGACATCTGGATTGTTTAAATAATAATACGTTATGACAAAATATATATGTTTTTATACATTTCCTTTATAAATTCCTCAGTACAAATATCTAGGAAATACCTTTTTATGGCATAGTAAGGCCTGCATATTGAAACATATTATCTATATAATATAACAAGACATTGAAAGATGTACCTAATAATTCTTATTTATAAATAATGTATTGCCTCACAGTTCTCTTATGCGGTTATGATTGCCTAATCTTATATAAAATAGTCAAAGTCCATAATTGTTTCTAATGTTAAACATATTTTTTCATACATCAACATACAAAGTAGTTCAAAATTACCGCCACTTAATCAACCAATAAGAAATTAACCGTTTTGTATACGTAAAATATTGTTAACAGTTCTACAAATTATCAAATAATATCAAATTTGACAAAACCAAAATCTTTTGCAAAGTAAATATAGCAGCTAGTCATCAAATATATGTACAAATTATACAAGAATACTGTTGTTATGCTTACGTGTTATCTAGCTTTTGTTTTCATTTGATAACATTCCATTGTTTTTTGCAATTGGGACATGTGAAGTGCAAAACAATATGCGATAAGTAACGTTTATATTTTTTTAATACTGTTTTAAAAAGTTGTATATTTAGTAATTTGAGTTAGGAAATTACTAGTTGGGCTAACTAGTGCGGGAATAATTTTTCTGCACAAAGAAAAGTATCATAATTATTGAACTAACTATTCATTTATTGTCAACTTAATAAACTTATACATTTTAACTGGAACGGTTGCGGAGGTATGGACCACTATTCGATTTTCAAACATTTTATTTTATTAGGAATAAACCGACAAACAAAAAACAAAGTTACAGAAGATGTTCAAAGTGCCCTCCGTCCATTTGCAAGCAGGCACGACATTTTCGTCTCAACGATATTCGAACTCTCAAATATCCCCAAACAAAGAAATCTAGAGGGTTCAGATCAGGTGATCTTGGAGGCCATAAAACAGGTCCGGCCCTTCCTACCCATCTATGTGGAAAAGTTTGGTGTAAATGCTCTCTAACGGCCATGGAAAAATGAGCTGGAGCACCATCATGCTGGAACCACATTTGTTGCCTCTGATTCAAAGGAATGTCTTCCAAAAAATCATACAGTGTGTCCTGCAGAAAGTTGAGGTAAGCAACGCCTGTTAATCGGTTTGGTAAAACAACAGGACCTAGAAACCTGTCACCTACAATACCCATCCAAATGTTTAATGAAAAACGTGCCTGATGTCCAGGTTCTATTAGAGCATGAGGATTTTCGTCTGTCCAAATATGCGTATTGTGAACATTAAACACTCCATTTCTTGTGAACCCGGCCTCATCAGTAAAAAGAATGTTTGCAAGAAAACAAGGGTCTTCAGCATCATGACGTAGAAACCAGCGGCAAAAAACCAAACGTGCTTGATGATCATTTATTGGATTTAAGGCCTGTAGCAGTTGCTCGTGAAGGATTCTCCAAACAAGAGGACCACTAATTCCTACCTCGACTGATATTCTCCGCACACTCCAGATAAATGGCACTGTTTGCTCAAGGAACCGGTATCACGCAATCTTTGGTGAATTCTTCTAAGCATGCGTTGTGAAGGAATCTGGCGATTTGGATAAGCGTCAACATAAAGACGTCGCGCTTCGGTGGCGTTCCCATTAGCACGACCATACATGAAATGCATGTCTGTTAATTCTGCGTTAGAGTAACCAGTCATAGCGAAAGAAAACTTGTGCACTGAGAACAACTGTCAAATACGTACTGTTTATTTCACTAAACATCAACCAACTATTATAAGAAAATACACAACGGTTTTGCAAAATAAAAAAGGGGCTAAAAAACATAAAACATTCCATATCTCCGCAACCATTACTTTGCGGACCCATGTTTATTGAGATTTTTCTGCTTATTTTGGTTCATACTATTACCTCCTTAAATATTTTGCACTTTTTTTTAACATCCTGTATATTCTCCCATGTTTTTTATATGTTCAAGCTAAAGAAATTGTTACGATTTTTTTTTTATTAGGTACATTTCACATAATTTCATAAATAATAATTAATTTCAATCAATAAATAGTATTTTCGGACATGGCGGGACATCTATTAGCGTAAATTAAAAATATTCTTAAATATATGTTTAAAGACCGTGACCACAGGTCTCAGTCGCGATAGATAAAACGAACGGTTTTTTTTTGAGTTCTTCCTTTTTTTTCAATTCGATAAAAATGGCCAGCTAACGTGGACGTGAGCAAATAAATGATTTTGGTGAAATTTAGTCGTTGTTTATACGGATTGAAACGCCACGAGTAGCTAGAAAGGACGTCGCTTTTTATGGGGAAATTTGAAGATAGGCGTCGTCTTATAGTTGTATCAATTAAGGCCATAATCTTTCCGCAACGTCTCCTTTGTTAGGGAATTCGGCATTGGAGGTAAGCGTACTTTAACTTAATAAATAAATTTTTATTCATTGAAGTGTTAAACTCGTTACGTAACCGCACTATGCAAGATACTTATGCGTAACTTGTATTTTTAGACGTTTTTTTTTCCGTACATGTACCTGGGAGGCAAGTTGGCAGTTCCTCCTCAATTTTTTCTCTTTTTGGGAGGACGATTGTTGTGTAAGTCCTGTATGCCAGAGTTTTACCATCTACATGACAGCAGTAGGAATTTAAGGACAATTCACTCCTCCAGCACGGTCATCCACAGTCCAGTATCACCCAATACGACTTCTACCGCTATACAGGGCGTAACAGATAAGTACCAAGTACCTAATAATCACATCACCATCGTTCATTGATTCACCTGATAAGTTTGATGCGTATTAATGCGTATTGTACGTAATATGCGCAAAAATCTGGTATAAACCTAAACCTAGTTTTTATTAGCATAAGTACATATTTTTTTTTTTTTTGTATGTCAAGCTAGAGATACTGTACTAGTTGATAATTTTGCAAGAAAAAGGCCCCTTTTGGCTTATTTTTTTTTATATTTTATGTTAATTTTATTTATATATATATATATGTTTCGCAAAATGTAGGAAATTTCACACTGCAATAAACTTATATTGAATGTTAGTGATTTCTTCATTATAGTTTTTTTTGGTTGAGGGCTCTTTCAGGAAATCACTTGGCGCCCAAAAGACACCATTTTGTTGTTTCGTTATTGTATTCTTTTTATTATACGAACCCACGCCCCCGCTGAAATTCCAACTAGCCAAAATAAAAAGTAGTGTTTTTTTTTTATACTATTTCATATTACCTGAGTTTGTAGTATAGGAAAAAAAAAGGGTAACAGTTTTATTGCCGCCCAACGTAAAGGGGCCTCGATTTGTATGTTTCATCCTGTATTTTGTATTTATAATAAAATATTTGTTATTTTGTAAATTTATGTATAGATTTTAAGCTGTATTCATAAATATGGTATAATATGTTATTGCGTATATACTTTGGCAATTAAGGTGAGCTTGATCAATGAACGATTGATTGATATTTGTGTTATCTGCTTTTTAATTTTAGTATAAATTTATTTCGGTACTTTAACTACTAAGTACTAAGGTTTTAATTTAATAAATATCTAGCAATAGTTTTCTATATTAGTGCCCATATAGTAAACCATAAAAAAAAAAAAAAAGAATATAGAAAATAGCTAATAGGTTTTGTTATCACTGTTATCTTGTCAGGTAATTAAGAATTTATTTTACATATTCATTTGATTTTGTTGCAAACTGTTTATTGCGATTGATAATTTGCAAACTTACTTGTTTTTATTTCAATCTTTTTTGTATACTTTTATAAAAATATGGATTTGTGCCGATTAGCTAGGGACGAATTAGAATATGAACTGGAATTACGCGGATTTTCTGGTAGTACTGAAACAATTTTGTCCATGCGGAAAAAATTAAAAGAATTGATGCGTGATGAATCGTTTGGAGAGTTAGTTGTATCAGAAACGTTTAAACCCGAAATAGTAGAGGAAATCGATAAATGTAATCGTAAGATAACTGACTTAGAGACATATCTAACCGATCACGATACAATTGTTGCTAATAGTAATGAGTCGCGATATGTAGATGCAAAACTTAGGCATTTATTAGCTAGATTAACCAGATTAAATCCTCCCAATGATGCACTGAAAAACAGCGTGTCTAATTTAAACAATCGGTTACAAGAAATCGAAGAAAATTTGGATAAAAAGTTAAATGGGATTGATGATAATGAGCCACGTAATGTACCACCTCCAATCGCCGCAGTTCCTAACACTTCTCGTGCACCTTCAGTGCCTGTTTATAAGTGGGACGTTCGTTTTTCGGGGGCCAGGGAAGGTTTAAGTGTTAATGCATTTATAGAAAGGGTTGAAGAATTTAGAATATCACGTGGAATATCTCAATCGGAATTATTTAATTCAATTACCGACTTATTAACGGGAAAAGCACTTAGTTGGTATAGGTCGGTGCGTGGAAACATCAATAGTTGGCCGGAATTTGTTGATAAGCTTAGGGGAAATTACTTACCGTTTAATTTTCAATGATTTGATGAAAGAAATTAGAGAACGTGAGCAAGGTCCGGACGAAACCGTTAGTGAATTTTTTTCATGTATGATAAATTATTTCAGCCGTTTGCAAAAAAAATTAACCGAACAAGAAAAAATCGAAATTATTTATAATAACTTAGATTCTTTTTATATTGAACGAATGGGGCTGCATATTAAAAATTTAAATACTGTAGATAAATTACAGGAGACTTGTCAAAATTTGGAAAATAGTAAAAATATGATAACAAGACGCGTGGCATCTAGACGAGAAAACCGAAATCGTGCTAATATTTTAGAACCTGATCTAACGTACGAAGGCAATTTAACTAGTACTCAGATATCTCAACCATCAACTTCAAGGAATCGCAGGTCAAATTTTAGCGTAAATAGTATTTCGTGTTGGAATTGTGGTGATTTAGGCCATAAATTTACGGAATGTAGGAAGCCTAGAGAGAAGTCATTTTGTTTTAGATGTGGTAAAGCCGGAGTAACGAAATACAATTGTGGGTGTTCCTCAAAAAACGAATCAAGCGGTCGTCGTTTTCCCGGTCGCCGATCGTAAGTTCTGCAAATCCGGTTCCTACTAATGATTCGTGGCAATCATGGTTATCTTTTATACAAGTAGAATATAAAAAGTCCCGTATAAGTAATTTATTTAGCTCTGCAGGTAAGGACCCTCGTCCATATTTAAACGTATCCATATTCGGTGTAAATTTTTTCGGTTTGTTAGATTCAGGAGCCACGCAATCGGTAATTGGCAACCTGGGTTGGGAAAAATTACGTAATTTTAAGTTAGATTTAGAACTAACTGATGGTTCGGTTAAGGTAGCTAATGGGGAATATTGTAAGATTTTAGGCTTAGTGAATTTGCCGATTAAACTTAACAGTAAAGTTCGCGTGATTCAGTGTTTGGTAGTTTTAGGTATTGATGAGGAAATTATTTTGGGCATAGATTTTTGGCGGGATATGGACATCATTTCGGATTTTTCGGATAATTCTTGGAAATTTAAGCAGGGAATAAGTTTGTTAAATAATTGGTCGATGGAAATTGTTGACGATAGCCGAACAGATCGTTTGGACGGGATTATTTCTGCTGCATTTAGTAAGATGGGTACAGGATTAGGTTGCGCAAAAGGAGTGAAACATATTATTAACACCGGCGATGCCACACCGATCAAACAGCGGTACTATAATGTTTCACCGTACATTAGAAAAATTATAAACGACGAAATTGATAATATGTTGAAATTGGGAATAATTGAGCCATCTAATTCAGCGTGGTCAAGCCCGGTGGTAATGGTTAAAAAATCGTCTGGAGAGTATAGGTTTTGTGTGGATTTTAGAAAAGTTAATTCGGTAACCCAAAGAGATGCATATCCTTTACCTTATGTCAATTCCATATTAGACCGCTTGCGTGATGCAAAATTTTTATCATCCATCGACATCAAAAGTGCTTATTGGCAGATTGAGCTCGATGAAGATAGCAAACAAAAAACAGCTTTTACAGTCGCTGGTCGAGGATTATACCAGTTTAGACGTATGCCTTTCGGGTTGCATAACGCGGCTGCCACTTGGCAACGCTTTGTAGATAATGTTCTTGGAGCGGAGCTAGAGCCATCGGTATTTGTGTACTTAGATGATATAATTATAGCCACTCCCGATTTTGACTCTCATTTGTTAGTTTTGGAAAAAGTTTTCGAAAAACTTCTATCGGCCGGTCTAACCGTTAACAGAGAGAAATGTTCTTTTGTGCGTTCGGAATTAAAGTATTTAGGTTTTGTCGTGGATAAAAACGGATTACATACGGATCCCGATAAAGTTGCTTGTATGTTAAATTATCCGATACCTAAAAATGTTAAAGGGGTACGTAGATTTGTTGGGATGGTATCATGGTATCGGCGGTTTATACCTAATTTTGCTACCCGTATTGCCCCTATAGTAAAGCTGACTCGTAAAAGTCAACAATTTTTATGGACTTCTGAATGTGAAGCTGCTTTTAGGGACATAAAACAATGTTTGGTAGAGGCACCTATTTTAACTTGTCCAGACTTCACAAAAGAATTTATTTTACAGACCGACGCATCTCAGGTGGGTCTCGGGTGTGTGCTAACCCAAAACTTTGACGACGGTGAGCGTGTAATTTCTTATGCTAGTCGATCTCTTACTCCTCAAGAGTCTAAATACTCAACGACCGAACTCGAATGCGCTGCGGTATTATTCGGAATTGAAAAGTATCGACCTTACATAGAAGGGACAAAATTTAAAGTAATTACCGATCATTACTCATTAAAATGGCTGTACAAATTAGAAAATCCATCCGGTAGGTTATCTCGTTGGTCATTGCGGCTCCAGGGTTATGATTTCGAAGTAATTCACCGGAAGGGGAAAGCTCACGTGGTACCAGATGCGCTTTCAAGGGCAGTTACTTATGTTGATGTTAGTCGAGCAGATGAAGATACGTGGTATACCGACTTAAAACGTACTATTCTCAGTCGCCCCGATAAATATGTTAAATTTAAAGTAAAAAATGGTAAGGTTTATAAATTCATCAATTTTGGTCATCCTACTTTTGATGAAGAAGATGACTGGAAATTAGTAATTCCCAAGTCTTTACGCAAAACTGTACTATATCAGTGTCACGATGATCCGAGTTCAGGACATTTAGGAATTTTTAAAACTCAAAAGCGTGTTGCTAATTCATATTTTTGGCCGGGAATGAATACCGATATAGCTAGATATGTTCGTGCCTGTGAAATATGTAAGGCTCAGAAGCCTGAGCAACAGATGCCATTTGGACAGATGCGACCCCGACTTATAAGTCGCCCGTGGGAGGTTATTTCAACGGATTTTGTTGGGCCATTGCCTTTATCTCGCAACAGAAATCGATTTATATTAGTAATATCCGATCTATTTACAAAGTATTCACTTATGTTTCCTCTTAAGTCAGCTACTAGTGCCTCCGTTATTAAACATTTGGAGAATGATGTTTTCTTGATATACGGGGTTCCGCGGAAGATAGTATGCGATAATGGCCGCCAGTACATTTCTAGAGCTGTTAGGGACATGATTCAATCATATGATTGCAAAATAGTATATAATGCTAACTATAGTCCTCACGTAAACCCTACGGAACGCGTGAATAGAGTACTAAAGACCATGATTAGATCATACGTCGATAAAGATCATAGAACCTGGGACGTTAATTTAGGAAAATTAGGCTATGCTCTTCGGACAGCGGTACATGATGTAACAGGTTTTTCTCCAGCGTACTTAAATTTTGGGCGAGTACCGATGATCTCGGGGAAAATGCATGGGGTTTCGGGCGATACTAACGAAATATGTTTCGATAATAGACTGAATCTTTCCAGTCACGTCAAAGAATTTCAGAGTGTTTTCACTGAAGTAAAGCAACGATTACAGAAAGTATATAGTGACTCTGCGCATAGATATAATTTAAGACGTAGGCCGGTAACGCTGGACGTTGGTCAAGTAGTATGGAAGAGAAACTATACTTTATCGGATGCGGCGGAGTATTACGCGTCCAAACTGGCCCCAAAATTCGTAAAATGTAAAGTGCTTAAGAAAATATCCCCGAATGTTTATGAATTAGCAGATTTTTATTCCGGTAAATCAGTGGGATCTTGGCATGTTAAAGATATCAAGAGGGACTAATATTCCTTTTTTTTTTTTTTTTTTTAAGTGACGGTGGTGTTACGATTTTTTTTTTTATTAGGTACATTTCACATAATTTCATAAATAATAATTAATTTCAATCAATAAATAGTATTTTCGGACATGGCGGGACATCTATTAGCGTAAATTAAAAATATTCTTAAATATATGTTTAAAGACCGTGACCACAGGTCTCAGTCGCGATAGATAAAACGAACGGTTTTTTTTTGAGTTCTTCCTTTTTTTTCAATTCGATAAAAATGGCCAGCTAACGTGGACGTGAGCAAATAAATGATTTTGGTGAAATTTAGTCGTTGTTTATACGGATTGAAACGCCACGAGTAGCTAGAAAGGACGTCGCTTTTTATGGGGAAATTTGAAGATAGGCGTCGTCTTATAGTTGTATCAATTAAGGCCATAATCTTTCCGCAACGTCTCCTTTGTTAGGGAATTCGGCATTGGAGGTAAGCGTACTTTAACTTAATAAATAAATTTTTATTCATTGAAGTGTTAAACTCGTTACGTAACCGCACTATGCAAGATACTTATGCGTAACTTGTATTTTTAGACGTTTTTTTTTCCGTACATGTACCTGGGAGGCAAGTTGGCAGTTCCTCCTCAATTTTTTCTCTTTTTGGGAGGACGATTGTTGTGTAAGTCCTGTATGCCAGAGTTTTACCATCTACATGACAGCAGTAGGAATTTAAGGACAATTCACTCCTCCAGCACGGTCATCCACAGTCCAGTATCACCCAATACGACTTCTACCGCTATACAGGGCGTAACAGATAAGTACCAAGTACCTAATAATCACATCACCATCGTTCATTGATTCACCTGATAAGTTTGATGCGTATTAATGCGTATTGTACGTAATATGCGCAAAAATCTGGTATAAACCTAAACCTAGTTTTTATTAGCATAAGTACATATTTTTTTTTTTTTTGTATGTCAAGCTAGAGATACTGTACTAGTTGATAATTTTGCAAGAAAAAGGCCCCTTTTGGCTTATTTTTTTTTATATTTTATGTTAATTTTATTTATATATATATATGTTTCGCAAAATGTAGGAAATTTCACACTGCAATAAACTTATATTGAATGTTAGTGATTTCTTCATTATAGTTTTTTTTGGTTGAGGGCTCTTTCAGGAAATCACTTGGCGCCCAAAAGACACCATTTTGTTGTTTCGTTATTGTATTCTTTTTATTATACGAACCCACGCCCCCGCTGAAATTCCAACTAGCCAAAATAAAAAGTAGTGTTTTTTTTTTATACTATTTCATATTACCTGAGTTTGTAGTATAGGAAAAAAAAAGGGTAACAAAATGTTCCTGTTCCTTTAAAAAATTTTTTAACTTCTGTTTTTTTTAAATCACTAGAGTTCCTGAATCTATATCCTACCAATGCAATAAGGATAGCAATTAAATTGAAAATTTCTTTATGTCAATATTCTTTTTTACTGACAATGTTCTTATCATTGAGTAAAGACTCCACAGCGTAGAGAGAATAGTCTGGTATACTCTGGATTTTCGTTCAACATAAGCTAGCAGAACTACCTTGGTGATACCAGTTACTCCCTTTTGATGATTCTTCTATATCATCTTCCATATTTATTTATTTATTTATTTATTTAGCATACAGCCTAAGCCAATTAATGGGTGGGGATAACATATAATATTAGTAGAAAAAAAAAAAACTTAAATATACATATAAAATAAACACAGATAATATAGAAAAAAAAAGTTATACATATGTAACAAAATAATTACAGATGAAATACAAACTAAGAAATCGAATAAAAGAAAAAACAAATTGATTTATAGTAAAATAAATATGAGTAACATGATTTGCTAAGTTGTAAAAACCTTTATCTTAATGCATCTAATAGTATCATGGAAAATGTCCACAGAATCCTGCATCTGACGATAATTGAAATCCATTACGTACAAAGGCGAAAATTTTAAAAGATTAGTTTTAGGGGTGGGAAAATAAAAAGGTCCTGAAAAACGAGTGGCAGAATGGGGAACGTGAAAGTATAATGCACCTAGTAAGTCTGGACAGTCAATTTTCCCGGTTACAATTTTATGTAGAGTGACCAATGAATTGCATATACGTCGTGTGCTTAGGTCATTAAGATGGAATCGACTTAGCAAAGTGCTTTGTGGTATCCCTTGAGGTGGATAAATATTGTCATTTCTAAACCATAGGTACTTAACATATCTACGTTGTATGTCCCCTAATTTCTTTACATGGATTTGATAAGAGGGACACCACACTAGAGACCCATATTCCAGTTTTGGCAAAACAAACGCGTTGAACAGTAAGGAAATCGTATTAGTTTCAGAAAACTGTCTCGAGCTTCTTAGAACAAAACCGAGATTTCTATATGCCTCACGCTGTATATTATTGATGTGTTCAACGAAACTGAGCTTACTATCAAAGATTATCCCGAGATCTTTAAAACTATCGCATTTTCTAATTGGGTTGCTGTCAATCGTGTAATTAAAAGTAATAGGATTTACCTTCCTCGTAAAACACATATATAAAAGTTCAAAGACAATAT
Organism: Monochamus alternatus; assembly: GCA_037114965.1. Lineage (NCBI taxonomy): Eukaryota > Metazoa > Arthropoda > Insecta > Coleoptera > Cerambycidae > Monochamus > Monochamus alternatus. The sequence goes on from CM073431.1 coordinate 77,638,428, forward strand.
ATTTTCAGTGCACCAATCAGAAATTTTGTTCACGTTTGACTGAAGCTCGAAACAGTCATTAATATCTGACACAGACAGATACATTTTGAGGTCATCTGCATAAAGAAGGACCTCGCAATTCAGGTTCTGGACAATGTCATCAATGAAGATTAGAAATAATAAAGGGCCGAAAACCGATCCTTGAGGGACACCAGAGGTAGCATTTATTTCTATAGATCGGAAACCACGATACTCCACTGTCAATCTCCTTTGAGAGAGGTATGAGGTGAAGAAATTAATATATGGTTTAGTTAAGCCGATATTTGATAATTTTGACAGTAGAATACTATGGTCCAGCCGATCGAAAGCTTTGGAGAAATCAGTATAGATCACATCTACCTGACCACCACAATCCAATTTAGTTGCAATATATTGCGTCAGACACATCAAATTGGTAACTGTCGAACGACCGGGATAAAAGCCGTGCTGCGCAGTGGATATGTTTGATTTTAAACAAAAGCTTCTGCCATTTGTCATAAACCATTGACACAATAATATTAACGAAAGCCTAATAAATCAACTCGTTTTTGTATCAACATTCCCTCAGGATTCTTGATTACATTATCGAAATGCACAATTTTCAATAAAAAAATATAACTATAGGTAGCTATTTGAGCTAATTTCAAACACGCATATGGCGTATTTTCTTGAAAAATATTTGAAAATATATTGTTACCTTAGGATATCGAAAAACTGAAATGTGAATTATAATTTTTCACAAGTATTTCAATTTTTATTAGGATCGGTCAGCGGTCGCGCGGTTTAAGGAGTCAGTACTTGAATCGAGGTGACTAGATTGCTGTGTATTCCGTATACATATAAACTATATCCGTGAAGAGAATTGGCACCCTCTAGGGGGGATATGGTAGGGTGGAAGAATGTTGGCTTGGACCAATGTGAGAGATTGATACCAGTTGACATTGGACATTTGACTACCCCCCTAATTAATAAAGTTTTCCAGGTTTCCCTCATTCCTGCACTGAATGGTGGTTAGAGCCTACCAACGTAAGTCGTTCCTGGGCGCAAATGCGGCCTGTTTAATAATAATATGCCTCTCCCGCTCAGTATTCGAATTCTGAGTTGATCCTCGTGATTAGAATGAAGGGTAGAGATATTATTATTATTATATTAAAAAACAATCAATAACTACACTAAAAATGACAAAGATACGATATTAACTATGTTGTTTCATACAAAACACCCTGCAGTTTATTACATTTTTAAATTTTCCATTCTTTCCGGATTGCATCAATATAAACATGTAACGAGTTATCTTCTACTGTTTCCAAGATATTGGTGCTTAAAAAATTCCGTAATTAGAACTTATTTTTTTAATAATATAAAACTATAGTTCGATGCTCGATTATTTTCTTGATGAACATTGATAAAAAAATTGTAATCATTATGAAAAACTAGTCACAAAATAGAGGTTTTAGTTTTCCGATATTTCTTAGGGTAGCAATTTAACAGCCGAATGTAAAGTTTTCCCATGATCATCCAATACAAATTTAACCAGTTCTACCAATTATAAACATTTTAGAGTGCAATTCTTAATAATACTATGGTCTCAGTCGTTAAATATATTTTTTTTGTATTTCAATAAAATAAGGGTACCAATTATAGGGTGTATCTAAAATAGGGTTCCAAACTTCTAGTGCATATAGAACTCATTAAAATAAGCCAAAACGTTCCTATTAATATGTGGCTTAAAACGCACCCTCAATTGCATGCCCTTAAACGGTTCAAATGAAACTGATTTTTTTTGTGCTAACTATTGACAAAATGGTCCAAAATAAATAGATGTAATTTACGAAACGTACATAATTTTTTCTAACATTGCTAATTTCGTATTACCTTTATTATCGTATTAAAATAGTATAAATAACAAATTACCTCATTTTCTTAGATAAGCCTTATTCGTTCCCATAATCTATTGGTTTACTATAAGTAGAAAGCAGAATGAATAATTTTGTATCACTATAGACTCAAAACGTCGAATCACTATATTTTAAGTGTAAATGCATGCTTAAATGCATTACGCATTACTGCTGTTGTGTGTGAAGTCTATATTCTGCTTTAAGCTGCAATTAATACAACAGAAAAACTGGCAGTTCAAATAAAGTAATATATAAATACTTTAGTACAGGTACTCTATATGCAATGAGATATATAATTATTTTTATCCAGGTCAGTTCTGATCAATAAGCTATAACTGTTCACAGGTTTCCATTTACTTTGAAGGAACTCGACTGAATATAGTAGATTGAAATTTGGTACATAAAGGGTAGCGCTACCGTTTTAATAGGATTGAACTGAGAACTTCATATTAATATTTAAATTTGTACTAAATTTCAATTCATCATTATTTAGCATATTTTATATTTTCTGAATCATTTTGTAAATTTAGTACGATTTGATTCTTTTTTAATTTTCTGATGATTCTAAAGCCTTTAAAATAATTTTAAAACTCGCAAAAACTCTGAGTGACGTCACTGTCTCCTATAGCATGACGGATAGCGCTCGCTACTGTTTGCTTCTTGCATTTGGAATACGAGGTGTAGGAGGGCCATCGCCATCTTTAGGATTATGGAAAATTCATTAAATTCATTAAGTAATCAAAATAGTATTTAGCTTTTTTAATTTTATTTCAACAGTGTTCCTGACAATTTATCAAATAAACGGAAAGTATGTAAGCAACGATAATTAGAACTGCTTCTTACCAGTAAATTTTTACGATACACCTTTTAATTTTTTTTTCCGGTGTACCCACACACATTATTGACATTGTCTACATTACGTATATTTGTGTTGCAACAACTTTTGAATCAATATTGTCACAAACCTATATTGTAGAATTTAATTTGTTAACACATGATACTTGTTTATCCTTTAAGTGTTAATTTTTCGTCGATTGTCAAACAAAAACAATTCTTATGTTACAACGATAAATAATAGGTAAAACAAAGTGAGTCAGGCATTTTGCACCAGACATTTGATATCAAGCAATAATTATTCTGTTTACTCGACAAACTCAATACCTATGAGCGAAAATTCCTGAAAAGGATTATTTCGTTTAACAATATAATAAAAACGAAAATAAAAAGTAGCAAATGCAAAACTATTATTTCTTAAATACTCCGTCCTTTAATGCCACTCTTAATAGCTTTAAACTTTAATAACTTTAATTAATTATAATTAATTACAATTTTTCAATTACATTTCATATTCATGTAGTCATTAGCAGAGGTGGTTCTTACTCGAATACCTACATTGTATTCATGAGTAATATTCAATATAATATTTGTGTAATCAGCATGGGTGAAGGTAGGTCATTAAATTTGGGGGGGCTAAAGTCCCGAGTGGACTGTGAAAATATGTTTTTTAATTTCGGTTCTGAAATGTGTGTGATATGTATATTTTAGGGGAGGGGGCTAATTTGATGTTTGAGGAAGGGGGACTAAAACCTTCCAAGCCATTGGCCCATGGAAATCAGTATTGAATACTTTTATCTAATGGCATTCAGTATTTAGTTCAGTTCAGTTCAGTCTAATCAAATTCGTTGAATAAGATAAAAAAGCTGATATTTATATACACACAATCTTCTCTTTAATTACGGGCACGGGCGAACTAAACAGATCTCAAGCAGTACACCTAATGTATTTCATAGAGCTAATCTATTATCTAGATAAAATTGCAAATTAAATTTAAAATATATCTTTTTATTATGTAAATTTGTAGAGGGCAGTGCCCCAAAGCCCTCCTGCACCAACTGCCACTGGTATTGTGACTTCCTAGTCCTATATTTCTTCTTTTAAATATATTTAATTAAAATTAAATATTATACTACACATTGTAAATATTCAGCATTGTATTAATATAAATACTTGGATTCAAGTATTCAGGATTCAAGTAATCATAAATACCTTTTTAATAGTACCAAGAGTGCCATGTATTCATAGATTAAATATTTCTTTGTATTTATACCCAGCTATGGTCACTAGTAATTCGCTAATATTTATTTACAATTATATCAATTAGATATTGCATTTATATAAACTGGTTGTGAATAACTATTATTTTATACAATCAAATTATATCCACAAATTTTACTAGATTCAGTTAGTTACTATTAGCTAAATATATATTTAAATAATAAAAGTAGTGATAATTTGAACCACACTCGATACGATATTTGGATATGTTTTTAATTTATTTTGCCAAAACGAATGGCTAATTGTTTATGAATTAAATTGTGAGGAAGTGTGCCATTTTATTTGCGCGTGTTTTATTTGTGGAAATTTATCAAAATTAGCAATGACTATTAAAAATAAACATAGAGAATATTCCAATCCAAATTAGAACTTCTGGCTGCTGAACCACTGATTTTTTTTCAGATATACAAAGTGTTTTTGATATCAGTTCATTTCTTCACCTGAACGAACGTGAATTTTTTTTAAGTAAATTTTTATCTAAAGTATCACATATTCCAGAAAACTAAACAAGAATTAATTTGCGACCTACGATTTTGGTAACCTGTCTATCGGGAGCTGAGTGTGAGATCATACTCGAGAACGTTCTGGGAGGTTATCGTCGTCGTCGTCAATGACCAAAGGGTGGTGAAGAAAGGTGGGATTCGTAGACAATAACCTTGAAAGACAGCGTCCCCATGGCATGTCACGTGAGTTCATGCTCACCGCAACTACAATAAACCATATGCATACTTATCAATAAGTGTTGTTATAATCTGATCTAAGGATTAAATTCTCGCATATTATTATTATTACTACTACTTTAGGGAAAAAAGCAAACATAATAAGATTATTTACTGTGATAATCTATAATCTACATATATTTTATCAGACAAAATGTTTTGACAAAGATTGATCATTATACGTAACCTACTGCACTAACTTTTTAATAGTTATAGTACGTGTTTTAAGAAGCATTTTATCCACGCAAGAATTTTTAAACGCCGTTTCCTTACAAATTGTAAACTGTCTTTCTTCCGTTATATTTTGAAATCCAAAAAGGAAATTCTATTATATACTTATTAATTTTTCAAATGAATGGATTATTTGTCTCCCTAAATTTAATTGTCGACATATGTTCATTTAGACTAATAAAAGACAAAATGTTTCGCATTCTGATGATGACATCATACATATCGAAACGTTGATGATGTAAAATAAAAAGTCTTTTAATAAATTTATGATCTCATTCCAACTACATTTACCTTAAAAACAAGGAAAATATGTTCCTTACAAGAAAACACATCCGTAACTTGTGCAAATTCTTCAACAACTTCGGCAGATGTTATGCGTTCCGAAAATGATGGCAAAACTTTTGTTGTTAACGGAAAGTAAGGATGCTCGGTTTGCCATATGGTAAGTTATACTAAACAAAACATATTTGACTCAACAATTTTTTTCTCTGACTAACGGTAACATAATTATTACAGCAAACAGGTCTTCAATATGTAACAACGTTGCTCACATACTATCTTAGACTTGTTATGTATTTATACATAATAATTACTAATAGGTACACCTTAACATAGGTACTTACTCTGAATGGTTTTCTTAGAGCTGCTTTCACTACACAGAATAATGTTAGAGGCATCTAAAATGGCTTATGTTCCTTGCAAGAAGCGTTTACCATACAGAAGTCTTGAAGTCAGAGTTTTGCCTAGATTCGTCATAAATTAACATGTCATGCAGCTAGTTGGTACTATAAATTGTTCGATTTTTGTTTATGTACATTCACAAACATCAAAGAAACACTAGAGGAAAATGAAACGCACTAGCTATACGCACCTCTATAACTAATATGACTTTTAGGTGCCAGTGACAGCCTGGCACTGGATCGTTGCCGAATGTTACAGTACGTTATTGTTTTAAAGAGTTTCTCAGAAACTTCAATTATTTACTTCATTAATACTGATACAAAAATCAAATTATGTCACAGGTGCTTTTACTTAACCTTAATGTGCCTACTTTGTAATTTCGTAACAAAGTTTTGCATATTATTGTAGTTGTATTTTTATTTTTGAAATGTATTTGTAGACAAAATATAGTGTAGACACCCTGTATATTTATTATATTTCTTAGAGCCGCTTTACAGTCCGCTATTCTTTTTGCAATGGCTTGCCCCTGCAATACCTTTCCCAAAGTTCTGACTCTCAGTTTTAGTTATATTTTAGCAGTTGCAAAAATTTTAGGACATAGCGTAGGACACTTAGTACCTGTATATTTTTTCGGGTGGATCTCGTACAAGGCTAAATTAGGTGGATGGGTTCTAAACTGTTAGGCAAACTGTATGTTGTATGATCTAATGGCGATAACAAATTTGGCATTACTTACAAAGGGAGTGTTAATTCTTAAACAAAAAATTGTCGACGTCGTACCAAGCAAATAGAAGGCACGAGCAAAGTGTAAGGAACTGTGTCATACATTTTTATATTTTATTGTGTATATTGTAGGAAGAAATTACAGACACGAGTGGATGAAGGTGTTATGTTACAATTTTTCAAACACTGCTTTCTTTGCATGAATGATGGTGTTATAGACTTATTTTTCAAATAACATCCTCGAAAATTTCAAGATCTGAGGTTTTTGGTGCTATGTAAAAGATGGGTATACAGGTTAATTGAGAAATACTAGGAAAAAAAATAAGGATAGAATCTACGTGAGAAGTTATTTGACCTGTATTTTTTTGCTTTTCCGATTTCTCATTTTTGGAGGCCATACGACCCTTGAAAGTAGACCTAAATTTTTTTTTTGCAAATATCTTTAGAACCCCTAAGCCGATTTTAATGGAATTTGGTATGGAGTTATAGATAGTCTATATAAATATTATTAAGAAAGTAGTTTTGTCAAATACCACAGGGGGCGCTAATAATGTGTAATGCCATATACTTTTTTTTAAATTTATGTCTCCAATTTTTTTTTAATTGTACCAATGTATTACAATGATGACATTCAAATTAAAATATTTTTTCTAGATGGATTTACTAAACTTTTTTCTTTTAATAAAGACACCTGAATGTGTAATTGTTAGATTTATAAACTCTCAATAACCACACATAAAAGTTTATTATGACCTATATTCGAGATTTAAAATAATAGAGAGTGATTCATGTTATAAACCTGTTCATAATTTAAAAATAGTAATAATTTATTTTCCTCTCGGATATAACATATAAGTTTTGTTTTTGCGGCAATTGGAAACGGTTTGAATCTGTCAGAAATGTCCGTCCAGCTAATTATTGCGTTAAATTCATGGTAACACGATCTCAACTTAACTGGTTGAATATTTCTGACAGTTTCAAACCGTTTCCAACGGCTGCAAAAACAAACCTATTAATATAGGAATAGTCAAGTTTGCAACAGATAAATCATATAGAAAAATAATATTCTAAGACAGAAAACAAACATTTATTTACTAAATGGTGTTTATATTTCTTATTTCTATTGGCGAATAAGCCCTATAAAGTTTGGAGAATTAATAATAGAGTAGTAGTTTAGTTTAGCATATGGTACATGTAAATCATGTTTTTTCCTCGTGTTAATATTGTGAAACATATTATTTATCATAAATTTATTCTTAGTATTGAAAATAAATAAACAGATCTCAAAAACAAAAAGACTAGGAAGAGTGAGGATCCTAAATTGTTTAAATATATTACTACATGAATAAGAACTGGAAACAGCAAACATTTATCTTAAAATACGTTCCTGAGCTATAAAAACATGGGACGAAAATTTGAATTACCCCAGAATAAACACCATATCTCAGTCTAGATTCGACTTGGGCATAATATAAAAAGAGGTGTTGATCTATACCAAAAACTGCCCTAAAATTTCGGAATAAATAAGTTACTGAAGATAGCTTCGATATGACACTATCAGTGATCCTTCCAATTAAGGTGAACATCCAAATTTAATGCAAAAAATTTTAAGGTTTTAGTATCGCAAGACAGTATGTCACATTTCTTTCTCCGACTGGAGCAAAATCGAAGTACTTCAGTTTTTTCGATGTTAAACTATAATGAATTCTGGGTAATCTGAGACAAAATATTGAATTATTGAAAAATTTTAGAATCAAATTTATACCTTGAACACTCTGCATCTCTTAAACTAGCGACATTCGTATGATGTGCTCTAACATAATATTTTGATGACTAGTATCTCTAGCTTATTGGTGACCCATCCTTTCTGACTCACCCTGTATAATGGTACCTATATAAATTTTAAGAACTTCGTACTTATTTGTTCCTTACACTATACATATATCGCATTTATTATCAAACTATAATAGCTCAGTAAAGGCCAATCAAGTGGAGTAAGGAATGTATATTTTAAAAAAGTCTTGAGTAAAAATTAGTAGTACCACCATGTAAACTTTGAATTTTGGGTAAAACTTTTGCTCATAATTTTTTAATCATTGATGGGAATCTAAAACGTACCCTTGAAGCCAGAGTTTCAATATTTCCAGCATTGGGAAAATTTTCGTAGCAGCCAAAAAAGTTTATTTGGTATATTTTTTCTACTACTTCTTATAGCACATTGAAAGCAAAATGAGATATCTACATTTGAGTTGTTATTACCGTGCCGCCCTTTCCTTAACTTCTGAATATATTTTTTATTACATAGCTATCAAAAATTTTCATCGGCATATGTGGTTCAACATAAATACACTAATAACTATATTACATTTACACAGCTTTCTTTAAACTAGGCTTCTACTACTAAATAATATGGTAGCCAAGCGTTTTCAATAATTAATGTGATGATTGTATACACGGTCACTACACTGACCACATGCATAATTACTTTTGTGACATCCAACTCTTTTTAACAGCAAATAGGTTATATTTACATACAGATGTAAAATACATGAAGTACTCACAGCATTCAAATTTGTATATTACAATAGAAATAACATAAAACAAACAGAAATTTCTCTTACGTCTTACACCTGTTGTACAGGGTTATTAAATATACTTAGGCCACCCGTTTATTATCGTTATTATTAGAGATACAAAATAAAATTTAAAATAAAAGTTATAGGGCTGGAATTGAACCCCTTTAATAAGTTGGAAGCAAGGTGACGTGTAGAACTTGAGTGGTACAAGAAGCAATAATATGTTTTAATGGAACGTGAATTGCTGAATTTTTTAATAATTCTTTTTTTTTCTGATTTATAAAATATAACTTATGATAACAACGGCATAGACTGAAAAAGCTTCTTCCATGATCGTGAAACTTCTTGAAATATTTGTTTTTGTATCCGGAATGAGTACGTATAGATAACTGTCTGTTTTGGACATGGTTGATATACAAAAAGGAATATTTTGCCGGCAACCGTTTCTCCACATTGAAAAAGTAGGATAGTAGCGCCTCTTCTGTAATTACTCCTTCTTCTTGGACCCTTTTTTGCCAGTTATCAAATTCTACCAATTCCTTCTCTTACACACTTTTGCTTTTTGCTGGTAACAGACGTAATATTGCTTCTCGGGCTTCTTCCTCGATTCAGTCGGAATGAAGAAATTCTCACTCATTTTTTTTGTGTCGATTTTACAAATTTTTTAGCTCACAAACGCATGTCACAGAAATGATTCCAAGACTTTTTAGTAATCAGTTGACAATCAATATTCTTGATCAAAATAAATTTGTCAAATATGACGGTTTTCAAAACTATATTTTGTCACCTGCTCTCGTACGGCTTCCGACCGGTTTTGGCCTGGGTCGTGGATAAAATGTTGAATTACATTTGGGAAATTAACCAGTCTCTAATCCTCTCGAAAAATGTCCATTCTTTTCTCGTGGATTAAAGGCTTGTTAATTTCCTTATGTAGTTAATAACTATTATTTAAACAATTCAATTGAAATTGAAATAAATGTTATGGAGTGTTCGTAATAATTTATAAATTTTCAATGTATGAAAAATACATATAACTTAATAGATAGCGTATGTAAACAAAATGTTGCCAGTGCGGTTACCAGATCTACCACCACTTGATATTCTTCTTGCGTAAAAATTCCACTTGGAGGTAATCTCAATTGATGTAATCGAGATACACTATCAATATATTTAATTTTTGGTTTAATTGGGTATCTCTGCCAAAATGTTTATATGCGTTTCATATTTTGTATAATTTAATTACAATAAACTATATCATAGAAAAATATAATTGAATAATTAATTTACATAATGAAGTCATTGTTAGACTTAAGGAAAAATAATTTGTGTTAAGCTCATCTAGAAATTATTTGGTAACATTTTCCTCATTATTATAAAATTTGTAGAACAATCACAATTTTAATAAAATTCAAAAAAAAAAATCTAAAATGTATTTTTGGAAAGCAATTTTTTATTGACGTATGACTACTGAGTTTTAAAAAGTTATTTATAATTTATTGCATTTAAATATTGTTTATATTGCCAATATAGCGAATAAGCTAAACAAATACGCAATTTATAGATTGTTATGAGAAACTACACAGGTCCGGGATTAGATTATAGATACTTAAAACAGATTATCAATTTAAGTATTACAGAAATAAATAAAGATAGCCCCATTTTTGTAATTACGATACACCCAAATGGTAAACATATTAGGAATTTATATGAAATACCTATGTATTACGCTTCCTTTTGTTGATATGTAAGTATCTACTTTGGAATGAATATTAACATATATTTTATTGGGAATAATCCATTCAAATTTAATTTTCCACACATATGTGGCAGAATCAGAAGGATTTGTTTGCAATTACGTCTGAAACCATCTTTGAAAATCCCGCCATTGAAGATATGAACTTGTAAATGTAAGCCATTAGAAAGGTCGCTTAAGAAAAGGAGGGGACATATATCCACAAAATTCATCCAATAAAAAAAAGAAGTGAAATATACGTAACCGTGGAAGATATGCCAGCGGACAAAAACAAGTTTTTTAGCACCGCTGAATTACAGTAATAAAATAACGTTCATGTGTGAATTAGTGGTGGTTCGATTGTAAATTCTGAGATAAAAGTGTATTTTAGGTAAGTAGATTTTGGTTAGCAACGGAAAGATGATTTATATGTTTTAAATTTAATCAGCAAAATTTTATAGAAGTGCAGACATTTTGCAACTGCTGAAATAATAAAATATTTAATCCACAACATAGCGAAACATTTCAATCTGGGACACAGCTAAAATTTGAATAAAAAATATTTGTTTTGGAATTTTACCTGACAATTTCATAAATAAATGTTAAATAACAATAGATAAAAGTTTAAATGATAGAAATATTCCATGAAAGGTGTAAATTTTGGCAATTAATACTACAAAATAGTAATGAGGTACAGTCATTTTGCAACTACTGAAATAATAAAATATCTAATCATTAACCTAATACAACGTTTAAGTCTTGAGCACAAAAAAATTTGTAAAAAATACCAATTCTGAGCTGCAGAAGGGCATTTTTACCTGACTTTTTTAAAATAAATTTCAAAAGTAGGAGATTTGACAAGAAATGTCAAAAATATGTCTTTCAAAGCAAAAATTTTGACAACTAATAGGACAAAAGAGTTTTAATTTTCCATGATTACAGGTATTTTGTAACTGTGCTGATATATTAAAACATCTTGTTAAAACTTAGTAAAACATTTTTATCTAGGACGCAACAAATACTTTCACAAAAAATACTGATTTAGAAATTGCAGGACAATTTTACCTGACAATTTTTAAAATAAATGTTAAATTGTGTGTCAATAAAAAAATTTTGATTTTGAAATTTGAGACAAGAGACATGTAAGAGGCACAATTTGAAAGTCAAAGATATCTCATTTAAAGTATAAATTTTGGCAGTGAATGGAGCAAAAAGTATAATTTTCCTTGATTGCAGACCTTTAGTTACTGCTGAAATAATAAAATATCTTGTTAACCTAGTAAACATTTGTATTTAGGACACAGTAATTAATAAAAAATATTAATTGCAGGACAATTTTACGTGGCAATACTTTAAATAAATTTTAAAGAGTATGACAATAGAAAAAATATTAATTTTGAAATTTGATAATAACAACTTTTTCTGATAGTAGTAAGAGATTTGAGAGTCAAAGGTATTGGCATTAAATGGGACAAAAAAGTTTAAATTTTCCATTATTACAGACATTTTGTAATTGCCAAAATGATAAAATTTCCAGAGGAAAAGTTTTGACTGCAGATAGTTTGCAACTGTTGAAATAATAAAATACATACACAATAATCTAGTAAAACATTTCAATCCGGAGCAGCAAAAAAGTTAATAAAAAATATTGAATTGCTTCACGATTTTACCTCACAATTTTTTTATTGAATATTTAATAGTGAGATATCAGATCTAAATGACAAAAATATTTCATTCAAAGTATAAATTTTGAGAATTAATAGGATAAAAAAGATTTAATTAAATTTTATATGAAATAATATTGTATATATTGTACATATCCTGTACAAAAACTCTCTTAAAATAACAAAAAATTTTAAGATTTTAAATTATTATTATTGAAAGATATCTGAGATATCTACTATCAAAGCAAAACATAATAGGATTTCCTATTATTACAACAAATAAACTTAAAAATTCTTGTATGTTCTAATTCTTAAACTTACAATACAACTTAAGATGAGAAAAACAGAAACATATATTAACAATAATATTGAATACACCTGAGGACAACAAATTACAAATTATAAAAATAAAAAGCTTCTTTACTTCTTTTACTAGAAAGTTTCTTTCCTCTTATAACACAGGGTGTTTCCAAAATAGTTCAGAAAAATGAAACAGTGGATTCCTCAGTCGGTTTTAAAGGGTTTTATGTAAAAAATGCATATTTGTTTCCCCTTAGTAATTTCAGCCCTCTAAAAGTGAATATTGGAAATCAAATTTCCATGTATATTATTTATAAACCGACTCAAATTAAAAATTTCAATTTCTCCATGTACATTTATTATTAGCATTTTTACGAATTAAATAAAGTGGGGAAAAAATATTGAATAGCCTTATTCAAAACAAAACTTTTTTCTCTAAAGAAATTCCGAAATACCTTTTAATATCATGAAAAAAAAATAAAATTTGTAAATTTGCTCCTCAACCCTACGATTCTCCAACAATACTTTAAAAAAATTATCTTAGTCATGTCAACCGTAATTTTCAGTTTATTTAATTTAACATAACTGCATTCACATAAAAATTGGAATTTTTAATTTGAACTGATTTTTAAATAGCCATGGCAACTTGATTCTAACACTCATATTTAAAGGGCTGTAACTTCTTAGAGGAACCTAGAATATTTTTTTATAATTACAATAAAACACCATCTGCAGAAAAATTCATTTTTGCATTTCTCTCAACTATTTTCGTAACAACCTGTATAATTGTAATTAGTTAAAATAAATTAATTCTAAAATTCACGGTGACCATACATTATCTATTTATGTTAATGCTAGAAAACATTATTTTTCAAAATTAGTTATCATTATCAAAATATTCTCTTTAACAGATTAGACGAAAATAAATTTGCAATAACAAATTATGATAATATAATAGTATTAAAAGCAATATCCACCTGGTTATCACGCAATCCACTTGGTAGGTGACACAAGAATTTTCTTGAAAAGCATTTTTATACAGCACAACATATAAATTATTCACCAATAAAATACTTCATAAAAAACATTACTTAGTATAGAAGCAATGAATGATGTAACGATTTGCCAATTATAGCTGTACCTTGAGTGCTGAATGACATTTTTCCTAATATGATATTTCAAATTTCACAGCAACACACTGCAATAAGTACTAACAACATTTAGTCTTGTTGAAAATCAATATCAGTGTTTTACATTTGTATATCCTTTGGTGCACTCAAATTTCAAAACAGTTGACTAGTAAACAAGTAGCTGAAGATTCAAGGAATTCAAGGTAAGACATTCCAGATCATATTAAAAATATTAATTTCTTATTGCTGTAGGTAGTTAAATATAAATCGTTTGATTATTCATTGTTCTTATCGGAGAAATTTATAGCATTCTATGTAAAATAATGTGTATTAATGTACTAAAAGCGGATTAAAGCATTTAAATAAAATTCGTGTTAAAAGGGAATGGACAAAATTAAATTCTGTTTAAATATCCTTACAAACACATCTGCAAATTTTTACAAAAAAAAAGTGTATGGGAAAACCCAAACGAAATAGCAAAATTCGTGTGAACGCGCGAAACGCTCTGTGACGTCACATTGCGGAACAAGCTAGCGCGCGAAAATTATGTAAAGGTTAGTTTAGGTTTACCTGTCTGCCACATCTGCCTTTACTGACGTTTACGTACTGTTGTGTCCTACCTGTCTTCCTTTGTTTTGCAGTTTTTTTTTAATTTTAATTACTGTAAGGAACTCACATAATGTGAACCACTGTGGACGGTTCTATGGTGTCTGAATTTTCAGCCATGTGCAATAACTTGAATGAATCAGTGGCGTGAAACTTTAAGTGTTGTTTCACATACTGTAAGTATTAGTTGACTTCCAAAAATCTAGAGAGTGACTAATCGCTAGCTTGTAGACAAGCGTGACGGGAGAAGCGTGCGAGAAGCAACATTTCATAGACGTACTGAATTTGATGCGATTAGATATAAAAAATATACAAAATTGATAGAAATAATTGCATGACATAACATCCATCCATTATTTTTAGAGCAGAAACAGTGATATAACAGTTTTTACCAATTTCGAAGCGTTAGATAATAAAAATAATAAAAATATTTCAAAATTTAAAGTTTTTATCTTGTATTATCAATTACCCAAAGTCGAAAATAATAGAGCATGACTAATTCACAACACAGAGATGAGTACGGAAGATAGGGGTGGTATGATTACCTAAGCGTGTCACTTGAGAAGAGTTAAAGCACACAAAATTATGAAAAATAAGTTGACGTCGGCTAAACCTAGCACATTAACAATTTACTTTTTCTACGTTCATGCAAAAAACAAAACTTTATAGAACTATATTTAGTGGAGAAAGTGGTTCTTTATTGCAATCATCTGTCTTCTACAGCGTTATGTCATCATGACAAACATAAACGTTCAAATCGACTTCATAATTTTCTAAAGTTAGTGTCATCTAAATAAAACATTTTTTGGTTTTTGCATGAACGTAGAAAAAATATTGTATGCAACTCGTACAAAAAATGCTTATTGCACTCGACGTGTTGCCCTACTCGGCCTGACGGCCTCGTTGGACAATTTCACGTCGCATGCAATAAATACTTACTTTTTGTACTTGTTGCATAAATAACTATTAAATGTGCCACCTATGTCATCCTCTCTACAAATTAGAATGCCGTTTTTTTGGACGGCGATTGCCCACCACCACCCACCTACCTGATGCGCACTCCGCGGATATCATACTTAAGACTTGTCCTGGACGCGAAATTCACGGATTTTTGCACGAATTTTGCAACTTCTGTTAGATAGATAGATAGATAGATAGATAGATAGATAGATAGATAGATAGATAGATAGATAGATAGATAGATAGCTTTATTTGACCATTTGATATACAATAATACATTCATGGTAAGTCAAAATACACAAAAAATAAAATAATAGGATAAAAACTGTTATGTATATATAAAAAAGTTATTAAAAAATAGAAGAACTTACACACAATATAAATGATCAAACATTAATGTATTTCAATAGATGTTATTCCTAATATGGTGTCGCCAGAAAATCTTTCACTGTATAAAAACAAAACCCAAGCAAATGCTTCTTAACTGCTAATTTAAAACGTGACATGTTTAACAGTCTAATAGAGTATGGAAGTTTATTATAAAGTTTCACATTTAAAGAATTATGTACTGATTTGGATAGACGGAAGCCGTCAGTCCTAAGCATATTAGCGTTTCTTGTATTATGACTGTGAATGTCCGACTGCAATGTAAATTTGGTTATATTCTTATGAATTTTAACAACCTGGGAAAAAATACACAAACATGGTAAGGGTAAAATATCGAAGGAAATAAATAACGGTTGACAACGTTCTTTAAACCGTCGTCTATAACTACCCCAAGTAACTTAACGCAGTCGCCTTTTATATTTTCATAATTCGAAGAAATGTAGAGTTTTAGTGTTATTAAGTTTCAGTTTGTTAGCAACAAACCATCGTTCTACGCTCTTTTCAAATTGTTCCAGGACCAAGTTCATAGAAAAAATATTTTTGTGAGATATAACCAGTGTAGTATCATCCGCAAATAGTACACACTTATTAGGTGCAATAAAGTAATGAATGTCATTGGTGAACATCAGAAACAATATTGGTCCTATAATTGAACCCTGTGGCACACCCTGCTCAATACCCATAAATTCAGATGATATGTTATTAATTACAACGCACTGGGACCTATTTTGTAAATATGATTTAAAAAATTCGAAAGGCAATCCTCTAATGTTTTAATTATTTATGGCGGGAAAATCTCAACTTTTGACAATTGCAACTTGCGAAACTGTCAAACACTACAAATATTATTGCCCCTTTCATTATTATGTGGTGTTGATAAATTTGTTTTGGGCTTCTAATAATCTACCATGGCAGTTTCATGATGAAAATGATAGAAAATGTTATAGGTAGTTCACAAAATTTGTTACAAATAGAGATTTTTCCACCATTAAATAAATCGCGCAAATATTTACGAATTCCGCATTCAATGAGACAAAAGACTGTAGAAAACATACACACTATTTACTATATGCTACTAGCACTGTCACGGTCACACATTAACACTTATTATATCAAATTGTACCTCTTTCCGTATGACCTTCATACGTCCATGTTTCGTTAAAATTTAATATATTCTTCGATCCAGATTCTTATTTTTTAATATTTATTTTAAATAGTTTTCTCGCCATATCACTATTTCGTTTTTTCTATCAGTATACTCCTTTCGATTTCATTTATAAAGACTAAGTTTCATCTTGTACGATATAGCAATCGAATTTTTTTGTCAAAAACTCATTTAAAAAATACAATCTTCTTTTCGCAAGTTTCCATCACTTTCCGTTTCACAGTTGTACTTCTTTACTACTTTTTTATCATCACTTACACTCATATTTTGACCTCGCGGTCTAAACTCTTCATACATGTCAAAATCCGATATTCCTCACTTGTTAAATTAGAATGATTTTGAGAATACGTTGTAGAGCGTGAATTATTCTCCATTCTTAAGAACACAAAATTACTAATGAAATTAATTACATTAATAATTAAATTAGCGAAAAGATATACCCGAAATTTTTCCCGTCCGAACGCTAGCCCATGATAGCGCTGGAAATGAAACAGTTGGATCCGACAATTCGTCGCAGCCAATCAAAAGCTACACCGCATGCGTACTTACTGCAGCAGACGCTGTGTAATCCTGTATGCTCTCAGACATATTCGGCACACGATTTTGTAGGAAAAATATATGGGTTGCATGTATATTTCTTTGTATTGACTGCTATAAATTGTGAGCAGGTTTATAACATGAATCACTCTCTAGATTTTTGTAGGTATTATAGTAGGTACAAAATCTTTAGTAGTCTATTGGGTGTTAATGACAAGTTTTGCCAAATTTTAATAGCGTATTCTACCTATGAAAACAATTAAGTTTTGCTCTATAAACATTTTTGATAAGACGCTTCCCTACAGAGATACAGGGTGTCAAGCGTTTCAAATATTTCTATTATTTTTCCTGTAACTTCACTGACGAGAATGATTGTGTGATAAAATTTGGCGGACGTTTTTGTAGTAGGGATTATTTTTTCACCGATAACTTATTCTAAAATATATTCCAGTGGCGTAGTTATTGCTGGAGTAGGGTACCTTTTCTGGGAAAGAATCGTCAGCCATTGTTTTTTTTAATTTTAAATAGTTTTAAAATATACATTTAATTTGTGGCAATAAAGTTACTTCATAAGAAATGTTTAAAGGAGATGTACACGGCAACTTTGAATTTAAAAATAGTGAACAAGCGTATTCATTGAATTGAAAAAATGGAATAAAAATGCTTTTAGTGTTATGTTGAATGCTTAAACAGTATGAAAAAAGTATGTAATACTTAATTTTTCACTTGACATACATACTATTCTCAAAACACTTAATATTCCTCCACCTCTTCACGTGAAGGGCGCAAAGTGTCTGATAACTAGGTAACTCCTATCAGATGCTTCATTTATCTAATGAGTAACTTGTAGATTGATAATAGATTGAAACCGTCAATAATCAGTCTTCAGACTGGCTGATAGGTATTTGCTTGTGATATCTCGTGAAATGCTTCCAATTTTTTTTAAATAAAACTTAAGTATAATTTCATGTTACTGATTTATTTAAAGGTGTATTTTAAAAAATGCAGTACAACGGGTATAATGGACTAAATTTGAATTGTTTCAGTTATGTCTGGACACGTGGATAATGCAGGTTCGGTGACAGAGAATCAAAAATCCCGCAAGTTTGGTGTGATCGAAAACATTCATGGATATGATAATCTCATTTTTGATACTTCTAAGTCTAGGAAAATATCTACGGCGTCTACCCATATAGAAGTAGGACCAGTACGAAAAAAAAGTGTGCTTCATAAAGATCTGGAAAATGCAGAGTCTATTGCCAATGGAGGTAACATAGGAAACTATATTTTTTTATTACTTAGGTGCATAGTATTAATTACTTTTTACTTTATATTTTGAGATTTTAACTGTCGAACTAATTGTAGTTTTACAGCAAATGTAATTTCATGTGTTACTGTAGGAAAGAAATAATTCATTAATTTATTTTAATCTTTCAAGAAGACACTTGTTGGAAAACTAGTTCATAAAATGTTTATTTGACAAAATTGATTCTATTGAGGCAGAAATAAGATACCAATTCAAAATAATTCATAGACACTAACAATCTCAGTTATAGGAATTATAATAAATGAAGTAATAAAAATCATATGATTTTCACAATCATGGTAAACTATTACCTCATGTAGAAACAAATTAAATATATATTTTCTGTTACTGTTTCTGTTTTGGCAAGGTCCTTCAACGATTTAAACAAGATTTTTTAATAAATATTCAAATGTTTATAGTAAAGCCATTTATATAATAATTTATTATACAAACGGCATATATATAAAATTGATAATTCATATTATTTGAGTAAAAATAAATCATTTTAGCCTTATATCAACTGCCTTGTCACAATAGTTTCATAATTGATATGTTGAGCTGCAGAAACAAAAAAAATCATCTTTATAATCGATTATTGATAAAGAAATCTACAGTCCTGTAAATGGCTTATGATTCTTGAAACACCACCAAAGTTACCAAATGGAACGGTTTAACTTTTATTCAATTTTAGATAACAATGAGTGTCAGTTAACGTTTTTCTTTAATATCTGCATTCAAGTAGGTACTCTTGAAATGTACATGCAATTGTATATTTGATAGTATATGATTAAAGATGTACTTGATAAGTTTAAAGTAGAATCAGTCGTTAAAAATGAATATATCGGGATTAAAATAAATAAAAATGTTTTCTGTATCGCAAGCTTAATATTCCACTTCAAATAATTGCATATGCATTTGTTTACATCATGAGGGCATTTTTATTCGTTATCGTGAATTGAAAATTTAAACATAGTACTTCTACTTACAATCATTTGCCATATTTCATGTAATTAATGATAAAATAACAATTTAAAAACAAATATGTTGATAAAATTGATAAATTTAAGCAGTTTATATCTGTTAATATAAGCATTGGAATTGATTGATAACCAGATATTAAGATAACCAAGTAAATAGATAGGAAACCAAATATTCCAAATTTGACTGATGCAGTTCAAACTAGAATTTTATTGTCAAACTATAAATAATTTATCATTCTTCATGTTACATTGTAAACGGCATTTTTGTTTTCAGATGTAAAACAAAATGGAGGTTCACAACGATGTTCGCAAAGTGACTCGGCATATTCCAAAATACAGTATCCAGAAAACGATGACAGGTTGGTATATTTTTAACCCAATCCAATCATCTATTTACCCGTAATTCTGAAAGTAACATTCATATTTTTTATTTCCAAAAGTATTAGATCCTGGTGGTATATATTCTGCCTGAAATGTCGTTCAAGCGACGAAGAAAAGAAACCATGGCAGCCATCATTTTGGCCGAAACTGTGCCCTCATCCGTTCTTCCCTTCTTACCGTCAGTTCACAAGGATAGTATCTCTGAGTCTCATAGGACTCTACGCCTGGTGCATATTGTATGCAATAATAGGAGACGCAGCGGCTCCACCAAACGGAAAGTTGTATCAACTCATCCTGCTTAGTATAAGTTCTCATATAGGGGGATGGTTGATAAGTCTTACTACTCTACCGGCTTTGATAGGGATGATTTTTACTGGGTTGACCTTCCAGAACCTTAATATAGTTAATATTGATGATTCCTTTATGCCCATAACCACACAAGTTAGGTAAGATTTATAAGATGATGCTCAACTCATTTTAATGGAACAACCTATGCAAGGTAATCAGTTGAAGACTAACGAATGTTGGTAAGGTCCTCTTCAAATGAAGAATGCAGACTTGAAACGTAGAAAAATATTAATATAATTAATACAAAATAAAGATCAACCAAAAAAGTTTGCTATGAGCTTTATGAATAATTATATATTTATCTCCATCATTCGCTCTTTGAATTTTATATTACTACAGCGCATTGACCTCACTGAAGAAGCCGAAACTAATGCTACCGCAATTTTTTTGTCGAGCTTTTAGTATCATCAATCTTCGTTGTCCATAAATAAACCATCTCAGTCACGTCAATAGTCAATTTCGTTTTCGTCCGGATAAAGAACCAGACACAACCAACTCTCCAAGTTAATTTTTGTTAAATTGCAAAATAGTAGACATAATAGCTTGAACTCTGCCTTCAAAGTGTCCATCCACGCCCACATCTATAAAGTAGCGTCTGTATTATCTGCCTTTGTCTCTACAATGGCAATGTTAAAACGATGTGGGATCAACAATAAATTACAGACGTTTATAGAGTGACATTACTAGGAAGATGAGAGGGAAGACCATCAATTTGCAATTTGTGGTGTAACTACGTATTTAGTAGACTCAAATATTTGTTATAATATCTAAAAGTTCTCTTATATGGCTCATATATTTATTTAGTATAGGACAAATGTGCAGTTAGGGTTACACAATGTCTAAAATAATTTTTATTTCTTAACAATATCATTTAAGTAGACATATTCCTAGTTTAGGTCTTTGTTGTGAGTTTAACCTTCGAAACTCAATCTTAATGTGTAACAATTCATTCTATGTATTTATTGTGAACAACACAATGTAATATATAACTTTCTCTTATAGTCACATGGCTTTAGTAATTATTCTAATACGAGCAGGCCTTGATTTAGATCCTTCAGCTTTAAAGAGGTTAAAATTTATTGTTATGAGGCTGTCCTTGGTTCCCTGGTGTGTGGAAGCAGGTGCAGTTGCAATATTGTCCAGATATGTCTTAGATATGTCTTGGAAATTCTCGTCGCTCTTAGGTAATAGGTTAATAAAAAATATTTCATTTTTTTGCAAAAAAATTTTTTACAGGTGTCATCATAGCAGCTGTAGCTCCTGCAGTGATAGTACCGTGCCTTTTTAGGCTGAGAGCGAAAAGTTATGGTGTGGCGAAAGGAATACCTACACTCATAATAGCAGTAGCCAGTATCGGCGATTCTACTTCAGTGGCGGTGTTTGGCATAATGAAAAGTATTATGTTTTCAGAATTTTCAGTCACAAGTGTGCTTCTTCAAGGACCAGTGTCGATACTAGGAGGTAATTTAAGAGAACGTAAACACTCAAGTGCAGAACAATAGGAAATAGTTTGTTTACGATATCAGTATTTGTTTTTGTTTGAATGTAAATAGATTTTTAGTCGCAAAAATCAAAATTCGATCCATCATTTCGATAATAGATACGTGTTAAGTATTGAACCACTTAGATATCAAGCAAGCAAAAATTTTAACTTTATTTGCAATAACGAATGACGCAATTGATGAAATTTGTCTGCCTTAAAAAAATACGTGTAAACAATAGGTGATAATGACTTGCAACGCAATAAATTCGGATTGTGGAATATAAATAATTGTCAAACCGAATCCTACTAGAAAGTAAATTAGTATAATAAAAACAATGGCTATGATGTAGCATTTAAAATTAAAGAGTAAGAGAAAAAGAAGACCGTGGTGTTAAAAACATTTCCAGCTGTATCATTTTAAAATTCTTTTAGGCAGCGCAGACTTAGAAAGTTTACTGAACTGCTTATTATAGTGTTGTTTTAAAAGGCTTTAAAAGAATCTGTCGAAAATCACATTGATTTAAATCGTGATATTTTGAAGTAAAAAATCTAGTATGTCTCCATGGACCATTACTTAAGAAGTACCCTGTATAAGACGATGGTCTGAGAAAAAGTAGTCTGAAGGTAAGAAGCTAGGATTTTGGTACGATGGCTTTTTGAATTAGTTGCCTTTGACAGTTGCTCAGGATTTCTTAACGATGACTTACATCGTAAATCTTCAATCGAGTAACGTCAAGTATAAACTATAGTCGCATAAAGGAATAAACTTTAACATTAAATTCCAGGCATTGGGTTTGGCGTCCTATGGGGACTAGTATGCAGTTACGCTCCAGAAAGGAATGATCCATTTGTGGCACCGTTACGAATCCTTCTGCTGCTGGCTGGAGGCATGGCGTCAGTGTTCGGAAGCGAGCTCTTAGGGTACGGTGGAGCTGGACCTCTAGGGTGCGTCAGCTCCGCATTTGTAGCTCTTTGTTTTTGGAGCAAACAGGGATGGGACGTTGAAGACAATCCCGCGGCAACAAGCTTCGAAATTTTCTGGATGATCTTTCAACCGATTTTGTTCGGTGTAACAGGGGCTAGAGTTCGTCTCAATGAATTGGATGGAGGTGTCGTTACTTTTGTCATTGCTGTGTTGGTTGCTGGTGTTGTTATTAGAATTATTGGCACTGTTTTAATCAGCTCTGGCTGTGGACTGAATTTGAAGGAAAAAGTTTTCGTGTCCATTTGTTGGATGTGCAAGGCTATGGTGCAGGTAAGACCCTAAATGATTTTTGAGAAGTTATTTAAAAATGTGATATTGAAAAATTGCCGATGTATCTGCTGAATACGTCCCTCACTAACGTATTTAATACTCTAAACAAATTCTGCAAATATAAATATGTAAAGAGTAAATAAGACGAAACTGCGATACTTAATATAGATAGTTTACAAAGTTTGTAGTCCGTTGTTCAAATATTAAAAACATATATCTAGCACATTATTTGACCGCTTTGTCAAGGTAGTCATTATGTCAGTTCAAGTTTTTTTTTGATTGCTTGTAAAATAGTCAATTTGAAAAAGGAGATAGAAAAGTTCAATTGCTTTATCTGGATTTAAGTTAGAAAAAGAATTACAAAATAATATAGGTTTTCTTCGGAAACGAATTATTTTGCAAATTACAAACACTTTTTTTTAATAGAATCATACATCTCCATCACTTTGCATCTATGAAATTATTATCCTCATTTTCTATAAACATTTCCGCATCATAGAAAATCTTTTGCAAAACATGAAATTCTGGCGCTATCAGAAACACTCTGCATTATCATTGATCTAAATGATCAGAGACGTTTATCATAAAACGTGTGCAATGCAGGCGATCGAGATGTCCAAAGCAATTAATATTATCGTATAAATCTAGTTAATTTGATGACTATCTAAAATTTTAATTTATCTTATCTCCTTATTAACAAGATGTACCTCCCTTTCAATCAGTTTGACAATTATCTTATAATAAATAAATCAAACATATTTGTGGTAGAACATATTGATAGTAGCTGCAATATACCAAAAAAAAAAAATTAAAAAAATTTTAAAAAATGTTTTCAGCTTATTTTTTTTTTTAAATTTCAGCAGCATTTTTTACAATGTTGCCCTATTAAATTCTATGACATATTTTTTGGGCATCAAAATCGGACAAGCAGTTTTAGAGAAAAAAATTCAATATTTCATAAAACTCCCATAATAAATGTTTTTGAGGCATAACCTTCTAAGATATATAAGCTTGCATTATTGTTGACGTCTGCAGAAAATTTAAAGTAAATCTGTCAGAGGCTATCCTGCTTAACCTTTTTTTTTGTAACTCTACAGACACTGAAAACCTTTCTCAGTTTATTGCTTTTTGTATTTATGGTAGAATAAAATGGAAAATTAATATTTTCTAATATTGTACCAACGAAATATAATACTAATTTTTCGACAGGCTGCTCTTGGACCAGTTACGTTGACTCTTGTCGCAGCCGGTACCGTCGAGCACGACTATGCCAAGAAAATATTAACTACCTGCATCCTGTCCATATTAGTGACTGCTCCAACTGGCGCACTGCTTATAACCATTCTGGGACCTCGACTCCTAACCAAGGCCCACCTGCTGTCCCTACCAGAAGTCAGGAGGAGGAAGAAGAGTCACCATCTGTCTATTCGCGATATAAGTATTATAGATGAAGAGGAGTCTCAGAAGAAAGACGTCCATGGAGCTGTGGAAGAAGCAACAACTCATATTTAATTGTTGATTTTGTTTTATAGTCAGTGACAATTTTATGTATACTATTGTATATTTGTTAAATTAGATATTAAGTGTTGCAATGCGTTTATGTTTTATATTTACATATTTATTTTTACTAATGTTTAACTGTATGATCTGCTGAAAATACAGGCTAATTTGAATAACTTAGTATTATAGTGAAAGACAAAATAGGATAGAAGTGCTTAAGAATACCCACTTGATTTGTAATTTCAAATAGAATCCGCATTTATATGTCTATACTTTACATGACAAGAACAATAGACCTTTCTTAAGCAACTAAAACCTTTAACAGCTTTTATAGTTTTATCAGTAAAATTGTATTACGTTCTTGATATGGCTTTAAAAGTATGCAACAACAAAGTACATTGAAAAGTGATAAAATAACGTGACACAATGAATCTTCAGTAAATTTTAGTTGCCTTTCACTCCTTATTTTATATTTGCCCATTGTAATTTACTGCAAATTTAGTGAGAATGTAGATACTCATGCGTACTCTTTGGTTGCGTACTTTTACAGAGCTAAACCGTAAGATGAATAGCAGATACCAGACCTACATTGTAGCCATCGCATAACCTCCAATACATGATTTGAAGGTCTGATATAGGGCTCTTAGTTATACAGATTACTTTTTGAGCAACAACTAAGTAATTGTAATAACTTATCAATGAAATTGAACATATGATATTTAGATTACAATTAAAGTATGCTGCCACCTCGGATAGAGCACATGCACCAACTTATAATTCTTGCCAGTGACTGTCACAGCCGTAACAACCTAAATACTCGTTTTGGAATTTCTACCAATTACTGAAAAAAAAGAACAGAAATGCGTACACTTGGAACATACGTACTCTTAGGCGTTTCTATCCTACTTGGCAAATGCTTAGAAGCTGAAATTAGCTAGTAACTTCTGGAATGCGATACTGAAAAATCCCGACTTGGAAAAAAGAATTGAAAATTTGTGAGATGTATTGTTTCTTTTGTAGCTTTGACATGTAAATGAGGATTTGCCGGTATATTAATAATAATAATAATTTCATCTTATTATTGCAACCTTTTGAGTAAAATTTATAGAAGTTTTTTAGTCACCAAATAAACAAACAAAAATAGAACACCACTATCAAATTACTTTTAAATTAGTTCATTAATTATCATAAGTAAGACATAATACGTATAAAATTCAGAAATTAGTACTATTCTGTTAATAGAATCATAAGTAATAAGCTAATACGATTGGATTTATTTACATACTAAGAAAATTAAATCATATTTGAAGTTTTTCTATTAATTTTTCACTATTTTGATTTCCATTTATTTTTTTATTTGTTAAATAAACGTGATCAATCCTAAACAGTATCTAAGGATGAAAGATATGCACATTGAAAATTAAACTTGACAGATACTACGAGGTAAAAAGAATACAATAAAAAACAAAAATATAAACATAATATCCACAAAACATTATAGAATTAAGGGGAGAGATATACAGGGTGATCGAAATATTAATAGAAATATTTTTACTTTATTTTACTATTTTAGAAAAAAGTCTTGAGGAAAAATATTATTTAAAACCTTATATATCTATTAGATATTTATACACCGAGTTTTATAAATATTAATTCACGAGAAGAAAGCTAGCTAAATTTCTTCTAGCTCACCTCACCTAGCTTATGAATGAACTTGAATTTAGGTGTGATTCATTTCAACATTCAATATTTTTGTCTTGAGTTGTTTGAAAGTAAACTTGTCTGGAAATAATGGAACAAGATTAGAAGCATAAGCGGCTTTATAAAAAATAATTTCGGAAAAGTCCAAGTTACTTTATGAGCACAAAAAGCAAGCAAGGGGTGTAAATGATAAAATAATTATGCCTTATGTATCTGAAAAATAAAAAAGTGTTATTAACAGATAAAGAAAATGTTGTATGTTAAAGCAGGTAGATTCACATTTTATCTATATAAAAAAAAACGAAAATATAGCTTTACTTTTTGTAGATTTCATCAGGTGAAGGCCTTTTTAAAACATAAATTCTTAGGTTACAACATCCATACTTTCAGATTCTATAACACTTAATATACAGGGTGTTTATTAATTGAATGCCGATACATAAGGGTGTAAATCCTTCGGTCATTTTAAGAAGAAAACTTAATATCAAAATATGTCCTAAACCTTTTAATTTTTAATAAATGACAAAATAATCATGCCTTATATATCTGAAAAATAAAAAAAGTGTTATTAACAGCTTAAGAAAATGTTGTATGTTAAAGCAGGTAGATTCGCATTTAATCTGTATAAAAAAAAACAAAATATAGCTTTACTTTTTGTAGATTTCATCAGGTGAAGGCCTTTTTAAAACATAAATTCATAGGTTACAAGCCAAAAAAGTCACATGTGTTAACCAGAAAAAAACCTAAACAAAATTTTAGGTACGGCTTTATTGCTAAAGGTCCAGATACTAAGACTTGTAAACAAAAAATATTCACTGGTGTCAATGAAAGAAATGTTATCCATGCAATTAACGTATTTCGAAAATATATGGAACTGAGGTCAAGAAATGTACCACATCGACGATGCTTTTCAACTAATACAAATAAAATAATGCACAGTGCAGCTTGTAGGTTTGAATACATTTTGTTAGGTGAGTTTCTAAGTAAGTACACTAGGCACAATTTTAGAAGATGCTGATTTGTCAACATGACAAATATGTAGACATGGTGGATGGCGCCCTAATTCTGTTACGGGAAGATATATGTATAGAACAATCAGTCAAAACAAAATTGAAATTTAAAAAAGTGTTGAGCAGAAGGGCTGCACTTGATACATATGGGAATCCTGAGGTGATAATAGCTAACAGAACTAAATAAATACCAGAAATCATTCGAAACATTATTTCTAGAAAAATTTTAACCTACAATGAACTATGCTTTTGTCATTTGCGAAATGCTTTAAGGGCGCCATCACCGTATATTAACAAAATAGTCTACAAGATAGTAAGATTTTAAACCCTTGGCATATACTGCTACCTAGCAATAGCTAAACTATTTATGGCTCAAAAAATACCGATAACTGAAGTTACTATGGTTAAACATGGCGATAATCAAAGCAATGTGCTTATCGACATAGATAATTTAAAGTTTTTAAGTTTACCTTTTTCTTCTACAAACAAGTAAACACAATTTTTTACTGCAGCAAAATACAGATAAAGGATGAACTTAGGGAAGGTTTGTGTTCATTTCTCTTACTTTGGCTTTTAAATGTGAAAAATTAATTGTTGAAGTTTATGTAAAAATTCCATAAAAAGAGCCACTTTCAATAAAATCATTACATTTTGGCAATATAAATACTAACACTACCTAAGTTGAACTTTCTAGTATCCAATAATGGATACTTTTTTTTGGAAACTTTAACGGAATTTAAAATTCCTAACTTTAAAATTACATCGACGATCACCATTTTGAGCCACAGATTTGATCACCTTAAGAAATAAATCAATCTAATGTTTGACTAAACTTACATATTCCTTTTATATTTTTTTATAGAACCGTTTCGGTTACATTCCATTCCCAAATGTTCAATATTTTTGCAATGTTTTGAATGAAGAATTATATATAACCACATATTTTTTTATCTTTCCAAAATGTTGCTGTAATGAGCAATAGGCTTTTTAAATTTTCTAGTTTCTTTCAAAACCAGCCACAGCCTTTTTATTGCAGTTTACTGCATCCATACTTTCAGATTCTATAACACTTAATATACAGGGTGTTTATTAATTAAATGCCGATACATAAGGGTATAAATCCTTCGAACATTTTAAGAAAAAAACTTAATATCAAAATATGTCCTAAACTCCTTAATTTTTAAGCTACAGAGTGTTACAGTTTTAAGAAAAAATTTACTTTTTTATTATAATTATCTTATGACTCCAGATATTTTTATGAAATTTTGTAGACACCTGTTAATCATTAAGGAGCATTGTTTGATGTAAAAAATGTTTTAAAATCTTTGCCAATGACGTCCGTAGGAGGTTTGAAGTAAACATTTTTGAAGAAAAAAATGGTACGCCACTGCTTTTTCTAAAAACTAAAATTATTTTTAAAATCTCCATTTATTTTGCAGCAAATTCGGTCTCTAGACTTACTCTCGTACGACGCACTATTTTCACGTAAATAAATTAAAGGTTCATTGCTCATTGCTTATAAATTCATTGAGACTGCTTTTGATATTTTGTTGCCATTTTGTAGACACCCATCATGCGTGGAGACACTTTTTGTGGGGCAAAAATTAATTTTCTACTTTCACAAATGACGTTCACGTAGACATGATATTGAATATTTGAATAGAAAAAACGGTAAGCTCATTAAATGCCCCCTTAAAGCAAATGAAATAAAAATTAGAAGGCTGGGTAAAGTGTCATAATTTTTGACGCTTCTTTTCGCAATAAAGTTGATTTTTCATTATTAAAAAATTATTATTAGAGTAGAAGATAAAATTTCATAAAAAATGGTAAATTTTACAATCGGTGAATTAGCTGACATGCATTTTACTTATGGGATTGCCGACGGAAATGCATACAAAGCCAGGAGGATATACCAAGAACGGTATCCAAATCGCGTACTACCCGATCCGAGAACATTTTCTGGGATTCATAGACATCTTCACGAAACCGGAAATTTAAAAGTACACCACAGGGCTAAAGAAGTCCCTGAAACAGTAAGAACACCGGAACTTGAAGAAGGAATTTTACATGAAATTGAGGAGAACCCCGAAACTAGCACGAGGAAAATCGCGGCAACATTTAATGTTTCACACGTACTTGTTTGGAAAATTCTTATCGAAAATTTGTTATATCCATATCACATTCAAAGAGTCCAGGCATTACTCCCTAGAGATTTCCTGTTGCGCATTAATTTCTGTGAGTGGCTTCTTCAAAAGCTGCTGGAAAATCCGTTATTTGACAAGTACATTCTTTTTACCGCTGAAACTAGTTTCTCTCGAAACTCAATACGAAATTTCCATAATAACCATTTGTGGGCGGACGAAAATCCTTTTGCAATTGTTGAATCAAATCATCAAGAACAGTTTTCATTAAATGTTTGGGCTGGTACTATTGACGGTTATTTGATAGGCCCATTTTTTCTTCCAAGAAGATTAGATGGACCAATGCTTGTAGACCTTCCTCTTTTATTATGAAACCAGATGTGGCTAATGCACGATGGTGCGCCTCCACATTTTAGCTTGCGGGTGCGTGAATTTTTAAAACACAACTATCGCGATCGGTGGATAGGCCGCGGAGGAACGCAGTCATGGCCGCCCAGATGTCCCGACCTTACTAGTTTAGAGTACTTTTTCTGGGGTCATCTGAAACGCTTAGTGTACGCAGTGCCGATTAAAGAAGAAGAGTTACGAAATCCTATAATAGTATGCTGCCAAACCGTAAGAGACATCCTAGGAATTTTTGAAAATGTACGTCAGTCTATGCGAAGAAGAGTAGATGCTTGCATACGCATGGGTGGAGGATACTTTCAACAACTACTGTAAATACATAATTTGGATTCTTTATTTTGTTTGTATTTTCTTGTCTTGTCGTTTCGTTTTAGGTTTAAGATTTTGAATTTATCGTTTTACTTAATAAATCGCGATTTTTAAAATAAAATTTAATAAAATCAGAGGGGGGCGTACCGTTTTTTTCTATCCAAACATTTAATATTACGCCTACGTGGAGGTCACTGGTTAAAGTGGAAAATTAATTTTTGTCCTAAAAAAAGTGTTTCCACGCATGGTGGGTGTCTACAAAATGGCCACAAAATATCAAAGGCAGTCTCAATAAACTTGAGGAAAAAACTTTTTTGGTTTTCATTTTTTACGTGAAAATCGTGCGTTGTACGAGAGTAAGTCTAGGGACCGAATTTGCTGTAAAATAAATGAAGATTTTAAAAATAGTTTTAGTTTTTAGAAAAGGCAGTGGTGTACCATTTTTTCCTTCAAAAATATTTAGTTCAAACCTCGTACGGACGTCATTGGCACAAAGACTTTAAAACATTTTTTACATCAAACAATGCTTAATGATTAATAGGTGTGTACAAAATTTCATAAAAATATCTGGAACGATAAGATTATAATAAAAAAGTATTTTTTTTCTTAAAATTGTAACACTCTGCAGCTCAAAAATTAAGAGGTTTAGGACATATGTTGATATTAAGTTTTCTTTTTAAAATGACCGAAGGATTCACACCCTTAGGTATCGGCATTCAATTAATAAACACCCTGTATGTGCAAAATTTTCAAATTTTTACATTTAACTACAAAGAGTATTCTTTGTTGCGGATAGTATTATATTTGTCGATTTTATAAATTTTCTTAGAATACATGCATGTAATGTTTTTTGCAAGTTTACCATTTACTACTGACAACAAATAACAGCTTTGGATATAATTTCTGACATATGTATGATTTTTATCTCCCGTATAGTATTTAATAAATAATAAACGTTGTTGCATCCTCAAGAGCATAAAATTATGTAACATCCGGTGGGCATATATATATCGAGATATTCCAGTGCTACAAAGTTGGATATAACTGGAAAATTTTATTGAAAAACACGTTGCAGTCAGTACGTTAAATGTCGACATATCCACGTGCATTGTTCTTTATTGTACTTCAAAAGGCTGTTATATAAATATAAATTTCCGACTTGATAATCATTTTATAAACGGGCATTTTATTAATTGTCTACATCATACAGTTAACATTAGGGTGTAGGTTGCCAGAATCGTCCGGTCGCGAGACAAATATGAGGCACATCTAGCGAGGATTACAAATTTGCGTTGTTGCACTACCATCCAGTTACTTCTTTTTTAATATGTTCTTTACTAGGTTGATGTGAGTGTGTGATTTTTCTTGTGAGGTAGCGCCGCACATATAAATGAATCCTCCACGTATACAGGTTTTTTCCTGTCCTTCAAGTAAGTGTCTCGCTTGGCATGTGCATTTTACTTAAAAGTATTAGATAATTACGGCTTAATGTTGGCGACAGAGACGTGCAAAATAAGGTTTAGTTATACTTCGGTAATTTATAGGTAGATTTTTTAATAGAAATTTGCTTTATGTATAATTTTCTAATAGTCTATTGAAATAAAGTTCTGTAAACTGTTATTTTGTTTCTCTAACTCTCAGTATTCAGAGAATTTAGGTAGAATAGAAATAACTTAAATATCGTTGTGGCTAGATTTTTCTGGTATATTTTAGTAAAGATCTTTTTCAATATAAAGCTGTTAGTCAAGTTGGAAAGCCATAAAAATTGTTTCATTTAGCAGTACTTTTTATTTTAATTGATATAACTAATCGCTTTGTCAAGAAATTGCCAAATAAAACTAGCAAGTAATAAAAGCATCAGGTTATTTTAAAACTCAGGCTTTTGGAATTGCGTTTAATGCATTAATAAATTTATGTGCTGTTATGTAAAATATGTAACATTACCAATTAATCGTACTCTTTGAGACCTATCCTTCGTTTTAGGTTTAATTAGTCAAATTTAAAATTTAAATAATTATTGTGGCCAAAATAAGAAAAAAAAGTTATATAGTTCAAAAGTTGGAGGGGTTATGTAGAATCACTATTGCTAAAAACCCTAGATATTCGACGCCACTGACTTTAATTCCTAGTGGTTTTAACAACAAAGATGTCTTTTATTTTAGTCCAATTTTTGAGTTATTTCTCTTCTTCTTCTTATGTTGCCATTATGTAATCAATTTATTTGCTCCCCAATCACTTTTTCAAACTATTCATGAATTTTAAATTTCAAAACGTATTTTTAGGAAAATTGCTAAATAATTTTCCACAATAATCATTTTTTCAACATTTAATGTTGCATTTTTGGCAAAAAATATCTATATATTTTTAGGAAACGAAGATTTTAGGATTATTATTTTATTTCTGTAGTGTTAAGCTAAAAAAATATCTCAAAAATTGATCATTTATTTTCGATTAAAATCAATTTCCAAAATATCCAGTAACATATTTAGAGGTTCTTAGTAAATAGTCCCATACTCCCGTTATTGTTAAATATAAGTCAGTAGCTCAAAAGTATCTTTAATTACCATATTTTTTTTGTCTTGAACACTTAAATTCTATTTTTTATAATTAATCGTGAAGTATTCGCTTCATGTATATTTAATTTATTTCTGGAAAATTCTACAGAATTTGCTCCTCGCTGTATAATACGGATGACCTTAAACTGTATTCAAGTTAAGAAAATTAGCAGGGGAAATAATTTTACAAGTGTCATTATCTTTAACTGCCAATAAATTTAAAATAATTTGACTCGCATTATATATCCAGACTGACACGAAATGAGCAATATATCCTAATACCCGTCTTTCCTAAGAGTTGTTGTCTGTGCTTCTTAAGAAGCATTTTTATAGATCTTTCGTTAGAATTATAATACTAATTACATATTTTTAATTAATTTATTAGTAAAGAAAGTAAACGGAGAAGCAAAGATCAAGAAGTATGCAGGAACAGAGTCGCTAGATTCTAATGTATATACGGACACAGACATTGAAAACAGGTAAAAATTTATTACATTTATAAATGGTAGATCGTTACATACCAAACTCTTACGTAGATCTTTAGCTACCAAGCTCAGCTTTCCACCTACTCACCTTTTTCTCACGAAATCGAATATTAGAAGATCTTATGATACTTCATTTTAAAACAACATGACTGACTATGCAACAACTTTAATCCTTTAAGAAACCTACAAGAACATTTTTATCCAATTGACATTCCACTCCAACAACAAAATTGTGTAGTTTATGTAGGCAGATACAAAATTACAGATCTTTACAATTTACAAACATTAAAATCCTCCATAACTTAAGTTACATATTTTTGAAGAATCTAGTACTTAGATGAAAGACCAACATTAGCAGTTTGGAGATTTTTGAAAGATTTGATCTGACTCGATTTATTCTGTTTATCCAAGAGTTATTATTTACCAAAAGGCCTGCTCTGTAAATAAGTGAAGATGAGATGGGTTAAAGAAGTTGCATCAGATATTAATGATAAATAAATATCTGGTTTATGGAAAATAGAAGAGAAAACTTATAGTGACGATTGAACGATCAGAAATCATATTTGTCGAGAGTTCCTTTGAATTGTAAACTAAATATGTACGCTAACGATCTACAAATTCTTTATAATTTCAAATCCTCTAATTCATATATTGCCACAGAAGTTATTAATAATAATTTAAAACTAATTTATGACTGGACCATAAAAATACTTTATTAGTTAATCCTAATAAAAGTTCTATTTGGAATATCAACTGAATTGGGAGGTTTGGATAATTTTTCCGTTTTAATTAATAACGAAAATATTTCTCTAACTAATGTTGTTAAAAATCTTGGTTTAACTTTTAACTCATCGTTAAGTATTTTGAATCATGTAACTGATATATGTAAGAACGCGTTTTTATCCTTAGAACAGTTGCAATGCTTCAAATAGTCTCTAAATTCTCAGACCAAAATTTTACTTAGCAAATCTTAAGTTCTATCTCATTTGAATTATTATTAATGATTTACCGCTCCAGTATCACAATTTGTCAGTGTCATTAGTTAAACATATGATAAAAAATAATATACTTCCTCTGATTTGGTATTATTTGATATTTGTAGATTTTAATTGATTTTTTTATGTTTACATTTTGTCTCATTGATTGTTCTGTTTACTGTAATTATTTCATTTTTTTCTAGTCTTTTTGTCTCAGTAGGTGTTGTAAATCAATTTTGTTGATACACTGCCCTTTTGTAAAAAACGTTTGTATACTTTTTTTGCAATAAATGTATTATTATTATTATCTGCCTATTCAGAAACCAGACCTGAAGCTAACATATCTGGAAGGTTATTGGTTGAATAATTTCTGGCTTGGTTGTCACATTATCGTTATAGGTTTGTTGACGTTTTGAGAAACATACAACTCATCTCTCTCAACTCTTCTTCATCTGGAACTCTGATAATGAAGATTAAGTCTAGTAATCGCTATTCATATTTGGCGTGTATGCTTGACTTGATGACGTTCCAGTGGATATTTCTTAGGTATGAATCTTTTCAAACTACCACGTATTTCAGGACTCTCATTTAAGCTAGCATTCGAAGATTTTTTCTGGATTTGTACTGTCTTGCTGAGTATTAGTCAGAATGTTCTTTATGTCTCACCAGGATTATAATAGAGATATACACAGCGCAAGTGGAGAATATTCAATAGATCTATCTGGACGAAACTAATATTCTGGTGAGAGAGAATATTTTGACCAAGAAACTATATAGAAGCAAAAGAAATACAGAAAAAAACTATATACTTTTAGGCAAAACGAGAACGTAGAACTAGCATGATCTAGAAAATCATGGACTAGAACACACATTAAAAATAAATACCGACAAGATTCTCCTGAGTTCCTTCCTAAGAAGACAGACATATTATCTGTTCCCTCAACGACATGGAACCAATGCAAGAACGTAGTTAATAATTATATGAATGTGCAAGAATAAGGTGCGCAAATTTTAAAATTTGATATTTTACAAACGATAAGTGCTAACTAATAATAAAAACCTCCTTGCCTTCAAATTACAGCACTCAAACTTATAATACTGCTGCCAATTGCTAATTAGTACCTACGTCTAGAAGAAAAAGAATTCAGTATATTCGTTCATCTCCTTTTGCCCCTTCCCTTACATTTTCACTAGAAATATATTTCTTTATACTCTTTCACAGTGAGTTTGCTTCAATTTCCTTTACATTGTTCTTTAGACATCATCCTTTGTTGCCATTTTATTTATAATCTTTGCTTTGCAGTTCGTGGTGGTACACATTTTTCGTAAAATGCCACTCTGACGACGACGACAAACCCTCCTGGGAACCAGAATTCTGGCAGAAATACTGTCCTCATCCATTCTTCCCAACGTATCGTCAGTGCTCTAGGATAATCAGTCTAGGCCTCATTGGTGGATTTGCCTGGTGCACCCTGTATGCGATAGTTGGCGAAACAGCAGCGCCCCCTGACGGACAGCTCTTTCAGCTGATATTGCTCAGTATATGCGCCCATTTTGGGGGTTGGCTAGTAAGTCTGACAACGTTGCCAGCCTTGGTTGGTATGCTGTCTACAGGACTGGTATTTCAAAATGCCGGTCTTATAAATATTAATGAATCGTTTACAGAAATTATAAACGAGTTAAGGTAAGTCTGAAAATGTGATATTATTAGTCATATTTGTGAAAGGGGTTACGTCGCTTAGGACTGGGTTAGAATGAGAACTAATTTTAAAACTAGGTTCATGATGATTAGCGATACCCAAATATATAAGTGGAAATATTAAAAATGTTCATAAATATGCACAGAATTTAGTCAAAATATACACAAAATATCGAAAATATGCAAATAAAAAATATTTGAAAAATGGAAATGTATTGTCTCACAAAAAAAAACAATAAAGACAACAACAAACCAATAAAACAAAATTTCATTTAGACGCAAAATACAATTGACGCGTGATGATTTTAAAAGCACAGCCATAACTAAAATGTAGAAATGGATTGTTTACCTACTTGGACCTTTACACACATTACAATTTATTATGATTTTGTTTATATTATCTGAGATCATAGTTTTGTTCGCACAACACTAGAATCAGATTTCCAATCGTCAGGTATTCCAACTAAAACAATGCATTTCCAGCTTTATGAGAACATTATGCTCGTAAATCCGTTGTGCATGCGTGTGATGTTTTCAACCCCTCTTATTACCGACCATAAAATTTATGAACCATATATTCTACACCGATAAAAATTACTAGCGATATTACATTGCCTAGATGAGTAGTGTGAATTAACATACAAGAATGTAATTTTACAACTGTAATGGAAAATTACTACTTATGAACATGCATTGTTTCATGGTAAAGCCGTGTTTTTGTACACATGAAATATAATTTTACATTATTATGTATTTTTAGAAAAGATGATGTAATTTTACATGAAAGACGTAAATGTACGATATTGAAATGGAAATTACAGTATGAATTTGTATCTTTTACATTAATGTATGAGGTGAAAAACCTGTAAATTTACTATCTTTTTATCAGTGTAGGTAGACCTATTCCAAAATTATGAATATGTTTTTTTATTTTTTTACTGTTTTAGAAAGGTAGTTTAAGCTAATATAAGTCGAATCTCCTACAATTCCTATCAATGAAGTCATATTTATGTTCTCTGATACCAAACATCTAGGTATGCTAATGATAATTATTGAATAGAGCTTTGTCTGTGGAATTGTTCATTAGCATACCTAGATGTTTGGTATCAGAGAACATACATATGACTTCATTGATAGGAATTGTAGGAGATTCGATTTATATTAGCTTAAAATACCTAATACCTTTCTAAAACAGTAAAAAAATGTTACAAAAGCTAATAATAAGGAATATATGGGTAGATATTGTGGGTGTAATTCAACGCAGGTTGGGGCTTTTGTCCACTGAGTAGTTAGTTTCACACAATATTATTAATACTTAAAAATATATAAAAATGAATATGTTTGTCAAACATTTATGTAAATTTAAATTCTGTCAATTTGATGGGTTTTATGCACAATATAGGTACTATTTATTAAGAATGTATGCACATATTCCAAAAAAATTCGTATAACATGCAAAATATGCGCTTTTTATATTTGGGATCCTCTAATGATGAATAAAGCCCTCACTTCATTCGCAGATCTTTATTAAAACATATTTAATCTTATATATGCAAATTTGTATTCTTGACCATTGCCATTGTAGGTAGTTCTTATCATAAAAAAAATTGGGGAATTATTTCACATGGTCTCTGCTAAAGGAATATATAGCTTCAAGAATTGTGAATATACACATAGACAATAATTAATATACTCAGATTTTTTTAAATGGAATGAAATCCCACAACCCCACATACGTTGGGATACCTAGTTAGAAGCAACGTCATATTACTACGTTTATTTTGACGACATAAAAAGTATTCTACAGCTTCTGTTTTATATGCTCAACGGATATTTAATGATCCTAGAATGGATACCTTCAATTATTCGCCGTCTTGTAGCAACTGTCACAGCATCAACATATTGAATAAATAACGCAGTAAATAATGTTTTTTACTTACTCAGTTTATTTACCAGTTATAAGGACCTAGTGCTGAATGTGTGAAGAAAAAATTGATACCTTTTTGCAGAACAATCCGGCATTTCATGACTTTATGCCGTATAGTAATGTTTTTGATGGCAAAGAAGTAATTTTTTCTGAAAATTATATATACTTTAAAAATGCTCCAGTGACCTCTGTGGACGTTGAACACGCGTTTTCGAAAACGAAATAGATTACAGAACTCTACAAAGAAATTTTCTTTTTTTGTCCCAAAGTTTATTTTATTATTTTCCTGTTTGTTTTGCACAAAAATGAAGAAAAAATACCTTTTTTCCAATAAACTTAACGTTAAAGTTAAGTCTAGGGTTTCAATGTCATCGAGAAAGTCAGAAACAAAGGTTAAAGCTCGATTTTTTGTTGTTCCTCAAATTAAAATCATTTTTGGCGATGAAGAATTTCCAAACTTGCTTAATAGAGCTCAAAATTTTTGGGAAATGACAAAGCTGAAAACTACCGAGAGCTGGTTGAAAATATGTTAAAGAACTTCAAGAAAATGGGTTGCAGGATATCTTTAAAAGCACATATGCTGCATGCTCATTTAGATAAATTTAAAAATAACATGGAGGCGTATTCAGAAGAGCAAGGAGAACGTTTCCACAAAGATATTATGGACTTCGAAGAACGTTATCAAGGCCAATACAATGAAAATACGATAGGAGACTATATTTGGGGTTTATTGAGAGACAGTTCTTATGAGCATAAAAGAAAAAGTAATACTGTACACTTTTAAATTATTTTCCACTTTTTTGAGCTACTTTGATAGTAAAAATTAATAAAAATAATATAGAAATATATTTGTATTGTTTTATCATAACAAAAATTAAAGTCACAGATTATTTAAAATATCGTTCAAACTTTCTCCTGGACACAAAAGCAAACTTTTTTATGCAATATAATTTTTTTTCGTTAAAATATGATCTAATCTATTAAAATTTTATATCCTCATATCAATGTCAAACTTCGTGTTGACCGGTGTTATTAGCTATCAACACCACAGCCTAACACCAGAACTTTTATTTACAGAAGTTGCTTCGGTTTCTGCAAATATTAACTTAATGTTCTAAGTGCGCGCATGATAATGACCTTATCTGCGAAGGAAGTGCGGGTTTCAATAATGACATTTATTTTCTATTCCTTTTCCTAACGTTTGTTGTATACTTCTCTTATTCAATATTTGTAGTCTTGTATGTCTACGCTGCCCTTACTCTTTTCGTCACTTCCTGATCTTACCTCGTATCTCTATTCTTACTGCATCATTCTCCCTCACGACTAAAATCCTTATCCTTCCTCTATCTCATCCTTTATCTTGATCTCTTAGTTTATCTTTTGTGTAATTGCCGAATGCCATATATTTTCAACACATTTACATTTCCAAATTAAAGATTACATGACTTTAAAAAACATATTTTTTTTAGCCATGTTGCTTTAGTAGTAATTCTTATTCGAGCAGGACTCGACTTAGATCCTCCGGCACTACACAGGTTAAAATATACTGTTATTAAATTATCTTTGATCCCATGGGTTACCGAAGCAGCAACCATTACTGTTCTATCGAAGTTCTTTTTGGAAATCCCTTGGGATTATGCCGTATTATTAGGTAAGTGAACCAGCATTTACTGATAAGTTTTATTCTCATTACATTGTGTCGTGTGATGATACTTATTTTGATCATTTTTAACACGCTTTTATTAGCTTGACCTGTATGTATGTATGTATGTATTAATGTAATTTGATAATTTAAAAAAAAAAACTCAAATAAAAAATATTCAATTAAAAAAATTGAAAATTCAAAAATTTTGGAAAAATTTTGAAAAAAAATTGAATTTAAAAATTTTGAAAAAAAAAATTTTCAAATTCAAAGGAATTTTAATTTGAAAATTTTGGCAAAAATTTTGAAGAAAGTTTTGAATCTAAAATTACGTAAAATTATAAAAAAAATAAGTAAAAAATTCAAAAATGTTATAATTCAGAAAAAGGTTTTGATACGAGAACATTGAGAACAATTTTATTTTGCATATTTTATAGAAACAGATTTTTGAACGCTATCAATATTATACTGTCAATCATTTTTATTTTGGTCTACTTCCTACTTAGCAACGTAGGGGTAGCAATTTACTATATTTTCATAAAGACTTTAATTTTATAAATAGCTACACTACTAAAATAATTCTAACATTTAATATCAAGCACCCCACGCTTTTTTTACTATAATTGCATTATTTTATTAATAATTTAATTTCTAATTTAATCTTATTCTCAATTAATTAGTCGTAATTGATTGTCTGAATTTTCTATTGCTGTAGTACAAACTCTTGATACTTCAAAATTATGTTCTACTTTTTAGTTCGATTTGCTATTAAAGCGTGTTTTTTTAGTTTTTTTAACTATAATTTATTTGTATCTGGTATTTCTATGAATATTTCCAAAATATGCGATTCTCTACAGAAATAAATTATTTTTTTAATGTTTTTACACCGCATACAGTAAAAAAAGTTAAGTCATTCTGTCGTAGAATAATCCAGAAAAATGGTTTACAGCTTATTCAGATACTGTCTATGACTACTACCCATGAAGTGAAAAATATGCAATCCCATTTTTCTAATCTCTTCTTTCTTGTTAATTTTGCTTTACATAATAATAGATTTACATAAATATTCATCTTTATTTGCATACTAAAGAATAATATACACTTTAACATAAAATTCACGATATATGTTTCTATAGATAAATAATACGAATAATTTAAACATTTTTAATAAATTTTATGGTATTGAAGTATTAATGAAAAAATAACAGATCGTTGCGAGGCAACAGCAAACGTAGAAGAAAATAATATATTCTTGATTAGTTCATGTACTCTATTTATTAAAAGAATAATACATTTCGAATTCAGTAAAAAAGGTAATAGCTTCTGTGTCAGCTCAATATTTAACCTAGTTATTAATAAACTGAAGTTCAAATGACCAAAGTGTGTGCATTAGACACAATTAGAGTATAAAAGAGATGTAACCTAGTTTGTCACAGTTAGTTTCTTCAAATTAGATGATAGTTGTTAAAGGACAATCTATGAACATTTGGAGAAACATTTTATGTAATTTTTTAAACCATAGTTCAGATAATACCTGTCTTATTTATTTCTTTAAAAGAAAATACATTAATTCGTATTAACTAATTCTAAAAATGTACCTTACATTTTCGAATTAAGTTATATGCTTTTAAATATCAAATGTGTAGTTATAATTAGATATAATGCAGCGCGGAGTTTAACAGTACCGTAGTCAGTTTACGATTGATTTAATATGCTAACAGAAAATATGTCGTAACATAGTCGTATTACCAAACAGTAAGGTTAAGTCGAGAATAGTATACTTCTATAAATTAATATACTTAACACTTTAAAATTACAACACTTACCCGACAAACCTTAGTGATGAGACAAAGGTTTCCATCGCATATTGGAAATGGTTAATTATATTCTATCTAAGTTTATTGTAGTCAAACAACGACTTAATATTGACTTGTGTAGGGAAAATGACCGTTCAACGTCTACTCTTGACAACGGACAGTATCAGAAATTGTTGAAGCATAAACTATAATATATTCATATGTTTACTGATAATTTCTGATATACCAGTTAAAACTTTATATATCTTTTTTAAAATGGTGTATCTTTCAGCAGACTTTGCATTTTTTCTTTCATCATCATCGTATATATATAGTTATTTGGACAGCACCCATTATCATTCATTCATTTAGGGATAATCCATGTGATTCCTATTTCCTTATTGAACTAACTAAGAAACCATAGTATCTATTAATGTAATGTATGTCATCGCAAATAATTTAGTTCTTCAGTAAGCCCTGCAGTGTGTATATGGCGCTGCTAGCATTAGGATTAAATCTACAAAACACATCTTTTGTGCCATCGAAATGTTTATCATAATACGCTACAGCTTCTAACCAAATATCTCGTCTAGCTATAACTGGTTTTATTATTTGGTTTTTATTTATTATATCTGGTAAAACCTCCCTAAAAACGCCCCTTCTTGTAGGCGTCTTAATGAAAACTTTTTTGACATAAAAGTGTTTACTAAAGGGAAACTTTCTCCTATTTTCTCAGCTACCCGGTTAAGTGCGTTGTATATTTTTGAGATAAAATTTGTCCTGCTTTTAACATGTACGCAGCATCACTTAGCATTACAAGAACTTTATCTGAAGCATCTTGATCGGACCATATATAATGAAAACTGTCAATAACAAAATTTGTAATAGTTTCGTTGGTTTTGTCCAGTACCTTAGAAGCCAGTGGTTAGCTGTCAGTAACACCAAACGCATCAAATAATCTATAATGAAATAAACGACTCTGTTCGCAATGTCTTCGTGTATTGATGTCAGTACATACATTGTTGTAAACCCTATTAACATATCTTACCATAAAAAATACAGTCTTCGCGCTGTATAAGATATGGCTCTTCAAATGCCTTATCAGTTTAGTTTTGTCAGAAAAATTTATAATGCATTCACACAGTACAAGGCAGGTTATTTCCTTTATTACGTATGTTTCTATAACCTTTGGGATCACTGTCAGAACACGTTTGAAATAATTTCCGACTATTTCTTCCCTGCTTTGGCATGTTACTCCAATTCATTCCCGTTTCCCTCAACTAATAGTTGTTAATGTAAATTATGATGGTATTTATAAATAGTTATTAAAATGCACACGGCGAATACAAGTTATAGTAGACGTAAAAAATAAATGTATCGACGCGACACCGCCTATTACAGCGTTCCGTAATAACTATTCTAGTCAGTTGCGAAAGCCAACGACCCGCGGGTTTGACCCTTTTCGACTCCGCGATGGCATTAACTCTAGGTATAATAAGGATAAGTCCATAAACTACTAAACTAATAATAAAATAAAAGTAAAATTGAATATGTCTAAATAATAATAATAAAACGAAGACCATATTTATTAATTTTTTTCTGACTTTTATAACTTCCAACAAAGATTAACATGCAATTTTGTAATTAATTAATTATATAATTTTAGGAAAATTTAGAAAAAAAATTTACTGTAATTCAAATATATATATCTTTACTTGTTCAAAATTTAATTCAGGGAACAAATAGAGATACAAAAGAAAGGTATTTGTT
Source organism: Monochamus alternatus (assembly GCA_037114965.1). Taxonomy (NCBI): domain Eukaryota; kingdom Metazoa; phylum Arthropoda; class Insecta; order Coleoptera; family Cerambycidae; genus Monochamus; species Monochamus alternatus. The sequence goes on from CM073431.1 coordinate 77,681,540, forward strand.
TAATTTTAATGCCGATTTCATAACCAGTTGAATATCACGTTACAGAAATGAAGTAACAATTCAAATAAATAAATAACAGAACAATTTTGCAATAGAAAATGTCACACTATAAGAAATCTTTATAATAATATTTATTTCGTCATGCCTTTTGTAGCAATTTAAGGAGAATAGCTACGTAGTCTCTGTAGAAATTAAAATTTATCTCATTTTTCAATCAATTAAAGTTTCCAAGAGCACACAAAAGGAATATTAAACTTCCTATTTATACACATCATCAATCTCGATTAACATCTGCATTTATATGATCTCATCCTTAAAAACATAGTAGGTATATAATTTCCAAATGTATTTAAGCATAAGCAGAACTTGGTATATTGTACACAGAAATTTTCTACATTTCTTATCTAGGTGATAGATACGCTAAATTAGTTCATGGCAATAAAAGTTAAAATATTTAAAAAATACTTTTTTCTACAAACATCAGTAATAGTATAATTTTTAACGCATGCTCTCAGTGGCTAAAATGTCATTATAAGGCACTGATTAAAAGTAGTTTACTTTTAACATTAGCGTTTAAGGTAAATTATATGATTTCCTTTTGACAGTGGTAAAAAAAAGAAAACAATTACGAAATTTTAAAACAAATAAGTATTTATTTACTCTACGACCACTATATTAAGAAGATCTAATACGTCTCTTTTCTGTGGAATGAAGGCTTTTTAACACACTTCTAATCCACTAGGGATTAGAATTCATAATACTACGCTTCAATTTTAAAGCATTTTATTTAGAATCATTATTATCGATATTAACATTAACATTTATCTCAAGAACGATATTGTCGAGATTATTTAAATTCAGTCGATAAGGAGTTTCTGGACTGTAGGGGACCACTACTTCGCCAGGTAGGACCTGGATTTTTTCAGACTTTCTAGTATTCAGCTGACAATCAACATTCTTGATTAAATAAATTTGTCAAATATGACGATTTTTCACCTGTTCTCACACGGCTTTCTTCTAGTTGAGCGGTTTTGGCCGTGGTCGTGGATAAAACGTTGAATAACATTCGGGAAGTTAACCAGCCGAAGTTGATGGAACCAGTTTTCAACAAAACACAAAGATTTTATCAAAGCAGGCTGATATATTTTAAATTTTGCACGTGTCAATAATTTACGTTCTGAACAACTTTTTCAAGTAACATTTTGCTGTATTTTTAGTAGAAAAGTCACTTTACCTGAAACGATAACAGTTTTCAATCGGTACACTGAATATTTCAAATAGAATTATTTCGAAAACTGTCACTCCTAATGACTTCAACAAGGTAGATCTTTTTCTATATAACAGACAGGAGAATCAATTGTTTCAATAGTCAGATGGATACACTAAGCAGCAAAAAAGTTCTGCCATTTAAGAGAAACATGATGTGCTATAAGTGGTGCCCTCTACTAGTGACGTCAAAATTAGAAATTAGAACATATTTAGATTTTTTAAGAATTTATCTACAAATATCGAAAATAAAATTTTAATTTTAACACCCTGTATCCTTTTTATTATGCGATTTGGGATTTAGGTATGTTAGGTTAAATCGATTTATTTTCACCTAAGGAATATTTGGTCTCATTTAAAAACACTCCGTATAATTTACCAGAAATGACGAAACTTCGATGCACATTAGTTTTTATGTCTGTATACGCACAACTAGTGAAGTTCCCAAACCTTTGATATTATTGTCCTTAGCGATAGAAGGCTCTAAATACACTGAAAATTACAGCAGCTTTTTAGATATGTGATATGTTTCACCCTGCGATTCTGCAAGAAATTTGCCAGTTTGTTTCTTGGTCAATACTTCCGACATTTTCGGTCCATATTCTTTTCTTTTTCGCTTCAAAAAGCAACGCGCTTGTAATATTTGCTTAATTCCTGTTTCTTTATATTCTTACGTATTTCCTACCACAACTTCTTCTTTTACCAAAAAAAAAAAAAAAATCAGTTAATAATTCACAGATCTTTATTAACACTCTATACACCACTAAATACAACTAAACTATTAAATCGCTCCATATCTCCAGTTGATCTCACCGAAATATACAAATAAAAACTGTCCCGCTAGTCCGCATATTTTCCTTAACGAATATTCCAAGTATTTTCTAGTAGCTCTAGATCTCATTCTGGAGCGACTCGCGAATCTTCCTGACGCGCCTCGATCGATGTCGTCATTGTTTATCAGTTTATCAATGCGGGCGACCGGGGAAAATTTAGCAAGTCGTGAATCCAACAGCCACCAAATTGGGTGCGATCGTGGCAAATCCTGTGACAATATTCATCATTGGCTTCAATATGAATTAATTTCACCAAAGCGCTGAAAATTTCCATAATTTTTACTTTTCTTCAAAGTATGCCAAACCACTCTTTTACTGAACTTACCACTAACATTTTTCAGATCACACCATCTTAAGAAACGATTGTACGAAACCTCATACTGTTGCTTTGACTCTTGAGTAGTGTATATGTATAGTCAAGGCTTTGACTTACTAGGCAATAACTCAAAAGTGATTTGGTTAGTAGCTTCTTCGATTTCCACTGGGAGAAATTCATTGTCTTGATCACTTTCTATGTCACGAGATTTAAAGTCAACAAACGATAGAACTTTCATTTCCTTAGCAATAATAAACTTGGACTATTGGATTTCAAAATGGTATTGTATAAATTTAATAACATAAGAAATGCAATGATTTGTACTTTTAACGATGTTTGTAGAAAAAATAGTGTATATAGGGGAGACCGGGTACGAAAGTAACACGGGATGGTTGTAACAGTAAGCCTATTGTCTTTCTAAAGAGGTGTGTCTATGATATTATATCATCATAGAGTCGGCAGTGAAATCTACATTAACTTATTTGAGCAACAATATCCGCAGTGTGTTTTAGTTCGAGTTAAGACCTCACGGTGCAAAATGATATGAAAAGTAAGTTTTCATTCTTTATCTTAATCTATCGTAATCCTAGAACTGAACGTTATTTTGAATTATTTTATTGGCTTGTTCAGTTAATACTAATATTGGCTATAACCTAAGCATGGTATTTTAATTAAAAATAATCGTTAAAAAAAGTTTTAAGGAAGTTTCCTGTCAATCGCGTGAAAAATGCGTAATGGTAACAATGGACGATTACAACCGTCCCTCATATTTAATACCTATGATAGTATTTGTCATATTTAAAATGATAATTCTGCAGATATCCAGATAATTACTTCAGTATTTGTTATGCTGTGTGGGAATATACAAACTCATTCTCTTTATTTATGATGCCTAACGAAAGACAACGAACAACAGATCGTTTGTTTGTTATGGGTTGGGAAAAACTTGTTCATCCCAAATATAGAATATGGACGAGTCTGGCGACAGACAACCGTGCAAAAGCCAGATAGGATAGGATAGGGATAGGATTCTTTGTTATTACCAAAAAATTTGTATTATTATTTTATGATTTTGTTTCATTATTCTATTTTTTCATTTATTTATTTTTTTTTCAAATATAAAATATATTATATACCTGCACTACAACTTACTTTTATATAGATATAATCAATAAACAAATACCTTGTAAATACTAATTTTCTATACCTAGTTATTACCTATTATTGCTCTGTTACTTTTGACCCATACCATTGGGTAGGTTGTAACGACGTACACTCTCAACTTTTTTATTAATTGTCCATCAATATGAACTTTAACTACTTCAATATTATTTTTCTTCTATATATAAAATGCCAAGGAAACGACTTATAGTAAGTAAATTTATATAACTTTGTTAATTTTTTATTTATCCGGTTTTACAAAAATATGTTACTTTTGTACCTGGTCTCCCCTACCTACTAAAAGTGACTTTACTTTGTACGACTTCCCTTCTCACAAAATAAAATGCCACTTTTAGTACTTATATCGTAAATAACTAACTATTATTTTCCATTTTTATTGCTCAATATACTTGTCATATAACATGCATGATTTTAAAATTCAGCGTAACTTTAATATGCTTTACATATAGCTATTGTTTCTTATTTTATGTACAACTAGTAGAACTAATAATTTAATATAAATAACACGAAATATAATAAGATGAGAAATATTTGACTATATCCGTTGCAAATGATTACATAAAAATAAATATTTTTATAATAGTGCCGACAATAATTTATTACCGCCATTACATTGTAATCATTACTAAAACAAATTGTGTTAACAATAAATTTTATATTCAAAAGCGAATGAAATAATATAAATAAATCACGATTTTACTGTTTTATTACTTTGCTGCAATCAAATTTTATAAGTATAGGTAATTATTTCGGATATTATTTTAATTACTTGTCTAAGTCAGTTAATGCTACTATGCTTAAATTGTGATAACCACTATATCCTGAGATATTAGATGTCTGGATATTGTCTGACATACTTTTAATTCCACATATTCTGAATATGTATGGCAACCTTAGCAATTCTTTACTGGCCCCGTCAAATATTAAAATACAGAGTGTCCAAAATATTGCAATTCTGCTAACCTACATAAAGTCATACCCAGGCAGGGTTACATGACCCTAAATATCTAAAAAAATATAATTTTGCAATTCTTTAAATTAAAAATACAGGATAATCATACGAAAACGTTAGATTCAACTGTAACATTGCTACCCTGGGAAATATCGAAAAACTGACAAATTTTTCACAAATTTTTTTATTTTTTTATCAAAAAAACATTACACTACACATACATTTATATTAACTTGTTTTTTTTCTTGTTGAGTATTAATATTATGAAATTATTATAATCTAGTACATGTTCATATTATCAATCAGAAGAAAGTAGAAAATTCCAAATTGTAATAATATATAGAGTTTTATATAAAAAAGTTACAAACCTTTTTTTTTCGATCACCCTGTACATACAATTTAGATAATGTATAAAGAATTCATTTCTAACATTGTTCTTGCTCTTTTTAAACATTGATAAACCTTGCCGTTTTCAAGAAAAACGGGGTTGTTCTAAGTAAAAACATTCTAGCTCTTGCAAAAAAAGGCAATAACGGGTTATTTTATTACTCAAATTTGATAATTGACAGGCACAAATCTATTTCTTAACCAGTCAGTCCTTAGCAAACACTTTTCAGAGACAAGTACAATTCAAATAAGTTCAATGGGGAACAAGGAAATAAAATTGTTCTGTTAACAACGTAATTTAAATAAACAAAAATGAAATTATTAGGCTATAAGACAGATCAATAATAATTGTTCAATAAGACCACTTCTGCAAGATATGAATTCTGGAACTTTTGCTAACATAAATTTACTGGTAATGCCATTCCTCAACGTATTTCAACTGGAGCAGGATAAATCAATTACTTTAACATTTCCAGAAAATAATGTCATTTGTTTAAGTCTGGCGATCGCAGTGGTCAGTTATGAAGACAATTATTTTCCAGCCTTATCTATTTATTTCAACACTACGTATTTGAAGAATCTCTTACAATAGTACTAAAGTCAGGTGATGCTTGATTATGTATAAATCAAAGTTATAATCTGAGGTCCAATGATTAATCTTCTACGAACAAAGGAAGAGTGGTTTGAATAAATTCAAAATAACTCGTCATTTATACCACCTACGATAAAATGACTAGATTGCATATTGGATAAAATGGTTATCAATACTACTCGAGCAGATATTATTTATAATGGTAACAATTACAAAAATTGGTAATAGCCTTATTCGCTGACACAAATTTCTTGTATTGTTTTAGAGTTCACACCCAATTGATAGCAAAATAATCTCTTCATCTAGTACTATGTTTAAATAGAAACGTTCTTCACTTCCACAAATCCTATGTCTCGAGTCTTTTTCTCGTATTAGGAAATCTCCTTCAGTACTCTTCTATACTTCTTTGATAGTTTCCTTCACAGAAACCCAGTACTAATAACATAACTTGTTCACTAAATGAAAACTTTCCATACATTTAAACAATAAGAGTATAATTTAGTAATTCAAACTTCGTAATAATAGTTAAATTTTAAGTAATAAATTAATCTTGACGAAGATGACAAGGTTTCTCGAAGTACCACCAAGTGGCCTTTTGAGGGCCTTCAGCACTGTCTGGATGAAACTTTATATATAGGAAGGTTAAATCATAATATTTTAGATATCCGTACAAACACCTATCCTATGTACATTGATTCTAATGCGTAACACTCTGTATATACCATTGATAACATAAATAAAAATCGGAATTCAATCAAGTATAATGACCGTTCAATAATACCAACTTCAAGTATACCTTAATTTTGTTACTAACTCTTTTGCCTTTAACCAGTTACAATAATATGATTTTGCAGGTACAATAGTAGCAGCAGTAGCACCAGCGGTGGTAGTACCATGCCTTTTTCGGTTGAGGTCCAAAGGCTACGGAGTAGCGAAGGGCATACCCACATTAATAATAGCTGTGGCTAGCATTGGCGATTCAACATCAGTGGCTATCTTCGGTGTCATAAAAAGCATAATGTTTTCTCACATTTCTGTCACCAGTGTGATTATCCAAGGTCCCATATCGATCGTTGGAGGTAATTCTATTTTTTTTTATTATGACTTTCTTTTTTCCATAGATGATCTGTTCTACTGTTCATTACGTGTTTTTATCCAATTGTAACAGGTTGAAATGACTTTATTAACTCTATAACTGTAACAAATAATATTTTATTCACTTGTGAATTAATGTTTCTTAAATCATTCTTATATTTTTGCATGACTACAATTTGGTTAGGAAACTTTTATTATCAAAGTATATAGTTAATCTTAATAATTAATATCGCTATACCTTAAATCAGTCACTGATACCACTATCGACTGGAATGGATGCTTGCTCCGAAATGTTAAAAACAATGATTCTAACGGTTTTATTTTCTGCAGAAGAATATTGTAACCTATCTTCTGATATTTAACTGTAACTTATCTTTCTGATATTTCTGATCTTTCGCCTAACATATTTTTTTGAAATTTTAGTTTTATTTTTAACTGGCTGCTCTATATATCCTTCCGCAACAAAATCAAAGCGCCATCCACCATATTTTTTTAATACTGACAAATCAGCACCTGCTTCAGCAAGTAAAGTCGCCGAAGATCTTGCTGTGCCCAGTAAGCCCATGTGTATTTTCAATTCCAAGAAACTCTGTTACCTTTTGTGGTATCTTAGACAATGTATTCAAATCTACAGGCTGCACTGTGTCTGATGATTGATTTTTATAAATTAAAAAGAATCGTCAATGTTATACATTTCTTGGCCTCGCTTCCATAAATATCGAAATACGTCAATTGCATTACTTCCATTGGCAACAGTTAATATTCTTTGTTTATAAGTTCTAGTATCTGGAATTGAGACAACCATTACACTTCTGTCTTCAATATTATCGATAGACATGGCTACAAGTTCTACAACCATAGAAACTCCCATAATAAGAACTGCCTTTAGCAATAAATAATTTATATCGGGGGCCGATTCTAAGAATTTTTCGAGATTTTCTTTGGTAAACACACGTAACTTTCATTAACGTTTTTAAAAAGGTCTTCTCCTGGTGAAATCTACAAAAAGTAAAAAGTACCGAAGCCACGAAAATATATTTTTTGGTTTTTTATATATAGATAAAACCTGAACCTACCTGCTCATGTCCACATTTTCTTTAACAGACAACATTTTCTTAACCTGTGAAATATTAGACAAAGATAATGATGAAGATTTCACATAAAATTACGTTAAATATTAATAATCTGCCACAATTGGATAAAATATTGTATACGTTACTTAAAGGAATTTATTTACAAGAAGAAATTAGCCTGCGCGCCTGCAAATGATTTTTGAATATAAGAATATAAAATAAGTGTAAAGACTTGAATAATAATTTGTAGGAGGTAAATGACACATTTAAGATTTTATCTATCACATCTAACAGCTTTATTTAATATTACTAGCTCAAATTACCCAATAAAAAATTATTACTAGCAAATATTTACTAACAATATAATACTATGCATTACGTTCAATCAGCAGCTTGGGAAGCTTGCCTGGATGTGCGTCAATGGTCAACAATATTAAGTTAATGCAAATTAATTGTAATTATTTTCCTCAGTTCTTATCAAGTTATATTCTGTATATGTAATGAATGATAACGTGAGTGTTGTATTATAAGTGTTCAACTTTATACCCCTTTTCTTGAACACTATGTTCTTCTAATTGCTGAAATATTTCCAATGTCAAGTTACATAGACTTTACTGTAACTTTTCAGGTATTGGTTTTGGCATAATGTGGGGGCTTATCTGTGGCTATGTTCCCGAAAGGAACGATCCTTTCCTAACACCTTTAAGAATACTTCTGTTAATATCTGGAGGAATGGTGGCAGTCTTTACTAGTGAAATAATAGGCTACGGTGGAGCTGGTCCTCTAGGTTGCGTCAGTGCCGCCTTCGTCGCCTTGTCCTGCTGGTCTAAACAAGGTTGGGAGATCGAGGACAATCCTGCTGCCACTGCTTTCGAGATTTTCTGGATGATCTGCCAGCCAGTTCTCTTTGGCATAGCCGGGGCTAGGATTAAACTCAATGAACTGAATGGTAGTGTGGTGTCCATGAGTCTTGGAATACTAGTCACGGGCGTGGTGGTCAGAATCTTAGTGACCACGTTGGTTGGCATCGGATGCAAGCTGAATTTGAAGGAGAAAATTTTTGTAGCTATCGCTTGGATGTGTAAAGCCATTGTGCAGGTAATAAAAGCGTGTGTTTTTAAAAGAATGTATTTTGTATAAATATTCTGTTATTAATATTATTTCTTCCATGCCACCGATTTGATTTCACATTAGCACATTTATTTTAATAACCAATTCAAAATTTGAAGCAGTTACTTTTGTCATTTCAGGATATTTTGACATGGATGAAGACCCTTTAAAAGAATTTGATTGTGTTATTCAGGTCATATTCAGCACTTGTACTTTCTTTTCAAAATATATTAGACTTTGTGATCAAGAAAGGTCATGATAATACTCGTATTGTGTTATTTATACTGAACATATGCAATTCTTATACTACATTCAAATTCTTTAATATCTCATATTTATTCTCCAGATTCTTTTACTGTCTACACAATTTTTGTTCAGTAACTCAGATTTTCCTAACAGTAACTAATTAAATTTCTCATAGGCTGCCTTGGGGCCAGTAGCATTGACGATGGTTGAGCCCGGGAGCAAAGAATTCGAATATGCAGAAAAGATACTAACAACATGTGTGCTGTCTATCATTCTAACAGTACCAACAGGAGCTCTTCTAACTACCCTTCTAGGTCCCCGACTTTTGACAAAAGCCAAGCATCCCACAATACCAGATATGAGAAGAAGAAAGAGCAGAAGGCCTTCTATGAGAGACATAAGCATCATAGACGAAGAAGAGAATGAAAGCGCGACTGAAGAAGAGACTATAGGCAGGCCCATACATCTTGGTGATGATTTAGCTGTTGTCAACGAATAACTCTGTTATTTATAGAAGAAAACCTTAAATATATATTTAATAACACATACGTTTTGATTTTTTACTTACCTCTTAAAAAGTACTAAATAGAAAGGATTTACATTTAATTGTTAAACATGTTAATATAATACAGTCTATTCAAATATTTGATTTCTATGGTTCCATTCGTTTAATTAAACCAAGAGAAAAGGTAAGTTACTGTCATAATATAAAGCAGAATATTTAAAAGAACTGCATCAACTACGATGAGCTCTCAAAGGAAGTGGACCTACCAATACAAATATTTTCTAACCATTAAGAAAATGTCTAAAATACTCGTTAAGAAGGAGTATCTGTCATCTTGTATAGGGTGATTCAGAAATTAACTAAAAAATTTGGGAATGGATGAAAAATGTCAATATCGCAAAAAAAATTATAAAATCCGTATAGTTTCCAAGAAAAAACTTATTGAAGTTCCAGTAGTTTCATCCTTTACTTCGCTGGACAACTGTCTCTAACCAGGTGATTTCAATTTTTTTTGCAATGCATGTATTTACATCAGCTTATCAAAAATCAAAAATGGCTTACGGTTATAGCACAGTATAGGGAGACCAGTAGAAACACTCGGGCCGAAATAATAAGTCGCGCATAGCAGCTCGCGCATCCATTTCAAGCTGCAGAGACCTCAGTTTACATCCAACTCTGGGAGTGCGAACATCGGTTATACAGAGCCGTATTAAAGCAATATTTTGAGTCTGATCAAGCAACGAGTCGCTGCGCAGCAGTTAGATGTTTAAATATATCATTTATAAATAATAATTTAAGTTTCTTTAAATTTCCTAAAGACGTAAATAAGCAATAAGTAATCTATAATATACTGTACAAACCATAAATGATATTTTGCTGCTATTGCCTTACCTATTAACTTATTTCTTAAGTATAACATTGGAATATAAATACTTCTCATGAAAGTGAAGTTTAAAATATACATATTTATATTTTTCACAAATACAAATTTTTATTTTAGAGCAAAGTTCTGTGCAGAGGCTTCTAATAGAGAAGATTTATTAGAAAAGCTGCTCAGAATTAGTAATATTTCATACAAACTATGTCAAATACATTTTTAACATAATATGTTTTCTAACGATTCGCGCAATAGATTACGCAAAGAGGCCATTCCACGTTTCCTGCACAAGACGGCTCATCTTTAAATTATGTAGATGATCATATTTTTTGTAGTCACTATAATGAGAGTAAGTCTCAAAACAAAATAATAAAAAATATTTTTTTTCTAAATTTACATTTTACTGCACTTTTATCTCCAATTTAACAATTTTCAAAGTTAAGTAAACATAATTTTTCTGTTCTGAAAAATACTTGTCTTCTGGTTTACGTAGATCATTTAAGACAAAAAAAAATCGTAATAATTATTTGTCCACTAAACTTCAAATGTCAAATTTTAAATTAAAAAAAAACCCAAAAAAATGTAATTACTACTAATAACAAAAAAAGTAAGTAAATAAATAAAAATGTTTTGTAGTGAAATAATATATATTTTAAACTCTTCCAATCCAAAGAAGTAAATCGAATTTTCACACTGTATGTTAGTAACAGTAAATGATAGTAGTAGTAGTAGTTGAGTATATAATACATGTTGAATTACCCATTTATTACTGCATAATGAATTATTACATAATGTGGATAGATATAACGTAAACTTTCATGTGGAATAACTACGCTTTCACGCGGAAATAAAAAATTCTTATTCCGGTCCTGATCACCGATTCTATAAATTCTATCGGATGCGCTATCGCACTCACATTTCGAGGTCACTGCAGAAAACTGAAAGCAGGTCAAAGTGCCGACAACGGAGTGAAACTGCTGGTCTACCTATGCTGTGGTTATAGCAACTCGCAGTTGATGGATATCGTTTTAATTTATGGTGAAGTGAAAATAGTTTAGCAGAATGATTTCCCGGTAAACATGTGTCAAATGCAGCTACGTTTACCATGGTGTGCAGTGAGTGCAAGTGTAGTGCAACGCGAGGAAAATTTGAAATTGAATCGTGGAAGAGATGGAGATCCAGGGCGCCCACGGCGTATTGCAGCAGTGTGGCGTATCATACATAAGGCTCAATTATATCCATACCATGTATAGCGTGTCCAAGCATTAATACCAAGGGATTGAACGAGGAGGACCGGTACCACAGCCGCCTTGATCTCCTAACTGGATATATCTAAAAAATGAAGTATATTGCACCGAAGTGGACACTATTGATAATTTACGCAAAGGTATCACAGCTGCTGCCAATAACTAACAAATTCAAAACGGACAAAGAGCAGAAACATTTGTGTTAGTTTGTAAAAACCGGTTAAGACAGGTCTAAAATATTGTAACATCAAATATGTCAAACTATTTTACTAATTAAAACCATAAATTAATTCTATTAATAGTTAATAACAATAGCGGCAAAAGCAGTTGTTTAAATCATTTTTGAACTGTTATTTTTGAATTTATTTTTACAAAATTGTATTTGTAAGAGTCCCCTGTATATTCAACATTTTTTTTTAGATGAGTTCTGAATCACCTTGTATAAGAATGCACGAACAGGGACAGACAGGTCGCATCTTAATGAAACAGAATATTTATGTCGTCTATAATACAACAAGAAATGTAAGAAGCTCTACCCATTTTTTTATGTTATATATTTTGTGAAAGAAACTGGTTAAACTCTTCTCAGTTTAACTATCCCAAATAATTTTTAAAGAAATGTTTAACAATATAATAAATGTAAATGAACTATTGTCGTTTATTATTTTTTGTTGTTTCTATTATTGCATTTTATTTAATTTGTTACTATTTCTGGCCTCATATTGCGGTTCTAACTGCAACAGAAGCATCATAAAATAAATAAGTAACATACAATTTCTTATTAACGATAGATTTAACAACATGTTTAAAATGTTCACCCATCACACATTTTTTATAAAGAAAAAAAATATTACTTATCGGTTACTGACAAGAAATATTTACTTAAACACTGAAATACAGGTCACTTATAAGAAAATTCCTCAAATTAAGTACAAGGTGCGAATAGATGATAAGGTATTGATAATAATAAAACAGTACACAAAATTTGAAAAATATTTCATCGACGTGTACACGCTGCCATCAAGAACCCACTGGTGTGACAAAGAGAGACATATATTGTTTGCAAAGATAATAAAATTTTATTGAGACCTGATATTGAAGTACTTGATTTATCAGATCAGACATTGATTTTTATTAATCTTTTGTAAATAACGCAATAAATACTTGAAACAACGACGTGTACACGCTCTCAATACGCAGAAAATTTAAAAAATTGCCATTAAATACACTTATATATAACCAATAAACGACACAAATATTGGCGTCCAATTTATTTATTATACCGAACAATTTCCTTCACGTTATGCGAATATAATTTTATAGAACTTATTAGAAATAAAAAATCAGTGATTCTTCTCTTTTTTAAGTTATTTATTTATTTATTTATTTATTACTATTAAAAAAAAGAATATACCTACAACGTCAAAAGTTTTGGACCCCCCTGTATATAAAATGATTCGATTAAACCTAGTGGTTTTTCTTAATGTGCTAAAAAAGTACCTACATGTACTTAGGGAACAAAAACGACAATACAAAATTGCAAATCATGACCTTTTATTTTATTAGGTACCAATGTTTTTACAAATCTGGTCAGTTTGGCAGTGCACTCAATCAAGTGTTTCTTTGAATGTTTGTACATTATAATGCCAGGACGTGAAATTTCTGCGTTTATCCGAGCAAGAATGACTGCTTTGCATGATGCAGAACATTCTAATTATGAGATATCGAACATGTTGGGTATTCCTAGATGATCTGTTGTACACAGTACACAGATATGAAGAATTTGATACTGTGGAAAACAGATGTCCTCTAGTATCTAATGAAAGGGAGGCTCGATATTTGGTGCAATATGCCCGTAGACACCGCGTCTTCAACTTCAGCTCTTAGGGCTCACTTTCAAGATACGTTTCGTCGTGTTATATCGACACCTACTATTCGAAGACGACTCCACAACGCACTTTACGTGCTAGAATACCATTACGGGTCCCCACTCTACTTCCAAGACATCGTGCTGCCTGTATTGAGTGAGCGCGAGAGCATAGGGGTTGGCTTTTATGCCGGTGGCAGTGGGTCTTATTTACAGACGAAACCAGAATTGGGCTGGTTACTGATGACAATCGACAAAGAGTCTGGAGAGAACCAGGTCGTCAACAGCGATTTCATTTTTCCCATGAAGTTGTTTCGTATGAAGGGAGTACCGTAATGTTTTAAGGTAGAATAATGTTCAATGCGCCGCACCCCATTAATTCACATACCACAGAATATAACCAGTCAAATTTACATCGAACAAGTTATTACGTCCACTATCTACCCCGTACGTAATGAATTGGGTAAAAATGTTGTGTTTATGGACAACGCTCGACTACATCGTGCAAGACGGGTTCAAGAGACACTCGAAGCAGGATTAGGTTGGCCAGCCAACTCTCCTGACATGAATCCTATTGAAAACATATGGAATTTAATTGTTAGAGCCATTCATAATCATATTCCTCCACCTCAGACTGCAGATGAGTTAGTCGTAACGGCAGAAGAGGAATGGAAAAATACTTCACAAGAGATCGTTATCCGCTTGATTATCTCGATGCACAGACGTGTCAATATTCTATTGGAACGTGGTGGAGGTCATACCGACTATTAGCCAAGTAGAGAACTTGCTTTGTTACTTCTTTTTTATTTAATAAATTTTGTCAATAATATATTCTTTTCACAAAAAAAGATTCAGAAAACAATATACTTTTATAAATGTATTTGGTTTTTCTGACATTTTTAAATCTGAGTTAAAGCAATACAATTTAAATATATTTCATCTTTATATTAAAGTACCATTCTTCTAGGATCGTTAAATATTTCTGCTGTTAGTTAATCGATATAGTACTTCTATTCAAGCCGCCTTTTCTTCGCCTACACACTAGATCTTATTAAGATGATGTCCTGGTTGTGTAAAGTGGATAAAACAATGTCAATGTCAATTGTATTAGTAACGAGAACGAATATTGTGACTTTAATATACGTAGTAAAAGTTATCTTTAGAAAGACGCTAATAACTATACTTATAATAATACTAACAATAATAAGCGTATTACCTGGCCTAATCAACATTATCTGTTGAAAAACTAAAAAAAGCATATATGCAAAAATGTTTATGAATCGAACAATTCGTTAAAAAAGTGTACATTTTACAACACATTTATGTTTTAAATGATCTTCACCTTATTTTCAGTATAATATCCCATAAAATACTGTATAAATAATAATTTTAACTGCTTGCGCTCTTATTTCGTCTGATTGCCCTAATTAGTAAACAAATATTTTTCTGAGCGCTAAATAATACCACAAATAAAAACCACAATTCTTCTCAAGTTTCGCAATATAGGTGTTAATTAATCTATTCATGTTTAATTAACAAATACGTGAAAATTTTTACGGGAATCTCTGATACTGTTCAAATAAATACTTGGTGGCAGGACAAATTCCAAAATGCTTTCTGATTTCATTTGGTAAACATGGAGTGGATGGAGCTGAAATCAGGTTAGAGTTGAAAAACCACATAGAATTACAATTGATAATAAACAATAAATGTATGACAGGAGATCAATGTATTAAATATATATCATTTTTTATCTAAATGTAATGGATTAGGACCCTTTTTCAAGAATCTGTAGATTGTAAGTGTGCTCATAAAGTATCAGGATTATTTGAGGGGCATTCAGGCCAGCATTTTATTGGTTATTTCCAATTATTCGGAGGAAAACAAGATGATTGAATGCACTAAATTTATTTGAAATGAATCAAGAAATACACAACACATTACAGATTGAACAGAATTATGAATAATCAAGACAAGCTATAATATTTTATATTTAAATTATGATATTTTTTAACTCAGCAGAATATAAATTACAATTGGTTATCAAATTAAATCAGAGTAAACTGAATATTTCACTTAGGTAACCAAAATATTTAAAAAATAAATCAATACTTACTGTCGACACTGTTAATAGAAATAAAACTAACTGTAAAACACTATGTTACAGTTATGCTTAAACATTTTACATATATTTGCAAAGTAAATAGTATTGATTATAAGTACCATCAAATAATAATAACTTGCTGAGTGACCTGCTATTACTCTTTAAAATTTCTAAATTGGCACACTTCTAATAGAGGAGAGCTGGGTAAGAGGATACAGGAAAAGTATTGAATCAATAAATAAATACTAAGTACTCTGTTAAAGAAAGTATTTATGGTTACTTGAATCTTGAATACAACATCCAGTAAGTACTTGAATCCTGAATACTTGTATTCAAGTATTCATGTTATATGAATACAATGCCGAATACTGACAATGTATAGAAGGTAATTCTAAAAGTAGTAATACCATAAATTTAATTTTATTTTCTAGACCTCTAATTAAGATGAGAGGTCTATATAAACATGTATCTTAAAACGCTTAATTTTTTAGATAGAGACCGTGAAGTGGCACAATCCTATAACATTTTATGTTCTTTTTGTAAATATAAAAAATAAATGAATACAGTTTGTCCAGAAGCGGGTAAAACGAGGAAGGTGGTGCTTCAAAAATACGCAAACTTATTTTGTGTATAAGTTCATAGCACAAATGAAAGAATTTTACATAAAAATATACTCTTGTTGAAATTCGATGTCGGCAACAGTTTTCAAGAAAAATGGATTTTGATATCAGTGTGCATGCTATATCTCATTAAAATCTATGGGACTAGTTGGTTTATAAATAAAAATATAAGAAACAGTTTTGACATTTCCATACATATAAGTATTGATTGATTTCAAAATAATTTCCTTTCTTTCATTTAAAAGCCAACTATGTTTCAAGTCCCATAGATTTTTAATTTTATTCAATCATTATTATTCATTTTAAAACAGCACTACTCCCTCCACTTGTTTTACCCGTCCCTAGACAAAATATATTAATTTCTTTTTAGATTTTCAAACAGAGCATAAAAAGCTATGGGATTGTGCCAAACTTCATTAATTTATTTATATGCGTTTGGGAAATACTAAATAAAAACCATCATCAAGAACTACGTTAGAACGTTAAGATAAATTTAATAATTATTATAATGTTATGAATATCTAGATTTGGACGATTAGCTCTGATGATGGCTGTTTGAAGTCGAAAGCGCTTAGCTAGGATTTTGTAAATACAAATACACACTTTAAAATACACAAAATTTGGATTTTCATTTTATAATTTTCTAAAGATGATGATGCATGGAAATTATGTATTAGAGTGAATGACAAAACTAATACATAATTAGCACTCTAATACAGAATATGCATGTATCATCATCTTTAGATGAATTTTTAACGGAAACGGCTGCTCCTAGCAACTTCAATAAGGTGTGCATTTCTTAAGTAGAAAAGGTAGGGGAAAATGTGTTTCTATTACGAAATGACATACACCGTGGCACAAAAAAGTTGAAGCTTGTGGCGCTCTCTTGGAGATACAGCCAATTGTGCATAAAATTTGAATTTCCCGTCCCAACAAACCTCCGCATGCAAAATTTCATGATTTTAACTCAAAGTAGTCGAGAGTTACTAAAGAAAATGTAATAATTTTTTTTTAATTTGACACTGCATATCCTAAACGAAGCGTTTAGGATATTGATGGCCATGTAGAAAACCTAACATAGAAATATTTTCCACGATGATACGTATCTAATATTGTCCTTGTTTTGTTCATATTTTAAATTTTATATAATTTTGTTATTAAATAATCATTATAGCTTTTATTGTGTATTATTTGAACCAAAAATACTTACTAAATTTTTTATTTGTTATACTCTTTTTGGATATAGGTACACATAACAATACATAATTTTGTTGGAAAATTGGAAAATTTTATTTTCCATGGCAACGCTGTCAAAATCATCAACATACGTAATCGAGACTCTGTTTAATTTTTCTATATATATGCTCTTATATCTTTTACGCGAAAGGTGATATCGAAAAAAGGTTCAAATAAAAGTTATTAAAATGGGGACTTTTATATTATATAAAAAAATAGGTATGAAATTGGGAAAAATGATTTCGATGACGTCACTGTCCATTGGATGTTAAATTTACCAAGATGGTATTTTATGGTAAACACTCACTACATCATACCATAAACACACACGATTACGGTTTTACGATTACTCTTTCTGTTTTTACGTAATGGCGGTCCACCATCAGTTCTGGGTCATCCTGTACATCTCCTCCTGAAACACCCTGTATATACAAGCAAATCATGGTTTTCCGTATGGACAAACTATGCTAAATAGGCTGCATGTGTTATCGCATATGAAACTGCTACATATAAATATGAATTTCCTAGTGGATAATCAAGTTATAAACGGGCATTTTATTAATTGTCTACCGGGAAAGGACAAAGTAGGGTGTAGGATGGCGCACAATTTAGCCTCGGCGAACAGAAATATGGCGTGCCTTAGTTAGGCCACAAGTAATAAAAATCTCAGCGATACTGTCCCGATTTAGCACCTAGTGACATTGACGTTGAGTGAGTTGAGTGGTGCCTTACAATGAAGCCTCCACGTATAAAAGTGACTCGATTTCCCGATGGTAAGTTTGAATTTCTGCTACAAAGACAAAAGTATCTATAACAAACATAGTAACGTATGCCAATTAAATTTTCGGTGACGTTTTCTTAGAAAATAAAAAAATAAGTATAAATAATAAACGATTTGACAAGTATTTTGTCTGACCTCAAGAATTAACGTCAGTTCAGAATGTGAAAAAATTAAATGACGCGAAAATATTCGTTAGCATGAAGAGACGAGATTGATAGGACAGAAATGTGTGAATCATAAATCTGAGATTTTAGAATCACTATACAGGGTGTTTAAAAGAGACATGGCAATATTTCTAGAGCTGATAAAACATGGAAAAATAATTGGGGTTTGCTTAATTAACGTATGCCCTAGAGCCACTAATTTTTAAGATACAAGGCGTGTAACATAATTTTAGAAAAGTAAATTTTGGATATACACTTTTTAAAGAATACGGAAAAAATGTAATATGCATTTAAGTATAATAATATACATAAAATTTTAAACTTAATTCAAGTGTATTAGTTCAGTAATAAAGTATATTTGATATAAATATTTACTTATTCTGACGTCCAAACATTGTTATATTTAATAAAACACTTTTCTTTCTTAAAATGATAGTAGTAGTTTAAGATATATTTAAAAAATAATATTTTGTTAACATATGAATAAAATATTGTTCATTATAGGATAGGTTATTTTTCTTTAAATTATAGGCTTATAGAGTTAATAATATGGTATTGTAGTGACAGCTGCCTAATTATTATTTCCAGGCCTACTTCTTTGGAAAAAATAAATTTCTAATTTAATTCACGCATTTTCATGTAACAGGTATACGTTTTCTATTTAGAATTGAAGGTAGTTCAATAGCTTCTTATTAAAAAATTCGAAAGTGTAAAATACAAAAAGAAATATTTTTACATCGACAGTAGAGTATAACTAGCGCCCTGTAGTCGTGATCTCAACACTGTTTATATATTTGTAAGTGCCTCAAAAAACATAAAACTACACATTTTCAAAATAATCAAAATCATTTTTTCAACAAATGTGTTCTTTTGAAAACGAGCAACAATTGAATAATGAACGTTTTGCTCAATCGCTAATGACTCACCCTGTATACACTGTACCAGTTACGGCAATACTAACATTTTTCCGAATGAGAGTAGAAGGTTACTAATTAAGGTTTTATTTGCTTTTTTAAATTTATCAAGTGAACGACAAATGCCAAATTGGAATGTAAGGTGTTTTGACAGTTTGAAATGTATGTTATGTAATGTTCATGTTATGAATGTCAAAATATTATGTAATGTTCTCAGTAAAATGTTTGCTAAAATATTGTTATAGTTGTGGACAAAGCATAGTATTTTACTTGCATATATTGTAGCTGAAATTCACTCGGGTGATTGACAGTCATAATTATATACAGGGTGGTCGCGATGTAGTGGGCCAAAATTCATGACTAGATTCCTGACGTGAAGATATTGCGATTTAGATAAACTCACCTTAGTCCAAAAGTTGATACTTACAGAGATACAGGGTGTTTAACGCAAAATATTATTTTAGTTTTTTCTTATTTATTTCATAATAAATGTTCATATCGAGATGAAATTTTGGTGTTAGGGGTTTTCTGGGGCGAGAGATTGAAATATATCCATGGTTTGCTTGTAGCTCATAGAGAGCGCCACCTGCGCTAGATCGAATGCGTTGAAAACGACAAAACTTTTTTATCTTTCAAAAATATAATTCTCAGGTAGCAAATTCTGATTTTACAATTTCATTTACACAAAAAAGCTATACTTTTTGATAGTCGCTATCTTGCACCGTTCTCGTAAAATTTGCCATTGAAAATTCCAATGTATTTGCATTCAATTACAAATCGGCAAAAATTTTCAAGTAGGCTTATGTTAAAATTCAATTTTGACATTTTCCACTTATCTTAGTGCTGTCAGTAATATTATAGTATTATTCGTGCCTTACTAAAAGTATTCTTTACTTTATGATCTAAATCGTAGTGCGAGATTACATGCCACGCCATAATTTATTTTCAAATGGAGAAATGAGCGATATGGTTTGCGTTTATGCGCAATCAGATTATGTTGGTCGTCGAGTGCTTCGTCGGTATTCAGATTTGTATCCGAATAGAAGGCAACCAAATCGGAAACTATTTCAAGAACTTTACTTTTTAATAGACTTGGAGAAACTTATAGTTTTCGTCCTAAAAGAGACAACGCAGGGCGTACTGTTACAGTTCATCAAGAAGAAGAAATTTTAGTAAGAGTGGCAGGAAATCCAGAAGTTAGCAGCAGGCAGGTAGCTAGAAAAACCGGTGTTAGTAAAACAACAGTTCTCAAAATCTTTCACAAGGAAAATTTATATCCCTACCATTTTACTCCCGTGCAAAATCTTTTAGCAGCAGACTTACCAGCTAGATTACAATTTGCTCATTTTATGCGCAATCAGCAAAACCTTGACCAGGAATTTTTGGATAATGTACTATTCACTGATGAAGCGACCTTTACTCGTCGAGGAATTTTCAATTTTAGAAACAAGCACATATGCGATAATGAAAATCCTTATGTAGTCAGTGAGCGTCACTTCCAACATGAATTTAAGATAAATGTTTGGTGCGGAATCATATGAAATCACCTTTTGAGTCTACATGAGCTTCCTCCAAATCTAAATGGTAACTTGTATTTAGATTTCCTGCAGCACCATATAGTTGACTACCTCGACGATTTACTACTGAATACACAGCAAAATCTATTTTTCATGCAAGATGGGGCTCCCCCTCATTATTCTGTCAGAGTACGGAACTATCTTGACCACATTTTTTCGGATCGTTGGATCGGTCGTGGGAGTCGAATATTATGGCCTCCTCGTAGTCCTGACTTTAATCCTATGGATTTTTGTTTCTGGGGCTACATGAAATCAGTTGTCTATAGAGAAACTGTAAACGCCCGCGAAGAGCTATGGCAGAAAATTGAAACGCCGCCGAATCATTTCGTAACAAGAATCTCTATTTTAAAATACGGCAGTCTTTGAACAAACGCGTTAATAAATGTATTGAAGTTGGAGGCGGATATGTTGAACATTTATTGTAATATTCGATATTCAATTGTTCATCATAATTTATAATTTGAAATAAACTCTTGTTCTTTTTGACATTCGTACCTAATTTTGAATACTTGAATTAACAAAGCTAAATATCTTGAGAATGGTGCAAGATAACGACTATCAAAAAGTATAACTTTTTTGTGTAAAAGAAGTTGTAAAATCAGAATTTGCTACCTGAGAATTAGATTTTTGAAAGATAAAAAAGTTCTGTCGTTTTCAACGCATTCGACCTAGCGCAGGTGGCACTCTCTATGAGCTACAAGCAAACCATGGATATATTTTGCATTAAACACCCTGTATCTCTGTAAGTATCAACTTTTGGACTAAGGTGAGTTTGTCTAAATCACAATATTTTCACGTCAGGAATCTAGTCATAAATTTTGGCCCATTACATCGCGACCACCTTGTATATGGTTGGTGAATTTATTGCTCAACATGAATAGACCTCCGCTATTTTCTAATTTTTTTGCAAATAACATTGTATCTTATAATTTTGGATATTTAATATGTTTCAACATAATTATGAAAAAAAAAACTAGTAAACTATTTCAAGCTATTTAAATACGTACATATTATAAATACATGCATATTAAGTTTTATTTTTGAAAGCAATTAGCTTTTAGGTGTTAACATGCTGCCAGAGATTAAATTGCTTTGTGCTAACTTTGACATGACGCCTTTGAGTAATTCCGAATACGATTCGCTAATAATTTAACAAACATTAACGATAACATCTTTTAAAATACTATTTTAATCACGTGCATTATGGTCCTATATAACGGATTTAAATTTAATTTAAATGCAATTAATTACCTTAAAACAGTAACGTAACATATTATTTTGTTTTTTCTTTTTCTTTGAATATTTTTTTTGTTAAAAAAGTAAGAGTTAAGAGTTATTTGTTTAAATTTTATGAAGCATGTATGGTCCAGCCAGAAAATTTGAAGTAGATCTGACAAGTAGTTTTTCTTAATTAAAGGAATTCATTTAATTGAACATCATATTATAAATTGAAAATAATGAATTGGGAAAAAAATTGAGTAAAAAAAAGAAAAATAATTATGAGGGCGGGGGCGGGGGAAATTCTGCAGGTAAACTATTGCAAAATTTGCAAGCTTGATAAATAAAACTTCTAGTATATAAAGCAGTAGCGTGGCGAGAAATGTTTAAAAGACGCGAGTAAAGAGGTTTAAATGATGCAGTTTCTTTATAGAGCTAATGTAATTTTCTATGCAGATATTCAGGAGTGAAGTTGTCCAATATATTGCGAGTTAGACTTAATATATGTAATTTCCGTGAATTTACAAAGTTAACCGCTACTTCGAATTAACTTGCTTACACCTCTCTCATATTTTCTGATACCGTAAGCAAGCCAAAAGCAAGTGTTCTGTATTCTCTGTAAGCGTGCTATATCAGTACTTAATAGAGCTGGCCCACAAATGAAATCGTACTATGACAGTCTTGGAAAAATTAGGGAAACGCATAAATTGATTTTTAACTTAGAGCTCATTATACCTCTGTTCAGATAGAGTTCATCATCAAGTAAAAGCCCCAAATTTTTGCAATTATCAATAACATCTAACAACGTATTTCCTAATTTAACATTGATCTCTGACTTTATTTTGCGCCCAAATATTAAGACCTTAGATTTGGATTCAGCTGTAATCTGTGAGCAGCTGAAATGTTAACTAATAATTTTAGATCGTTATTGATAACGTCATTGGAAGTAGTTACATGTTCTAACGGGAAACTGAAATAAATCCTCTGCATAATGATATACTCTGCACTTGTTTAAATATTCATAAAAATCCGCAATATATATAGGAAACAGCAGAGGCCCTGATATAGATTCCTCTCACCGGAAATGTGTCAGATATATTTGAATTCATAATAACTTGTTGGGTACTCCCGGTTAAATAGCTATAAATGTAGGAAGAAGCGGTGATGTCGGAACAAAAAAAATGAGTTTGTCGCATTAAGATATTGTGATACAAAGTGTCAAATGCTTTGCTACAATCTAGAAGGATGAGGCATGTAACTAAATCTTTGTCTGTAGCTGTGAGGATTTCATGAGTAATATACGCCAAAGCAGTAGTTGTGTTATGTAAAGGTCTAAAACCAGATTGGTAAGAGGGCATTATCTTATTATCCAGAACATATGGCGATATTTGTGATTTTAATGCTAATTCTATTACTTTGGAAATTGGATTAGCAAAAGCTAACTACTTTTAAAATTGACGGCGTCCTATTTAAAAGCATATTAATTGAATACATCAAGGTTGATTTAATTATGGTGTTGTATTATAGTTTTAATACAAATCACCAACTTGTAACTGCTACAGTGAGAGGTGTAATCATGTAACGGTAAGTTCTAATACGCAATTCAAATGATTTACGTCACAGCTGACGATACGCAATTGTTTTTATTGTCAACATAATTTTCGATATTTGGTCGTGTTAAAAACAAATATTTCTTGCAATTTAGTGCAATATATAATGCAAACATTTAGTATAATAAATAGTTTTATAAGTTTGAATTGCCTTTTCTTAAATATTTTGATAAAAATATAATTCATTTGTTCGTATGACGTAAGTCGTCTGAATTCTTGCCTCGACTGTAGAAAACGGCCTGCTCTGTTTTTGAAGCGTTTGAGATGTCCTTCGTGGCAAAAAAAATTTAATCATCAATCACGCATTTGATGAACCGTAAAGTAAATATTGACTATTATTTTGAATATCAATACTGTCGAAAGTGAATCTAGAGCACATTTGTTTAAAAAAAGTCTAAAAACGGCAAATGAAATATGGGTAAGGAATATTATATTATTACCAACTAAACGAGAAGTTCTCACGAAAAATCTAACACGTACATATTCAATGGAGTCGGTGTCAACCTCCTTACATATTCAGACACGCCATATTTATGGAAGAAGTTTATTTTAGTAAGTTTTTTCAAATATTTACTAGCTTCGAACTATTGATTAAATAATAATTCTGAAAGCACTATAATGAAAATGAAATGTATATCATTCCGTTCTCTATACGCTATACGCTATAGTTAAAAAATGTTCTAAGGAAGTGTATACTAATATTATTCCTCTGCGTTCATGCAAAAAACAATACTTTATTGAACTATATTTAGTGGAAAAAGTGGTTCTTTATTGCACTAGTGCAGTAAAATGTTTATTGCATTCATCTGTCATTGTACTACATCGTTTTGTCATCATGACAAACATAAACGTTCAAATCGACGCCACATTTTCCTAGACTTAGTGTCATCTAAATAACATTTTTTGGTTTTTGCATGAACGTAGAAAAAATATTGTACGCAACTCGTACAAAAAGTGCTTATTGCACGCGACGTGAAATTGCCCAACGAGACCATCAGGACACTTACTTTTTGTACTTGTTGCATAAATAACTATTACATTTACATAATCAGTATCTATAATGGTTCAAATAATAATATGTACCGAATTAAATCTAATGCGATTAGTGGAAATTATATACCTTCAATTTCGTAACGAAATTACATTTTACTAAGGCATATTTGACTAAATGTTACTATTTTGACCTCTACAATATAAAGACATACGCATAAAACTTGGAAAATTATAGCTGGGCACAATTACTGACGAATAGTAAAAAAAGGATAATAAAATATTTTTAGTTCGTCAGGTGAAAGGACCCCGCAGGGTCCTTATGGAAATTGGGTTTCGGTCAAATTTGATGAAACTCTGGACTCTGTTAGTTATCGACGAGTAGACCAAAAGTTCTCATGGCCACTGAGTCCAAAAGTCTCATGGTTTTGAGATATAGCTCTCTGAAGTTCGACTTTGGGTGCATTTTCCAATATTACTAGTTTCACACTTACAGTAGTATATACTTGTTTGTTCAAGCACGTATGCATGTACACATGTATTCAAACACATATAAACTTCAGACACGTATAAACATACAACTACACACACACACACACACACACACACACACACACACACACACACACACACACACACACACACACACACACACACACACACACACACACACACACACACACACACACACACACACACACACACACATACAGGGTGTTAGGTAAACATGCGGCAAAAATTCAAGGGGTTATTCCTTGGCCTATTCTAAGAATATTTTGTATGATGATGGCATTTCGAACATTTATTGTAGATTGAGCATCTTTATATGTACTTTTTGATAATAAAATGTTGTTACTGTAGCAAATTTTGTTCACCCTGTATCTTCGAAACAAAGGCGTGTTTCAGAAATCATCATAGGACAAAATATTCTTAGAATAGGCCAAGGAATAACCCCTTGAATTTTTGCCGCATGTTTACCTAACACCCTGTATATGTGTGTGTGTAGTTGTATATTTATACGTGTTTGAAGTTTATATGTTTGAATACACGTGTACATGCATACGTGCTTGAACAAACAAGTATATACTATTGTAAGTGTGAAACTAGTAATACTGAAAAATGCACCCAAAGTTGAACTTCAGAGAGCTATATCTCAAAACCATGAGACTTTTGGACTCAGTGGCCATGAGAACTTTTGTTCTACTCGTCGAGAACTAACAGAGTCCAGAGTTTCATCAAATTTGACCGAAACCCAATTTCCATAACGACCCTGCGAGGTCCTTTCTTTTTTATAAAAACTAAGAAGTAAACATTTCAATACATATAAACACTCATTGATGTCAACATTGTTTTTTTAAAGCTTGCATGTTTCAAATTCCACAGATTTTTAATAAGATTTAGCGTGCGTCCAGATATCTTGAAAACTGTTATCAAAATCGAAAAGTACCTTTTTATCTAAAAATCACTATAATGTGTTTAGTAGAAATTATGAACATTTCTAATTAACGTCTTCAAACATGAGTAACTAAAATAAATATTCGTTGTAATAAGCTCATGGCATGTTTTAGGTATTACTTGCTTTCTTTTAATAAATATAAAGGGAAAAATGAAAGTCCAATATGCTATAAAATTTGTGATGGATATGCACTCTAATAATTTTAATGATCGTTCGAAGATTTTTGTCTATTTATAGAAAATGGCATAATACCACTGCCTACTAAATAATTAGACAATACGAGATGTTTAAGTTATGAGGAAATATTTACGTCAAAAAAATTTGCCGATGATTTTTACACTATTATAACAAAATCTCGTGACTAAATTTAACGTAAGGTACGCTTTTATTAGTAAAAATTATTATATTTAACAACTACTATCCGCCGAAAATCTGTTGTAATTGGACACAATTTGTTAACATATTTTATTTTACACTTATTATCAATATTTACGATTCAACTGCAATATGTATATAATACTACTCTATACAGTTAGTGACAAAAGTACTGCATGGATTTATTTAAAACTGTTCTTTTTTTGGAAAATCACTAGGACCTGTCAATTTTTATTTTTAGTCGCGCATTTTGTAAACAAGTTTTTATGTAGGCATACAAGGTGAAGCAAAAGCAACTTTTTTAAGTGGACCCCCATCCCCTTTTTTTTGTAATTTGCCATGAGCTTCTAGTATTTTTTATATAACATGCCATATATCTATCTTTAACTGTTTTCGAAAAAGTGGCGCCTGAAAATCGGCATCCACGTTTCAATAATCGCCGCCTCATTTTAATTTTGCTCGGCGAGTTCAAGATTTATTTAAATGAATGTTATAATGACAGATTTGAAGACGTTGACCAATAGAGTGGCTTCCAAGATCACTTGATCTTACACCTATGGATTACTTGTTATGGGGATGTTAAAGCCCTAACCTGTGTTGAATTACACCCACAATATCTACCCATATATTCCTTATTATTAGTTTTTGTAACATTTTTTTACTGTTTTAGAAAGGTATTTTAAGCTAATATAAATCAAATCTCCTACAATTCCTATCAATGAAGTCATATGTATGTTCTCTGATACCAAACATCTAGGTATGCTAATGAACAATTCCACAGACAAAGCTCTAATTAATAATTATCTAAAGAACATAATTTAATTTACTGACCTGCTAATGAAACATTCTATAAATATCTAACTTCACTTTTTGGCAGTGGGAACACGACAAATTCAACCACAATAGATGAGATCTGACCTATTTCTGCATTTTTACGATTGCTTCTTCAGGTGGTCTCCTTTAAGTTGAATCAAATATCTAACTATAAAAATTATTATAAAAATTAAAATTATTTGAAGTTAAATATCGACAATGGCAAAAAATGACATTCTGTCAATGAATTAAATATGACAATTCCTACTTGAAAAATGTTTACCTTTTATGTAAAAGTTTTTATATATTTTTAGGTATTAATAATATTGTGTGAAACTAACTACTCAGTGGACAAAAGCCCCAACCTGCGTTGAATTACACCCACAATATCTTCCCATATATTCCTTATTATAAGCTTTTGTAAAATTTTTTTACTGTTTTAGAAAGGTATTTTAAGCTAATACAAATCAAATCTCCTACAATTCCTATCAATGAAGTCATATGTATGTTCTCTGATACCAAACATCTAGGTAGGCTAATGAACAATTCCACAGACAAAGCTCTAATCAATAATTATCTAAAGAAAATAATTTAATTTACTGACCTGTTAATGAAACACTCTATAAATATCTAACTTCACTTTAATTCATTGACAGGATGTCGTGTTCCCACTGCCAAAAAGTGAAGTTAGATATTTATAGAGTGTTTCATTAGCAGGTCAGTAAATTAAATTATTTTCTTTAGATAATTATTGATTAGAGCTTTGTCTGTGGAATTGTTCATTAGCATACCTAGATGTTTGGTATCAGAGAACATACATATGACTTTATTGATAGGAATTGTAGGAGATTTGATTTATATTAGCTTAAAATACCTTTTTAAAACAGTAAAAAAATGTTACAAAAACGATAGGTGTTTTGAACATTTAATTAAACTTTTTTAAGAAGTTTATATTCTCGAAATTTCTTCACAATTTTGCTTAAAGCGGTTTAATCGAGTGGATGAAAAATGCGCAATTAAAAATAAAAATTGACGGATCCAAGCGATTTCTCAAAAAACGAACACCTGATTTTTAAATAAATAAATTATTTCATACTTTTGCCACTTACTGTATATTATTTAAAACTTATCTTATGTCAAAATGAATTTAAATAATAATTTTCTAGTCATATTTTTTTAATTGCTAAAAATTCAATAACTAATTTGTAAGACGTATCAAGTTACTCAGAATCTAAATGGAGATTAAATAAGTAAGTTTTATTTAATTTATAAATTTAGTGCTTCTGACTCTGTCAGATTTTATCCACAGGCTATTGACTTACTGAAAACTACGTTTTTATTCTGCTACACCTTTTATATAGTAGAGATTTTTGGTTTCAAATAACAGTACACTTGTAGAATTTTCGTCAACACAATCAAATTTAATTTGATATTTCCTAATCACAATGTCTCTTAATCCGTCCGCATTTTAATGCAAAAATTGGCCAAAGGAATGTTAAAAATTCAAGTTTATAAGGCTTTAACATGCATGAAAACTAATATAAATTACTATAAAAATTATTTTTGGAATTAAAAATTGTTTTACTGAATTTATTATTTTGAACAAAGAAAAGAAAAATGCTACAAATCTTTCTAAAATATTTTTAAATATTTAAAGATTAGTCGTCATTTAATCGTAATAGTGAATTCTGTAGTCATTTTTTTTCTATGGCTATACAAAAGTAATGTCCAATTGTTACTTACAGCATTTTCATTTTGATTTGCCAACACAGAAAGTTTGAAACTGTCACACGACCAACATAAAAAATATTTTTTACGATACTGCGTACGATACGACCACGTCATGAAATCAGTGTCACTGTTATTGAACAATTTCTGTTTGTGAAATGCAATAGTATTAGATTATATCTGATTTTTTGGTTTTGAGAGGTGATAATAACTTTCAGAACACATTTGATATTAAAAACTTTTAGAAACCTTATCTTTGTCGATGCTGGCATAGATAATTTAGCATATTAAAAGCGCGTATTCTTGAAATAGTGTTTCCTACAAATGTAAGTAATTTTAGACATTTAAAAACAGGAAAATCTATATAAACAAAACATCAAGAATTTTATTTTAGATATTAGTTTTGTACCTAAAATTACCACAAATTTGATCATTTTACGGCGAGAAATACGGCAACCTTAAACCATGAAAGTGGCAGACTCGCTTTTTAGTAGAATCATGATGTAATATCATACCGTTCAATAAAAATCATTTTTTATGAAGTACCCTTTTCAAGAGCGATAGCTCCCTTAAGAAGAGTTTGAGAAAAAACTATACTTACTAAGGTTTTCGTTGTAATAGTGAACTTTAGAACCATGTCGTATAATATATCCTTTATCAAACTGATTTTTGTTGTGATGTAGGTATATCATTTTGAACGGCCATTAAAACTTGAACCCTTAATATTTTCGTAAATAGAAGTAATTTTTTTATTCGGTGATCGATTTTAAATAAAAAGGTCTTGTTTGTCAGAGAAAAAAAATTGAACATAGCTATTTATGCAATTTCTACTATTTATACATAGGAGAAAATCGCCAAGTAGATAAAATATAAATTACTAATAAGATCATATAATATGATGCTCCTATGGGAAGGAATATTTAATACAGTGATTTTATCTACTGATTCTTCAAAGAAAAAAAAATCGAGTAATTAAAGTGGAAAAAGGAAAAACTGTGTATTGAACAACCAACGACAGCTGAAAATATGAAAATCAGAATTAGAAATGTTCTTACAACTATCACCCCAGAAATGTTAATGAAAGTTCAAGATTCTTTTCGCCGAAGAATTCACATTTGTATTCAACAAGAAGGTCTTCACTTTGAACATTTTTTTTTTGAAGTTATGTTGTTATTTACTGTTTATTTATTAAACCACTGTGGTTTTTGTGAAGCTTTTTGTAATTCTTGTTCATTTATTTGGGTTACTATTTAATAAATATTTATAATGAAACCTACTCTTTCATGTCCAACTTTACTCTCGAGTGCTTGAAAAAACTAAATGTGATATTATGGAGACCAATTGTATTAAACTAAATAAACATAAGTCATTTTTAATACAAAATCACTTTAATTATTAATTCGTATGAATAAATGCTGCCATCATATTTATTTATTTATTTTTCAATTTAGCTTAAATTATTTGGTTTGCATAAATCCATCATAGTAAAAAGTAATTGTGGATTAGAAGAAAAGTGTTAGAGATAAATACAGATAACTTTATATCGGGTGAAAGGTGATAAAATGTGTTATCTGGTGACGTGAAAAAAATATGTAGGTTCCATTTAAAAAAATCAAGTTATCCATGAATGAAGTTTTCAAAATTAGAGCGACGATGTCAGCCATAACAAACAGAGTTCATAATTGACTTTCTAGCTCTTGGTAGTATTTAGGGTGGTCAATAATTTCCCTCAATCACAGCTTCCTATGTTGCCGCCCACCTCTGATATTCAGCTGTTTCTAAACATTAACTTTTTGACAAAATATCAAATAACGTCCAAACGGTACGTTTTAGGCACCAAGTATGGTACATGAAGTCACACTAAAATTGGCCGAGGAATCCAAATATGTAATAATATATAGGGGCTTCCATTTCAAAAAATGCAACTTTAATATGAATCACCCTGTATATGTCTAAGAATTCCAGTAAAAATATTTTCAGTTTGTAGCTCTTACTACCCCCCACCCCCCAGCAACAGCAGATTTTAAATATATATATATATATATATATATATCGGTATAGCCACAATGTTCTGTCCACACACTATTGGCCCAACCTGTATATATTAAAAAAAAAGTTTTGTTGAAATCGGTCATTACAGGAAAAAATTCTGAAAGAAATAAATCTAGGGGTTGCTTATTCCTGCCCTCCAAAAACCAAACATGATCCAAGGAATAGACACCGCCATAAAATAGCTTTTGACTAGCTGATAATGTGTACTAAAACTGAAATTTCTAAGTGTAATAGTTTTTAAAGAAAAATAAAAAAACTATTTTTTTCCGCCATTTTGAGACTCGAATATCTCAACAGGGAGGACCCAAATTGAAAAATGTTATAAGAAGATCCCCCCCTAAAATGGCTTGTGGAATACACTGGTAAAATATTTGACCATCATTCTGGAACACCCTGTATATCGAAAATGATGACAGACTGTTGCATCATACTGTGTACCGAAGCAGTTAGTAATGTAAAATTTCCAACAAAGCATCATTTAACTATTTTTAAATATTTAAATGTGGTAAATCGCAGATAAATTAAAAATATAACTAATTTGTTGATAAAGCTTAGCCGTTCTAAAAATTAAATTTTTTTCATTATAATTTCTCTACTATTTGTTATTTATTTAAATCTCGTATAGAGAAGACTTTTTTAATTTAGACTTCCTTTGACGAAACTTATTATAATCGGATAGGTAATACAATTAAGAGAAAATATTACTCGATAGATTTTACATTTGTCTGTTACGGTAAAATCTTTCTAAATATTTTTTTCAAAAATACCTATCTAATGAATTGAATTAAATTAAAAGTACCTATCTTACAGTATGTCGTAGGAAGCATGTATCAATTTACAGATTAATGTAATATCTAAATTAATATTACATTAATATCTAAATCTATAATTAATTAATTTGAAAAATTATACAATTTCTGAATGTAAAATTGAGATACTGATTAGGCAATAACTGACTCTATAAAATCAACTCCTGATCTAAGCTCTCTTATCTCTCTAAAATTTCTATTTATTAAATTTTCTATTATTTAGTATCTATATGACAAATGATAATTTAACAAATAACAGAAACTATAAGAAAACGTATCTTTGGAGCCCCTTAACACTTTATGTGAAGCGTATTTGAAAATTTTGTTATACAAGAACAAGGTGTCTCAGTGTGAGCGTAGAAAAAATTACAGACCTATAGATTGAACAAAATAGTAACTACTTAAAACCTAGTAATATATTTATATTGACCCTTACTGAGATTTCTATAAAGCGTTAATTTTAAAGTAACAACTATTCAAGCCTTGAAAATAGATTTGAGGACATGGACTCGCGTAAACCGCTGTGTGACGTCACTGTCTCCTATAGCATGCCGAGTTGCGCTCGCCATCATTTACTTGCTTTGAATCTACGAAGCGTAGGGAGATCGCCGGTGTCCTTAGGATTACAGTTTTTTCTTCATTTGTAAAAAATTCAAATATTGAATGTGTTATTAGAGACACTAAGTAAAAACAATCAAAATTTAGATATTGTATTGCACTCAAATGTACATAATACTCGTATACTTATGTAGTATTTATTCCTGATTTAAAGCTTAAATTCTTATATATATATATATATATATATATATATATATATATATATATATATATATATATATACGTACCTTTAAAACTAAACAACATACCTACGTATTAAGTAAGTACCTTATTAGTCTTTTTAATACCGAGTTTAGATTGCTTAATTTTTAGTTTTACAAGATGGTTCAATAAAAGAAATCAAACTACTGAATTCTAATAAAGCTACTGAAATTAATATGTAATTTAAATTTGAATAATAAAATATATAAACTAAATATCATTTGTCTTAATTATTTTTTTAATTATTGTGTGAAACCAAGGTTTCCTTTTAGTTACAAAACACAACTACTCTTTTACATAAGCCTACAACATAAGCAATGCGTTGTCTTCAGTAAGTATTACGATTTGCTAAGTTGCCAAAGTATTGTAACACAAAATTTCAGTTTCAGTTGACAATGATAGTGAATGATAGATTTATGGGCACTACAAATTGCCGTTTTCCTTCAAAACGGAGCATTTAAACAAAAAATTACATAAGAGATAAAATAATCAAAAAAGAAAATTCTATGTTTGATATTTCAAGAAAGAGCTGCATAGGCGTACTTAAAAGTAATTGGAGGGGATAAAGGGTACTACATCCCTCAGTTACCTCCATTCACCCTTCGATTTTTTATACCAAAATTACATGATAAGTATGCCGGAATAAGATAAAAGTAGGTGCAAAATTTCAAGTGTGTATCTTACAGAACAATAGGATTATTGACAAAAATAGTTTTTAAAAATGTAACTTTAACACCCTGTATATTGAAACAGTGATGCTCAAATAAAAAATGGCATAGGAAAAGTCGCATTACTTTTGTCCATAGAATATGTGGTTAATGGTATGGCCTTCTATTTTGGGACATCTTGTATATGAACAAATAATTATGTATTGTATTTAATTTCGTTTTCTTCTTCAGCATCGGCGAGTTTTAAAAATATTGTTAATTAAGAAAGTCTTCTTCTTTAGGAGTGATTTTGACTTTCATTTAATGATATGCATTTCAGTTAGAAAGGTATAAAAAATCTTTAGGAAATTGGAGTGGGTTGAACTCGCTCCGATAACTTCTGATATAACTGAAGCATGCACAACAATCCGCAGTTCATGACAATCGATGACGCAACCGACAATCGGGAGGATGTCGCGATCAGGTAAACACACATATAATCAAACGGTAGACAGGTGCGATAGAACTAAGCTGAGGAAGCTCGAAGCTCGCGGTCTGTAAATGGATGTTATCAAATAGAGATCGCCAGTGACAAACTTAGTGAAGTGGTATCAGTTTTTGCGTGACTATAATGAACTAGATAGAATCGTTTCCGGAAATATTTGCAAGTAAGTTCGATTTTAATTAATTTTCTTTTATCCACACATATGAAATGTCAGTAGCACAATAATAAAAAAATAATAAACCCATAATAAATCAAATTTAATTTATTTACTTATAAACATTAACATTTATTTATATATTTTATATTTACAGTAATATACATTTATGTTTTTATTTTATCACATTTAACTTCATTTCCGTTAATAACAACCCTTCCATCATTTTCGGAACGTATAATATCTGCCGAAGTTTGGAAAGAATTTAAACAAGTTACGGATGACTCTTCTTGTAAGGAACAGGTATATTTTTTCTTTGTAATATCAATTTTGTGTTTCATTGAGTACTAAGAAATATCAAGTAGTGCGAATATTTTTTATTAAATTTCATTAATTATGATTCCACAAATATGATTGTAATGTGATTATGGATAAAACGTTGTATTGCATTCGTATTTTAACCACTTAAGAATATTGAACGCTTGAACTACGTTTTCGCGTTTTTAAAAACTATAAATCATTCTTTTAGTTTAGTATTTCCACTGTTTTAAATAATACTAACATTTATTTTCTGTCTCTTTAAATATACAGAGTATCCTCGGTTTTTCGTTCTGAACTTTGGAAAAAGATGAAACATGATCAAATAATAGTTGTCTTTCCTACAATATTTTTCTCTATGCACTCCGTCTTTCTGTTGCAAGGCGTTCAACTTTAAAAAAATATATATTTTATTTTGTAACTACCTACTAAGCAAATAAATATTTTTCCTTCAAATTTGGTATGAAATAATCATAATAAAATGTTAACATTTTGAAATGAATAATTTTTTTGAACTAAACCCAGTGACGTAGCTATGGGTCTTCGTCACCCTCGAACCCCTAAACTTGAGCAAATTTACTAAAAAGCTTTGTTTTTCAGTGACTTTTTATATTCAGGGTTATGTTTAATCAATTTGTTTGTTGTGCAGTTAGAGCATCTTTTAATTATAAGTTGTTTAAATATCATCCATGGAAACATGTGGATTGGTCGAAATGGTATAAGCGACTATACGAGGCCAGGCCAGCTCGATCACCCGATTTCAATCCACTAGATTTGTTTTTTTTTTGAGGCTGTTAAAAGAAAATAGTATTAGCTTTGGTGTATAATTGCAAAAATCTAGTATAGTCGCTTGGCCAGCTCGATCACCGGATCTCAATCCATTAGATTTGGTTTTTTTTGAGGCTGTTTAAAGAAAATAGTATTAGCTTTGGTTTATAATAGCAAAAATCTATTACCTACATCGCATTAAAAAAATTAGATTTATGTCACTTTGAACACTATTTAAATTAAATTATGTATAAACTGTTGCTTTTATTTATGTAATTAATTATTGACTACAATTTTTAAAATTGGATAAAAGATAATCCTGATTATAAAAAGTGAAAATAACTGAAAGATAAAGCTGCTTATCGAATTTCCCCAAGAATACTTTTTCATAAAATATAATACAGTTTAAATATTTGAACTGAAAAAATACTTTTCATCATTGAAGTCAGAAGTCAGGTTCTTCAGACGTGAAGAAGACATTCGCCATTTGTTTTTATTTCAAATATGTTATTCACGTGAAAATATTAATATTTTATTATGATTACTGCGTACCAAGTTTAACTAAACAGTATTTATTTGTTTAGTAGATAGACAATAAAATAAAATATTTTTTTTGAATGCCCTGGTATCAAGAAAACGGAGCGTCATAGAGAAAATTTGTATACGAAACACAAATATTATTTTTTCATGTTCAATCTTTCCAAAACTAAGAACGAAAATTCGGGGACACCCTGTATACAATCATGAATTAACTAGTTCATTCGTTAGTCAAGATTTATTCATTTAAACGAAACACTTTTACTCGGCTTATAGTAATTATAATATTATTCCATATAATCAAATAAATCATTTATTTACGTATAAATAAACATACGATTATCGATTATCTTTAACTATTACTTCACTTAATAATAAATAAAAATTAATTTCAGAACGAATTACTTGATTCAGAATATTATAAAATACAGGGTGAATCAAAAGCAGGTTATGTCATGAACTGCCTATTTTTAAAATATACAGGGTGTTAAAGTTGAACTCTAAATAATTGTTTTCTCGTAATATGTCAATTTTTTCGTGTATCAGTTTAAAATTTAATAGAGATAATTTTTACGATTAACCAAATTCTCAAGGGTACTATTGTAAGCAAAGTTTCTTCTGATATGCGCCCATGGACAATTTTTCTTAATGTCGCATAGTAAAATTTCTTTAGAGTATTTTAATACTCTTGATATAATTTTTGTAAAACTGGTCTAAAAACTATGTTTTGATATAAATTAAAATTTTGAAAGCCCTGCAATGTTAGATATAAAATGGCTTTGTACTTAACAACATTTCTGTTTCAAATTCCAAAGAAACGCCAAACGAACAATTTTAAATAATTTACCAAAGTTTTAGATGTCTTAAGTGATTTCATACAGAGGGTTTTTGAACATAGGACTAGCCATATTTACAGACTTACCATTTTTATGCAGATACTTGAAGTGTTTTTCATTTATGTAGTTTTGTTTTCTAAGAAAAAATAAAATAAGTGTTTAATAAACAGATTAGTTAAATAAACTTATCGACTACAATAAACCTGTGATTTAAAATTGTAATTTTAAAGTTTTAATTATTATTATTATTTTTTTTTTGTTTACTAAATGGTCCAAATGTCTTCTAATTGCAAAAAATCTATTGTTTGGAAAAAAATGTTTGCCTAACCAAAAAATCTCACACTAAAAAAAGCAGATAAGTAAAAAATAACAAAAATCACATCACTATCGCGCACTTCCGTATTTTTGACGTTTCGAAAATCTCTCTGTTTTCATTTTCAAAATAGTAATAAAAATATTAAACGTATGTCAAGTTTGACAGTTTAAAATTTGTTTATCTGCTTCCATAGAGATGTTAAATGATGTTTATTTCATTGTTACTTACTTCTTCTTGATACAACTGTAGCCAACAATGATCGATGTTTACTGAACAGTTTGATACACACTTATCTCCGTTCAACAAAATAATCGCGGTCTCTTTTAATTTTCTTTTTGTTACGTTATCTTCCTTCCCTAAAATGTTTGCCGAACCCCATTGAATTAAATGACCGTTTTCCCAAGCATGTTCGTAAATTTTGGATTTTTCAAATTCCAGTCTTTTTATATAATTTTTATGTTCCTCAACTCTAACATTCAAAGGCCGAGACGTTTCTCCAACATAATGTTTATTGCATTCACAAGGTATACTGTAGATGAAATTTTTTGAATTTTGTATCATTTTTTGGATGCGTTTTAGACATTCTTCTTAACTTTTGTGATAATATAGGGATGTATGGAATTTTTATTTTATGATTAGTTTCTTTTGTTTGTCTTAAAGTGTTCGTTTTATCTGTAATATTTTTGAATGTTCTATCAACAAAATTTGGAGGGTATTCATTATTTATTAAAACATTTTTAATAAATTTGAGTTCGTTATTAAAAATGTCATTGTTTGATGAAATTAATTTTGCTCTATCATATAAACATTTAACAACACCTTTCTTAATATCAATCTGATGGTTAGATCTCAAATTTAAATATCTATTTGTGTGAGTTTGTTTTCTATAAACACTTGTTTCTACAGACTTTTCGTGTTTTTTAATTAAAACATCTAAAAAATTTCCAAAGTGAATTTTATTGTTGGTTCTTTATTGTTAATATCATTTAAAAATTTATTTAATTCTTTTTTCAGTGTGAGATTTTTTGGTTAGGCAAACTTAGTTTCAAAAATAACCCTTGACTGGTCCGTTTGGTTTATTTAATTAATCTTTATTTTTTCAGAAGTGTGGCAAAAACCCAATTAAACTAAAGAAAAATTATACCTACACTCTTTTCGGTTGATCAATATTTTCGATCGATTCAGTGAGGGACTGTACTGAATAGTTGTATTCCTTTCTTGACTCCTAATGATTTAGAAAAAATAATTTTTACTTACAATTGAAAATTTTAAGTAAAAACATAAAATTTTCTCTAATTATAAGAGGCCGTGAGTGAGTTTCACTAATATAACGAAATTACATGCATATAAGTATTTTTTAAGGGAAGCATCTTTATATATATGCAAACAAAATTAAATTGTCATATTCTGTCGTCGAAAATACGCAGTTAATGTGATGTTCATTTAAAGTTATCGTCAGTCACGGATTTAATTTGATTCAAGTTCAAATAATTTTTTTTTTTTCAAAATAATATATTTCTGTACAAAATAAATATTATATACTTTTTTACTTTAAATTAAATGGCAACATTTACAGTTAAATTAATATTTTCAGATAAAAACTAAACTAAATAATGTCGACCAATTATGAAAACATAATATGGCCAAATTTTATCGCCGGCAATTAATATGTCAGTTAATTCAAATGTAAGAGTATTTGTCTAAAGTATCAGAAGTAGCAGATAAATGAGTAAATGTATGTTTGATTGAAAATCATTCATATCTCATATTATTATGCAAATCCGAAGCTATTTTTGGCCAAACTGGCCGTAATATTTATATACAGGGTGTCTGTGAAAGGTTGCAGATACTGATGATCAAAAAATTGATTGAGTCAAATATGCCTCATCCAAATGTTGCTGGTTTCAAAAATACAGGGCGTTTAATGCTAGAATTTTAATTTGAAATCTCAATAACTTTGAAACCTGTCGGAGTATTAAACAAAAATTGGCACAATTATGATTTTTGGCACGGCAAATAAGAATTTTGACGATTAATTTTGATGTCACTACTTGAGGGCGCCACTTATGGCATATCACATTTCTTTTAAATGGCAGAACTTTTTTGCAGCTTAGTGTATCCATCTGACTATACTTCAATCGATTTTCCTACCTGTTGTATCTGAAAAAGTATACTTTGTTAGTCGTTAGGAGTAACAGTTTTCGAAATAATCCTATTTGAAATATTCATTGCACCGATTGAAAACTGTTATCGTTTCAGGTAAAGTGCTTTTTCTACTGAAAATACAGCAAAATGTTACTTGAAAAAGTTGTTCAGAACAGTAAACTATGGCGACGTGCAAAAGTTCAAGAAGATCGGCTAGGTTTGATTTTGAAACCATTTTTCAACAAAGCACAAAAATGTTATCAAAGCAGGCCGATCTTTTCGAAATTTTGCACATCTCCATAATTTACCGTTCTGAATAACTTTTTCAAGTAATATTTTGCTGTATTTTCAGTAGAAAAGGCACTTTACCTGAAACGATAACAGTTTTCAATCGCTGCACTGAATATTTCAAATACGATTATTTCAAAAATGGTTATTCCTAACGACTTCAACAAGGTATACCTTTGTCAGATATAACAGGTAAGATTGTGTCAATAGACAGATGGATACACTAAACAGCAAAAAATTATGCTATTTAAACGAAACATGCTGTGCCATAAGTGGTGCCCTCCACTAGTGACGTCAAAATTAGTTAAAAATTCTTATTTGCCGTGCCAAGAAACATAATTGTGGCATTTTTTTTAATACTGGACATATATCAAAGTTATTGAGATATTTCAAAATAAAATTCTAGTATTGAACGTCCTGTATTTTTGAAACCAGCAACATTTTAATAATTTTTGGTATACAGGTTCAGTATCACCATACTGTGGTACGTAAGGGTCTGTTAGTTTTACTGTATTAAGATTTATGTACAATATTTGGGATAAAAACAATACATATTGTAGGGTTTAAAAGAATTTATTTGTGGCATTTCTTAGTTATTTATTTTCGCTTGGGGATTTTGCCACTTGAATAAAAATTAACAAATTAAAAGCATTACATGTATTGCTGTGCATAAATTTACCCTCCTGTGCATATTTTCAAATATATTTTGTAGCTGTTCTTGATGATGTTATTCGATTTCTCGAATAATTGCCACTTCTAATGCTTCGATAGTGTGTATCGCTGTCTTAAATATAGTGTTTTTCAAATGTCCAAACAAAAAATAATCCAACGGAGTTAAATCCGAAGACCTGGCTGGCCACAAGCCTGCACTAATCAGTCGATTGTCATAAAATTGCTCTAAAAATTGAATTGTTGCTCTTCCAGTGTGTGCAGTTACTCCATCTTGCTGAAAGTAACCTACTTGCACCTCGTCACCATGTAACTGTTCTAAAAATTGCTTTAAAATAAGGGTTCGATATCTTTCAGCATTTATAGTTTTGTAGAATACTATAGGCCCTACGTCTTCTTGCTATCGTTGCCCAAACACCAACTTTTACAGGATGTAAACTAGTTTTTACAAATGTATGAGGATTTTCTGCAGCCCAGGTTCTATAATGTTGGCTATTCACATAACCAGATAAATTAAACCATGCTTCGTGAGTGAAAAATAATAAGTTCCATAAGTTATGATTCATGTTTTCTTGAAACCATTCACAATAACGTAATCGTCTTCCATAGTCAATGGGAAGTAATTCTTGCACAACAGTTACCTTGTATGGGTGTAAATGCAACCTTTTTTTTAAAGTCTTGTGACATGTTCCAACTGAAAGTCCTAAAATGAATATTTACATCAAATTAATAAAAAAAATTACCTGACTGAGCAGACAATTTTGATATAGATTTTGATATGGGACTTTTAGTTATTCGTTGCTGTCCTGTATATTATCAACGACATCTACTGTTAGTACAGTTGGCCTGCCTGTAGATTTTCCTTTGCAAATGCATTGTTTATTTTCAAATCGTTTGACGATAGTACACTTTCGGTATGAGAATGTGTCATATTCAATGTTTGCTCAATGCAAGATTGTAAAGAGTATGTCCACAACCCTCTTCACTTCTAGACCCACTGCGAAAATGAGCCATTAAACTAAAGGCATCTGGCTCAACAGTAAAAGGCATACTGTTCTGAACTGAAATAACCTTATTTATTTTTTTTTTGTTAGAACTTACCAGTAATACGACGAAGTACCAAAATTTAGCTATGAAAACAACTGATTAGTTTGAAATATGTTTGATTTATTAATGAGGCAAAGGAAAACAATAAGACACTAGAAAATCGCACGAATAAAATAAATCAACAACGGCGCGTGAAATAGCGGGAAGACGAACGCTACTGAAATATACAGAAATACCACTTTTGCGTCGCACGTCCTAATGATTGGTTTACAATGAACAATGCGAAACGGTTGTGTCACGCGCGAGATGGTGCGATCGCCGATTGGTTGAATAAAATGTCAAGAATTCTGTTTTAATGTAACCTTGGTCTTATTATTTTAGTAACTTAACT
This sequence comes from Monochamus alternatus, assembly GCA_037114965.1. Taxonomy (NCBI): domain Eukaryota; kingdom Metazoa; phylum Arthropoda; class Insecta; order Coleoptera; family Cerambycidae; genus Monochamus; species Monochamus alternatus. The sequence goes on from CM073431.1 coordinate 77,722,975, forward strand.
TATAAAGTTGCAAGAATTTAATTGCCCAAGGAAATAAAATAACCGTTTTAAACAAAATTACTGGTCACGTGGCTTGTAATCATTACTGGGGAAATAATCAGAAGTCATAAAATGAACAGAGTATATCTGTGGATGTGTATTGATTAATTTGATATATATATATATATATATATATATATATATATATATATATATATATATATATATATATATATATATATATATATATATATATTGTTCAACTGTTAAAAAAGATTACTTAATTATTACTTATTATTATTAAATTAAGATCCACGCTATCGTGGAAAATGGTCATGTCACTTTTGACATTGGCATTAACTACAGACAAAAATGTATTGAAAAATAATAAACCTACTGTAGCAAATAATTTAGACAGTTGAACAAAAAATATGGTTTATTCACAATCGGTTAATAATACAGACATTTCTTACCATTAAAATGGTAGGGAAATGACTCACTACTTACCTTCACTTACACGCTAGCCGAAAAAGTACTTATCGGTTAGAAGCATGTGTCACTTTTCCGAAGTATGTCAATGTTATGTAAGCTGTTTAAAAAAATATAAGTTAATACAAACAATTGGTATTTATTTTATTAAAATATAACATAAAGAAACATTAAGAACCAAAACTAATTTGAATTATTGTAAATATTAATTGTAGCATTTGAATTCTCATTACTGTGAATCGTTAATGTAAGCCCATGTTATTGCTTTACATTGTATTGGGTTTCGGTTGACAGAGAGGCCGACATTCTCGGATTTTCTGTACCGACCATGTAACGAGTTCCCCACATATCCTTTGGCTACGGCGCTGGATTTCCATCCTCCTCATTTTTTTAACTGCAGGATGTCTCCACCTGTATTTGCTAGCAATCTAGCTGAAGTAAGTCCAAAAATCCGTAAACCTGTGAGTTTTTTCTAATTTTTAAAAAGCCGCTATTTTTTGGGAAAACCTCCAATAGCATTGTGGCCACAAGGCTGATTTGTAATTTTGCCATTTCTTATTTGTAAAAAAAACGATTGGAACCAATGGTCCTGTGAAGAACATAGTATTGCTTTATTATTTTTATCCATTCCGATTTTGTAATTGCAAATGTTCGAGAAGTGTAGATTTTTGTTACAGGAATAACTATCATTATGCTCTTTTCTAAAATTTCCAGATCACCCATATTCATATTTATTTAGGAGTTCATCGCATCTGCAGGCGCCAGATATGTCAATAATTAAAGCAACCTAAACGTAAAATCTACCATTAAACACATAATTGATATGAATTAAATAGTATAAATATTACCTTTTGAACATGATATTCCTCTGGAGCCTTATTTAAGAAGGTACTGATGTTTTCTTCGAAGAGAACATTGGATTTTTTATGTTTATATCCAGCAGTCTGCCTTTTCAAAAATTCTCGCAATTTGGAATACTGGTGTCGATTTTTTGCTTGATATTAAGTACAACTCGCAACATCGAATATCGAAACCATAATCTTGAAGCTTTACTTTCTTTACTCATTTCAACAAAATATGCAAGCAATATCGTTTCTGAAGTATGCTGCACACTCTTAATTGCGCACCATTTAATGTAAGACGAAAAATATTTCCCATACCTTTCTTTGCTTTTCTCCGGAATTATTCCATGAAGCGTAGTGTCCGCAGCTTCTCGGACTTCCGGAGAAGTACAGGTTAATTCAAAATCAGACATTATGTACTTCTTTAAGCAAAAAAAAAAAAATGTCGTAACGGAAAGAATATTTTTTAACTTAATTGTCAAGACCAATAAACTAGTAATATTGCCTAGCTTTTAGCTCTAACAAAGCCTGGTCTGTAATGATCTACTTCCCCGCTAAGTATGTTATATATATTATATGAAAACACTTATTTTTCGCACTTAATATAAAAATAACTATTTCAAATCAATACTTAAACCCCATTTCCGATTGTTACTGACCGCTGGCGTTCTCGATTCATTAAGAACTCCCAAATCAACGCGATGTCGACTTCCTTCAACGCTGGATAGTACCAGGAGCGGGAATTATGGGTTGATTTGCTTCTCTTTTAAAAGGACGAGTTAAAAAATTTTGATTTCGATTTTCTATCTTTATTAGGCGTTTCGAGCACGTAGTTAAAATGAATGACTTTATAAATAAATCACCCTGTATAAATTTTAAGCTACTCTACTAAATAATTTGTGCGCCGTTTTTCCAAGTATTTGTCTATTTCGTCGGTTACAGTAGAAGTACTTTGTTATGCCAACACACACACACACAGTCACACCGTATTTATTAACAATTCTTGATCTGAATAAGGCATTTTCTCAGTCGACTAAATCACTCGTCGTCGTTAACAACACTGAGGCTTGAATTAGTTTATTTGTAAATAATTGAATAAAGTGATGAAAAGTCAGTTGTAAGACACAGGTGTAGATCCATATACAAATTATTTAAAAAAATTAAAATGTGACATTTAATTCTAATTTTTTTACCGTTGAGAAAATATTTACCACAATTTGAAGATTTTTTCGTACAAAATATTGATTACATTTTTATTCAACTTGTACCTATACAGGACTTTTCAAAAAGACAAGCCAATATTACTAGGGCCCCTCTTCAATGTTCTGTCATGAATAACACTTTGAAAAAAGCCAACAGATTTGATTAAAATGATATATGAACGGAATATTCTGGGCGCTTAAAATAATTTTAAAATATATTTTTTTACAACAGTCTTTTGCATTTTCCTCGAAAACAAGCATTTTGTTTATGCAAAATGAGATTGTTCGTAATATCACGAAACTCAAGATAGGAGGAACCAAACTTAAACTATTAGAGAATAAAATGTCAGTGGAAAATCTAGCAGCTAGCGCCCTCTACTTTAAACAAAAAAAAACTAATTACACCAGCGTGTTCGGTACCACCAAAAACGTACATAATATGTCAAATTATAATCAAATTGGTGTTCATAGAAATTACATCCAAAATTATCTTACACACCCTGTATTTAAAAAATGAGCTCTAGAACATACGTGTATTAAGCATACCCCCACTTATATTTCAATATTCTACACCTAGGCCAAAGCTGTATATGCTACTATTGCCTGACTATTCATGATCATGACACTGTATATTCTACCGTTGTTGCATTAAGTTCATTAAGTTACCACATTTTTTTCATCAAACCCAATATGATAACATTTACATTTACTAACGAAAATTCATAATAAACATAAACTAATAATTATAACCAATGCCAACAAAAAAAAAGAAGAATATAAAACAACTTTGCTTGTTTATATAAAAAAAAAACATCCATTATAGTAAATTACTTATTACAACTATCTTATAAGTATCTATCAGTAATCTAGTGAATAAAATATAAAGTAATAAAGGAAACTTTAATGCTACTTCTGTAATAAAATATGATACATATTATTTAATGGCATATAAAACGTAAATTACGTTTAGACAGCTTTCTACATGTATGCAGAATGTTTCATAAATTTTATTAGACTTTTGCCTAACATTTTGAAACTTCTATTACTAAATTAAAACGGTTTGATTTGATCTTAACAATAAAATACATTTAATACTACTAATTCCTGTACTGTTAAAAATCAAAATCATTTATATTTAAAACATAATATGTAAAAAAATATTGAACAGAAAAGAAATATTGGCTCTTATTGTAATTAAGACATAAAAGTTGAATCTATTTTACATATTAAAATAGTTACTATTTATGATATAAGTGCCAAAAGTGACATTTTATTTTGAGAGAATCCCCTTTGAACAAAATAAAATCACTTTTAACGCATATATCATACACTATTTTGTAACAATTATATTGCTGCTCGCAAAATGGTCAATATCATTTTGAAATCCAATGGTCCATGAAGTTTATTGTTGCTAAGGTAATAAAAGTTCGATTGTTTGATAACAAACAGCTTCAAATCTGGGGACATGGAAAGTGATCAAAACAATTATTTTCTCCCGGCGGTAATCGAAGAAGCTGTTAATAAAAACAGTATCGAGTTATTGCTTAGTCAGTCAAAGCAAAAGTATGAGTTTTCGTACAATCATTTCTTGAGCTGGTGTAATCTGAAAAATGTTAGTGGCAAGTTCAGTGAAAAAGTGTTTTTGGAATACTAGGACGAAAAATGCAAAATATAGAAATCGTCAAAGCTTTGATTGGTTACCCCATGTTGAAGGCGATGATGAACATAAAAAAACAGGACATATGCAAATATTACAATCTTGTTACTTTCTTAAAGCGAAAGAGAGAAGGATATCGACCGAAAAAATCGGAAGCATTGACCAGGGAAAAATTGAAAAATTTCTCGCAGAAGCGCAAGATGGAACATATGTCATGCAGAAGGTTGCCGCAATTTTCGGTGTAATTTGGAGCCGCTCGTCGCGAAGAACTGTGCATCTTGACATTCAATAACATCGGAGATTTTTGAACTTTACTAGTTGTGCATATACAAAACAAAAAGACTAATGTACAACGAACTTTAATTTGAACTGTTATAAAAAGTATACAGCCCTTCGTCCATCGAACACTAATCATTCAAGAATTTGGGTTTCGATTCTCACATTTACACTGGACGTTACTTTTGGCGATTTTTGGTCAGTTTTCTGGTAGATTCTGGTGTTAATTTTACTACAAGAGACACGGTGGACCGTGAAGTCCAGTACAGTGATGGAGGGTTACATAGAAGATCATAACGGGTCAAACATTATTCAGAACTACAGCGGATAAAATTGTTCCATACCCTAATACTAGTTTCACAGAAATAATTACTACTACATTAACTAATAAGATTTGCCATGGAATTACTTATTCTAATTGTGGTTTCTCTAACTGTACTTTTAATTAAGCAAACAAATATTTCTTTGATTTTAAATTTCATAATTGTTTTCTATTTTCACAACAGTGTTAAAAGTAAATCTCGCCATTTACAGTTATGCGCCTTAAAATTACATTTTAGACATTGGCAGCCTGCGTTAAAAAATATTTTTTACTAATGTTTTTAGAAAAACAAATTTTATTTAGTTTGCTTTAGCTCAGATAGTCGTTTTTAACTTTCTGAAATATTAACAGTTTAAAACAGTTTTCGCATTGGATCGTACTATCTTAAATATGTGATAAAACTGCAAAAATAACTTAAATGCATTTATAGTGAACATGCACATGGCAGTTAATTGTAAAATAATTTGTAGTAACGAAATATAAATTTTTAAATGGTAAACATTTCTTCAATATATGGCAAAGTGAATATTTTTACTGTAATATTGAGTACAGAGTCAACCTTTACACTGCTAGGCTACTATACTCCTTAGCGCTTGTAGTATTAACGTTTTTACGATTTTTACGAACTGTCAAAAATGGCTTACGTGTACAACAACTCGGAGCTGATGGATACTGTTTTAATTTATGATGAAGTAAGACCAAATTCTTTAGCAGCTTCTTTTCTGTATGCAGAATCATTTCCCGGTAGACATGAGCCAAATTCAGCTACTTTTACCACGGTGGTGCAACGCGGGCGTGACACAGGATGTTTACAACCGAATCATGGAAGCAGTAGAGGTCCAGCGCGCCCGCGGTGTATTGCAGCAGCTGAGGCACTCATTTTAGAGATTGTTGAAGAGAATCCCCAAATAAGTACCAGGCAAATCGCTCAACAGGTACCAAGAAATATCCCAATCAACAGTGTGGTGTATCATGCACGAAGCTCAATTATACTCATACCATGTACAGCGTTTTCAAGCATTAATACCAAGAGATTCCCTTACGAATTAGGTTTTGTGAATGGTTGCTACAACAAAATGCTTACAATCCCAAATTTACAGTTGACGTGTTAGTTACATATGAAGATATTAAGCTATTTTTACATAGATTTTCCAACAACGCTTTTCCTTAAATGTTTGGGTAAGGATTATCGACGATCTCGAGTTGCATCGAAATGATCTACCTGGAGTTCTGGAAGATGTGTCCTTAGCTATCTGACTCCGAATATGGTTGTTGCACGAAGAAACGTTCGCGAGTACCTTTATAAAGTCCAAGGGGTACAATGAATTTAACGAGGAGGACCGGCTACGATCTCTTGACTTAAATTCTTTAGATATCTTGTTGTAGGGATATAGATAATTTATTAAAATTAAGCGTATCGCACCGAACTGGACACATTTTTTTGTGGATAAGTTCTAAATCACTCTGTATAATCCTAAGTAAAAGCGATAACCTACTAACACTGTATTTTACTACAGGAATATTATTTTAGAGAGTTTCTCAGTGGATAAATACATCTTACAACTCCTTTAAAATAAATCAAAAAATATTCCCTTGTATCGCAATGTTTTGGTTGTATTTATTCCTTGAAATAAAATTTGAAGGTTATAAACGATAACGATTCATTATTTTATTTTTAGACCTCAAATACTAATCAATATTTGTATACTAGTAAAAAAAAGCATTGTTAGAAAACCTTACAGGAGTCATATCTTCAAAATTAACCAAATTGGTATATATCTAGGATGTTATTCATAGTTATTTAACAGCAATATTATCGTGCGATAATTGCCATATTTCTAAATCATGACTAGTTAATAAATGAAACTACTACTATCGATTGATTAGTACGAATGAATATTTCAACAGACCAGCTCATTTGTGTTATTATATTATTGTATATTTTAACAATCGCCCCTTGCAGTTGCACGTCTGCATCGAACAATGACTTAATTTTATGTAACGGAGAATTTATATTATGTAAGTAGTGACACAATGAAAAGGATGTTGGATTTTATGCATTTTTGTCTATAGTGTGTATTCAGTTTAGAAGGTACGGATTATACCACTATTGTATCAACAGTAAATCAAATTACTCAAATGGAACCATGAAAATGCATACACTATTTGTTTCATAGAATAGACATGGCCAAGTATGCGTACTCCATATTAATTTTCATTTTGAACGAGTTTTGTTTATCAAATACGTTTATCTAGTTCATTGCAAACTATTTTTAGTTTCTTGTCATTGTTCTTGATACTATTTTAGTATTTTGTATTGAAAGTAGTGTCATGATGTGTAGTATTTCTTTCAAAATATCTGCGTTAAGTAGATGATTAATTTCATGTTGTGGGAAACTATAACTTTTAAAATATGTAGGTGTGTTGTGAATTTATACCAGAGTTCATTAAATTTTGGAGTAATTGTTAGGAATCACTCTAATGTAACGAAAACAAAACTAATGAGATACCAAATCAATCCATTTAAGTTAGGGGTCATTAATGAGTACAAAATAGTGGAGGATATGAGCCTTTTGTCTTCCAAATTAAAGTTTCCTGTTTCTCAAGTCATCATAATGCTATTCTAACCTTGTTGTTGTAATTCCCTCACCTTTAGTAGTTTCCTGCAACCTTACGATTAGGATTTTCCAAGAACTTAATTTAGAAATATTTTTGAAGGTAAGTAGTAGGTATGCCAGAAAACCATATACTGTTACCAGGACGCGTTAAACAAATATAAAAGGAAAAGAATTGGAAAATTAAAAACAAAGTTTTTAAACAATTCACGTCAACAATTTAATCTTCGACGATCTTGTTATGACACAATCAAATATCACTTCTCTGTAATTTTGCTAAGATACTTGAGATTTTTATATATTTTTAGGTATTAATAATATTGTGTGAAACTAACTACTCAGTGGACAAAAGCCCCAACCTGCGTTGAATTACACCCACAATATCTACCCATATATTCCTTATTATTAGCTTTTGTAACATTTTTTTACTGATAAAAACTTTTACATAAAAGGTGAACATTTTTCAAGTAGGTATTGTCTTATTTAATTCATTGACAGGATGTCACTTTTTTGTCATTGTCGATATTTAACTTCAAATAATTTTAATTTTTATAATAATTTTTATAGTCAGATATTTGATTCAACTTAAAGGAGACCACCTGAAGAAGCAATCCTAAAAATGCAGAAATAGGTCAGATCTCATCTATTGTGGTTGAATTTGTCGTGTTCCCACTGCCAAAAAAGTGAAGTTAGATTTTTATAGAGTGAGTAAATTAGATTATTTTTTTTAGATAATTATTAAATAGAGATTTGTCTGTGGAATTGTTCATTAGCATACCTAGATGTTTGGTATCAGAGAACATACATATGACTTCATTGATAGGAATTGTAGGAGATTTGATTTATATTAGCTTAAAATACCTTTCTAAAACAGTAAAAAAATGTTACAAAAGCTAATAATAAGGAATATATGGGTAGATATTGTGGGTGTAATTCAACGCAGGTTGGGGCTTTTGCCCACTGAGTAGTTAGTTTCACACAATATTATTAATACCTAAAAATATATAAAAAGAATCTGACTATATTTACTCAAAGAGTTTCATATGTATTAGATAATCAGGGACAGGTGGATACTCTGTATAATGATTTTGCTAAAGCCTTTGACCGTATAGATACTTATTACTAACGAAATTATCTAACTTTGAGTTTAGCAAAAACTTGTTGCAATATTTTAGATCATATTTAACAAACAGACAACAATTTGTCATAATGACCATAGATCGGTAGTATACATAGCATCATCTGGAGTTCCGCAGGGATCCAACCTAGGTCCCTTACTATTTTTAATATTTATTAACGATCTGTGTGGTGAGTTACAGTGTGAATCGCTTTTGTTTGCTGATGACCTAAAAATATTTAAATCAATATCTACAAGAAATGATTGTATACAACTGCAAGATGAGCTTGACTGAATTGCAGATTTCTGTACTATGAACAAGGTTGATATTAATATTGGCAAATGCCAATAACGTCGTTTACAAGAAAAAAAACAATATATCAATTATAATTATAATATTAACAATACGGCTCTGGAAAGAACATTGACAATAAAGGATTTGGGTGTTCTATTTGATACGGAGTTGAATTTTGTGGAACATATGCAACTAAAATGTAAGGAGACAGTAAAAATGTTAGGTTTTATTATTAGAAACTGCAAAGATTTTACCAATCAATCATGTTTGAAATCGCTATATTACGCATATGTGCGATCCAAGATTGAATATGGGTCAATAAATTGGTCTCCTTTTTATGGTACCCATAAACAAACAATTGAGCAGGTTCAAAGGAAATTTTTGAAGTTCTTATCTTTTAGAGCGACAGGCATGTATCCGGAAAGAGGAATTCAGAATAGTCTTCTTTTAAGCAAATTTGACAGTTTAGAGTTTAGAAGAGTTTATGCATTCCTTATATTTTTATATAAACTGTGGCACCACAAAATTGATTGTCCGGAATTGCTGGCTCAATTGAGTTTATATGTTCCAAGGATTCACTCTAGGCAAAATGTAACATTTTACTGTAAACGTTGTAATGCTAATATACTGCTGAAGTCGCCTATCTACTGCATGTGCAACTATTTAAATGAGTTAAATCCATATTTTGATATTCATTTTTCAAGTCAATCTGAATTGTTGCATTGTGCTAGGCAGGTATTTAATATATAATTATGGTAGAAGATTTAAGTAGTTCCTTTTTTGTAGCTAAGCTGTAGACATATCTATATATGTTAGTTCGTAGGCTCGTAACGCGAGCAGAAGTAAGAAGACCTGAAGATGGTAAATGAGATTTTACCGAAACGTTGGTTCTTTTGAAGCATGTAGATTCATCGCGGAAAGGAACCCGGAGAAATTTTACAACCATATTTTACAAGGATATAATTTGGACTGACGAGTTAACATTTACTAGAGATGGCACATTTAATTGTTATAATGACCATACGTGGGCAGCTGTGAATGTATGGATGGAGATAATTGGAAATTACGTTGTTAGACCAATTATACTAGAAAATAAATTAAATGCAGAGGCATTTCTTGATCTTCTTCAGCACGAACGGCATACTATATTAGAAGAGGTTCTTTTAAATTTTCAGATTAATTCCTGGCTTCAAATGGATGGTTGACCTACACATAGCAGCAGGTATGGCTAAACGAGCATTATGAAGATAGATGGATAGGACGCTTTGGTACAGTTAGGTGGCCTCCTCTTTTGGTGGGGTAGATTAAAATATTTGGTATTTGAAGTACCAATTGAAACTCGAGAACAGCTCGAACAAAGGATAGGAAGGACAGTCTTAAAATAAAAATAAAGTACTGTAAAGTTCCTGTATTTTCGATTTTTACGGTTTTATTTCCTATGCGCTTGATATTGTTACCAAAAAAGTAGCAAACTCAAAAGTTGATATATCGTTGAAAAGCTTACTAAATACAGTAATTTAATTAGTAATTTTTGGCGATGTAATGAAGTAATATATATATATATATATATATATATATATATATATAGTGTGCTAATATTTGTATGTGTGCATATGTGGATATTATTTATTATTTTTGTTTTTTAAATTTTTTGCACACACTTTATTTCTTTGTTTAACTGTATTTTCATAGGTTTGTGCTTCCATTAGAGCTAATTATATCTGAAACTAGTTTATTGTATTCTAGCTAGTCCTGTAATTGGGTTTGCACCTGTTGGGCTAATAAAGTGTATTATTATTATTATGACACATTTAGCATTCTCATTTGGATGTCATTCTGTCATAATAACACTTAGGAATTCATAGCAACATGAAAATTTTCAAGTAGAAAATAAACATGAACCACCAGTCACCACTTTTACTTGTTATTATTAACTGCAAAAAATTCCACAGCGTTTATTTATTGTAATCATTAAATGATAAGTCGGCCGTATTATTAGAAAGTAAGTTTATTTCCCGAGTGCTTGAACATGATGAAGAGCCATCAATGCCTCAAACGTTACCTAAAATTTGAAAAGCCACTTTCTTCTTATTTTCTTTGGAATTTTCCATATAACTTTTTGCCACTGTGTTTGAACACCAACCACCATGCCTCTTAACAGTTTGTTAATAAATCGACTCCTGAATCTGCAAGCAACAACGCCTCGTGATTTAACTTTTACGTGTTTCAATATAGTGTTTATCTCGAACTAATTTCATTAATAACTATATGAATTCGACATTTACTAACCTTGAACTCATAAACCCACTGTGAAGTTTATGTGTACCCAACTTAAATTTGTCAGTTATTCATAAACAAAATTGCTTAAACTAACGTTCTTAAGATATAAGCCAAGTAAACATTAGTTAAAACTGATCTTAAAAAAGTGTTTTAATTGAAAGTAAACTGGAACGTATAGAATAATTTAAAGAAAATATCTTTAGATTTGATTGCGGAAATACCTCAAAAAAATAGCAGGTCATAAAATATCTGAATTGTCAACATATCTACACGTTACTAAATACATTGTAAGAGAGATGTATCAGCAATAAAAATAAGAATTACACCGCATTAAACTATAAAACAAATTGCTTCCATGATTTTTCAAATGCATTTTCCAGTTATAATGGCATGTTTGAGTAAGTTTATTGATGACTAAAAGATTGGTTCATACCAATAACGCCCACAAAAGTTGACAATCATATCGATTTATAAATTTAACAAAGATATGTACATACATTTATATAAAAAGCACACAACAATTCTGTAGTAAAGAAGTTATAGCAACTATCAAAGGAGTCTTGTATTCCATTGTGTTCTTGACACGTCAGTATGTTGAATTTTCTCTGTTTTTTGTATGATGTAAACATGAATAACAATGAAAACAAATATAGAGTTACTGTAAACACCATATTAAAAAGATATCTAATAATGGAGTTTCTTAGAAATATGTAAAACATTTTTCTTTTCAGAGATATTATGTTTTACAGATTTCTGATAAAACATTCCTAAAAAGTACTGAAGTACAAGGTACAGTACAGAAATCAAAGGATAGAGCTTCAAAAAATGATTATTATATGGGTGCCCCCCTTCATTATTTGGGAACTTTGGGAAATGAAAAAAATGGGTATAAAGAAATAATAGGAGGTTTCTTATAACATTGATCTCTATGATTCTCTTTAAAAGAGTCGTTTTTCCAGAAAGTGGTTTTTAGCACTTAAGTAGGTAGTAGTAGGGTAGGTTAAGTAGGTTAAGTAGGTCAAAGACTGCCATGAAAGTGAAAACAAATACCAATCGGTCAAAGAACATATATACTATAAGTTTCATCCTTTAAATTGCGGCTATAGTAAAAATTATTAACTTATAAAAATGTAATGAATTATGAATACTAAATTGCAAAACACAAATTATAAAACGTTAATCTAAATTAAATTTTAATTTTCTCCACTATACGTCCTTGCAGGTAAACACTTTTTCCCAATCATCTCATATTTAAAAGAACTCATTTTTTCATCCTATATCATTTCCCAATGTTACAGGCACAGTCTGTATTTTCAAAATGCCTACCACAAATCTGACAAACGTCAAGATAAACATTAACAAACTGAAGGCTAGAAGCCAATGATTGACCTTAACCTTACAAGATTTGTTCCGACAAAGGGTAAAATAAATTACTTTTCAGTTTGAAATTGTATAGGGAGCCAGATTTTTTTTTGTATAAACCAGTGTGTTAATGAAAATATGTGGTCGATGAACCGGACACAGAAACATTTTTAATTATATAAAAACGATGTTCATTTGCATAGAAATCATATTTCTCCACCTAGCTATTGTTCTAAGTGTTAAAATAAATCAGATCCTTATACTGAAATCATATCTATATTCTATCTAATCATCGAACTATTTGTTATACATATATATTATATCATATACCAAAATCTATTCAATGGTACACCGATTGAAATATTTCCTTTGTAATTTTGATTTGTTCAGTTCGATTTCTATTTAGTTTAGTTGTAGACACATAATTTAGTACGTTTATTAGTAAAAATATAATATTGTACTAATCTACAATTTTATGGATGAAGTTACATGAGTTTTCCAGTTTCTATTTCCCACGATATTATTTCTGCTAATGTTATGAATGTTAAGGTGGCTATACACGAGCCAACTTGTCCAAAGGTCAAACTTTAGCCACTAAGACAGAAGGCTACATCTGTACGCTCAGCTATGGCATACCTGTTACTTTTTAATCGCTGGGTTTTGTTTAGTTTTATGTTAACGTAATATTGTACACATGATCTCAAAATATGATCTTGCTTTAGTAGGAGTGACAGTTACTATGATCTATAAAACATTAAAGATAAACATAGCTAAATGGGTGAAAAATCTATTCTTATATGCACTTAATAAATGAATTACTACTACAAAAAGAAGATACTGCGTCTACTGTCTTTAATTTTTCCACCAACATATCGTAGGCAGTTAACATCAAAGATTTGAAGAGACCACGTTCTGACATTGTGAAGTCCGTATCAGAAGGCTACGAAATACGTTAACCAGGCTGGTTTCTGTCGTTCTAACTTTCGGCCTGTACCTATTCCTTATATGTATGAGGAATGGGTACAGGTTCGATTTGCATGAGAGAAGGCAAATCGGCTCGCAAAATTTCAAGCTCTGACAGCTTTTTGGGATAGCGAGAGTTCAGGATCGGTCTTCTGGCCAATACAACCACTAACTTTATGGTTTTCCGACTAGTTTGCTAAGAGGAAGGCCTGCCTTCAGTAGGAAATATGACAGATATTTTTTGTATTCTACAAACAAGGAAAATGTACTTCCCAGCATGTCAGAGTTAATACTTTTGGAAGCATTCCAGTAATGATTGCAACAAAGCTTAGAAAATCCCGACATTAGAGAGCCCTCAGCCACCATTCCAGTTGATGGCGGTGCATGAGGACTGGATATCTTCTTCCACAGCAGAAGGTCATCTTGAGAATCCTTTAAAAAATAAAAAACAGATAGCAAAGAAGATCATAGGATCAAATATGGATTAAATGTTTGAAAATTCGGAATTTAAATAGATCCGTCACATCTGGTATACAAATTTCTAATAGTAATAAGTGTATTATATTATTTATACAATGACCACAATCACGTGACATATTACGTAAGAACGGATAATACAAATTACATATATAACTTATGTACATTGGAAGAAGAGGGAAGAGGCGATAGTTAATCCCCCCATTCCACCACATACGCTTCAATTTTTTAACTCAAAATTGCTCAAAAGTATACCGGTATTGGTTTATAAATATGTACAAAATTTTAACTTAATGTGTTCTAAATCAATGGAGTTATTAATAAAAATCCTTTTTAAAATTTTCACTTTATAGTTTGTGGCCATCCAAATTAAAAATGTTCTTATATTTTTTGCCAAGTAATACGTATTTGGATAACAAATCACCTACTACCCACCTACTAGTTTATGACATTCTATAGGTGTATTAATAAAATACCAATTTGTGTCATTATAAGAAAGACATTAAAATTGCTTTGTATAATGAAAGAGCTACTACCATGGAAACCGGAAATTACTCTTGTGAAATTGTCTTTTTCTCGTAATGTATTATAGATCTCATGAGACTGCTATAATTACTGCGATATACTAATTTGATATAACAACTGTTATTGTCTCACCGTAGGACAATGAATAACGAGCTCCATATGTATGTTTATTTAATCAATCAAACGGTATAATGAGGAGAATATATTTTAGAAGGAATTTCATGCTTTTAAATCATACAATATTCCAAATTGAAAGAAATAAAAAGCTTTTGAAGAAGAATCTTAAAACTTGATTTTTATTATTAAAAGCAATCAGACGATTTATTGACGGTAAAAATACAGGATGTCCGGAAATGATACGTAAATATTTCGGGGGTCGTTCTAAATGAAAAAAGTTCTTTAACATTTTTTCGAAAACTGGTAACTCAATATTAGTGAAGTTACAAAGCGACAATTTTTTTCAGTCAATTTTCTCTAATCACCAGTACTTTTCAGTATTACGTTCTTAAATTTGACGGATGTCCTTCAATGCCAAAGGTCCTAAACTGTCTTTGGTCTTAGAATAATGACTTAGAATTTATTTTTATGCACTTTTTGATAAATTTGGATTGCATCAGAACATTGTAATATTTTAAAAATACCATTTTTATACCATAACTTTAGCTGTTTAGCTAGTATAGGGGATTGTCAAATGTCAAACAATGGCAACAAACTGCGTTTATCGGACTGAAAAAATAAAAACTTAACTTTATACACATTAAATAAGAATTAAATAATGTTGGGGAGATCTATGAAGTCAACTGAAGTAAAAATTTACATTGTAATTACTTCACATTTAAGACAAAATATACAAAAAGAATGCAAAACATTACCCAGATGTTTTTTTCATACGGCATACTGTCTCAACACAGTGTGTTAATTTATGTATATAAATATAACAATTTTTTTATACAGTTTTCAGTAACAAAAGAATTCGGAAAATGTCAAATTTTTAGTCTTTTTCCAGAATATTACAAGCCAACTCGCCTTATTTTCAATCTCTTTGTTATAAAAATATTAGGCTCAGGCTTCTTCAGTAGTTGCATCTTTGTTAAACTTCAATAATTACAAAGTAGGCACAATATATTGTTGTTTTCGATGAAGGAACAAACTAGATATAGAAATAAATAAAACATACACTATTACAAGATGTAATATTAATTATTCTTCCGCGAATTACATCAAACTAAAGCAATAACATTTGAAATTGGTTTCGCTTTTACGTAAATTCAAATTGTCAAGGTCAGTTGTTTAATAAATTTGTATCTCAACCAATTAAAATTCGTATTACGAACATATTTACCAACATTCTTCTATAATCGTGATATAGGATTATATGTCGCAATAATTTGCAATTAGCTGCTAAAATCCATTTTAAAATCAGTACAAATTCATGGTAACATTGCAGATTGTGTAAGATTTATTATCAGTAGTTTCGTCTATCTATAATTTATTGCCCAATTTTATAAAACGTAAACTAATTGTTCCATAAAAATTAGAGCCCTGTAATTATAGTCCAGTAACCTTATTACCTGCAAGGGAGGAGGGGGGGGGTGGAAGATCTTGCGTCAGATCCAGTAGTTTTGATTTTTTCCTGAGTTATTTATGATGTTGGTTCAATAAATATTCAACTAAGTTTTCGACTTCGAGCACTAAACGCAACATTGTGAAAAAAACACGAAACTTTCTAACCTTCTTCAGTTTTTGGCGAAGCACTAGTTAGTCGATTACAGCAAGGTATGTTTTCAAAATAGAGTAAATACTTTCCGAAATATAGCTTTCCAAAAAGCTGCAGGAATTTAGATCCTGCAGATAATTTTATTTTAATTGATTTTCTAATCAACAAAATAAATGTTCTTTGTTTTCATCTACTTTCAACAATATGATATTTTGGTCTAATCAGTTATTATCTATAGAAGTTATAAGAAGTTTTGTTATACAGTGTGTCCCACTTAAGAATGATCGGTCCATAACTTTCTTATGAGTCACTTTAGAAAAAATATTCTTAAACAAAAGTTGCCTCTATTCTTATTGTGCTTCTCTGTAAAATATTTTCAACTTTACAGGGTGTTCAGTTTAGCCTGAGCGTTGACCAACTTTAGTTTTTTAAATGGAACACCGTGTATATTATTTCATTTTTAGATTCCTCGTTAAATTTTAGGCTGACTTTGTATACCATACCAAGGTCTAGGACGCTTCGGTTCCGAGTTATTCAACTTTTTTAGAAATTTTTTCCGATTGCATTATTGTCTTTAAAATTAAATATCTTCTAAGCTATTGATAATACAAATTCACGGTTTTCACCATTCGATTTATCATAAAATTCTCTATTATTTGAGCTAAGAAAGAAAATTATTATTTCCAGGCCCAGATTGTATGCCACATTGAACTTCAAAATGTTCAAACTCGTATAACTAATTTGTTTTCAATGGAACTATTAGTTTTTCTTCTCATCATTAAACGTAGATTTAAATTCCCTTTCGACTGATATAACGTTGTTAGTACTTATCTCTATCAGTTTTTGAGTAATTTTCATTTATTTGAATTTCTCCCAAAATAGGCACTAACAACGAGATTTTGAGCACTACAAATTTTTTTTAGCCAGTTTTCTTTCGCATTTTACCAGACTTGGAACTGGCAGTGGCTTTACAAACATGCTTAAAAGGTCAAAAGAACAATAAAATTAAACCACATGAACATAGGAATATAATAAAACAGAATGACACATAATGGAAACATAAACATTACAAGTTTTATATTAGGTGCTCAAAATGGCGCCCATTTTGAATAATACACAAATGAAGTCTGTTTTTTAACGATCTTTGCACATTTTCTAGCATCTGTGGGGTGATTTCTTCAAAGGCTCTTAATATGCGATGGCGCATGTCCTGTGCTGTAGTTGGTGTCGTTCTATACACTTTACTTTTTATGAAATCCTACAAAAAAAAGTCACAAACTGGGTCTGGAGACCTAGGAGGCCATCTAACGGTTCATCCCCGGCCAATCCATCTCTCGGGAAATGCTTGATCCAAGAATTGTTGAACCTGCTGGAGCACCGTCGTGCTGGAACCACATTAAGCAGCGGGTCGCTA
Organism: Monochamus alternatus; assembly: GCA_037114965.1. Taxonomy (NCBI): domain Eukaryota; kingdom Metazoa; phylum Arthropoda; class Insecta; order Coleoptera; family Cerambycidae; genus Monochamus; species Monochamus alternatus. Next base: position 77,740,507 of record CM073431.1, read on the forward strand.
ATGGTATATCGTTCAGTAAATTATTTAAATCCCTTTCAAGGAATTCTAGATAAACTTGCCCCGTCAAGTGTTGGTTGAAGAAAAATGGTCCTATGACATGTGTACCCAGAATACCAGCCCATACGTTTAGGGACCATTTATGCTGGCTATTATCAGTTGTAAACTGGTGTGGAGCCTCTTCACAAGTTTTTGAGAGTATCGCACAAAGAACAAGAGGTCTAGTAATGAGAAATATGAAAGATGTAGGGAGAGGTTCATCTGTAGATCCTCTGAAAATTATTCCAATGTCCATTGGAATATGGGATGCATTGTAAACAATTGGTCAGGGTCGACCAAACTTTTAATTTATTTTCTGAAAAACATTACACTTTAGAACAATGGTTGCGTAATACAAGTGCTTATTTTCACGTCTTCTATAACTCCATTGAAGCATTATTCAGAAATGCGATAACAGACGCATCCCCAATTTCGAGACTTGTAAAAAATTAAATGTATTCACCAATTTTTCGATATCAGTTTAACAATTCCTTAATTACCCACTGTCTAATAATCATATTATCAAAGATTTTACCCACAGTGAACTAATGGCTTAGGTATAGTTGCGGCAAGAATTTAGACGACTTACGTTAACGAACAAATGAATAATTCATTAAATTTTCATCAAAATACTTAAGAAACTGCAACTGAGAATAATAAAACTATATACTACAGCAAATGTTTGCAACATAATATTGCACTAAATTAGAAACAATGATTTTTTTAACGCAACAAACTATCGAAAACTATGTTGACAATGAAAACAATTGCGTTGCGTCAGCTGTGACATAAATCATCTAAATTCTTGTCGCAACTATAGCACATTGTAAACAATTGGACAGGGTTGGCCTAAGTTTTTCGTACGAATTCTTAATTTATTTTCTGAAAAACATTACACTTTAGACCAATGATTGCGTAATAAAAAGTGTTTCTTTTGTTGTCCTCTATAATCCCTTTGAAGCGTACTTATTTCAGAAACAACCCCAATTTAGAGACTCGTAAGAATTTAAATTTTTTTACTAATTTTTGGATATGCACGTTAACAATTCTTTGATTACTATGTCTGATAATCATATTATCAAAGATTTTAACTTCTTCAAAAGTGATATTTGGCTTTAGACTCTACTACTCTAAATACTGCAAAATGAAATTACTTCTGAGAAATTATTAATATGACTTAAATATTAAATTCATAGACGCTCATGTAGCATGTTATAAAATATTCATTTCAAATATGTCAATGAAACCAAGCAAAATCAATATTGTCTTTCTAAATGTTGGAATTAATTTGAAACTATGTTAGAAATAGTCTCAAGTGTGCTTGTTAAATAATGTAGATTTTTAATGATAGATTTTTTTTAATGGATTAAATATTTACCTCAAATCTCTGTCCAATAGAGGATGTAGGAAATTGATAAATATCTTAAAATAAATCAATATTTTATAAAAATGGATAATTGCAATGTATTTCATACGTTTTCGCATTTTTAAAATGAAATAACCGAGGGGTGTTTCGCAGAGGCATTTTGGTGTACACATTACAGGTATTTTGAGCCATTTTCTTGAATTCTGAGGTATTTTAGGGCATTTTAAGGAATTTTCTGGTATTTAGGGGCATTTAAGGGCATTTCGAGGTATTTTCTGGAATTTCGAGGCATTTTGGGGGTATTTTAGAGGCATTTAAGAGCATTTTTGAAAGAATTTTGGTATTGTGTGTGTACGCGTAATAGTTGGTCCACGAGGTGCTCGTTGAGATGGATTGTATAATTCGATATCAAGGCGTCAGGCTGACCAACTAGGCTCATGAATGTTGAAAATTGTACCTTAGTGTCATTTCTTTGGTTCAAAATAAAAAAACATGTAAGTAAGTAACCACTTATTTAATTATAATAGGTAACTATTTCTGTTTTTTGTAAACTTCGTTTTCAACCGGCTTTGAGTTTAATCTAACCCGAGACCTAACCTAATTCACTTCGGCTCACAACTTCTATAGTTGTACACATTGTATAAGAGTTAAAAACGGATATAAATAGGCAAAGCGGGTCCAGTGTATGTTTGTATAGGGTGAGTCGATAACTTGACAAAGGAGATTTATTGCAAACCAGAAGACTTTTCAAAATATCTAGGTGCATACATGCATATTATATGGGTGTCCGGAAATTATGAGCAAATATTTCAGGCGATTCAGACAAGAAATATGAAGAAAACTTATATAAACATAGATCGACAAACGGACTCTCAGAGAGCTAGAGCCCTCTAGGGTCAGTCCTGAAAGTGGTTTATATTCAATGGTAGCGATTCGAGATAATGTAACGAAATTTTGAACATGCCGAATTCGAAAATTTACACTAAATTGAAGTATATAATTCAGATATGTATTTAACAGCGCCGGCTTAGAATATATAAAGAATGGACCAAATCCACTAGATTCTACGACAAAAATTAATGGGTAAAAGTCATATACCTACAATGTTGTTCATAAACGCTTATTTTTGGAGATGTTGAAGTTGAAAAAATAAAAACGATTACCAGACATATCTCGGAGATATGTTAAGGGATTTTTTTCATATATGAGCCGAAAAAATCCAAATGAAAGCATTGTACGACACTTTCAGCATGAGTTTAAGTTCAATATTAGGTTAGGAATATTTGACGATCAGATTCTTGGGCAATATGAACTTCGGGCATCTATCTTTAAACAGCAAACATTATCTGCACTTTTTACAATCTAATTTAATTGAACTACTAGAAGAAATTCCTTTGAACATTAGTGCTCATGTGGTATTTACATGATGGTGCCCCTGCTAATTATCTTATAATAGTAAAAAAGCATTTAGATAACATATTTCGTCATCGATGGATAGAAAAAGAAAATGAACATCCATGGCCGCCACGTTGTTCAGATCTAAATCCGATTGATTTTTTTTCTGAGGTTATATTAAGGTCATGGTTTATAGTGCTGCCTCTCTCAACAATAGAAATTAACTATGGCAAAGAATAGTTTCAGCTGCGAATGCTATGAGAAACATGAACCCATCATTTTTCACTGTTTGGAGAAATTTCTTAGAAAGATAATCTTAAACATTGTTAATGTTTAATTAATGTTTTTTATAGTTTTTCTTGTTATATTTTATTATTTACTTATGCCATACAAAAAATATTTATATTTTTATTTTAGTTTTCTTAATTGTGTGATATATTTTACAACTGTAATGCTTGAAATATATTATGTAAACAGTATAATGATTGTTAATGCTATTTAATTATCAAAAAAATTATGTTTCTATAACACAAGTTGCAAGTTAATGGAGTTACGTAATCAACGAACTGCACATCCTTGCCTACTTTAAACGCAGTTTATTTTTTCAAAAACGGTGTCTCTCAGCGATATTCAACAAATATACCTTTTTTGTTTAAAAAAATCATTGAAAATTTTAAAAACATTATTTATTTCCGCTTTATGCAGTGGCACATTTATTTTTTAGAAAAGAATCTCGAAAATATAGTTTGCACGCCACTGTTTTTTTTTCATATTGAAGTGAAGTCGCAGCAAATGAAGTAAGTTGTCATTAGAACTCCTCATACCCAATTAGACAAAAATACCTTAATGCATCTCCGAGATAGATATGCCTAAAAATCGTTTTTATTTTTCAACTTCAACACCCTGTATCTGGAAAACTAAGCTTTAATGAGCAACATTGCATGACTTTTCCCAATTAATTTTCGTCGTAGAATCTAATGGTAAGGTTTGGCCTATTTTTCAACGGATACCCTGTATAAAAATGATAAATAATACAATTAGGACAGAAAAACAAAGGCTTTTCGAGGTATTTCCTGACATTTAGAGGCATTTTGTGGTATTTCTGGTATTCCGGTAACATTTCGGTGGCATTTAGGGCATTTCGGGGGTATTTCGAAAATTGTTTAGCATATTGAGGTAATTTGTGGCATTTCGGAGGCATTTTGGTGCATTTTCCGCAAAGAAGGAATTTTGGTGTACAAAATCTGGACAGCGAAACGCCTCTCGGAAATAACTATTTAAAATAAATTCTAAAAAGTTTCTGAATACAATGTTGCCGAAATTAATGAATAATTAATGCATAATTTGTGATTTTTCAAAAAATGATACTATATGATTATTTTTATTATGATATTATTGATGTGACTATTTTAAGGGAAAAATTAGTTTCAAATGTACGAATTAGTGTGAGGGTCAGTTGTGATATATATTTTTTAAATTTAAATATTTGCACCAGTAGCCTTAGAAATTTGCTATTCTTAAAAAAATATATTGTAATGAAGTGCATTTTTGTTGATCAAGACTTAAAATTGTTTTTCCACAAATGTTTCAAATACAAGGGCAAATTTTATAACATCAAATTTTGTATTCAAGACGTGACACATCATTAATTATATTAGTTATAAAATAATATTTTTATATAGCTGTGTCGAATATAAAGTATATTTTTAAAACTACTCATATCCTATGCTCATATAAACTCACAAAATCGGACAAACAATTTCCACAAGCATTTAGTCAGTAACTTCAGATTAACTTACTCAATAGTTTTATGCCTGGAATAAAGAAAGATTCAAAATATATTATCACCGATCTCTAAATACTTTAGAATGTTAAAATATTTCTAAATTGGGTAACAGATTGAAATCATTACATAACTAATATCTGCAATTGACAAATTCATAAATTAAGCAGCTAAGAAATATTTTGCTGTAACAATGCTATCTTTTGTTCTCTGAAATTGACAAATTCATAAATTAAACAACTAAAAAATATTTCACTGTAGCAATACTATCTTTTGTAAGACATAAACTGTCGCCTTCTAAAGTCACTGTCACACCTACTAAATAAGAATAGCGATTCTTATCGATTCATTCACCCAAAAATACCCTAATTTTATGAATAGATGTACTTGAAAAGTTCTTTTCAATATTTTATGTAACGAAACATGTTGACCTTCTTTGAATTTTGTAATGGCAATAATACCTTGCACTACCTTGTCCTTACTAAAAGCTGCATTGAACTTATACATAAGATATATTCACTTCCGAAAGTGCTACAAATTTGCGACTGTCTACATGATCAGGATCTTGATTGATTCCTTATATACGTTAGTTCCAATCCTGGGTTCAGTGCAAACATTTTATTACTTATAGTAAGATTAGTACTAAATTCTACTAGAACCAATGTCTAATAGAAAGGTGAGAATTAGACAAATTTAGAAATTCAGCAATATGGGCAGGCATCTTGTCAAATGTGTTGATTCCAACTGGAGTAGCCTATTTATTCTTAATGTGAAAATTCTTGGAAGATTAGTGTCTTCTGGACGAAGAGCTATGATTTTTTTTATAATACTTTATAATATAATCAGCAATAACGAAAGTTCGTTGGACATTAGTTTTTGTGTCTGATATATGCACAACTAGAAAACTTCTTCGACGACAGGCTGCAAATTCACCGAAAATAACGGTAACCTTATGTATGAAATATGTTTCATCCTTCGGTTCTGCGACAAATTTATCGTTTTGTTCCCTAGTCAATACTTTCGATCGTTTTTGGTCGATATCCTGTGCCCTTTCACTTCAAAAAAGCAACAAACTTGTAATGTTTTCCTATGTCCTGATTCTTTATGTTCATCATCGCCTTCAACATGGAGCAATTTGGCCAAAGCGATGACGATTTCCATATTTTCCTTCAAAGTATGCCAAGATCTCTTTTTCACTGAACTTGGCATTAACATTTTTCAGATCACACCATCTCAAGAAACGAATGTACTGTTGCTTTGACTTACTAGGCAATAACTCAAAAGTGACAATATCAGCAGCTCTTCGATTTCCGCCAGAAGAAATTAATTTTCTAGATCACTTGTGAAGAAACGATATAACTTTTATTACCTTAGCAGCAATAAACTTCATTGACAGTTCAATTTCAAAACGATATTGTATAAATAACGTAATAAATGAGTTGAGTTGTACTTTTAAAGGAGTTTGTAGAAAAAAATGGTATATGATATATGTGCTAAAAATTATTTTATTTTGTGCCCTTCTCACAAAATATAATGTCACTTATATCATAAACTAATCTTGAACACATCATCTATTCAGAAGTCAGTAAATAATTATTATTGCTCTAATTCCCGTGTGGCAGTTAAATAATACAGGTTAAGTTACATCAGTATTTGAATGCGCAATATCTATTTCACGAATGATCTCAAAAGAAAGTGCAATTAAACATTCCAACGACGGTCGTTTCGACGCATGCCAACCGAAGTTTAACGGAAGCTCTTCTTTTTAAGTCATACGAAAGCAATAACCTACGGTTCCCTGCTGTATGTGATTTGACTTAATTGTTACTGATCAGGATACATAACAATGGAAAAGGTGACTGCATCATATATTACGATACGTGAAGATCCACATAAAGATAACCGCTTTGTGAAAGGAAAACAATTATTTAAATATTGCTACGTCAATGAAGCGATATTTAATAGTAGGTCTCATATTTGGCTGAAAAAACAAACATTAGGTCTCTTGTCTGTTCTTAGACCTTACCAGTCTCCGTGACAGAGTGGTAGTTAATTCTTTTTTCTATAGTTGACATATCAGTTGTTTACTATTCAGTATAATGAAAGAAAAGGTTACAAACTTTGGGACAGTTCATAGATGTTTTTAGAGGCACAATCTAAAAGAAATCTAAGCAAATCAGAAGAAATATGTCATCGTTATATCAATTATAAAAGTTTTCTGCAGGGTGTAAAAAGAGATTTTTTGTCGAATATACATATGGTAAACGTACATTAAGTAGTACAATAAAATTTTCTTTTAAATAGCTGATATCACTTCTGCTACTAAAAGACATTAGATGTGATTTATATAGATTTAAATTTAAATTGTGACCGGCAGAAAGTTCACTTAAAATACATAAATCACGGTTATTGTTTCTATAGCACGTACGTAGTCATCTGATGTATAAACTAAAAACAACAACGGTCCAAAGACAGACCCTTGTGGTACACCCGAAGTAATATCAATATATGAAAAATTATTATTGCTAACAAAATTTTAGGAATGACTATACAGGGTGAACCTTAAATAAGTACAAATATTTTAACTGCAGGTGTAGATCGTCATATAGAAGTCTATTGAGACATTTTTAAAAATTTGAAATATTTACGAATATATTTTTTTTAATAATACCCATATTTTGATGATCGCTGACCAGATAGGCCACTAACGTAACATAATGAAATAAACCATATGATTTACTGAAGGTAAGGTTGCCTTCAGTAAATCAAAATTATTCCAATTCAAAATTATTAAAATATCAAGTTCTGTCAAAAAAAATCAATCTATTTATAAACGTCAAAAAATGTCGAGTGTAATCACATGGCAGGGCTATACTCCAAGGAGGATGACAAATTTCCGGAATTTTTTTAATTACCATGGTAACGGAACAAAATACAAGTGAGTAATTGGTTATAAAATTTTGGTGTGAAATTTTCAACATAATCACATGCAACTTACTTGAATGAGGATGAAAATTTCCGGAAATTTTTTCAATTACCCTGGTAATGGTAAGAAAATACAAGTTTCCACAATATTCTTGGTTTAGACCAAATTATAATATTCAAATAGAGAAATCTGATGTCATGCAACGGTTTCCGTGTATTTTATACCACCATTGATTTAAAATCAATTTAATTGCACATTCAATAAATCAGTAGACTATTAAATTGGAAGAATGTAATTTTATTACTGCCGATTGTAAAGTTTGTACGGGTCGTAAAATCTACAGGAGTTAAAACGGGTTTTCTAGGCATATTTTTCAAATAAAGACATTAAACTGTACTTTACAAATTACTAAACTTAGTTCTGGTTACTTACCTACAAGGTGCAACAGCCTTCTGTTAAGGTAATATCTCGTTCAACGTTATTATTTTAAAACTTATGAATTTTGGAGATAAATTTATTAAACAATTTCTTGTAAACATGTTTTTTATGTAGCACCATTATCTGTTCATTGCTAAGGTAAATATCTGCAGTCCTGTTGATATCTAAAGGACAAAGAAATAAATATGTTTATGTTTATTTTGACAATTTACGTTCACGGGAAAACATAATGTGTAACATGAATATAAATTTCTTTGGAACAACAGATTCTGATTTTAAAAACATTGACTAGAATTTTACCTACTGTAATTCTGTCTCTTTCTTATTTCAATATACAGTTGAGCTCGCACGCGATTTTGCATATCTTGCAACTCGACAGTGTCAATTGGATCACCTCGGCCTATCCATCGTTTAGGAAACACATGATCCAAATGTTGTTGTACTATATAGGCGTTCTAAATATGGTGGAGCACCATCGTGAAGAAACCACATATGTTGCATAACGTTGAGGTTAACTTTTTCGAGGAGTACCCGTAAATTATTATGCAAAAATTGTAAATGAAGAACATCAGTTAACCGACTTTCCAGAATGAAAGGTACTCCATTCACAATTCTAACCCACATATTTACTGAAAATCGTTGTTGAAAGTGTGTTCGTTGAGTGGCGTACGAATTTCCAATGCCCAATAATGTGTGTTGGTCAAATTGTGAATACCATTAGGTATCAAAATTATCCCATTCGTAACTAAAATGTTCATGGTAAAGTTTGCTGATGTAACAACCATTCAAAAAAGTTCACTTGAAGCGGAAGAGCTCTTGGACGTAAAGATTGTACCCGCTGCACGTGAAATGGGTAGAGTAACTATGCATTGTGATATCCTAAAGTATACTTCAATTGTTCTAGTGCTTATGCCTTGCTTCTCATCGACGAGAATTACAATCTCTTCCTCGAGATTCACAATTTGCTAGGTCTAATGGCTTTCCCATGTTGCCCAGACCTCGGCCCAAATTGCCAGTTTCTTTACCCTGCTGAGCCAGACGTAAAAAGAGTTCACGTCTCGAATATCTTTGGTGAATCCTTTGGGCATAAAAATGATGAACTGCAGCTATTGAATTTTGATGTAATACCCCGTATGCATCATATGCATAAGTTCATCGTTTGAAAAATTATGTGCCTATATTTTATACTCGCGTGAAAATAGGCTAGAATAGGACCACAACTCATAACAAAGTTGTAATGTATCTACTTACGAGTAATACATACTGTATATTGCAATCATTTACTTCGCTAGTTTTTGTAAGATAGGTTTTTGCAATAGCAAATATATATAAAAGAGAAGAAGGAATAAACCTATGTCATTGTTCTGTTGTGATGTACATATGATAGTGACTAATAAAGAATTTACCACCGTAGGGTAAAAATCGCCCTGTATATGATTTTACTTAACCATTTGTGAGATATAGAGTATATACAAATATTTACTTCTGAATAAATCCTAAGAATTGATAAAGTCTAATTTTTTAATTTTATATGAAGTATACAAGTAAGTTGTTCATTACAGCATGACATGAAATATCAACCAAATACAGTGTTGGTATCAGAAAGTAATACAGCTTGTCCAGAAACTAATCCGACAAACTAAGAAATTTTAGAGATATGATTTCATATCGATTTGACATAAATCGTATCATCCACAAATGCTTCCTAAGGGAGGTAGTAGCTAAAATTTTCTGTCCTCCTTTGTGGGTTTAGTTTCTGAGCACTCTGTATAAAATAAATATTGGGTACCTTTGTGACTCACCTGAATGTATTTTTTATTTTAATTAAAGTGCTGCATTTTTGATGAATAAATTCAGTTTTATTATTGTTTTTGTCAATAAAATGTGGAGAGATATTGATAAAAGGTCTAGTAACTAAAAATGATGTTATATTAAACAGTGGCGTACAAATATTCAATAAAATTCATTTTATACAAACGATTGCACGCCACTGACTTGATATGTTAAGCCTATATAGCAGAAATATAAGTATCAATGTTTATGTATATTATTTATTTATTTATTTATTTATTTATTATCTACTCCTACTCAACGGGATGAATCCACTTACAGAGCAGGGACAATTACACAAAAAAAACACATAACATAAAATAATGAAAGTTATGTATAAACAAGCAGAAACAATACAGAATATATCACATATCTACAATAGTTCTCAAACAACACTAAAGACATCGAAATAATTCCTTAATATTTGAAATACTGATACTGAAAATATAAATACTGTCCTGCATGGTTGTTAAACTCCTACACATTACGTATACAGGTGAATAGTGTAGCATATTAGTACAAGCTATTTTTAAATAAAAAGTTTTGAAAGACCATGTATTTGCAGCCGGATCATTAAAATTAAGTGTTTGTAATATTTCAGGTACGTCAAAATTTCCATTACGTACGGAACTATCCATTCCAATAGTCCTATCGAGTTGTTTTTTCTCATTTACAGTGCCGAGGAAGCAGAGGGTCATCCAAGATTGTTTTTATCTAATGAAAGACACAAAAAATATTATTTTATCAAAAATACTATGTACAATTTCTTTACATAAGAGAACTTTTATCACGTCCCTACAGCATATATGCATATGAGGAAATGCTATTTCCCCATTTGGATTTGATAAGCTCTTTTGGAGCATGTATTTACAGACATAGTAGCAATTATTTTTACTACCTAACCGTTTTCGGATCCATATTCATTGTAAACCTTCAGCACAATAAAACATTTCTATCCCATCCTTCACTTTGGCACCATATTTTTAAAAATACCTTATAGGACAAAGTCAATTTATTTTCTCTTGTTTCATAGGGTTCAGAATTAATCAAAATCATATATGTAGGTACCGTGTATACAAATTTATTTCTCTTTTAAAAAAAAATAGTATTGCTCAGTTCTAACAGTTAACTAAGTTCAGCATATTTTGTAGAAATGTCAGTGGACCAAGACCTAGTGGTATCTTCCAGCCCATCGCCCGTATCCCATACAGACCACCCTACTGGTAGAAAAGTCAGTATAGTCGATGGGCCTCACTGTCACGATCGAGGTCACGATAATCCGGCCTTTGAATCACCCCACAGGAGTCGGAAAGTTTCCGCTGCTTCAGACCACGCAGAGATTGGACCGGTCAGGAAAAAGAGCATTTTACACAAGACCAGCGATTTTGAAAATAACAGCATATCAGGTCGTAGCGGTAAGAGAAAATGTTTATTATTTATACAGCAGGAGTAATGCTTTTAAAGTTGCAGCTTTTGATACAAAATGGTAAATAATAATGAGGGAAATGTAGCGAATGTTGTTTCTTATTAAAAGAATATAATTAAAGAAAATATAAATTAATGATATTAAAATAATTGAAAACTAGATCCAGATATAGGCAGACCATGTTAAAGGTATAAGAGTAATTTTTGGATTAACATAAAGCTTAGCAAACAACAGTTGTTGATCAATATCACTCGACTATTTTCAAGAACATCACAGTCGATGTCAGTCGGTGGTTAAGTGGTTTGAAGCATCAGTACTTGAATTGGTGGCTGCCAACAGCCCGCGGTCGGAAAGCTGTAGATCAGCTACCCTTTTGGTAATGGTAAGGTAGGATGGAAGAATGTTGGCTTGGATCAACGTTAGAGATTTGCTTACAAAATTTACTGATATTTTCGGAATAGTAGAAAAATTCTCAGCTGAAAACGGACCGATTTTTTCAGTGGCAAATATTTTTTTATTCTATCGAAGAATTTAACCATTTCAAACTGTTGAAAATAAAGTGAACGTATTTTCTATTGTATTGAGTCTAAATATAAAAAAAAATAAAAAATTTGCTTACGAAATTTACTGATATTTTCGGTGAACATTCAATGCGATTTGCAATGTAAGTCTTAATTTCCTCGAATATTCTTCGTATTTGATTTGTATTAAATAATTCCATCCTAGTTATTCGTATAAAGTTCTGGTCTGAAATGAAATAAATCAGGTAAGGTAAGGATTATATTTTTTAAATCAAGTATTTCATTTTAACAAAAAAGGCGCGAGTTGGCGCTATTTTTTTCTTCAAGATACTACTACTGGGATGATAGACAACCAACCGATACTTCGATCTTGACTTCAATCGACTTCACTTACAATAGACTATTTTTTAAAAGTATAATAAAGGCATAAGTATAATAAAATTTTTGTTTACTTACTGGAAGTAGTGGGTTCAATCTCTAAACTTACTTTTAAAACTATTTTTAATTGTCTACACTCTCGTTTTTTCAGCGTTTATTGTGGCGTGCTTTTGTTTGCTAACAGAGTTCTCCTTTTTGTCCTCTGCGAAACATATACAAACGCGTCCATGAACACTTAGGTTCTATTCAGGTGAATATTCAGATCCTTTTAATGTAAAAAGAATTATAATATAATCATTTTCATTTTTCGAATTTTTACCAGCTTTCTGCGTTCCGTGCCACCTAATTAAAGAAGTTTTCCAGATCTCCCTCACTCCTACACTAAATGGTGGTTAGGGCCTGCTTAATATAATCGTCGTCATATAATTTATTTTCAAATTCTTTGTACAATATTCGGGATCACTCATATCCTACCTACTTCATCCAAGATCATTGAAAAAAATTACCTAGGAGCAGCTGTCTGATTATTTTGAAAAAAAGGTGTATTTTCATCTGTCTCAATATTGTTTCCGTTCTAATCATTATACGACCACCGCATTATTACAAGTGACTGATGAATTGTACAGGATATACGATAACAACCGTATCTTTTTTTTGCTTCTTTTAGATTTTAGTGAAGCTTTCGATACTCTCAATTACTCCATTTTGACTTGATAGACTTAAGTACTTTGGGTTGAGAAACGTGGCTGTTGACTTATTTTCTATTATTTGCAAAATAGAAGCCAGAGTGTATTGTTGAATGGTATCATGTCGCGAACTATTAAAATTAATAAAGGAGTAACGCATGGTAGTATGTTGGGCCCTCTATGTTGTTTTGTATGTATACAGCAGATTTTTCTAGTTTTTTACCGCACTGTAATTCACATTAATATGATGATTTTCAATTGTTTCTTAGTTTATTTTTATCAGATAATGATCTAGCTCAACATAAAATATATGAGGACTTAACGGCTATTTCTGTGGCGTCGAAAGCTCACGGCTTAATTTTAAATGAGTTTAAAACACAATTTACCATTATTAATAAAGTTAATAATATTTTTTCCAATTCTCAATTTTGTATTGAATTTGACGGAGTAAATTTAAAACCTTACTAGTGTGTATAAATTTGGGATTATATTTTGATTCTTGTCTTAGATTTCGTAGTCATGTTAATTGTTTACTGAATGAACCATTTGGTAAGTTGAGAATTTTATACATCACTAGTTCTTAGCCACTTGGCTTATTGTGATAAAGTATACTGGCCTGCTTTATTACAGGCAGATAAAACTAACCTTCAGAGACTTCAGAATAGCTGTCTTAGATTCTGCTATAACCTTAAGAAATTTGACCATATTAGTCATTCGTTCAAAAAATCCAATTAGATGAGTGTTTTAGAGTTCATATGGTTTATCTTGTTTATAAACTTAATTAGTTCAAACGTCACAAATATCTGTATGAGAAATTAGTAAAGTGTTCATCTATACATAGTAGATTTACCTGTTATAGATGCCAGTATTATGTTCCCCGACATTCTACTTCGCTTTTGAAGAGAACTTTCTCATATAATTCTGCTAAAATGTATAACTGCCTCCCTCTAGCTATTAAAGCATCTCTCACCGTATCATCGTTCAGGAAATTTATCAAGGCCTATTTATTTCAACGTAGAAGTGGCTAACCAATTTTATTTTTATCTTATTTTTGTTTAATTATACGTAGCATTACATTGTATTGTTAATGATATTTGGTATGGGCTGGTTATGTATTTCTAATTTTTGCAACTTTTAGTAAAGACACTATTATTATTATTATTATGATATAAAATGGTAATAATATCAAAAATATCTGAAAAGAAACGTTACGAAATATTTACCTTCCAATTAATAAGTAAATATGAACAAGATATTTATCTAACTGCACTTATAGAGATCAATTCGATAAGATATCCATTATCGCCCAATAATGTATTACTACGATTACATCCGTAAAATTATCACTTGGTTTTTGGCAATTTTTATATTTGTTGAAATTTTAAATAATTAATTAATTTTAATAATCAATTTAATGTAATGAGCTATGCTACTGGTGGGACAAATATGGTTTAAACTTTTGTGTTCTTCATACGTCGATAGTTCAGAACAATATTATAAATAATAGCAATATCAATCAATAGAAAACAACCTCTCGTGCACTTTTTTTCCTAAAATTTTGTTTCAATTTTGATGTTTTTTAAAAAAAGTATTACATTTCTATCTTATCTGGCATGCTACATTATAATAATTGTAATATGGCAAAAATAAAAGAAAAGCAAGACTTAAGCTGTGTTTGATTAGAAGTTATTTAAGCATTAACATTACAGCTCCTATTTTATGATACATACACAGTGATTCAGTTATACTGTCAATAATTTTATCCACATGTTCGAAAATTGCAAAAAAAATTACTCAACCTCCCAACAAATTTTCTGACGATGAAGCCGAGCGTTAAAATATATCGACACAGTGTTGATTTGAAACCTGTGAATGAATCGAGGCCGATAGTAGTCAGGAACAGGGTGAAAAGAAATTTAAACAATGATTTGAAAATATATTTTCATCGTAAATATGCATTTAACAATTTGTTTAAACGCTTGTTCATACTATACCTATTAATTTTTCTCTACGTTCCGTTAAAATTATTAAAATTATTGACATGATTGAATCACCCTGTATAACATTCAAACTATAGATTCTTTGAAAAATCCACTCTTAATAGTTCTCTGTATTTGGCAGTCTGCGTATAATATACGTCAAAATAAACAATAAAATCTTATACAACACAAAGCTAACCATTTTCTGGAAAAATATAAAAATATCCGATTTGATGTGCAAAAATGCAGCCAATTTAAGAATCTCTCAGTAATATTTACTATTTGTATAATTTTATTTAATTTTAGTAAAATAATTATTTGCTTAATCAATAAAATTTGATACGCGATAATAAAAATAAAGTTTGGAATTCCTCTTTTAAATGAATTTCCATTTTATTTCATAATATATACACAGTGAACAAACATTTTCTCAAAAGCTGGGTCCTGAATTTCTACTAGTGTACCAATTTTACACAAAATTATCAATAGATTGTACCTATTTAGGTTGGTATATGACAAAGTCACAACGACACAACTAGCATCTGCCAGTAAGGAAGAAATATTTATTTCAAATTTTCATTTTCTTGCGCTAAAAAAAAAGTTACTGAATTTTTTTATTTGGCGACTCATATTGGCAAAAAAATTACTTTACCCAATTGAAACTAAATTCATTGATATTATTTATCATATATTTATCATTAAACAAATATTTTTATTAAAGAAATTGTTTCATTATCTGTTTCATACGTTTGGATTTTATTTTGAGTAAGATGGAATACATTTCCAAATGTAGGTTGCTATATACATTTTCTATTCAAAAGATATTCACTTCTATCCAGAAGATATGCATTCATTTGGCCAGTTCTATACCTTTAAACAATATTACATCAATTGCAGAAGTTTTCTGCGTTCAGTAGAGTCTATTGTGTATAACGTCTATTTTGTAGTAAATTTAGCTTCATTTAGGCAGTAAAATCACGTGGCATACATATATGCGTCAGCTTCACGTGTTCGTCAATATATTTTGATTATTTACGTCGAAGAGTGGATGGTACGTAAAGCCTTCAGTTGGGGAAACATTTTTATGAAATAAAGTTTTAATATCGTGAATTTGTAAATAGAAGGTGTAAAAATATATTTATACATAGTAAATCATAAGGAATGAGAAGATATTATAGCGGAAGACATTGAATTCATTGTTTTAACTAGTGGCCAAATATTAATACATACTTAATGAAGTTCAAGGTGTTAAAGTTATAAAAATAATATCTAATATTATTTCACACATAAAAGTTGGTACAATCAGTTTTTCACTTAATAATCACATAATTAAAATATTAATAAACTGCCATAGAATGTAAACAAAATCACGTGGTCGAAAATCGTATCGTATCGTACGCAACAGAGTGAGAACGGTGAGGGGAAAGGAGATTTTGAAAACAGGTTTGCTGATTTCAAAAACATCTCACGTAAAATGGAGATTTTCGAAAACCTCTTTGCAGTGGTGGATATCGATAATGTACCAAGCGAATTGCAAATCAACTTGATAGATTTGCAAAGTGATACCACACTTAAAATGGCTTTTAAGAAAAAAACTAACTTGGTAGATATCTATGAGAGTTTGCCTTGTGAAAATTACAAAGAGCAAAAAGGTTGCTCGGCAAATAATTACTATGTTTGGTAGTACATATATTTGTGAAGAAACTTTTTTCAATTTTGAATTATCGAAAAAACAAATACTGTTCTTGGTTATCAGATTCACATTTAGACGCAATTCCACTTCAAAAATGCAAGTTGATATAAAAAAAATTGCAAGTCAAATGAAGTCACAAAAATCTCATTGATTTTATTAACTAAAATAAATATCATGTTATGGGTATGCTGAAATGTGGCCCGCACTAATCCTTACTTAAAATATTTGGCCCTCTTATAACAAAAGGTTGCCCCATGATTTAAAGTAATGAATAATGGTGTTTAACTTTTATTATTATTATTATTTTAATTAATTTAATAATTTTTTTTGTTACTACTGATTTAATTCCTCATTTTTAAAAATCTTTATTTATTATTTTTGTTTATTATGTTTTCCGAATAAAAATTTTATAAATACCTCAAAAAACATTCTACATCATGTAAATAGTCGGATCAAATACAGAACATTCTATTTGGAATCGGAATAATGGAATACAATAAATGAGAAAATAAACAAAAATTTGCTTTACCATTGATTTTCGAAAGCCATGTATACATTCTGGTAGCTTAATAGAAAAGTTTAATTGATTCTTTGTAACTTTACAATTTTATTTTTCCGATGAACTTAAAACTACCTGTATTTCCAATTAAACTTACATTAAAATGTTCCTCACAAACAAATAATATTGCAATACTTCCTTTCGTCGTGCTTCATCCCCCTACAACACGTTTTCTTTTCAATTTTTGGCGCGGCGAAATATTTTTTATTAGACATTTTATGCTGTATTCATACATACTGGCATAATGCAATGCGGCTTCCATTTGCCTGGTGAGATGCACTTTCTGTGTTCATTTTACGAGTCTATTTTGCAACTTTATTCAATACCAATGTATATTTAACACAATAACACCTAATAATATCACAAACGACAAATTAACTCTTCTAAATGTATGTACCGCGTTGTCCTAAAGCATGGAAGTCTATCGATATGAACTAAAGCACACTGCTGTACTTAGGTATACACGTGTGAACGGCGTCTGTCGTCACAAGACTACTCTGTGGCGATGACCGTTTTACGGGGACGTGGCCAGAGAAATTTTTAAATACTGTTTTAGGCTTATTTTTCAATGAAAATTTCTAGGGCACGCCATTTCGTTTAAAATAATACATTCTTTATTCTGTACGTATTTGGAAATATCATGCAATTTCTCCATTATGTAAAAATGGCAAACTAAGCACGACACATCAGTTTTATTAATAAAACGGTTTTGACAATTTCTAAAATATAAGGAGTGCTATATATCATTATAAAGGATCAAATAATACAAATGAATTGCGTAAAATATACACGGAGTTCCATTTAAGAAGTTGTATGTTTTCGTCATGTTTTAAAAGAGACACCTTGTAGATAAATTAGCAGTACGTACGCCATTCAACTTTATGTAAAAAAAGTCTATCAGAAGTAATTCTCCGCATAGTGAAGTTTTTAATGCACAAATTTGGTGATGCCAACTTTGGAACTACTTTTCATAAAAAGGTTTTAAATTATTAACTGCCATTAGAAGTTCTATAGTTTTTTATAAGTTGTAAAAAAATATGAACATAGGTAAAATCGTTGATTAGCAGATGAAAAACATAATTGTCAAATAACGTCCAAGGCATCGAATATTCGATTTTAAAAAGTTTGTCCCTACTGCAAAAAGCTGTAGAAGTCCATTTCGGACGCCCAAATTGTCCCTCTACAATATGGTAAAGGTTTAATTCAGTTACACTAAGTTTCTCGACAAAGTAGCCCACTGCTGTAAAAACTGCATACTTCTATCTCTCTTTAATGGTTTTAGTCGCGTCAAATTAGCATGAAAAAAGTGAAAATGGGCAATTTTTTGCGGAGAAGTCCGATTGAGATGCGGTTTTCTGCAAAATGTTCAGGAAATTGTTTATAACAAAATGTACTAGATGTACCTCTATACGCTCGCAAATTTTTAATTGTTTATTTAACAAATGACTGAATGACTGAATTGTTGAGCATATGGCAAATGTCACACACGATTAACGAAAATGTCTGGAAAATGTTCTCTCGGGGGTTTTCGAGGTGCCTCTTTATCACTTTGGTGTTAGTTTTATTATTTATTGCTAAATTGTTGTAACTGGGCTAATTAACAAATTAAAAACTCCACCCCCGAAATCACTAGAGAACTGGAATTTCTTCCAGGATTTCTGGCTTATTAAGGCAAACCATCGGCACATTTTTGCAAATGTAATTGTTTATTGTTCGATAGTTACAACCTCGCTAATTAAAAAATTAATAACTCTTCTCCCGGAATCGTTAGAAAATCGGATTTTTTTGCAATAATTCTGGGATCATGGGGAGAACCATCGGCACAAGGTTGTTGCACGAAATTGTTTATTTTTCTATTTTTGCAACCTGGCTAATTAACAAATTAATAACTCTACTCCCGCAATCACTAGAAACCCAAAATTTTTTCCGAGATTTCTGTCTTTTTAAGGCGAACCATCGGCACAAGATTTTTGCAAATATAATTGTTTATTGTTCAATTGATCCCAGAAATAATGCAAAAAGAAATCCGGTTTTCTAACGATTCCGGAGGAAGAGTTATTCATTTGTTAATTAGCGAGGTTGCAACAATCGAACAATAAACAATTATATTTGCAAAAATTTTGTGCCGATGGTTTGCCTTAATAAGCCAGAAATCCTGAAAAAAATTCCGGTTCCCTAGTGATTTCGGGGCTGGAGTTTTTAATTTGTTAATTAGCCCAGTTACAACAATTTAGCAATAAATAATAAAGCTAACACCAAAGTGATAAAGAGGGACCTCGAAAACCCCCGAGAAAACATTTTCCAGACATTTTCGTTGAATCGTGTGTGACGTTTGCCATATGTTCAACAAAAATGGGTCATTTGTTAAATAAACAATTAAAAATTTGCGAGCGTGCAGGTGTTAGATGTACCTTTTGTTATAAACAATTCCCTGAACATTTTGCAGAACCGCATCTCAATGGAACCAATCCGCAAAGTGAAATGGTAATTTGATGCGACTATTTAAGTTTTTTTGACATCACCTATAAAAAATATTCTAGTTGCTCTTTCAACCGACTACGCATAACCAAAAAATTGCTTTTTGTAGAATATCCTTTATGATTTTGACAAACGAGCAGCACGGTATTGGAACATATGAAGGTTTCTTTATCAGTCTTGTCACCTGCAAAAACATCCTGCGATCGACTGAACGAATATGTGTTTTTGTCACAATCGTAGCAGTGACAGGTGCCTCACACGTTAGCCCAACAACAAACAAACGAAAATGTTATTTTGTCCTCCTTTAATTATAATGTGATGTTGCAAGTAGATTCTCAAGATGAGCTTTTTACAGACAGCGGAAGGCAAATCAACGGTGATACCAGAACCAAGAAACATTCCGTCACTGAATCAGTTTATTCAAGAACGAGAAATCCGGAGGAAGATGATAGGTTAGTTTTGTTTATTAGAATTTATTTAGCATATAATAGATGGGAACAAACAAATTAAAAAATGATATCTAAAAGAATTGTAAATAAGTTCACTCGGACTTTTTATAGCTGTTTTACACACAACAATTTATTGAATAAGTTGACCTTCAATTTAGTCAGTAAAGTAAAACTACAATTTAGAACATGCTCTAATTTATTGGTCAATTTTGTATTTATATTTAAATACCAACCAAATTGTGTTGATGAATTTGTAACCAAATCTAAAAAAGCACTAATGCATTAATTATCTTTAATTAATCTAGTTGAAACAAATAAATAAATTATTAGAGCAAGGGTTTGACTACAAAATATTAGAATTTTAGTTGACTAGGTTTAAGTTGGCAGTAATGAGACTGGCCGATAAATTGTTGTAAATACTGGAATGGTTAAACAGTCCTTAATACATTGTCAAATTGATCAATTTCTTTGCAAATAAATAGCCGATTTAAAGTACAATAAAATGTTCTGCGCAAAATAGCTATTACTTCGATTGAAATTTTACATAAAATGAATAATAAATATAGATACTTTTCTGACAAAAAATAAACATTTACAGATCTGTGGAAGAAGTAGGTAATAGATGCCTGTAGGTAAATATATGTAATAAAAGAAATTATTACACTATTTTTATAGCACATTTTCAATCTTTTTTGCACAATAGGTTTGTGGGAAATGGAAATTTCAGTATATTTGCACTGATTTGTCACCTAAGTTATGCTTAATAAATACTTGCATATTGCATACAATTTTAGTTAAAAAGTTTGCTCTGCTTACGACAAGTGTTGCTGTTTGCAAACATAATGACTCATAAAAAGATTCTCCCTGTACGACTAAACTTTAACTGAGTTAGATACACTAGAATACATTTTTTTAATTTTGCAGATCTGGCAGTACATAAACATAACACATTTTATGCTATATATGATCAATTTATGTTGCATCAGACAGTCCGAAAATTTTGTTGTCAATATTTTTTTTCTGATCTGCCAAATTCCTGATAATAAAAAAATCACGAATATAATGTTTGAAAAAATTGCTAAAACCTCAGTAACCTTTTAAATGCGTTGCAGTGCAAATTTGAATCCTTAATTTAAAAAATTTACTTTAATAAAATGTTCCTTATTTCTTTAAATAAATATTATATTTAGTGAATACAGGGTGTTAACGATAAGTTTAGCCAAACTTCACCTACATTCTATTGATGAAAATCATTGGGGTTTGTTATACAAGGTGTTTTGTTTTAAATTCCACGTACCAGTAAAATACATAATTCTGAACAAAAAAATAAAGAATACATTTTTTTTCATTTGAGATACCATTTTACAGACACAAATTACCTATTTTAAGTTGAAAACATTTTTTTATCGATGGCTTATATCTGAAACACCTTTGAACCCATACTGATGTAATCATGCACAGGGGGGTTTCTAAAGATGCTGATTAAGAATATATTACTAGTTTTTTTCTAAAAAAAAAACGCTAATACTTTTTTTTGGAAAATCGACCCCCTTTCTCCATCTTAGAATTGGACGCTTCTGACTATAATCAATATGCTATGCCTAAAGACTCACTTCATAACTGTATATTCACCACCAAAGTTTCACAGTATTTGGACATCAGGTGAGCGAGATACCAGGGTGGCTCCATGAAAAGTGAGTACATTGTATATGTCTACCCAGTAACTATGTTACTGGCGTATATTTTAAATTCATGAGGACATAGATGTTGAAAAAATGTCACCACCCAGATATTGCGAAATAATCTTTTCCAATATTCCAATATATATATATATATATATATATATATATATATATATATATATATATATATGTTAATTCGTAGGCTTCCGCGGGTGTTATATGTGGTTGTAAAATTTCTCCGGGTTCCTCTCCGCGATGAATCTGCATGGTCTTCAAAAGAACCATTTGTTTGACAACGTTTCGGTAAAATCTCATTTACCATCTTCAGGTCTTCTTACTTCTGCTTCGCGTTACTACGTTCGGCTTACTGGAAGATGTTTGTCCACTTGGTGAGTTATATACTGTGCTTTCGTTCCGGTGTGTGGTTTTCTTCGCATGGCTGCGCGTCACGGGTCTTGCGTTTAATGGTGCTGTGGAGAATATGGACACCAACATCGCAGAAACTATCCGACAGGATGTGTCTCAAATACTGAGAAGATCTAACCCGCCAAAAAAGAATCTTACGAGAGAAGAGACTCAAGCCCTACGTAATCTCCAAAAGAACACCGAGGTGCTTATCCTTCCAGCTGATAAAGGAAATGCAACCGTCATAATGGACACTCAAGAATACGACAGGAAGATCATGGCTTTACTTACCGACCCAGCATACGAACCTATCTCCACAGACCCTACTACATACCTTGAGAAGACCACAAAAGCTAAAATTAAAGCGTCAAACATCAGACAAGAACAACAGCTGCAACTTATCCCAAGAGAGAAATCATCGAGGTGCCCAAAACTCTATGGATTACCTAAAATCCACAAAGAAGGAGTGCCTTTGAGACCCATTGTAAGTTCCATTGGATCACCATTACAACATCTGGCAAGATTCCTGGCTAAACAGTTACAACCATACGCCGAAGAAGCGAAATCTTACGTCAAGAACGCAAGCCACTTCATCGAGCGTATTAGAAACGTAAAAGTGGATCCAGAACATCTGCTAGTAAGTTTTGATGTAGTGTCCCTATTTACAAACATTCCAGTGGAACAAGCACTCGACATGATCCAGAGGAAATACCATGTAAGGGAGGATCTAATGGAATTGACGAAACATTGCCTAAAGAACACTTACTTTGTCTACAAAAACCAAAAGTATAGGCAAATAGAGGGAGCACCCATGGGATCGCCTTTGTCACCAGTCATAGCCAATCTGTTCATGGAGGAATTAGAAGAACAAGCAATAGAAACAGCAGAATATAAACCATCCATGTGGCTGAGATATGTCGACGACACCTTTGTCATATGGACACATGGCGAGGAGAAATTACGAGAGTTCTTAATTCATCTGAACAGCAGACATCCAAAAATCAAGTTCACTATGGAACTGGAAAAGGACCAACAGCTACCTTTCCTCGATGTATGTATAAAGAAAAAATAAGATGGAGGTCTAAGCTATACGGTATATCGGAAACCAACACACACGAATAGGTACCTACATGCAGAATCTCACCACCACCCATCGCAGCTACAATCAGTGATCAAAACACTAATGACAAGGTCAGAACGACTCTCTGACGACGACCACAAAGAAGAGGAAATTAAAAACGTTAAATTAGCCTTACAACAAAATGGTTTCTCCGGCAACAATATCAAGAGGGCTTTAAGACCTAGGCGAAACAAAGAACAGAAGGAAGAAGATAAACCAATAGGCAAAGCTCTCCTGCCATATGTCAAGGGAACTGCAGACAAAATAAGCAGGGTTTTAAAGAAATACAAAATAGAAACCGTCTTCAACACAGACAGGAAGATTGGTAATATGCTACCATCAGCCAAAACAAACATTCCTCTAGAAGACCAAGGAGTATATGAAGTTCCTTGCGGAGGCTGTGAGAAGACGTACATTGGACAAACTAACAGAAGAATCCAAACCCGGAAAGAAGAACATCGGAATGCTGTCCAGAAAAATGAAAAAACTTCGTCATTAGCTCAACATGTAAAAGACACCGGCCACGAGATTGATTTCGATAATACCAAGGTATTAGCAAGAATGGAGCATAAGGCAAAAAGAATAATTAGAGAAGCCATCGAAATTGAAAAACATCCTCAAAATCTCAATACACGTGACGATACCCAAAGATTACCAACAGCTTGGAAACCTGTCCTGGGAATCAAGAAGATCAATAAACCAGTGACACGCAACGGTGAGAGTAGGCCAAGCAGAACACACCATTAAACGCAAGACCCGTGACGCGCAGCCATGCGAAGAAAACCACACACCGGAACGAAAGCACAGTATATAACTCACCAAGTGGACAAACATCTTCCAGTAAGCCGAACGTAGTAACGCGAAGCAGAAGTAAGAAGACCTGAAGATGGTAAATGAGATTTTACCGAAACGTTGTCAAACAAATGGTTCTTTTGAAGACCATGCAGATTCATCGCGGAGAGGAACCCGGAGAAATTTTACAACCATATATATATATATATATATATATATATATATATATATATATATATATATATATATATATATATATAATACAGGGTGTTCCTAAATAAGTGCAACGGAACGGAAAACTGTAAATTCCTGTAAAAAGAATCACTTGTTTCCTTTTCCATTTTTCTCTCAGGGCTTTCGTTTTTGAAATACTCGGTGTCAAAACTTTAATTTTTTAATAGTTTTTTTTTCAATATCTTAAAAACCGTTTGAACTACAGGACTGAGCTTTTCTAAATACATTACCACTATTAATAGATATTTTTCGCACCCTTTTCGAATTCATGTCCATGCCAGTGGCGAAGATTTTAAGGTATCGAAAGGGTTTTTCCCCCATAACTTTTACGCCACTGGAAAAATTGTCATTTGACAGCAAATTCCAAAGCACCAATGAATTTTACACAATATAGTTCTCTTGGTTGATTCCTCTAAAAACAACCGTTTCAATAAAAATGACTTTCTATGAACAAAAACAAACATTTTGCTAACGTTTCGAAAATATTTTGTAATTCAAAAAATAGGTAGTAATAATTAACAATTTTAACGAGATTTAACAACAGATAGGATTTAAATTTTTTTTGTATCAATTTGGCGAGTAAAATGTACAAAAACTGTTCAAAATTACGTTCGCGGATTTCAATGCACGCATTTACATCTTCGAATCATGTTTCTTTCTGCCGCTGCGGCTTCACCCCTATCGACTAACTTCGATATTATTGACATGGATGTCTCCATCCGGCGGTTCGATTTGTCGTTCTCCAGATGTTCTCTTGAGGTCTTGCATTTGCAAAATGTCATATTGTTAATTATTAGGTACTAATTATTTTTTGAATCACAAAAGATTTTCGAAACGTTAGCAAAATGTTTGTTTTTGTTCATAGAAAGTCATTTTTATTGAAAACGGTTGACTTTAGAGCAATGAATCCAGAGAACTATTTTTGTGTAAAATTTATTGGCGCTTCAGAATTTGCTTCAAATGTCAATTTTTCTACTGGAGTAAAAGTTATGGGTGTGCGAAAAAGTAGCTATTAATAGTGGTAATGTGTTTACAAAAGCTCAGTCCTGTAGTTGAAACGGTTCCTAAGATATTGGAAAAAAATGAAAAAAAAAAATTTAAGTTTTGACACCTTGTATCTCGAAAACGAAAGTCCGGAGAGAAAAATGGAATAGGAAATGGAAGAGAAAAAAAATGTTTCTTTTTCCAAGAGGAATTTACAGTTTTCCGTGGCGACACTTATTTAGTAACACCCTGTATATAAAATTGTAACATCGTGTAACTTCTTTATTAAGCTTCGAATAAAAAATTGTTACAGAACAAACCTCAATTATTTTTATCGATAAATATGTCGGTGAAGTTTGGTCAAACTTATTTTAACACCTTATATAAAATAGACTTTAAACATAGAAAAGAATATGTTATATTGCTCAAGAAAATATATGACTTTCTAAAGATAAAGTATTGTTTTATAATAAATATACAGGTTACTATTCGCTTTATTTTCATTTGGTAGAGTAAAGGGTTGGAATATAAGCTTTTATCAAAACTTATAATATATTTGTTTGATATCAAATGTGATTTCAGATCTTGGTGGTACACATTCTGCCTGAAATGCCGATCAGCGGACGAGGGTCTTCCTTCCTGGCAGCCACACATCTGGCCAAAACTGTGCCCGCACCCATTTTGCCCTACCTACCGACAATTCACTAGAATCATTTCCATAGGCCTCATCGGAATCTTGTCGTGGTGTATTTTATATTCAATTGTTGGAGAAGCAGCCGCTCCACCCAATGGAAAACTGTTCCAGTTGATAATTCTCAGTATATGCGCTCATTTTGGAGGATGGTTGATATCGCTTACAACGTTACCGACGTTAATTGGAATGCTGTTCACGGGCGTCTTACTTCAAAATCTGCGAGTGGTGGACATTGATAATTCGTTTTCAGATATCACCAAAGAACTGAGGTATGTCTTAGATTCAAAATAGCAATTGTCTGACGACGTTACCGCATTTATCGGTCCAGATTCTATTGTAAATGCTTTTTGTAATTATTTCAATAGTATGTATACAAACAGTAGTAATGCAACTCCTGAAATTAGGTTAAATAATTTTCCTGGTTTAATAATCGAGTCGATTTCAGTTTCAAATATATTGTCGTCTATAGATAGTCTAAAGAACAAACCAACTTCCTGTGATAACAAAATATCTAGTTACTTAGTGAACAATTGCAAGCATATATTTGTATACCCTTTATTAAATCTGTTTAATGTGAGCCTAAAATCTGCAACGTTTCTTAAACTGTGGAAAGTGGGAATGGTGTATCCTATTCTAAAGTCTGGAAATCCAACACTGCTTACAAATTATCTCCCTATCACGATTTTGAATAATTTTGCGATGATCTTTGAGAAATCTTTGTATAACTTAATATATCCTTCTATGTCTAACCGCATTTCACCAAACCAACACGGATTTATGGAAAGTAGATCTACTACCACAATTCTCGTGAGTTTCACACAGTATTTATCAGCATGGGCAGGTGGATGTGGTGTACACAGATTTTTCAAAGGTATTTGATCTTATCGATCATAAAATCTTATTAAATAAGGTGAATGCTTTTGGTTTCAACATATCCTTTGAAAATTTCTTTACTTCCTACTTGAGCGGCAGAGTTCAATATGTCATGTGTTACAAATCGAATTTTTTTTTTCCAACATCTGGTGTACCGCAAGGCTCCAATTTAGGTACGCTTATGTTCTTGCTTTTTATAGACGACTTATGTTCCATTATTGATACTCCTTATTTAATGTTTGCTGATGTTCTTAAGACTTATTCTGAGATTGATATCGTATCTGTGTTTATATACAAAATCACTTTCTTAAAATTGATCATATGTGCCAGATTAACAACCTTGGTATGAATGTTTCAAAGTGTAAAATCATGACCTACAGGAGGAAATCATCAACTGCAAATTTTAATTATACTTATGGCTCATGTCCTTTACAAAGATGTAATAATGCTAAAGATTTAGGGATTCCCTTCTATGACAAACTGATACTTGCTGTCCATATTAAAAATGTTGAAACCACAGCATTTAAACAGTTGGGATTTATTATTAAAATTGTAATTGCTTCAACAACATCAAAGCCGTAAAGATATAATATTTATCTTATGTCAGATCCAGACTTGAATACTGTAGTGTAGTATGGTCTCCTATTTATAACATATATAATCAAAGTTTGGAAAGAGTGCAGAGGAAGTTTCTATACTTTAAAAAGCATAAAATTTATCCTGTTAGAGGTTGTGATCACCAGCTACTTTTAAATCAATTTGATTTTCACTCATTAGAGATTCGAATGCTGCAGCTAAGTTTGAAATTCCTTTATTTTCTGATGCATAATAAAATTTATTCGCCTAAATTATTACAAAAAATATCGCATCATTTCACTTTCACTTTTTATCTGCCCCCTGCAAATTCTAACCTTCTATAGGTAAATCTCGCGACAAGCTTTTATATCATTTAATAAATTGTGTAATACATGTACTAAATTGATTGGTTTGATTGAATTTAAAGTTTATTTGTTTATTTTTAGGGCACTTAAATAAAAGCTTGTTTTTAAAAAGTTTTTTTTACTATTAATTTATTGTTCCTTTGAGTTGCCTTAGTTTTACTGACACTTTCTGTTATTATGCTTTTTTTTAGAAATGTCGCCTTAGTAATCCTTCTAATTCGAGCTGGTCTTGATTTGGATCCTCAAGCTTTACGAAGACTCAAATACACTGTTGTTAAAATAGGGTTAGTTCCTTGGACAGCGGAAGCTATAATCATTGCAGTTCTATCTGTTTTTTTATTAGGAATACCTTGGGATTATGCTGTCCTCTTAGGTAAGCTGAAAATACTTATATTTTTAATGTAAAAACCCAACCTGAAAAACAATTTTATAATTACAAATACAAATTTGCTTAATTATAGTGACAAGTGCTATTATTTAGTTTAGTCAGCACCTAAAATATTTTATAAGTTTATCACAAGAATGTTTTAGCTAAGTCATAAAACAACTATTTTGTAAATATTTCTGTGACAAGCTTATAAAACATTTTAGCTAATAAAACTAAAGTGTTTTATAATAATTTTTTAGTGTTCCATAGTATTTTTAACAGCGCCATAAAAAGAAAATATAATAATTGCCGCTTAGATATATTCAGACAATTTTATATCTAAGTGCAGAAAGCTGTTTTATACACTATAATAATATAGTTATTATGTGATGATATTATCAATTGTAAAACAAAAATAGTAATAGAACAATTACTACAACTGAAAAACCGTAATTGTAAAGTAAAATTAGATTGACAAACCATATTAATAAAGTTAAAACAACAAAATGGCGGGATCTTGTTTTGCTTTGTTAATTTCACAGTCCTTGTATAAGAATAAAAATATAAGGTTTTAGCCAGTGGAAAAAAATCAAAAGAAGTGGCGCATATAGAAGAAATGTAAAGAAATGTTATCAGTAGTAATACCACTAGTGATTAAATTTTCGCGATAAGTTTGCCGATTGATTTCAAAACGAAACTAAGTTGCTTGAAAACACCACGAGTCCGCAGGAGAGTGGTATTTTCTTTAAATAATAAGTGCACTTTAATATTACAGAAATAAACGTGAATAAAATTCCATATTATGTGATTTTACAACTATAATGTTAAATTCCATCGCAAATTTCCGACACTATAATTTGTATTGATTTTTGGGTTGGAATTGTAAAATATAGATATGTAATTTTACTGAGTTGAACATTGAAAAATATGCATAGAGAAAACTTTTTCAATAACTAATATTATTTCACATATGAATATCAAGGTGTAAAACATTTAACAATATGCACATGTTAAAACAATCTGTATACCGAAGAGATCATCAACCATTTAAAATATTTTCATTTTGTTTAAGCTGAATAGTGCAACAGAAGCCAATTTAAAAATGTATTATGTTGTTTTTGTAGCCACATGGAGAGTGTGTTGGCAGATGAAGTTAAAAAGAGGGAAAAGTTCTTACTTTTAATGTCATCGAAAAAAGGAAAATTAAATTTTAAAATCTTCAAACATTATTTTCTTGAAATTTTTGTTATGTAACACCATAATTTTTCGTGATGTATGTATGTAGAATGACACGCTCTTTCAAATGGCATGGTAAAAATTGGGGGTTGCTATTTAAAAAAATTGACGATGACGTCATATCTCGAACAACGATGGCGTCACAAATATGGGTCGTATGTCAAAAAGTGCCTTTTTTAAAAACAAAATCGACGTGCCAAGGGATTTTTTCCGTTACTTTTCGAAAGCACTGTATGTCTATTACACATAAACAACACAACTAAACCGTATTAGGTTAGAGGTTAGGTTGATGTGCCTCTACGCATGTGCAACAGAAATCATATGGTAACTTCTGTAAAATTTTATAATAATTTGAGTAATACTAAATAGTTCCATTGTAGTACATTATATTGCCACACTATTCCTGAAATTTCCTAATTTTATTACGTAAAAACACACGTTATTCTTTTATAATGTAAATTAAAATTTTCCAGTAAATATTATGTAAGAAGAGCATAACAAAATATGGAAATGTCCATCCATTTTTATCAGTGTAGTTGGGAATACATCCCTTTTTAATTTTAGGATCCATAGGCGCGGCTGTTTCCCCAGCAGTTGTTGTACCATGTCTTTTCCGGTTGCGTGCAAAAGGATACGGAGTAGCTAAAGGAATACCAACTTTAATTATTGCGATAGCCGGTATAGATGATGCCGTCTCCGTAGCCATATTCGGAATAGTCAAGAGTATTATGTTTTCGAATAGTTCCATCACCACTTTAATTATCCAGGGGCCTGTTTCTATTGTTGGAGGTACAAATATTTTTAAGGATATTTGAAAGTGTACATGACATGTACATTAGAAAGATGGAAGCTTAATCAAAATATTGCATTGCAGGTATAGGATTTGGAGTATTATGGGGTCTGATGTGCAACTATGCACCTGAAAGAAACGACCCTTTCCTGGTTCCTCTAAGGATTCTCCTCCTCCTCATCGGTGGAATGACATCCGTCTTTGGCAGCGAACTAATCGGATACGGTGGGGCGGGTCCTTTGGGATGCGTATCAGTCGCATTTGTATGTCTGGTCTTCTGGTCCCGTCAAGGTTGGGCGATAGAAGATAATCCCGCTGCAACGGCCTTCCAAATCTTCTGGATGATCTGTGAACCCGTCCTTTTCGGCATTACTGGTGCCTCTGTTAAGTTGGACGAGCTCGATGGAAATGTTGTGTGTCTGTGTCTGGGTATCCTGGCTGCTGCTGCTGTATTAAGGATTTTGGTCACCATATTCGTCGGTATCGGATGTAAACTGAACACCAAAGAGAAGACCTTCGTTGCAATGTCTTTGATGGCGAAAGCGACAGTTCAAGTAAGTTTTAACTAGCAAATAGATATACAGGGTACTAGAGATGCCGTAAATACAAGCTTATTTTGACGTTGCTCCTACAGGGCGCTAGTTTCACCGTATTATTCATCTCACTGTTGGAAAAATTATTTTGATCGCCATCTAATAGTTTTACGCGAATAATAAATCACACGCACGCACAATACTCTAATATTTACTGACATAAAATTTTTACACAACCCTAGTTAGAAAGCGCTTGAAAGAAAAGCACCACAAAATTCATTGAAACTTTTAAATGCAAATAACTCAGAAAACGATAAAGTTAGGCGATATAGACAAGAGTACATATTTTATGTAGAATTGGACGTTCTTTTAGATTTTCAAAAACATAGTTTAATAGATAAAACAAATATGTTTTTATTTTTTATATATTTTTAGGTATTAATAATATTGTGTGAAACTAACTACTCAGTGGACAAAAGTCCCAACCTGTGTTGAATTACACCCACAATATCTACCCATATATTCCTTATTATTAGCTTTTGTAACATTTTTTTACTGTTTTAGAAAGGTATTTTAAGCTAATATTAATCAAATTTCCTACAATTCCTATCAATGAAGTCATATGTATGTTCTCTGATACCAAACATCTAGGTATGCTAATGAACAATTTCACAGACAAAGCTCTATTCAATAATTATTTAAAGAAAATAATCTACTAACCTCTAATGAAACACTCTATAAATATCTAACTTCACTTTTTGGCAGTGGGAACACGACAAATTCAACCACAATAGATGAGATCTGACCTATTTCTGCATTTTTAGGATTGCTTCTTCAGGTGGTCTCCTTTAAGTTGAATCAAATATCTAACTATAAAAATTATTATAAAAATTATAATTATTTGAAGTTAAATATCGACAATGACAAAAAGTGACATCGTGTCAATGAATTAAATATGACAATACCTACTTTTTATAGTTAGATATTTGATCAACTTAAAGGAGACCACCTGAAGAAGCAATCCTAAAAATGCAGAAATGGGTCAGATCTCATCTATTGTGGTTGAATTTGTCGTGTTCCCACTGCCAAAAAGTGAAGTTAGATATTTATAGAGTGTTTCATTAGAGGTTAGTAGATTATTTTCTTTAGATAATTATTGAATAGAGCTTTGTCTGTGGAATTGTTCATTAGCATAGCTAGATGTTTGGTATCAGAGAACATACATATGACTTCATTGATAGGAATTGTAGGAGATTTGATTTATATTAGTTTAAAATACCTTTCTAAAACAGTAAAAAAATGTTTTTATTTGTCTAAATAATAAGGTAAATCTACCGCCCTCTAGAAGCAACGTATAAATAAGCTTCAATTCGTAATTCTCACACCAAAAAATCCAACATTACCAATTTGCAGAGTCATGCTATCAAAACTTTCTCAATTATTGAGAAATTTCAGAATAAAATTTAAACCTTGAATACCCTATATTTCCTAAACCAGCGACATTCGTATAAGGCATGATGAGCTAAAACATGCTGTTTTGGAGTCTAGTATCTCCAGCTCATCCTGTATATTTTTAAATTTTAATGTTCATTGTTATCACCACTTAAATTGGAATGTTTGGATAACAATAAGTTAATAACTGAATTCTTTTAGGCCGCCTTGGGTCCGATTGCCCTTAGCATGGTAGCTGCTGGTACCGAAGAAGCCGGTTATGCTGAGAAGGTCCTAACGACATGCGTCCTGGCCATAATGTTAACGGCTCCTACGGCTGCAATTCTGATGACAATACTTGGTCCCCGGTTACTCACGAAGACAAAATTCCCGGTAGTACCTGAAGGATGGAGAAGAAGCCATCGTCCATCTATCCGAGATATAAGCATCATCGACGAAGAAGAAGAAAGAGACATGAACATAGAGGAGTCTGGTGATACCATCATTAGTAACAAGATGTCTTCAGATACGACCATTAAATCAGACCTATGATATTAGTCAGCTTTGTAGCTATCTACTCAGTATTTTGCCATAGAGGAAAAGTATTGTCGCATTGGCAAATTTTTTATGTAAAGAGTACGCTCAAACATAAGTATTTTGATATTGTATATAATATACTCATATATTCTATTTACGAATATATTTAAGAATTATTGGCATTTAAGCTACCTATGTGTAAATACAGTCTTTAGTATTTTATGAAATAAATTAACCTACTTTATGAGGTGTTTAAAATTTGATGTCTAATTTCCACTGAATAATAATGATAATAGTGTTTATTTTTTACAATTGTACATATAGCATACAGAAAAAATAGTAAAGTGTTATAATGCAAAAATAGACACAAAAAATACACTGAAGTAAAAATGCTCCATTTATACATGTTTTCAATTATCAAATCAAATGCAAGTGCTGTAAATGTTGAAATGACACAAATCGGGTAAGTATGTACTTATATTAAATAAATACTTGACTGTTTAGATTATTTATCTTTATTTGGTTTATTAAATTTTGTATAACATGTCTTGGTATATTCAACAGCCAGATTTTGATCTCAAATTATTATCGTTCAAAATTTGTTACATTTTTAATTTCAGTGGATATTAAATTAAACAGTTTTGGTGCAAGGTACGTACTGCTTCTATGACCAATTGTTTTTAAACAAAGGGGAAATTAACATTTAATTTACCTGTTTCTAGTTTTATAATCATGTTCAGTTTTTTCTAATATCATTTTATTTAAAAAAATATTAAGTAACACATTCAAACAAAATAACTGTTATGCATCATATGTACAACTATCTTTAAATAATTGATTGGTAGAGTAAGTTCTGTGCTTTCCATACTGTAAAAAAGAATAGTATTTTAAGGTTTACTACACCTAAAATATATTTTTTTAATTTTTGAAATTTGGATAGAAAGTCTCTAAGCTTCTTAATAAAATTATTAATTTGTAGGTCCTTAATGGTCCTATTTTAGGTAAGTTAGTAGAGTAGAAAGTAATAGACGTATATGCATTTTTACAATCTAATGTTAGGGTATTGCACTGAAATTACTTCAATTTTACGAATTCTATCTCAACCACATTTTTTAATTCACGCCAAGAACCTGCTTTAAACAAAACTGCAGTATATTACTGTACTATTAATATCGAGTAATAAAAGATTATTATTAATGCATTATGAAAAGAATAATAGTCCCGGTACTGGCCCCTGAGGTACTCCATATTTGACCTTTCTGATGCTACTGCTGCTATTTAATAACATTTTAATTTACTTACAAGTTTTTTAAGGAAGACTGTGCCGAAAGTCTTAGGTCTACAAATATACTTATATTTTTTTATATAATTTTAGAGATATTTGATATATGTTTCAAATTGAATGAGTCACCTTTATATAATGGCTTTATAATTCCTGATTTCAAACAATTTGTAAAATATCTTATTTGAAATATTCATTCAGAATATAAATCAGAGGGGCCACTGCTCCATCAGAAACCTTTTTTAATATTTCAGATTTGGTAGCATCAAATCCAGGTGCTTGGGTTGCTTATGGCATTTTTCACCTCTGTTTCAATTGCTGGATAGAAATAAAGTATGCTTTCCAAATTATTACAAACCTCAGTAAAATAATTTGGTTGTTATATTATTTGCATACATCTCTCATAGATTACTATGATGCTTATTAAAAGTATGTCAGGTTTCGCTTTTATTTTCTGTTACCTCACCAATCCAATTTTATTTATTATTGTTTTACGTAAGTAGGTAGGGATACGGTTGGGCATGGGAAAATTTCTTGGACCGTGGGAAAATTTCTTGGACCGTGGGAAAATTTGTCGGCGAGATCAAAGGGTACCGCCGAACAGGTGCTAATTACAGGTGTGGCTCCGCCCCTCCCTAACCTAACAGAAAAAACATGCGCAGTAGCGATCTAACCTATCAGAAAAAACATGCGCAATAGGAGCCTAACCTAACAGAAAAAACATGCGCAGTAGCGATCTAACCTATCAGAAAAAACATGCGCAATAGGAGCCTAATCTAACAGAAAAAACATGCGCAGTATGGGGCCTACCCTATCAGAAAAAAACATGCGCAGTAGGGACCTAATCTAACAGAAAAAACATGCGCAGTAGCGACCTAACTTATCAGAAAAAACATGCGCAGTAGGGACCTAATCTAACAGAAAAAACATGCGCCTATTCAAATCTGTTTCTTCGCACGTTCCAAACCTCGGTAAATTCAAATCTGCGCATGCTCTATTGTATTGGAGAATCCAGCATTATTTGTGGACAATGAAAAAAAACTTTACTCTGTGTGCGATTTGAACCCGGGGCCTCTCGCATGCAAAGCAGACGCGGTACCACGAGACCACTATGACTATTACAGAAAGGTTACAGTAACTGCGTAATATCAGAGGCAAATTGAAAAGTGGCGGGAAATTCAAACTAACCTAACAGAAAAAACATGGGCAGTAGCGACCTAAATTCAAACTGATGGAATATTCAAACTAAGAAAAGAGGATCTAACCTAACAGAAAAAACATGCGTAGTAGCGACCTAACCTATCAGAAAAACATGCGCAGTAGGGACTTAATCTAACAGAAAAAACATGCGCAGATCTGCAGCGGTAGAGTTATAGTGACGTCACACATACAGTTTTTTAAATTTGAAAAACTGATTTGATCACGTGGCGTTCTTGGTTTTTTTCGTAACTAGTGCCCTTCTGGCTTTTAGCAGTTTAGAGCATTTACTACTATTTGAAATATTAAATATAAATATTTAAGATTTTACAGGTGATATTAAATATGGAATGGAAAAAAAAAACTAGTAGCGCTGGGAATCGAACCACGGACCTCTAGAGTGCAAAGCGTGTACGTTAGCGCTAAACCATCAGATGGGCTTGTACTGGAACGGGAGTGGTGGTGGGGAACTAGTTGTGACAGGAGTGACGGTAAATAGTTCCAAACGTGGATAAGCGCTTATCAGTAGATGGCGTTGCAAGTGGAGCGCGCTACTCCGTTAGAGTGAATTATTATTAAAACACAACCAGTAGTAAAATGGGAAATCCTACTACAGGGAAAATTTTACGCAAATAGTATTTCTAATTTCTACCAACAGCAAACAGTGGAAGTTTTTTTTTTTTTGGTTTTCACCGCTATGAATTTGCGCCCTGTATAATATTTTACCGATAACAACAACAACACTATTTCGTGTACTAACAATACACCTTATTTTAATGTAAAATCTCATACTGTACTTAGTTTTATATACAAACAAGATTTGTCATTCCAGCATAGTGGAGCGTCCGAATGCACGATTTGAGGTACTCACAATACACCTTATTTTAATGTAAAATTGTACTTAGTTTTATATACAAACAAGATTTAGTAAAATCTGAATATTTACTTATGCATTAGCAATTTATTGTGAAAACGCCCTGTATAATATTTTCCTGACAACAACAACAACAACAAAACTATTTGGCGTACTCTCAATAAACATTATTTTAATGTTAAATCATACTGTACTTAGTTCTTATAGTTATAGTTTTCCCATTACGTCTTTGTTTTTGTCTCCAATTCCAGCCTGGCAAATCCAGATTTAGATGCAACCATTCAAAAGTGCGACATACCGCAAGGTCCAGTACTTCCTTCTAGAAAAGTAAAAAATAAAATATAAATTTGTAAAGAACCACCAGTAAAACAGGTACATGTTCGAACAGGTCCCAACCAGTACAAACAGGTAGCTGGCAGTAAAAACAGGTAGCTGGTAGTAAAATACAGGTAGCTTACAGTAAAAACAGGTAGCTGGCAGTAAAAACAGGTAGCTGGCAGTAAAAAACAGGTAGCTAGCAGTAAAAAACAGGTAGCTGGTAGTAAAAAACAGGTAGCTGGCAGTAAGAAACAGATAGGTGGCAGTAAAAAACAGGTAGCTGTCAGTAAAAAAAAACAACATGTAAAATCTCATACTGTACTTAGTTTTATATACAAACAAGATTTGTCATTCCAGTATAGTGACTGGCTTCTGCAGTGTCCGAATTTATTGTGAAAACGAATATTTTGTTGATAACAACAAAACCATTAGGCGTACTCTCAATAAACATTATTTTAATGTAAAATCTCATACTTTACCTAGTTCTTATAGTTAGTAGTTTTCCCATTACGTCTTCGTTTTTGTCTTGAACTCGAGCATGGCAATCCAGATTTAAATGCAACCATAAAATCGGTAGTGACCCAAACCCCATCCAAAAGTGTGACATATTTCTGCCAATACGTCCTTCTAGAAAAAATGGGGAAAATGTATGAATTAAAAATAAAATATAAATTTGTAAAGAACCACCAGTAAAACAGGTACAGGTTCGAACCAGTAAAAATAGGTTCCAACTAGTAGAAACAGCTAGCTGGCAGTAAAATACAGGTAACTGGCAGTAAAAACAGGTAGCTAGCAGTAAAAAACAGATCCCAACCAGTAAAAACAGGCAGGTGGCTGTAAAATACAGGTAGCTGGCTGTAAAAAACAGGTCCCAACCAGTAAAAACAGGTAGTTGGCAGTGAAATACAGGTAGCAGAACTTATGATGGTCAAATCCCCTTTCTATATCTACCATTACTGTCAGCAGTGAGCTATTAAAATTTATATCGTTATCAATGTGAACTAAGCCTTCTTACCTATGCACGAATTAGAATTATACTCTCGAACGTGACGATAGTTGCCTGCTTCTTGAGCTCGGTCTGCTGCTTCTTAGTCTCCTGGTAGTATGGTGTAACCTGAAAAAAGAGGGACGAATGAGAAAATAATCTCAGTATGTGTACTATATTCTTAATAAAATATCTGAGGATACAGACAGAAAAAGAAACCATAGTTGTACAAATGACATATAGTAGTTTTGTATTCAATTATTAAAACCATGATGGTGTCTTGTGGTTTAGATTCCGCACACACGATATTAGCAATATCGAGAAAATGCTGAAGAACACCATTCAAGAGAAGCTTGGTAAGACGTTACAGATACATAACACAACTTTTGCAGATAAAATATCTGAGGATACAGACAAAAAATAAAATACTGTGACATCAAACTGTAACGAAATGTTGCTCCATTCAGCTTGATCGCAAATGGATGAGCCTCGGCTTAGCACTGATGCTAATAGACTTGACTGCTTAGCTCCTCTGCTATTCTGTAAATAGTTTAAAATACACGTACTCCTAGAATGGGTCGTTTCTGATATAAGCATCGAATACGATGAACTGACTACATAGATATGGATTTAAATTATACTCTGAAGTATGGTAAAATATATCCGAGGACAGAAAAGGAACTACTAACTGTGACATCGAAATGCTACTCCATTCAGCTTGATAAGACGTAACCCAACCTTTTACTGGAGTTGATTAAACTACTACAGTATGAGATAACATAGGGTTGAAATAAGTGTAGGATTCTTTGGGAAATGTCTTTATGTAACATATTTCGACAAGTATATAGAGAGAATAAACGTCAAATTAGATGACGTAGTCCTAGAATGGATCATTCCTGATAATAAAGCCACACACTTACATTTGTGAACAGCCTTTTGGCCCAGAAAATGTTAAAGTACGTGACCATAATCATTTAATACCTGAAAATAATTATAGGGGGGGCGCCGCATACAACTCATGTAACATTAACTACAAGGATGAGGTAATTATACCTGTTGTCTTTCACAATTTGAGCGGATATGATGCACATTTTAGCCTGGAGAATATCGCGAATGACATGTCATCGCCGGATCGCGTTGACCATAACCAAAGAAAAATACATTTCATTCACTAAAAATCTTGATCAAAATTTAATAAAATTCAGGTTCATCGACTCTTTCAGATTTATGGCGTCTGCGTTAGACACGTTGTCCTCATACTTGAGAGACTTAGGGCTTGAGTCAGTGCTGTAAACGTAAAAGCGTAGCTAAGGCAAAGTAGTAGCTTTTAACTATAAGGACAGAAAAGGAACTACTAACTGTGACATCGAAATGCTGCTCCATTCAGCTTGATCGTCAATGATAAGACGTAACCCAACCTTTTACTGGAGTTGATTAAAACTACTACAGTATGAGATAACATAGGGTTGAAATAAGTGTAGGATTCTTTAGGAAATGTCTTTATGTAACATATTTCGACAAGTATATAGAGAGAATAAACGTCAAATTAGATGACGTAGTCCTAGAATGGATCAATCCTGATTATAAAGCCACACGCTTACATTTATGAACAGCCTTTTGTGATTTTCACCAAATTGTATATGAATAAAGGTAAGTTTTTAAACATAAAACTGCAGTATCCGATAAGCGAGAAAAAATTAAGTGGTTGTTCCAGTGGCTAATAATATACAGATAGTTGAGGAAGAGTATAACCGTACGAAGTTTTTAAACATAAAACTGCAGTATCCGATAAACGAGAAAAAATTTGTAGGATTGGAATGAATGCAGTATGCTTATATATCAAATTGTTGCAACTTACACAATAATATGAATTCCGTTGAACGGATTTCCACCAGTTTGTATATGAATAAAGGTAAGGAATTTCTCGAGATGGAGGTAGATTTTGAAATACGACATCCTCACACGTGACTAAGACTACTGCTAGCATTTTGTAAAAAGGACGAACCATTTTGCACTAGAACCTTTCACAGGACCAAATTGATGTTCTTATTATAACGATGAGAAAACTTTTGTGACGGATATACAGAGTAAACCGATAGATATGTAACTTTTAAATAAAACTTATGAAAGATAATAAGAGTGGTACACATACCTGTCTCCTATACATAGTCAGCCCCACTAGCACTACAGCTGCTGTTCATCGTGAACTACCTGAAAATCCAAAATAGAATTAGAAGGATATTTAAAATATTTTACAAAACACTTATCCTTATCCGAAATGTGTGAAGAATGTCGATTTAGATCCCTCTCAGCATTATAATATGATTTTGAAGATATGGATAGCCCTTATGTGATATGCAAACGGTTGATCCTATTATATTAAACGAGGCAGCAAAAAAAAAGTATATTAGTATATTACATGTTATATGTTCATTTAGCCAATAACATATTTGAAATATTTATTACACCACTTTTAGATTTAAGTTATTAAAGTTAAGTTAACCTATTTTATAATGAAATATGTTATTGCTCAGCAAGGACCAACGGGAAGGTATGAACATATCCTTGCCAGGATAGAATGGGGCAGGTTAAATTAATAAGGGAGTAAAGATGTTAAAAATATGATAAATCAGATGAAATCTGTGCAGTCACTATCTGGAGGTTCACGCAAGTTGTCAATTATTCTATTCTGGGCCTTTTAAAACCGTAGGGTGCGGAGGTGTGGTCCTCCAAGAATCGCCTTTTGGTGGAGAGAGGTTTATACAGTTTATCTTGTTCTACTGTTACCACCTCGTGCTCCTTTGTCCTCAAGATATTCTTGGAGGTTACACATAGAGAAGCCGTAGAGGTATCAAGTACCATATCCTTTATAGTATTAAAATTTACAAGTTGGGATGCGGCATGTGTGAGGGAAATTCCCTTCACCTTGCATACCACCTTCTCCTCGTTATCATTTGTGGAGAACACTTTATAGGCGTAGTTTTTCGGCCCACCTGAGACAAACTCTGTGATGTAACTGTCCGTGCCGTAGATCTCTAGTTCATTAGTCATTTCGCCGATAAACTCGCCTGTTGGTACGTTATACTCGTTGTCTCTGGCCACATAGATAACAGAGTCCGTATCGTAGTACAGCACCTTGTTACCCAGCTGTTCCAGGTAGCTGTACAATTTAAGCCGGGCCTGGGTTGTTACGTAGGCGGCTATCACGACGTTAACTGTTGTGAGAGGATCATAACTGTCCTCCTTGTGCTCCCAATTGACGATGAGAGTATCCTCGTTGATGGGGAGTGCCGAATTTACGTAGATGCCGGGGTTAGCGAGCATACCAAAGAATTCTGCAGGGTCTCTCACGATCTTGGTTTTGGGCTGATTTTCTCTCTGGCCTAGCTTCCCCCAGAACGAATTTAATATCAGCTTAGCCAAAGATCTTAAACCCGGGTTTTCAATAATTTCGGAAAATTCCAATTGAACATCTTCCTTCTGCAAGAATTCTTGGATATATCTCGCTTTCTCTTCCTGGGTGGTACAGTGTGAGGGCCACCCGCTTGCTTCCTGTTTAACTTTAATGAACTTGTTCATCATTTCGGTGAATAACCCTGTTACGTTTTTGCTTTTATCGGTCTGAAGAACGTCGTAGCTCCAAACCTCGTAGATTTCCAGCATCCGGTACCCCTTTTCGAGGGCTTTTCTCACCTCGTCCACTACCCATGTCCCCGTCAAGGCTCTCTGTTCATCATCATTGTGATCGCACTCACTCTGGTTCATTTGCTCACCACACGTGCGACAGAGAACGAACATTAACTTGTCGTTCATCTTGGCCGGTAACACAGGGTGGTAGAGGTCTTGAGGCGGTAGGATCTTACATTTTATAACCCCGTTGATGTCGGTCAAATCCAAACCGTTGCAGTCATCACCGGCGTACACTTTGGGGTGTCCAATAGGAAACTTTCCGTACTTGCAGACCCAGGGGTAAAGGGAACAAACATCAACATATTTGATTTTTTCCCTTGACTGACACTTGTAATATTCAAATGTATTTCCAGTGCGTCCACCGTAAAAGGCCTCCCTAGGTTGAAGCGGTGTGAGAGTTACGAGCGGATGGGTCTCCGTGAACGAGCGCAGTTCTTTATTTTGCTGAAGATGCCGTCTAAATTCGCACTCCCACATCTCAACGACGTCATAACCCAATTGTTTTAATCTTTCGGTCTTGGCTGTTGTGGCTTCCATTCGGGTATTTGACGTCATCGAGGGGTCATCCTGCAGGGGTTCGTTACGATTGCATTGATAACAGACAGAGCACCCGTGGAAATAACACCCGTGAAACTCAAACACTTGTTTGGTTTTCTCGCAGTACCCGTCGACTTTGACCCCTGCAACTCGTGCTTCTTGCTGTTTGGCTGCGTGAGTAATGCTGAGACCCCTCGTGTGCTCTTCCCACACCAACCACTGGGTGGCTATCTTACTCTGGTTGTCCCTCCACCGATAACCGCCTTTAG
The DNA here is from genome assembly GCA_037114965.1 of Monochamus alternatus. NCBI lineage: Eukaryota > Metazoa > Arthropoda > Insecta > Coleoptera > Cerambycidae > Monochamus > Monochamus alternatus. The sequence goes on from CM073431.1 coordinate 77,782,221, forward strand.
GTATAATGCCTATGGTGTTGGGTTTAAGGAAGTTCCGTCTAAACACCTTATTGCAGGTCGAAGCTATGGTACAGGCCTCGGTGAAGGGGCAGACGTTACCGGTGTCGAGGAGCTGCTGACGAAATTTGAGACAGGCAGCAGTTAGGATCTCCACATCTGATGTACAGTACTCCACTAGATCCCGCTGCATGTCAAACACGCCGTTCTTATGCTCCTCGTGCCACTCGAGAAATCGGGCTCTGTCATCAGTCTTCATGTTATCGGGGTCGTAGTATTCAATGGCCGGTAGGGGACCCACATACTCTGCATTCGTAACAGTATTGAAAAGATGAGGGAAATATCCTTTCTTGAACCCGTCCCCCAAGCCGAAGGCTCTCGGAAGCTTCGAAAGGGCCATCGGGAAATAATTAAGGGAGTCCAAAAATTTCACATTCTCAACTACCATAGATATTATTTTTGTTCCTCGCATAATTAGATCGGGCTTCAGGTCGGTATTAACCAATATATGGTTTAAGCAGAACTGGTGGTCAAAGGCCTGCCCGTTGTGGGCTATAACCACCACCTGTTTGAATTTTTTTCTGACCTCCAATACGTATTGTATAAAACTAGTTATAACGTTTTCCTTGTATACAATTAACCTGTATCCACATTTTTGACAAAAGTGTAAGTTATTTTCATATATACACTTATCACATCTGTTGGCTAAGACACATAGATTGGGTTCATGAAGGAAAGAGCCATCTTCTCGCTTCGTCTCCTGTCGTGTCTCCAGATCGTAGAACACGAAGAGTACGTCGTCTGTTCTCGGTTTTCCGTTATTTGGCTGCATATAACACAGATGGTCTGAGGGGACGTGGGTTTTGCAGATCTTGCAATATATTTCGCCACAGACATGGGTTCTACCCCTTTTTACAACCTTGAAGCAATCGGGGCAACGGTAAATTTGAGCACAGATATTGGTCAGGTGGTTATCGTAACACTGTTGCCCTCTGAAGCTACGATGGCACTCGGCACATGTAACAGAAACATCCCTGGGGCATGTGGGTGCTTGTTGACATGCAGGACATATTCCTCCGCACCTGTGTTTAGCCTTGACATTATATGGTATCATACAGGTCTCGCAGTAGTACTTGCAACAGAAGGCCGCCGTCAACGATGTTATCACATTATAGTGTCCTTCGTGATAGAGTAAATTTAGTGCTGGCCCATCTACGGCTCCCTTAAAGATAACATCACGACCCTTTGACCCATACTGGTATACGACGATATTGTAATTCTTCAAATACGTTTGAAATTGCTGGAGTTCGGGTATGCCGGCCCCTTCTTCAGGTATCGATACACCTGCATTTTGACAGAGTTCTCTAGCTCTCTGTGTTTGGATTTTTCCAGTGTTCTGTCGCAGTTTTTTATAATTTGAGTCTTTATCCACATTTGCCCGTGAAACAACGAGAGCACGAGGCAAACACAAGTTGTCTTTATTGTTTATTTTCACGATACCTCTACGAGCCCCGCATTCTTCATTAAAACTATTATATTTCCCTCTACCAGCAGGCATCCTCACTACCGTCACCCCCAGACAGAACGTTTCAGTATTCAGGCCCGCAGAGTTGGACTGGTAAACGCTGGAGATGACACTCCACACGTCTTCGTAAGTCACCTCCTCGGCGGGCCTAAAGCGAACCCAAGCATCGCCACGTTTGAACTCCTTTGAGCAGAAGGAGAACGCGACCTGGTCGTTGGGGTTCAGGCCTTCCGTCCCCATAGCAATAATTTGCGTGATGGCATCTTTAATCCAGCTAACTGGTTCGGCACCAACAGAAGGAGTTTTAATTTTAAATTCCAAGGTTCGACCGTGGAGATTGAAGCGACGAACCTTCTTCACTGTATCACGAATAATAAAAAACTTTTCCATTTTTCAAAAAAAAAGCGTTACACGTCTTGAAGATCAACACAAAAACTGACACACTGTAGTAATTTACCCCTAGTCGTTTATTTTCTGCTAACTAGTGTCGGTGAGATGGAAAAAAGGAAGTCACGTGACGAAAAAAGGCCCCTTGCGTTCAGTAATTTGTGTGTGTTTCACATAGGAAGTAATGTTAATTTACGCTATGCGACCGGTGTGAAATATTTCGTTGTATCTGAATTGTAACTGAAGACACAAGATCGCGTACGAAAAGGCCCCCTGCGTTCGGTTATTTGTTCGTGTTTGCCATAAGAATCAATGTAATTTTGACGATTTCAGGGGGTGTAACACATTTCGTCATTAAGATACATGCAAATTGAGGCACAACGTGATTGAGTCACTCGAAATTTTTCAGTTTAAAATGTGTCTGATTAAAGAAAAAGTGTTTTGTAATGTAATATGATAAAATTATCAAATTTAATCGTAACAGCACCCGCGTACGAAAAGGCCCCCTGCGTTCGGTTATTTGTTCGTGTTTGCCATAAGAATCAATGTAATTTTGACGATTTCAGGGGGTGTAACACATTTCGTCATTAAGATACATGCAAATTGAGGCACACCGTGCTTGACTGGCTCTGAGTCACTAGCAAATTTTTCAGTTTAAAATGTGTCTGATTAAAGAAAAAGTGTTTGTAATGTAACAGGATAAAATTATCAAATTTAATTAATTAACAAAAAAATTAATATATTAGTAAAAAAAAAATCGTTTGTCCTGTATTAATGAGACATCACTGTTGTACTAAAAATTTTGATAATGATTAAGACCGAATAAGAGTAAATGCCTTCTTCCAATGTATGGGCCGGCAAATCCTTGACCGCGAAAAAAGAAAATTGTCAATGAAATTCACTCTTATAATTGTTTCCAATGTATTAAATTAAAAGTGTCTCATTAATAGGATATATTTAAATTTAATTAACTAGTAACAAGTAAACAAGTCAAAAAGGTTAGTTTGATTTTTGCAGAGCATCTATCGTCGCCTCTCCCGGTCGCCTATTGTGCAGCCTATTTTTTGAAACCCTGACTAACCTAACCCAGCTTTATGGCAACCTAAACGAGACAGTCAACGTATCGATAGCCCGGAGGCCTTTACGCGTCCACGGTTTCGGATTAAAGTTTTTCGCGTGTGTGTGTGTGTGTGTGACTGAAAACCTCTCTCTCTCTCTCTCGTTGGCAGGGAACAATCCAATGATTATCTCTTTGAGATTATCGTTAAAGATTTTCACTACACGGCGCGGTGTCTATCAAGCTGGCGTATTTTACCATGTATTGATAAAGACACAAACGACGCGACCTGTAATGCAGAAATTTAAGCAACTTACCCAGCACCTCTCTCTCTCTCTGTTCTTAATTCTGCCCAGTAGGCTAAAAAAAAAAAAAGATGTTTGTTTTACATTCCCTTTGTTATAGTAAAATCGTAATCAATAAAACGTTTTTTGCCCACCCTGTATATCAAAGCATTATTTTTTCAACTCTATTATGTTTTTTAATTGCAAATATTTCTAGACCGTAAATAAATTACAGGGTGTTCCATTTTAAAAAACTACAAAACAAGGACCAGCATCATAGAAAAATTAAACGAATCGAGACACCGAAATGTGGTCTTCTTAAAAATCATGACTATAGATACTATTTTTCTATATCTACAGGAAATACGAAAACCCCCTCCAAAAGCCCTCTGGTGCAAACTTAAACCAAGTTCGAGATTATCTAATCTAATCAGAAGAAGTTCTAATTGAGCAAAAACTTTATAATTTTAGTTTATTATTTAAGTACCTAAAATTTTTTAGGTATATACCGTGTATATCAAAGTAGTATTTTCAACAAATTCTCTATTAAAAAAAAAAAATCCTAGATCGTTTTTACCTACCCTGTATATCAAAGCAGTATTTTTTTTTAACTGTATTTTAACAAATTCTCTATTACAAAATGAATTTCATAGCTTGTTAATTTAAACATATTATTTACTCAAAATTTTTCTATAAGCTTATTACCTCCCTATTAAAAAAAAAAATATTGTATTAAAATGTTTGAACTTTGTTTATAAATACAATAAAAAGTAACTTACTTATTTACCCCAAAATTGTTTCCTGCTTATTTTGATTTTTTGTCTACCCTGTATATCAAAGTAGTAGCTTTTAACTATATTATAGTTTTAACAGATTCTCTATTACAAAATGAGTTTTATAGTTTGTTAATTAAAACATTATTTCCCACAAAATTTTGAGCCTTCCCTGCTTTAAAATTATTGTATTAAAATATTTGAGCTTTGTTTATACAATCAAAAGTAACAAAATTATTTCCTGCTTGTTTGATTTTTTGCCTACCCTGTATATCAAAATAGTAGCTTTTAACTATATTATAGTTTTAACAGATTCTCTATTACAAAATGAGTTTCATAGCTTGTTAATTTAAACATATTATTTCGCACAACATTTTTCTATAAGCTTATTTCCTCCCTGCTTTAAAAATATTGTATGAAAATATTTGAGCTTTGTTTATACAATAAAAAGTAACAAAATTGTTTCCTGTTTATTTGATTTTTTGCCTACCCTGTATATCAAAGTAGTATTTTCAACGAATTCTCTATTACAAAATTTCTTAGATAGTTTTTGCCTACCCTGTATATCAAAGTAGTATTTTCAACGAATACTCTATTACAAAAATTTCTAGACAGTTTTTGCCTACCCTGTATATCAAAGTAGTAGTTTTTTTTTAATTGTATTTTAACAAATTCTCTATTACAAAATGAGTTTCATAGCTTGTTAATTTAAACATATTATTTCGCACAAAATTTTTCTATAAGCTTATTTCCTCCATGCTTTAAAAAAATATCGTATTAAAATATTTGAGCTTTCTTAATACAATAAAAAGTAACAAAATTGTTTTCTGCTTATTTGATTTTTTTGTCTACCCTGTATATCAAAGTAGTATTTTCAACGAATTCTCTATTTAAAAAAAAATCATAGTCCGTTTCTACCTACCCTGCATATCAAAGCAGTATTTTTTTTAACTGTATTTTTAACAAATTCTCTATTATGAAATGAATTTCATAGCTTGTTAATTTATTAACATATTATTTCCTCAAAATTTTTCTATAAGCTTATTACCTCCCCTACTTAAAAATATCGTGTAATATACTTCACTTGGTGAAATTAAACACACATTCTTTGTGCATAATGTTTGAGCTTTGTTTATACAATAAAAAGTAACAAAATTGTTTCCTGCTTATTTGATTTTTTGTCTACCCTGTATATCAAAGTAGTATTTTCAACGAATTCTCTATTACAAAAAAAAAAAAAAAAATCCTAGACTGTTTTTACCTACCCTGTATATCAAAGCAGTTTTTTAACTGTATTTTAACAAATTCTATATTACAAAATGAATTTCATAGCTCGTAAATAGATAAAAACGTGTTAGTTTTCCCCAAAATTAGAGTTATTTAAATATTTATTTTATTTTTCCAAATTTCCCTTAATTAACTTAATATATATATATAAATCACTTACCTATGTAGTTCAAACAAAATTTTAACTTTCACAACAGTAAAACTCGTATCTTACCTATAAAACAGTCGCGTTAAAAATGTAAGTTTTTGTACCCTCATCCGTTACAGCTATTTGCAAAATCAGCAGCGTCTGTAATATAATCCCAGCTCGCACCAAGCAAAGATTTAATAAACGAATATAAATTCTATAAGAACCAACTACAGTATGAGATTGAATTTTTTCATTAAAATAAGGTGTATTGAGAGTACGCCAAATAGTTATGTTGTTGTCGGGCAAAATATTATACAGGGCGTTTTCAAAATAAATTGCTAATGCATAGGTAAATGTTGTTTGTATATAAAACTAGGTACAGTATGAGATTTTACATTAAAATAAGGTGTATTGTGAGTACCCCAAATCGTTTTGTTGTTATCGGTAAAATATTATACAAGGCGCAAATTCATAGCGGTTACCAAAACAAAACTAGAGTATTGTTAAAATTTCCACTGTTTGATGTTGGTAGAAATTAGAAATACTATTTGCACTATACTGCGTCAAATTTTCACATAGTAGCATTTTTGATGATAGTAGAAATTAGAAATATAATTACATTAAAATCTTCACTATAGTAGCGTTTTTCATGATGGTAGAAATTAGAAATATTATTACATTAAAATATTCACTATAGTAACATTTTCGATGATGGTAGAAATTATAAATTTTATTACATTAAAATATTCACTATAGTAACATTTTTGATGATGGTAGAAATTATAAATTTTATTACATTAAAATCTTCACTATAGTAGCGTTTTTGATGATGGTAGAAATTATAAATATTATTACATTAAAATATTCACTATAGTAACATTTTTGATAATGGTAGAAATTATAAATTTTATTACATTAAAATTTTCACTATTGTAGCATTTTTGATGATGGTAGAAATTAGAAATATTATTACATTAAAATATTCACTATAGAAACATTTTTGATGATGGTAGAAATTATAAATTTTATTACATTAAAATCTTCACTATAGTAGCGTTTTTGATGATGGTAGAAATTAGAAATATTATTACATTAAAATATTCACTATAGAAACATTTTTGATGATGGTAGAAATTATAAATTTTATTACATTAAAATCTTCACTATAGTAGCGTTTTTGATGATTGTAGAAATTAGAAATATTATAACATTAAAATATTCACTATACTAGCATTTTTGATGATGATAGAAATTATAAATGTTATTACAATAAAATTTCCACTACAGTAGTATTTTTGCTGTTGGTAGAAATTAGAAATACTATTTGCGTAAAATTTTCCCTGTAGTAGGATTTCCCATTTTACTACTGGTTGTGTTTTAATAATAATACACTCTAACGGAGTAGCGCTCTCCACTTGCAACGCCATCTACTGATAAGCGCTTATCCACGTTTGGAACTATTTACCGTCACTCCTGTCACAACTAGTTCCCCACCACCACTCCCGTTCCAGTACAAGCCCATCTGATGGTTTAGCGCTAACGTACACGCTTTGCACTCTAGAGGTCCGTGGTTCGATTCCCAGCGCTACTAGTTTTTTTTTTTCATTCCATATTTAATATCACCTGTAAAATCTTAAATATTTATATTTAATATTTCAAACAGTAGTAAATGCTCTAAACTGCTAAAAGCCAGAAGGGCACTAATTACGAAAAAAAACCAACAACGCCACGTGATCAAATCAGTTTTCAAATTTAAAAAACTGTATGTGTGACGTCACTATAACTCTACCGCTGCAGATCTGCGCATGTTTTTTCTGTTAGATTAGGTCCCTACTGCGCATGTTTTTCTGATAGGTTAGGTCGCTACTACGCATGTTTTTTCTGTTAGGTTAGATCCTCTTTTCTTAGTTTGAATATTCCATCAGTTTGAATTTAGGTCGCTACTGCCCATGTTTTTTCTGTTAGGTTAGTTTGAATTTCCCGCCACTTTTCAATTTGCCTCTGATATTACGCAGTTACTGTAACCTTTCTGTAATAGTCATAGTGGTCTCGTGGTACCGCGTCTGCTTTGCATGCGAGAGGCCCCGGGTTCAAATCGCACACAGAGTAAAGTTTTTTTTTCATTGTCCACAAATAATGCTGGATTCTCCAATACAATAGAGCATGCGCAGATTTGAATTTACCGAGGTTTGGAACGTGCGAAGAAACAGATTTGAATTTAGGTTAGGCGCATGTTTTTTCTGTTAGATTAGGTCCCTACTGCGCATGTTTTTTCTGATAAGTTAGGTCGCTACTGCGCATGTTTTTTCTGTTAGATTAGGTTCCTACTGCGCATGTTTTTTTCTGATAGGGTAGGTCCCATACTGCGCATGTTTTTTCTGTTAGATTAGGCTCCTATTGCGCATGTTTTTTCTGATAGGTTAGATTGCTACTGCGCATGTTTTTTCTGTTAGGTTAGGTCCCTACTGCGCATGTTTTTCTGATAGGTTAGATCGCTACTGCGCATGTTTTTTCTGTTAGGTTAGGGAGGGGCGGAGCCACACCTGTAATTAGCACCTGTTCGGCGGTACCCTTTGATCTCGCCGACAAATTTTCCCACGGTCCAAGAAATTTTCCCATGCCCAACCGTATCCCTACCTACTTACGTACACCACTGATTTTTGAACAAATTGGTATCGTTCTCTTAAAGCTAAGTTTATTCTGTTTAAAAAGTCTAGACCAACTTAGGAATGCTACTTAAAAAACAATAATCTAGGTGACATGCGTCAGTTTGTCATAAATATACTTAACCAAAAATGGGGATCACAAAGTGTCATGTGATTTGTTTTTGAAATGTTTAAGTTAGTTTTTAATATTTTTTTTACAAAATAAGTAGATATGGTAAATTATCCCTTTGAATAATTGGTCGATATACATTTTATTTATGGAAAAGCAGACGGATATTCGAATGAAGCAAGATGTCTCTATGGAAACAATCATTCAGCAATCCCTGATCGGCAATTACCTTGTGCAAACACTCTTTCGAATGTTCATAGCCTTTTGAGGGAAACGCGAAAAGTAACAGGGCTTTTTGTAGATTGTGGGGCGTAAAGAATTTCACGAGCAGTGCAAAATCAGGAAGATGTTTTACAAGCGGTTGAACAAAGTCCTGTAATAAGTACAAGGCGTCTGGAAAATTAATTAGGGAACATGAACCATGTAAGGTGAATCCTCCAAGAGCAGTAGCTATATCTTTATCGCCTGCAGATAGTTCAAATCCTCTCTGAAGCTGATTTTCCAGTCAGACTGCAATATTTTCAATACCTAAGTCAAAAAAATGCAGAAGATCGGCAATTTATTTTCTTCCTTTTGTACACAGATTTTCGGACGGATTGAAATCCATACATTATTTATGAATCGCGACACCAGCAGCAGTTTTCAGTCAGTGTGTGGTCAGAAATTATTGAAGATTGTTATGCTGGATCTTTTATTTTGCTGAGAAGATTAGATGGACAAAGCATAGCTTCTTAATGTTTTTTTACGACGGGGAACCTGCTCATTTTAATCGCAATGTAGGAGACTATTTAAATCTCCAACGTTCCAAGGAAATTGGATTAGTCGGATTGGTCTTAGGCCAACCCGATCACCTGGTTTAAATCCGTGCGATTTCGATATTTAATGGGGGCATTTAAAGCAACTGCACCTTTACTTTATTACCAACGTTTTTACAAATCTGATGAGTTTGGCAGTGTATCAGCCAAATGTTTGTTTGAATGTTTGTACATTATAATGCCAGGGTGTGAAATCTCTGCGTTTACTTGAGCAAGAATGACATGCAAGAATGAATGCTTTACATGATGCAGACATTCTAATCATCAGATTTAGAACATGTTGGGCATTCTTAGATCATCTGTTGTACGAATAGTACACAGATATGAAGAATTTGATACACTGGAAAACAGACCACGTAGGGGACGTCCTCGAGTACCTAATGAAAGGAAGGATCGGTATTTGGTGCAATATGCCCGTAGACACAGCACATCTTCAGCTTCAGCTCTCAGGGCCCACTTTCAAGGTACGTTTTGCCGTGTTATATCGACACCTACTATTCGAAAACGACTCCACAACGCAAATTTACGTGCTAAAAGATCATTACAGGTGAGCATAGGGGTTGGCTTTTACGCCAGTGGCGATGGATCTTATTTACAGACGAAACCAGAATTGGGCTGGTTACTGATGTCAATCGACAAAGAGTCTGGAGAACCAGGTCGTCAACAGCGACTTCATTTTCTCCGTAAAATTGCTTCGTATGAAGGGAGTACCATAATGTTTTGGTGTGGAATAATATTCAACCGCCGCATCCCATTAATTCGAATATCACAGAATATGACCAGTTAAATTTACATCGAACAAGTTATTACGCCCATTATCTATCTAGTACGTAATGAATCAGGTGAAAATTTTGTGTTTATGAACGACAACGCTCGACCACATCGCGCGAGAAGGGTTCAAGAGACACTAGAAGCAATCCATATCAATAGATTAGATTGGCCAACCAACATAAATCCTATTGAAAACGTGGGATTTCGTTGCTAGCGCCATTCATAATAACATTCCTCCAGATCAGACCGCAGATGAGTTAGTCGTGGCGGCAGAAGAGGAGTGAAACAATATTCCGCAAGAGATCGTTAACCGATTGATTATCTCAATGCAAAGACGTGTCAATATGCTATTGGAACGTAGTGGAGGTCATAGCCACTATTAGTCAAGCAGAAAACTTGCTTTTTTACTTTTTTTTTTATTCAATAAATTTTGTCAAAAATATCACGCATTTGCTGGTTCAGCTGGTTTTTTTAACAAGAATGAGGGGGAGTCCAAGACTTTTGACGTTGTGTATAGTATGTTGCCCGCAGTGTTACTATTCAAATTGACTCTATTTAGAGCAGAAACAGAATTTTTGACATCTTATCCTGCTGAGTGTTTATTTTTTTTTATTATATGTTATTTTATTATGTTATAGTACCTATATACAGTATGCGCCAAAACTATGGATTAAATTCAATAAAAACGAAACAATTATTTTTTGGGAAAAATCCTCGAACAGGTCAATTTTTAATTTAAAAAATACGTATTTTAGCGTAAAATGCGATTTTCAAATGTCATTTGTTTTCGAGTAATGACGTCATCGATTTTTTTTTTAAATGGTAACACCATATTTTTTTCCTTGATTCTGAAAGATCGTTTAATTCTCTATCAGACAGTACTAAAATTTTGCCCTCTTACATAGGAAAGTTTTCGAGTAAATGACGATTGCATGTTAGAAAACGTAAATCAATTAAAATAAAGCAAACACGTTATCAAGTTTAGTTTTTCGAATTCCATAGTTCTTTTATGGATCACGTAGGTGAAAATCTTTGCAAACTGTCATTATCACACCGACTTTCTAATAAGTATTGTAAGCGACATAGAAATTATTATTCAATTGAGAGTGTTATGGCACATTTAACTGTTACTCAAATTGAAATTTTAATTCTTATCGGATGCGGGAATATGAATAGAACTCAGCAGGAAGTTTGCGATTTATTTAATGAAAAATATCCAGATCGCCCTATTAGCCAATCAATAGTCAGTAAGGTAGGGTCTAAATTTAGAGAAACTCGCAATGTTGTAAATATTCCAAAACCTGGACGTCCAAGCATTAATGAAGATCAGAAACAGAACATTTTGATAAGTATGGTGGATAATCCTCATAATTCTTCACGATTGGTTGCATTAAACAATGACACTAGTCAGAGCACAGTGCTACGTATCTTGAGGAAGGAAAAATATCATCCCTACAAAATTCAACTTGTGCAGGAACTCAATGAAGATGATCCCGATCGCCGCTTACACTTTTGAGAAATTCAAATGGATTTATGTCAAGGAAATAGAAATTTACACCGGCAAATACTTTTTTCAGATGAGGCCACATTTTGTCTGAATGGTACAGTAAACCGTCAAACTTGCAGATATTGGAGTCGGGAAAATCCTCATGGATGGCAGAGGCACATACCCAACACCCTCAGAAATTAAATGTGTGGGCTGGAATAGTTGACGACAGAATAGTAGGGCCTTTCTTCTTTGAAGGAACCCTTACAGGACAAAGATATTTAGAGTTTCTAGAAAATGACCTTGTTCCAGCCCTTGCAATAATTTTTCCTTGCGATAATGACCCTGACATTCCTGACGATACCATATGGTTTCAGCAAGACGGCGCACCTCCGCACTATGCGCGAACTGTACGAGATTTTTTGGACAACTGTTTTCCTGGGAGGCGAATCGGCAGACGCGGACCGATAGAATAGCCTGCAAGATCGCCAGATCTTACACCTCTTGACTATTTTTTATGGGGATACTTGAAGTGAAAAGTGTACATTAATAAACCACGTAATTTAGAAGAACTTCAAAATCGCATTCGGGACGAAATACGCAGAGTTACCCCAGAAATCATTCATAATGTGCAAGAAGAATTTCTTCACAGACTTGTATTTATTTAAGTATAAAATTTAATCAATTGTATCTTATTTTACATACCTCAGAATTGTTACTTTTTTATGGATAAAATTTACATTTTCTAACATTCAATCGTCATTTACTCGAAAACTTTCCTATGTAAGAGGGCAAAATTTTAGTACTGTCTGAGAGAATTAAACGATCTTTCAGAATCAAGGAAAAAAATACGGTGTTGCCATTTTAAAAAAAATCGATGACGTCATTACTCGAAAACAAATGGCATTTGAAAATCGCATTTTACGCTAAAATATGTATTTTTTAAATTAAAAATCGACCTGTTCGAGGATTTTTCCCAAAAAATAATTGTTTCGTTTTTATTGAATTTATTCCATACTTTTGGCGCATACTGTATAACATTTTGTTGTTACGTTTTTGAAGATATGATCCTTTTAAAATGCATATTTCGTTGTTTTGGGCTTAATATTTTTCGGCATTTGCCCCTCCTTGAAAAATTTTGTAACGACGCCCATGTCTGTATCGTTTCGAAAACATTCATATAGTTAATGGAAGTGTACCTACCTGTATTTGGCTGACGTAAATGGTGAAATAAAATTTGCCACCTGAAGTTTTATTATGTATGTATTTTATTTAGAAAAACGCACATCAATAGTGCCTCTCGTCACACCCTTCGAATTATTTAAGTATATTTAAATGGGTAATAATATAAAAACTGATAATAGCAAGGCATTTAGATTAACTTATAAATTATAGATACAAAACAGTTCGTTTTAACAATTGAATAATTATTTTCTCTTTCAATCGTACTAACTAGCTTATAATCATACAAATGAAAAACACAATTGTTTATAAGTAGTATAGAATTCTTTTAATATTTAATAGCTATTTACAAGGTATCAAAGTTTAGCTCTTCATTTAAATATTATAATTACTTATATTTGAAATATTCAATAGACTTCATTCAATATTAACAGCATTTCATAATAGGGATTTCCTTTAAGTCTAGTTACAGTAAAATACAAAAGAAAATATGGCACTATTTTATGTCTAGGAAATGAAACACATCCAGCAATGTCCGAAAGTAAGCCCTAACATCTAATAGTACAATCAACGAAAAAATCGTACGTTTCGAACTTTGCTGGTGACTAGTGCAAAACCTAAAATATTCGATAATACTACGACTATACAAATATTTTGCTTTCGTGTAGTGAAATTGGTCGGTGATATTGCCACTCCTGTGGCACATGCAGTTCAATAATTTACAATTTGTAAAGCCTTTGTTTTCAGATTTTATATCCTACGGCATAACTAGGTGCATTCATATAATACTCGCCGGAAGAAATTTGGCACGAAAGATATTCGATTCTAACCTGCCAACCCGGAAACTACAAGATACAACACTGGACTACTTTTTCCAGAAACTTAAGATGCCGCAATCACAACTTTCATAGACCCCTTTGTTATTGAGATACAGGGCAAAATTAAAAAAAACTACTACTACTATTAAGGGATTCTTTGTATCTCGGAGATAGGTAAGATATCGGAATGATAATGGAACGCCCTGTATATTTTCCATTCAATTCCATTATTTTTCCTTCAATGATATATAATAGTTGCTACTTTGCCATTTGGGAATTGTCATAAAACGTCAAATTGATAAAACTGTTTTACAATTTTATGTAATTATAAAAAAATTGTTCATGAGTTAATTCATTTTAATAATTCTAAGAATATTTTTTTCTTTAATTACTCTACTGTAATTGAATAACATCTGAAAACAAATAAAGACAAACATAAAAAAATAATAAATAAAAAGAAAATGAATCAATGTCATTTAAAAAAAACAAATTGTTGAGAATTGTTAATAAAGAAAAAATATTCCCTGGTGGATATTTTAAATATAATTATGACAGCAAATTACAAAATAGGGATAAACAGAAATATATAATTTGGGTTTCCATTTTTTTTCCATATTAATGAATATTATTCTTAACACACATTATTATTATACAGTGTGGTGACTTTAACTGAAATAAATTCAACAAAACTGGACCAAAATTTTTCTTGCAAAACTCCTGAGACTGGTCGATTCTTGTTTAAAGATTGTCACATATTTTAGAGTGGTTTTTGCATTTTTTTTCCTCTAGAAGAAGAGGATTGACGGCTAATCTCCATATTTGTTTTAATAAAGAGGGGTCTTGAGACCATTCACTGAAAAGACAAGGTGCAAGGTGATTACAGCGTATTATTTGGTATCGTGATTTTCAGAAGCATAAAAGGAAACAATTAAAAAATATATAATTTTAAAAAAATAAGATTTAATATATAATAGGTTCAAAATAGGAGAATTGGCAAAAGAGGTGCAATTGAGTGGCTGCCACGATCTCCTGATCTCGTCCCTCTCAACTGTTTCTTCTGGGGTTACCTGAAAACTAACATTTACGTGAAGAGACCAGAAAACCTGAACCAACTGAGAGAAAGTATTAGTCAAATGATCAGACGAATATCTTCAGACAATTTATAAAATGTTAGACTTTAGCAACATTTAAATGGTGCTAATTTTGAACCTTTTTTACATTAAAACTTATTTTTTAAATAATTGCATATTTGTAATATTTTCTTCATTTGTACTTTTGAAAATCGTGAAACCAGATGCGCTGTAATCACCTTGAAACTGACTTTTCAACGAAAGGTCACAAGACAAACTTTTCATTTAAGAAAAAAGTGGGGGTGAGTCCCCCCCATTCTCCCCTCTAGGGAAAAATATGTAAAAAACCACTCTAAAATATGACAAGCTTTAAACAAAAGTCGACCTTAGGAATATTGCATGAACAGTTTTAGTCCAGTTTTATTGAATTTATACCAGTTAAAGTCACCACACTATACAGTATACAGGGTTAACTATGACTAAATACAAAAATTTTAACCACGTGCTCAGGAATATTATTCCAGAATTTTAGCTTAATATTTAAAAAATGGGGCAAAACCCTCTTATCCTATGGAAAAGCGGCGCCTATGATACGTATCGACTGAGATGGCTTAGATCCATAGATAATTCTAAATGCAGTAACGACAAAAATTAACGTTCTTATTAGTATTAATACCTGATAGATAGGTAAGTAACAGTTAATCCAGTTAACTCCATTATTTTGCACTCGTTTTTCATTATTTCGTTACAAACTGGCAAAACTACATTCTCATTCATTATAATCACTAATGATAAAACACACTTCCTGTAAGTACAGCTAGATAAAATACCTATTGTGCCATAACTTAGAAAACCAAACCGCCCAACTACATTGTGGGAAAGTACCTGCATCCAACAAAATTTCTTTATTTAATAACTGTAAAACGTTTAAAAATTAAAAAAGGCACTAAAAACTGAAGAAGAATACAAAACTACAACGTAAGCACATGGTAAACACAGGAATTAAATTATAACTTGAAATTTTACGGTAGTGTTTCTAATTGCCTACGTTACCTCCTCTGAATTTTTTTGAAGGGTGATTCCGTTAATTCTTAATTTTCTCTATCCTCTCTTAAAATATTTGTACTTAGTCATAGTTAACCCTGTATATTATTAATTGTGGTGTTAAACATGCGCTACATATAGCATAAAATAATATTTATTATATAACTTAATTGTTTAAACAACTGTTTATTTTGCATATATTTTTAATTTGCTTTAAGTAACTAAGAGAGATCATGAACTAATTTTGTATAATTATATAAAAAATCATGGCCAACTATGCACCATGTAACATATCAGTTTTATCATTTTAATATTTTTTTACAATTTCCAAATTATAAAGTAGCAACTACTATATATCATTATGAAATAAAAATAATGAAATTGAATGGCATAAGAATACACAAGATGTTCCATTTAAAAAAAATATATTTTTGAGTCATATTTTAAAAGAGACACCCTGTAGAGAAATTACAGGTAGGCCCCTGAACTTTAAGTAACAAGCTCTATAAGAAGTAATTTGTACCATGTACTGATATCTCAGTTATTCTCCGAGATATAAAGAATCCTTTAAAAGTATTTTTTAATTTCGCCCTGTTTCCCAAAAATAAAGATGATAGTTCTGATTGCGGCATTTTAAGTTTCTCAAGAAAGCAGTCTAGTGTTGCAAAAACTGCACCTTTCTATCTCTTGTAGTTTCCAGATACCCTGTCATTATAATGGAATTGGGATACTCCGTACACTACACGATGTGCTTTGGATATTGACGGTTAGCGCGATGACGGCTATAGAGCGGACGGTTAGCGCGCTAATGGTCAGAGAGGTAGGTGACAGTCCGCGCGATGATAAGAGACTGATGGTCAGGTTCGTACGGTATGTCTATATTTATTATAAATAACTACAGTTTTGAAGAGACTTATTGACTTGACTTATGACAATGCTATGTTTTAAAATATGTATTAAGTTATACTCTGAAATTAGTTAATATCAAATTAAATAAAATATGTGTTACTCTTAACTGTACTAATATTTGTACACAATGTTTATGTTTACATTATAAGTACTTATTTATCAAATGCACCTAGCTATATTTGTATAAAATTATAGCACAATAATGGGAAACTTTGTTTTGTATCACTTTTTTTCAAATAAAAATTGTGATTGTCTTTGATATTTAATTAGACTGTAGTAAGTAAAATGTACTAGAGACTTGTGAAATTTCCTAATTATCTAACTGACTATATGCAAGATTAAATATGTAGGCATTAAATTCTGAAAACAGCTTAATTTTTTATTCTTACAAATTTACATTATTCGGTTTTCTTCTTTTTTAATTATTAGCTATCTCTGAAAAGCTTCAACCTCGTCATGCATTTACTATATATTTCATAACGTTCTAACAGCTGTGCAAACTTGTTCTAAAATTTCCTAGGATCAGTCAAGAACTTGACGTTAAATTTTAATATCACGTAGGTAATTTGAAACTATTAAAAAATAAGCAAAATATGAATACCACTCCAATATAGAGTACATTTTTATTTAAAGTATAATATCTCAGTTCTTTTTAAGCTATTATACAATAATATATAAAATACATAAATTTTCTCACGGCTTTCAACAATACCCTTCCTTATAAATAATTTTAAAAATCCTAAGTATAGCTACAGATTAAAGCTTGAATATGTTTTCTATTTCAATTAGATTGATTAAAAATTGAGCTATTACTCAAATATGGCACCAAAATGGTCAAAATTTTTAATGTTTATTATAGAGAATCACAATTACGGAACATTCCATTGAAGAACCCGAGGAAGATACTACAAAACTTTCTCGCATTTCTCCTCATTACTACAAAACGATGCGGCCTGCTAAGCAAGTAACATAGCAATTTAGAAAAGGAGCCTCTATTTCTGTAAGGGCCATGCCTCACCGAGGTGCAATCAGTTGAACGCCTGTAATATTAAGGGGTAACTAAAAAAGATGCCAAGAAAGACATCAGACATTTATTTTCTTTACAAAATGGGCTTGAAGATATTATATTAAATAATTTGGGCGTACAACTAACAGCGCAACCACAGTGGCTGTGTCAGCCATAGTTACCAAGTAATATAAGTATTTCAGTTGGTAGTACTGCGCAGCTACTGGTTTGTCGGTGGAATATGGCTCTAAAGGATACTAATCGCAGTAGAAATAACGGTAGCGTTTATAATTTCCACACAATATTGTAGAGGGTGATTCCTTTGAGATGAATAAATAATTCAATGCAACTTCTGATTGAAAGTATTAAAAACAAATAATATTAAAATGCAGTTTTTATAAAACA
Source organism: Monochamus alternatus (assembly GCA_037114965.1). NCBI lineage: Eukaryota > Metazoa > Arthropoda > Insecta > Coleoptera > Cerambycidae > Monochamus > Monochamus alternatus. The sequence goes on from CM073431.1 coordinate 77,799,942, forward strand.
CCTTACAGTAGGTGTAAGAAGTTGCTTTATAATAATAACTCTAGTGAAACGATTTTTGAGCTTACTGTCAATAAAGATACGTCACCGCCTTATTGGGAAGGCAGTCAAAAAATGAGCCTATATTTTTCGAAGAAATATCTTTAAATTGACAATGTAGTAAATGATCCCAAAAATTGTTCCTCTAAAGAAAACGGTAGTTTACGACATGAATACATTAAGAATTACATATAACGTTTTAAAACCACGTAATGTATATCAAGGGTTCATGAAAATTTGTACCATAATTACTAATAGAAAACGAAATTGACATCGTTTACGATGGCCCAATTTAGTGCTCAACTTGTAACAGATTTCCTAAATATGCTTGAATATTTGTGAATTCATATATTTCAGAAATCTTCTAATCGAGTTCGTCTTAACTGAATCACCCTGTATATTAGCTAGGTTACTTGTTTAGAGGCATGAGGACGTATTTCTAAGCTATTTATTATTTAGGCCAGAAGTACCATGTAGATTCAGTTTATTCGTAGTATCTTTGATGGCTAGGTAACTCATGATGATCGTCAAGATCCATTTCGGAAAACCTTTCAAGCAGCTCCTTCCTGTAGTTTCTACCTTCTAATTTACTTCTGTCTGGTACCAGCGCTTTCCGTTCGTCACCGTATCTTCTCACTTCGTACCTAATGTCTTCCGGATATCTAGTCCTTTCGTCAGTCCGTCGTTCACTGTACCTCCTGTCCTCGTCAGACCTTTTCCTCTCCCCGAAGGACTCGTCATACCTTCTTTCTCTGTCCGTTCTGTCGTCCCTGTACTCTTTAGGAATCTGAGGCTTGTAATAGGCTTCCGCTGCAGGTGACACTTCATCATGAATCTCCTCTTCAATAGGTTGCTCCGTAGAAAGCCTCCACTATATGGCGTTTAGAGCCCTTCTTGATGATCCTCTATGCGAGGCAAACTCCTCTTCTCTAGTTCTAGGGTCTCGGGAGGGTATCCTCTCACGGTAGTCCTCCCCACCTTGCAGGTGGTGGGGTAAACCGTGAGCGTTTAAACGGTCTCTATCACAATACTCGTCATACTCCCGTTCTCTGTCTGATCTTCCTCGCATGCTCTTCGTATGACTTGTATGAAAAGTTGGAACTGCATAGAACACATCAATCAGTATATTAACTAGTACGGTTAGTCTTCACACTCCAAACTTAAACTCAAGTACACGGTTTTGGGAACTTTGGAAACATTTCTTAAGAGTATCCATGTATTTTTGCTATCTACAGGTCCAGATTTTGTTGCATTGTTAAATTTAAAGAGTACAAGAAAAAAACTGTCAAATAATATTCAGATGCGAAATATATGGATATCTTACCGACCTCAAACCAGTTTTAGTAAAACACGTGAACAAATAGAAACCTAATCAAACACTGTCACTCTCATTCAACTGTGTAAACACTTGACATGTGGTCAACTAAATTGCTGTTTGAAACCCTAGCACCATGTGAGATCTTTGGGCCTAGTACATTTTGAAAATACTTTGCTATTCGAAATACAGAAATAGACCAAAAATATTGATATCAACGACTAGGCATTTTAAATTAAAATATTTCTCTATACTCTACATTAACTGTTCCAAATGAAATTTTAATAAGATTTCGCAATTGGTAGTCAATGGGTGAATAATTTTTGGTTTGGTTGCCGGTTCGATTTAGACCTCTTGATACTTTGATTGACATATCGCTCTTTTTTTCGGTAGGAACTTTGAAAAGAGATCTCTGGATGGCCCAAGACGTTATATTTCTTAAATTATCAATATTCCAAATAGTTCCAGGACTCAGTTAAAATTATTTGGATTTTTATGCATTTCTATTCTATATAGTCTTGGCCAGAGTCTTCTTTCTCACACTCACCATAATTTGATTGTGATTTTCTGTTTGTATAATATGCAGAGTGTGTATAGATTCTTCTCCGAGTAGAATACTTAATGTCAGAAATTGGAAAGTTATAAAATTCTACAATCTAAATATTTTAAACTTGGCTCGGTTTAATTTATGAGTTAATAAAATTAAAGAGAAGAAATAATAAGAGGCAACTTATATTTTGTAGTGATTTGAGTGCTATGAATATGAGATTGTAACTCTAACAAACGGACAATAGAACCAATTTAAATTTTCCTAAGGTAAATTGTATTTGAAATATTGAAGAAGAACAAAGAAGGCTTAGGTTTTTCAACACTATTAAACGTATGTAATCCTATAACAAACTTTAGACACAAAACCCAAGCTGTTAAACTCCAAACCCAAGAACCCCTTAACCTCACGACCTCATGAACAATAACAGTTGTACTTTTTCACGAAAAACGAAATGGGGCCATACGAGTTTTTGCAATAACAATGACACTCCCTCAAAACAGTTTTTTGAACGTCTAGAAGTTCTAAGTAGAAGTTTGGAGCAACTAAGGCCTAATATTAAGAATTGAAAGTAGATTTCGTTACGAACACGTCAGCAGTTTAAAAGAAATCGCAAAATTCACTTTAAAGAGTGTCATTATTATTGCAATATATTGTACATGTAGCCTTTAAAAGGACATTAGATAAGATAAATGAACTACGGACATACCTATATTTATGGTTTATGGGTTTGGGGTTTTGTGTTTATTATAAGGCTATATGCGCTTAATAGTGCTGAAAGACCTAAATTATTGGGTTTTTGAAATTATGACAAAACCCTGACATGATGGGTTTTGTGTTTAAAGTTTGCGTTGGAAGGTTATACTCGTATGCGCTTAATAGTGGTGAAATACCTAAATTATTGGGTTTTTTGAGGTTATGGCAAAACCCTGACTTGATGGAGTTAGACAGAGACTCCGAATGCGGATTCAGTAATCCCAAAACCGTGTAGTAAATTCTTCTTATTAAAAAAAGCTAAAAATGTCAGATGGTGCTTAGATTGAACAGCAATTTATATACTATAATACTGCAACTTACGACTACGTACTTTTACAAAATTACTGCCTACTGAATGTGAAACTTACAAAACTGTACCAGCTAAGCAAATAAGTCAGTCGAGCCAGCGCGCCAGATTTTACCAGGTGCTCCTGCATTTTTAAATTATTTGTGCAATTAGCGAAAGCATTGCGTTATAATGTAGTGTTGCGAAGCGTTATCGAAAAGAGAAAAGAAAAATATATTAAAACCGTGCAAAAGTATAACTGAACCTGTTCTAAACTACTCGTATATTTTTGCAAATTAATAATTTGACGGGATCGGCGTCATTGAACCAGAAAAATCTGTAAAATTAAAAGTAATTGAAAAACTGAATTTTATTTCAACAAGTTTTATTCTCATCACACAGCATTTATTGGACCCACGTTGTACATTTTTATACTATCGCAAATAATTACTAAATTTGATAAAAATAAATAATAAATTACTGACAAAAATTCAAGAAAAATTGTTCAACAAGAAAACTAAGATCATTTAGGTATCAAAAATCCAATTTCTTTTTCTCAAATCAAATCTTGTGTTATCTTTCCTATGCATATGAGGACACCCAGTACGTATTTCTACTTTTTATACAGGGAGTTATGTAAAAAATCGGCCATATTTTAAAGCTAGCTTCTTTAGACAAAAAGATAATGTGATTTTAATCTTAATACAATAACTTAGTACAATTTTGCTTCCTTAAAGTAGTTATAGGCCTGAGAATTTATTTTTTTACGATAATATTCCATTTGTTGTGTTTCAATTTTGGATAAGAAGATTTTTTTTGTGAGATAAGCAAAAATATGTTATTGATTTTTGTGTTAAATGTTCAGGGCGTTCTGAGCGCCTGCGCTATTATATTATTTCATTCAGATTTTTTAAGGATAGACATAACTCCAAAATTTGAGTACAATTAAGAATATAATCTTAAAAAAGTGCTTTCTCAGACTTCTAACAAGGAATCAAAATTGTACTAAGGTAACTTGATAAGCCCCCATTATTTTTATCTAAGGAAGCCAGCCTTAAAGTATGGCCTATTCTTGAATGAACATCATGTAGGTATCAAAATATTGAACCATTAAGTTTCAAAAGAAGCACAAACATACATTGAGTTGATCGAGCAACTTGAATATTAGGAATAATAATAATTAAAAATTTAACATCTTAAAGTTGGTTTAAACATATTTGTACAAGTAGGTACTAAGCAATTTCAGCATATAGGTATTTATTATGGATGAAATAAATCAGTACGCATATGCTTCATTATAGAAAACTTTAAATATTCTGCTACTAAATTTTTGCGGTACCAAATAAACTGTTTCAACAATTTTTCTTGCCAAAAAAAATTATATGCACGAGATAGACATACTAAGCGGAATTACATTATGAGAAGATGCACAATTCAAGACAATCATGCAGTGGTTTCATAAAAAAGACAGTGATTCTAAAGAGTCTACAGAATCCCAACTTTGCAATCCTATGTATCTAACACCTGCATGACTACCTCTAGATTCATGATGGGCATATCCGTATACATCATGGTGTGCTGAAAAGAAATGTTAATATTGTTAGAATGGAAGAGGAAGAAGTTAGCATTTAGTGTTAACACTAATAGCAGAATGGTTGTCATAATGCTATCTAATTTTTGATAAATGTTTCTTTCTCAATCTGTAAGTAAATTGTAAGAAAAATTTACCAATTGTTCCGCCTATATGTTTAGTCGCATGTATTTTTTACAAAAATGTTGGTGTTGAACATATAACACATTATTAACATCGAGATACTTGTTTTGAAAATGAGAAAATTTCTTTAACTTTTGGGTAAAGACACAAAAAGTAAAACGAAATGAAAATTGTTGATACTGAAGCAATAATTTTTATATTAGTAGTATGTTCTATTATTAGATGGTTATAGCTTTCGTTATGGAATGTCTGTAGATTTTGATGCAGAAGCATTACCTGGCAAAGTGGGTCTTCCTTGGTCTCCACTTGGTGAGGCTTGAGGCGAGCTGCCTATTGGTCGAGGTACATTTGGAACACTGCTTTCTGGGTGAGTTGCTCTCCAATAAGCCTGAAATATAATAGTTATGAAATCCAAACTACTAATTGCTGCTTCCACATTCCAAATTGTTGCAATGAAATGGTCCGTACAAGAACTAATTTCTATTTTTCTTTCAAAACTAAACTCCTTGGTACCTAGATGTCGATGAAGAAGAGTAGGTGTCCATCCTTACCTCTAAATATTCTCCTATATGTTCGCAGGCTTCTTCTAGCTGATTCTCATCTAGGATGACATCAAACATTTCAGGTGGACATTGAGCTAATTTTTCTGCTGCGACCATTTGTACATTTAGATGTCTGGCTTGACTTTTTCCCCTAGATTTAATAAGCCTTTGCAAAACCTGTAATAATGCAAGACAAATGTTGTTCTTATGCAAAATGGAGCATCAATCGGATACCACAATGAAAACAACTGTTCTGATTTATAAACAAAACTAAAAATTAAAACACAGGATAAATCAGTCATAGTGTCATCAATTTTAAGAGGTGAGGAAAAATGAGTATAATACGAATACTGGATTAAAAAAAAAATAAATACATATTTACGTCGAATCAAATATTTTTAAATCATTATTTAAACCCTTTTTTCAGACTGTCATTGAATCATCCAGTTAAACTCGGTGTCGGCTTGACGCGACGTTGTCAAATTTAAATTTTTTCCTAATATCTACTTACTTACTGTGATGTGATGAATATAAAAGTATGAGTATTTATTATTTATTTAACATTAGTCCCATAGTAAATGCCAAACCCCAGAAATCTCGAGCCGACATGGGAGTTGTAATCGGCACAGCTAAAAAACCTAAATGGAAACAGGACTGAGATATCTGATTCTGATGTACTTAAGTGAGAAAATAATAAAAAAAACATGAAAATAGTAAAACTCATATTCATAACAAATGCGATTTGCATTATTTGGGAATATCAACGTACAAGCTCATCTTGATTTCGCTTTCAAAAACATATACAAAATGGCATTTTAGATTGCGTGCTAGAAGTTTGTCATTAGAAAAATGATATGTCACTTCAGTACTGAACTTTAATAAACATGCTGTATTATGTATGTGGTCTCAACGACATGGCAACTGGGTTTCGCTTCAACACTCGAATGCGTCGTAAAAAAATTTGTAGCGTGTCAGAAGCGCCGTGTTACTGATTGTTATGGGAAAAATATTATTTTTTAGATTTTCTGTTTTCACTCTGCCTTCGGAATATGTGGTTAAAATTAATGACTTTATGACTGAATGATATTAGACAAAAGCAAACTTCCACTTCGCATAAAAGAACAGTAGGAAAAGTAATAAATGCAACCCATAATGAAAATATAAACACATGACAATAAGAATAAAAAAAAATAAATTAATCAAAGCAGAAATTAAGTCACATTCCTTACCTTAGGGCTAGTAATTTTAAGATATACAATACAAGGTGCTAGTGAAGTTTTGGCAAGTTGCGAAGGATGGTTTATAGTATCACAATCCAACACCACGAGTTGTAATGTTGTTGCAAGCTCAAAGATTCTCTCAATTTCGCCTTGGACCTCGGAGAGACACGTCGAACGAGTGGTCGATCTTTCCATGATCGCTCGTTTCGTAGGATTATTTAATAACGAACGTTTTGCTAAGGAAATATCTGCCATTACCCTAGTAATAATAATTCTGCAAAGAAAAGTCGACATTAGGAGTATGTATTGTATTATCGTGCAAGAGTGCTCCAGTATGAGTACAAAAATTTACCAGACATTGGATCGGAACCACAAAATCTACTAGGCACACGCCTAATGAAACTGAACGTTAAATTTAAAAAAAAATTATAACTGATTTTAGTCATATCTTGAATCACACTGGTTTTTGGCTGTGGTGTACTCAAAGTTTTGATTTAAAAAATAACGAGGTATGAGGTAAATAATGACCTACTTACAACTACCACTCAGAAAAATTCTTTAGATGGTATTCACACAAAATTGTGCAATGACATTTTCAACATCTTTTTGAACTATCGGATAATTTCACATTATTAACAAGTTTAAGCAACAATTTGAATGATTTACATAAGTTGTAGAAGGGCTAGATACGGAGATGCCCAGCATTGAGTAGGCACTGACCACTAGATGTAGATACTATATCTCGCCTATACTCATCTCTTTCTAACGGTGGTGACAAAGAGCGAACAACCGGAGGTATTCATCAGTGGTATGGCAAACTGGTGAGAGTTAACAAAACCGGTATATGTCTGGTGACACCGCTGACGACTAACTGTGGCTGTTTACTATAGATTTTTCAAACTAAAAAAAACAATTGAATGTTGCATAACTGAAACTAGTTGCCGTAGAAATTTTCTTTCTTTCTTTCTTTTAGTGAATGATGCTTACCATTCAATAAATTATGTAATATTTAACACAATCACACAATATTGAGTTACATACATAACACATGATACTAATCCAAACATATAATAATTATTTACACACATTTGTTTCCGTCATGATTTTAGGACCAATTTGAGATGATGTTATGCACAATTGAAGTATAATTTTACAAAGATTTTTCTCTGTGTGAGGGAAACAATCTCAGTAGTTCGTTTGTCTAATATTGATAATGGATTAATGTAGTTCAAAAAACGCAAGAAGAAAGAACATATTATTTCAATGACCTTGAACTGTGCTATGCAGCACAACCAAACATCAATTTAACACCCTGTATCTCAGCAGGCGCACGTGCGTGTTTTAGCACTGTTTTGTAAGGACCCATAATCTGGTATTTCAATGTACGCTCAAACCGGAACACAATGTATTAGAATTCGTGGACTCACCGTCCTTCGAATCTATGTTTTAAAAAATCAAATAAGGCTTTTTGCATCATGTCCGTGACCTCGTAACCCTTCAACGAGGGCCCCACTAAAACTACCGGTCGCATAGAAGGAACTACGTCGTATGGAGCCGTCGCTTCTTGTTTCTTGAAGAATGGTTTTTTCTTCTCTTTGGCTGGCGGCGTCGTAAGCGATTTGCCAGTTCTTGCGTTTCCCATGGAGTCGGATTCATCCCCTGCAAGAACTCGGTTCAATATCAGGCAAACATGAAAGTAACAGCCATAAGTGCAGCTGCACATGTGACGATAAATCGCACAAATATTTATCTGACTGATAAAACAAATCTAGGATGTGTCTCACGTGTGCAGATGCTACAAGAAATCATATGCGAAAAAACACATGCTATTAGTTTCCTTTCATGTTCTGATATCTCGTCTATAAAAAATTAAAATACGCAACCAAATGTTTATTTGAAGAGTGTAGTTTCAAAACTTAGAGGGCTTTCAGACCAAAGTTGCAGATTACATGCGACTTGAAGCGAGTAGCACGACGCATCATGGGTCTTCCCATAGTATTTTCACACCAAAGTCGCATAGCATGCTGCTACACCCACATCCTCCCAGACATAGCATTAGTTCAAGCTCAGTTAAACAATTTACCAGGAAGAAACACAAAATAAGGTTATGCATATACAGGGTGTCCCAAAATAGAAGGCCATACCATTAACCACATATCCTTTGGACAAAAATAATGCGACTTTCCTTATACCATTTTTTATTTGGGTGTCCCTGTTTCAATATAAAGGGTGTTAAAGTTACATTTTTAAAAACTATTTTTGTTGATCATTCCATGTTTTGTAAGATACACACTTGAAATTTTGCACGTACTTTTATCTTATTCTGGCGTACTTATCATGTAATTTTGGTGAAAAAAATCGAAGGGTGAATGGAGGTAACTGAGGAATGCAGTACCCTTTATCCCCTCCAATTATTTCTAAGTACGCCTATGCAGCATTTTCTTGAATCAAACGTAGAATTTTCTTCTGATCATTTTATCTCTTTTGCAATTTTTTATTTAAATGCTCCGTTTTGAAGAAAAACAGCAATTTGTAGTGCCCATAAATCTCTCATTCACTATCATTTTAAAGTGAAACTGAAATTTTGTGGATATACCTATTATTACAATACCTTGGCAACTTAGCAAATCGTAATACTTACTGAATGAATAATTGCTAATTAAAACAGAATGGATACTTTTAAATTTTATAAAATGAGGAACTTATGAATTGAAAAAATAATATGGCATTAAAATCTGTAATACAGTTCCCTTATCAACCAGAAAATAACAGTCTTGTTTAGTAATAGTAATAATGAATGATCAACATAATAACTTTTTACCTAAATAACATTAAATAAAATAATTTATTATTTACTACTAATTTAACAAACGTTCTACTTGCCCACCCTCCTCATTAACACATGTACGTGCCCTGTTAAGGCCAAAACCTTATATTTTGAAAGATATTTTTTTTATTTTAATTAGCAAGTATTCATTCAGTAAGTATTAGAATTTGCTAAGTTGTCAAGGTATTGTAATAACAGGTATATCCACAAATTTTCAGTTTCACTTGAAAATGGTAGTGAATGATAGATTTATGGCACTACAAATTGCTGTTTTTCTCCAAAACGAGGCATTTAAACAAAAAATTATAAAAAAGGTAAAATGATCAGAAGAAATTTCTACGTTTGATAATTCAAGAAAAAGCTGCATACGCGTACTTACAAATAATTCGAAGGAATAAAGGGTACTGCATCCCTCAGTTACCTCCATTCGCCCTTCAATTTTTTTCACCAAAATTACATGATAAGTATGCCGCAACAAAATAAAAGTACGTGCGAAATTTCAAGCGTGTATCTTAGAAAACAATGGGATAGTTTTTTAAAATGTAACTTTAACACTCTGTATATTGAAACAGAGACGTCCAAATAAAAAATGGCATAAAGAAAGTCGCATTATTTTTGTCCAAAGAATATGTGGTTAATGGTATGGCCTTCTATATTGGGGCACCCTGTATATAGTGCGTTTGTTGTTTCTCAACAGCAAACGCATCTTCAGAATATTCAACAAGCCTATTGAATTTATGAAACCTACCGGACAAATTTTCGTAGAGCTATTAGTGTGCAGACAAGACTGCTGATATTTTTAAGCTAAGGGTAAGGTATGCAAATAAAAAAGAAAATAAACAGATAGTCGAATATTGATTCATTTAGGAACTTCATAAAAAAAATTAAAACAGAAATATCTAGTTCAATTTTTGCTACTAGGTATATATTAGGCAAATCATGAAGTACAAGTACTTTTGCTAATGAGCATTCTACTAGATGAATCTAGAATAAAGTCGTCAGGATTATTAGAAATTCCTTTAATAGTTAGTGTCGAACAGTATTTAGTACGACAATTTAAATACTGCTTACCCTTATTTTGTCCACAAATATATAGTTATTTGTTAATAATTTGTTGGATGGGATTCCCCTCTCCTTTTCTTTATTTCTTTCAATTTTTGCCAATTTAATGGTGAATCACAAAAATAGTATACTAATATTTTGAGAGGATAAGTTTGCTTATCAAAGTGCACGCACCAACACGCGTGGCAAACTAGCAAAATATACGACATGCTCTGAGTAAGTTGCACGTTGCTACGTCGCATCCATGGCCACGCGACTTTTGATAATATAGGTTTTAAAAGAAGTACCATGCTTTCTGCCATCACGTAGCAAGCCACACGTAGCATACATCTTTGGTCTGAAAGCCCATTTATTGATAGTATGCAGAGTGATTCATCAAGTATGAGCAATCTCTAAACTGGAGATACTACACACCAAAATATGATGATTGAGCTTAACACTTGTCAAGTAGGCTTCTGTTACTTGACAATTTTATGTTAAGTTAATGTAAGGTAACTTCTCTTTTTGTAATTTAATAATTATTTGTAGCAAATGTTCTAACATCAAAAATTGCCACTACATAATGGTTTTTCCAACAGTGAAACATGTGATATAATATAAGTTTTTGCTCAAATAAATTTTAGAGGAGTTGATACAGCCAGAAGGTATTTACAATTACATCCAAATCGAAGAAAACCCAATCATAAACTGTCCAGAAATATGTTCACATCCGCCTAGGCGAAACAGAATGTTTTTCTTCTAAAAATCACAATGCTGCTACAAAAATTATCAACATCGATGATGAAGAGGTTTTAGTTGGTATTTTTGGAAAACCCAGATCTGAGTACTAGTCGGTTAAGTGCGGCAACAAGTATAAGCCAATCGTCTATCTGGAGAATGTTAAAGCAAAATAATACTATACTCTTGTCCAAAATTTATTACATCAAGATTTACCAGCTCGCCTACAATTACTGGATAAACAAACCGAAAACCAATTTTTCTTAATAACATCCTTTTCACCGATTAGGTCATATACTCTAAGGGAAATACATTTTCAGCATGAATTGAAGATAAACATTTCTGTTTTTATTTATTTGCTTTATGAACTCCGTCCTAATCTGAGGGGATCTTTCTATTTCAACTTTCCAAAATTTAAGCAAACTCCTAAAACATGTACATCGAGCCATAAGACGAGACATATGGTCCAAAATTATTGAGAAATTCCAGCTTTGAAGACTGTGTATCTAGTAAACCTGCAACATTTACATAAGGCAGGTAAGCTCAATTATCATATTTTGCTAAGTAGTATCTCCAGTTTGGAGATTGTCCATTCTTAATGAAACAACCTGTATAATAAGGACATTGAGTTTAATTTGATTTCTACTATTTAGATCTTAAAAACGATTAGACACCAACATAAAATTAATTAGATAACGACTTCATTCAATATATTGTAGAAGACAGTTTGAAATAACTTTATATGCGAGGCCTGACTGAAACGCTCAACGACTTCCTATTTGAATTACGCAGCAACCGAGTTATTACAACGTCATGGAGTTGGCAGCACGAACATAACCCCACAAGAAACAACTAACCACCTGCTTACTGATTGTAGAGATGCAGTTGTTTTTGTAAAAACATTTTTTTCTACGCAATTTTGTGATGGGTTCCATTGAAGAGCAATGTGTTAACACCAAATATGAAGTTGGGGAAATCTTTCAGAGAAACTAGTCAAATTATACAAATTGGCTACAAGTCAAGGCAATCATCCGGACAATTCATCTAGAGTAGTGTCCATCCACCGATGGGTGTCAAGTGGCGCGAGTGTGGTCGAATCGTCGATTAGCTATCCAAGAAACAGCTGAAGAGTGCAAGGTCTTTTAAAAAGTTCCTCAAGATACGAAGATGTAGAAGATGGCACAATTGAGAAAATATTGAGAATTCTGGATATATACGGAGAATTATTGAAGAGGTTTTGTCACATGCTTCCATTAGTGCATGTGCAGTTGGGAGAAATGCTTGCTAATAATTGTTGTGTGACAATAGAAGTTATAAAACTGGATTTAAAGTTCATATTTTTGATTTCTAAGAAAATACATGCAAGTTTGGTGTTTCGCCTTTCCTTATTCTGACAAAAAATATTTGATTTATCTGAATTGTAGACGCACCTACCTTTGTTAGGCAGGCATAACCACACCACATGTGCAAGAAAGCATGTGGTACGACGAAATAAGTGATAGTTTTGGTTTTATATGAGAAAAATAATAAAGACTTAACTGCCGACCAACACTTGAAAAGAAATCCAGAAAAATGTTATATAATTTATTTTGTTTATAATTATACTTTAAATATATACTTAGCTACTGATGATACACATTTTATATATCTATCTAAGTATTTTATTTTACTGATCTTCTAATACCGACAAATACATTAACACGGAAATGACGTCATGAACCAGAGTTGAGACCTTAGTAATCTGTACGGTAATATCTCACTGAACTATAGCCACTTAGCCAAAACTATTTGTCTAATCGTTTTCACAGTTCTAATAGCGGGCATCGGATTTAAATCACCCTGTACATTTCAACAAATGGAACTCCTATATAAATTTTTAAATACAACTAACTGCTATCAGAAAATGAACAGATCAGAATCATAAATCAGATCATAAATGTTGGCAAAAATAATGTGGGCTTGGAAATTAATACAAAATTTTAAACATCTGTTCGTTTTCGATAAAACACTCTCTAGCTATGTATCTATCAATCTAAATTGACTACATTTTCTAGTACTATTTCTACAGTGGCTGGGATATGTTGGAATGTTGAGAGAGGTGGGAATTCTTAAGATAAATAAAACAAACGAAGACAAAAAAATACAGGTAAATACATATATAGAGAGATAAAAAAATACGTGCATTTACAATTTGAAAAAAATGTTTACATTACCGAAACGTTTAAGAAATTTCAGGCACGAACTTGCTAAAACGAGTTAGTTAATAAACTGCAAACTTATATTTCAACAAGACTGGTGTCCATGAAGTGACCCATCCACATGGTTTGGTGAAATTAATTTAATGCTGCTTAAATTCCTTTGTGGTGAAATGTTCACAAATGTAGATACCTATATCGATTACAAGGACCAGATTTTTCTTTATTTTTTTGGTTCACGTAAGCTATTTCTAAGAAATCATTTTCCTTATAATGCGTAGGATGTTGTAGATAAGTAACTATCGCAGTTAGCACTACACTGACTATGGTTACAATATCTAGAAGGGTGCTTTTATCAATTATGCGTGCCATCAATTTTTGTTTTATAAAACGAAATAGAAAGAATATGCTGATAGAAAAAGACGAAATAGTGAAATGACGAAGAAACTATTTAAGACAAATATTAGAAGGTCGAAATCTGAATTAAAGAATATATTTTATATAGCTATATATTATATAAACATTAACAAAACATTGATACACTAATAAATAAAGGTCATACGATGACAAAATGGTCGCACTGTTTTGCTACACATGGAACCTGGTGCTGTCGTAGTTGTATGGATAATGCACCCTATAATAGCTTTGTTCGTTCGTAACCAGAATCAGTTTCCAACCATCAGAAGCATGCATCTAAAGCAAAGCTTTTTCAGCATTATGTGGACATGAAAAGTGCATGCATCTGAGGGTTGGAAACTATTTCAAACTGTTCTACGAACAGGCCTAATAACCGACGATCAGTGTTAACGTGTGATCGTTATAGTGACAGTGTTAGTAACCAGAAGTATATAGTATGTATGGAAATAGTGCAGTGTATTATGTGTGTTAAAGTGTGTTATCCGCAAAGTACGCATCAGGTAGGTGTACGTGCGTGGTGGTAGACTGTCGCCATCTAAAAGCAGCAAAATGCTGGTGAGCATAAACATTTTAAAACAACTATTGAAGTGAGTTCACTCAACGTCAATTTGGAAGCTATGGAATCTTGCTCCTTGCAACCTCACCTCCCGTACTGATCAAAGTGCTGTGAATGAATCACTGCCTATTATTCTGGACCTCAGGTAATAAGTTTTAAAGAAACATATTGTGTTTTTGGATGAATCACTTCATGATATCAACCCCCATTAAAACCAGACAATGCGTTTTAATCAAAATGAAAATATGTTTTGCCTTAGGCCAGGTTTAACCTATCTAAGCGATCAAAATATCTTCAAAATTTGACGCAAACTGAAAATACCAGAACCAAACGGGTAACATCGAAAAAACAACGAAAATCATCCACGACAACACCAATATTAAAAAAAAAATCCGTTGTGAACTGGATGGGACATACCAGGCGTGGGAGGAGTGCTACCTCTGGAAACATCGTTACCAGCGGCCCCTATGTTAGAACTGGAACTCGTTTTACTTGAGTAGAGCTTCGTCGTCCTCGTCTGCACCTGCTGTAGCCGGAGGTTCTCCAACTTCACCGGAGAAGGAATGAAGCCTATGTCGGATCCCTCCTTCACGAGACGGCCTATCCACCAGTTGTTGTCGTACTTTTCCTACGGAAAAGAAGCAATAATTTTAAGTCATTGAACGGCATAGGTAAAAAGAATATCAATTGTGCATTACATAATTAAAAAAGTAGATTTTTTTTCTAAATTACAATAATCTCCTATTTATCGACGCCTATGTCTGCTTGCCAGACGCAAATTTAAATTTCTCATACGCCAAAGATGACGTTATGTCGCGTTGCACATATTCACACGTTGTATTAATGTGTTTCTACTTCTTTGTGTTATAAAAAAATCACTTCAACAACACCCAATAGATAAATTGCATGCATCATGAGGTTCTGAGATTTTTCTCAGAAACCATTGAGTCTAGCGACATCAACAAGATGTACCTTTTTTAACTAGAAAAGATAGGGAAGAAAATTTTTCCACTTCAAAATGAGATACAGTGTAGCACAAAAAAAGTCGAAGTGATTTAAAGGGTTCTAAACCATCGTTGGTGGCGCCCTCTAGCAGATACACCAAAATCGTCAACATATTCAAATTTCTAGTACCAAGAAAACCCTCTACACCAAATTTTATAAAATACGGTCGATGCGATCGAAAAATAATAAAGAAAATGTGATTCATTTTTTCAACTTTAACACCCTGTAGATCGAAAAGGAGCAACATTCGGATAAGGTATATTTGGATTAATCGCTCTATTTTGAGATCAGCAACATGCTTCTCATTTTTTTAAAAACTATGACAACAAAAGTTATCGTCCCGTATACCCCTTTCTATGGCCTATTCTAACCTAATAGAGGAAAAAGTGCAAAAATGAAAATATATTTCCAAAGGTGGCCAACCATTAAATAGTTAGATAGCCTTCAACAGACTTAACTGATATATTGATTGTAAAGCATTTTCAAAAAATAATGGAAATATAGAGATGGGGGTTGTAAGTGACGAACCCTGTACGTATAAATATTAACAAAGAACCCTAAAGATTTTTATTATTTGTTATTAAACTGAATTCACAGTAAAACACAAAATCAGTAAAAGTGCTCTTGCTGAAATATCTACCGTCCATTAACTATATTATTATTATTTATATTTAAATATGTTTTATTTGGAAACCACAAAGCTTTTAGTTGTATATGTGAACGCCGCATGAATAGCCAACAAAAACTGCTGCAGTGTGTTAAAGCTTTTAATCAGATTGATGCATTACTATCAGAAAGCAGAATCTTACACGAAAATATTGACCCCGATATTAAAATCCGGCCTACCGGTACAAAAGAACAGCCTGCTGAAAAAATATAGGTACCAGGCATGGCATGTTCACAATGCTGTTTGTGTTTTATACAATAGCTTGTTGTTAGTGTTCTATCCAATAAATATCATAAATCAGAACCATCCACACGCAGGCAGCAAACGGAAAGTGTATAACATATTAAATAAATTTGGTGTTTATTTTTACTATTAGCAGAAAAGCAATTTTAGATAATGTATAAATTTTAGATAATGTATAAAATTCTTAAAATTGTAAGGATTCTTTAAATTTTGAATATGAATGTGCGAATTTGTCATGGGTTCCTTTTCTTTACAATGATATTTTTTAGCAGAGTTTTGTCCAAAGGTAAACGTTTTTGAAATTTCAAAGCATTATCCAACTGCTATTTGTGCAATAAGTTAGGAAAAATGACTTTTCAGTCGTAGGTTTTTACACCATATGCGGAAAAGACACTTTTCCTACGAGTTACACACATGATTTTTGTTTTGAAAATAGCTCAAATAACAATAGTTATCATAATTTTAGAAACGAGTTTGTTTACTAGGTTTTAATTAATATTATTGTGTCAGTGATTTATGAAAAATGCTAAAATCTTCTGCTTACAACGATAATATGGAAGATGATACCGAAGAATCATCAAAAATCGTGATTCAATCATTGTTGCTGACAAAATCCAAAGATAAAAATATGAAAAATAATATCGCTAATTTAAAGATTTGAGTCACTAAAAGAGAGTAACTGTTATCACTGAGGCAGTTCTACTAGCTTATTTTGAACAAGAGTATATACCAACGTTCTACGCTATGGAGACTTTTTACTCAATGATAAAAGCATCACAGTCAACACACATAAGTTTTATTGATTTTCTTAAACTTAAATCGGTAGGACAAAATTCAGGAAGTCTAGTGATTTAATAACATCAGACGTTGAAAATTTTTTGAAAGAAACAGATGATGAAACCTACTTCATGATGAAGGTAAAGTGTAATATTCACACTTTTCTTCAAATATTGAAATTGTTTCTTATTTTAGACAGTGTTGATTATTGGTATGAGTGGAGCATGCCGTAGTGTAGAACTAACATTTCTTCAGCTTGAATATATAAAAGATATGGGAGAATATATATTGATAAAAATTATCAACCCAAAGACCAACGTATGAAGAGAATTTACCATTTTTAACGGGAACATTAAAGAAGGCAATGTCGAAATGTTTCGAAAATATCCCTTCATCCTTGGTCCGTCACCAATTGAGCATTCAAGATTCTTACTAGGATATAGAATAGGAAAATGCACATGACTATGCGTCTATAGAGGGTTTCCCTAAAACAATTGCAGAATTTTTGAAATTGGCTTTTATATTTTAATATTTTCAATTTTCCTCCCTTCAATGCATGCTACAACCCATTCGTTGCTTAGATTACTATTAGCAATTTAAAACAATAAACACATTAATTACAATAATAAAAGTATAAATATTTATTGTTATGAACGACTACAGTTTCTTACCAACGACAGTTTAAGACGTAATTTGTCAAAACGACGTTACATGACTTACTTATAATTGCTAATTTTACAATAAATAAACGTCCAATCAATTTTACCAACTATACCAATGGAATATTTTTTTAAATTTATGAGTAATAGTCAAATAGTTCATGTTGGAAAAATATCACCGCCCAAATATTATCCAATAATCTCTTCCTTTATTTAAGTTTTGGATAAATACAGAAAAAATGTATAAAATTATATACCCTTTAACTCCCTTATTAAGCTTCCAGCGAATTTTGTGCCCATAAGGATGAAGTTATAAGCCTGACTTATTTTAAGTAGAAACTAAAACTTACCTTAATGTGTAAAAAATCCCTAACTTCAAAAGAAATTGCGTAACCATGGACCGGTGAATCGTCATCTAAAGAACCGTCATAAGCTACGTTCGTTCGTACAGCAAATGCTACCGGCTTTGTCTGCAAAGAAAAATATATGTATGTTAGAATCACTTTTGACATTGGTATTAAGTTTATTTCAGTTTTATTGAAACCTAAATTTATTATTATTATTCTTTTAATAAACAAATACATAATTAATTATGGATCAAGGATCTTCTCTATGATCTGATAGTAGTTTTGCTGACTGAAGAAATTCGGTGGATTTGAAGTGAAGAATTCATGCTACCAATTTAAGGCCGAGGTTGTTTGATAGAAAAAAAATGGGCAAAATAAAGAGAATATGGCAAATTGTAATAACTGCCCAACTGCGCTCTTGAATAGCGATTTGGCGATATGCGAAGAGCGCTATTATGCGATATAAAATAGCTTGATGCGATATAACACTTTTTTTTCTCGAATTGCTGCCTTTAAGTCCCTTATCCCACTGAGGCGATGCGGTTTAAAGGCAACTGTTATCCGGTAGTTGTCTGGTGATTATTACTCATGTCTGTGTCACATCAAAGCAACTATTTTATGACCATTGTGGAAATCATGTCGCGCGAAGGAGATGATACATTAATGTTCTTTATTGGTGTATATGAAAAGAAAACAGAAAGTATATTAAACCTTGGTTCAAGGTTTTTCACTTAAATCCTTATACAAATAGTAATCCTGGGTGCAAGCTTATACCTATATTAAACCTCAGCTCAAGCTTTTTCAACTAAATCTTCCTTAACTATTCTGACAACTTGTAATTATATGAACAAGAATGTTTTTCTACTGCTTCCATAAGTTTTATGAAAATTTTCTGATTGTTTTTCTGTGTCATAAAATATTCAATAATATAGAAACATTTAAACTATCATTTTCAATAAAATGTTCAATTTAATTTTCACAATACTGTGCACCTCCCCATTATGCAACACCTGTCCGTGCTTATTTATATGAGCAGTTCCCGAATCGTTGGATATAGAGAAGGGGACCGATTGAGTGGCCAGCACCTAGATCAAATGGCACGGATAAAATTGGGGGTTGCTATTTAAAACAATTGACGTCGTATCTCGAACAACGATGACGTCACAAATGTGGGTCGTATGTCAAAACGTGCCTTTTTTGAAAGCAAAATCGACGTGCCAGGGGATTTTTTCGAAAACTTCTCAATTTCAAAAATAATGAATTTATTCGTTACTTTTCGAAAGCACTGTATATATGAAAGAGGTAAAATCTAATACACACACAAGGGAACAAAAAGAGAAAAAATGGACAAAAGTAACAATTAAACAAAAAATAATAAAATAATCTAAAAACGAAAACTGGAATAATGAGACTCAAGTTCCTATAAGCGTTTGTCATGCCCTGAGAAGTTAAATTCAGAGTCAAAAATAAGGTCTACAATTTTAGATGGTTTTTCAATAATACTACGTTTAGCTTACTTTGTAGGTTTACATATTCAACCAAAGTAGTTATTGAAAAATGGGAAATTATTTGAAGGTCTGGAACATGATTCAATATACCAGTATCATTTTAAATACGTAATCAATAATAATAATTTTATATATGAAGTTATTTTTTTAGCACACCCTAGATGTTTGGAAACAATCCCACAGTGCATACTCTAAACTAGAAAGGATGTAATGTGATGAGTTGGTCAGATTATATAAAAGTTAATCCCTTATTTTTCTAAACAGGATAATGAAAATTAATTAATTACTTGCATGATCCTTGAAATATCATGAACATTTCACTTTTCTCCTCTATTTTACATCTTTCTTATTATTTCAAATGGTGCAATGAAATTTACTATGTGTACATATCTCCATCTGTGGTAACACACCTCTATGTGGAGGATAAGACATTTGGCATCGAGATGCATTAAAGGAATTACGTATCAACAAGGACATTATCGTACTACAAGCAGACGAAAACAACGCTACGGTTATCAAGGACATCACGGATTATAATAACAAAATTAATGCACTAATCAGTAGTGATACTTATAAACTGTGCAAAGTGGACCCCACAATAAGAGTGGAACACCGAGCGAAAATACTTTTAAGAACAACCAACTGGGACGAAAAATTAACTTACACCCTGTGACAGTAGACCTCCACGACTGTTTTGTTTACCAAAGATCCACAAGAACAATACACCTCATCGACCAATTGTCAGCACCATTGGAAGCCTCACCTATAAACTACACGTCAGCTAGCTAATTTAATGAAGCCACTGGTAGAAAAATCCGAGCATCATGTAAAAAGCTCGGCAAATTTCGTGGACACCATTAGCTCAATGACAATCTCCAGGACATCTTGGTCGATGTGGAATCGCTTTTCAAGAACTTTCCGATCCACGAGCTGTTAACAACCATTTCACCTCTGAAGTTTCGCTTTATTTAAACTATGCCTGACTTCCACATACTTCGTCTGGAATAGACAATTCTACGAACAAAAAAATGGTGTCGCGATGAGTAGTCCACTGAGTCCTGTTGTGACGAATTTATTTATGGAGAACTTCGAAAAAGAAGCGCTTCTATCACCTCCTAAGAAACCTAAGTCATGGCTTAGATATGTGGAGGACACTTTCATTGTTTGGCAGCACAAAATAGACTCCCTATACAAGAATTTATAGATCATATTAACTAGCAACACAAAATCAACTTTACCATAGAAGTGGAGCAAGAAAAAGTCTTTTCGTTTCTACCGTTTCTAGACATATTGGTAAAAAGGAAATCCTATGGTATCTACATAAAGAGAACATACTAATAGATATTTTCATGAAAAAACCTAACTATCATCCGGCACAAAAACGCTCGGTCATGAAGACCCTAGGTCACCGTACATTAACATTGGCTGATGATGGTCATCGACAGGAAGAAATAGATTCGCTCCGATTTGTGTTCTTAACAAATGAATACTCTAAAAAAAGACTACAGATTACTTTCACACCAATATGTAAAATAAGCCAGCAACTCCGCAAACCGAAAAATCAATTGAGTCCGTTATAAACTCCGGAAGTGTACTTGGTGCCATGCAGTGACTGTGACAAAGTATACGTGGGAATGTCCAAACGAACTATATAAACCAGGAAAAAAAATTAAAGATAGTTATATTTGGATACCTTTGCTTAAGAACAAAAGTGAACCGGAGCATACCTAAACATCTGAATTAGTCAATATAAACATTGAACTAACCAACCTTGACACATAACATAAAACTCGGCTTAGACATTCTGCCGCCGCTCATGGCGCGAGAAGCACTGAAAATGCCATCTGACAAGTGTGGCGAAACGTCTGAGCTAAATATGGACCACGGCAAAAGAGCCCAGAAAGTGTGCATCATTCAATAAATTATAACTGATTATTGTTTTTCACTCTCATATTTAAATTAATTAATATAGGCGCTTGTTTTTTTGCACCAAAGTATGTTTTGCCTTTTTTGTTATTTCCAATTTATTCAC
The DNA here is from genome assembly GCA_037114965.1 of Monochamus alternatus. Taxonomy (NCBI): domain Eukaryota; kingdom Metazoa; phylum Arthropoda; class Insecta; order Coleoptera; family Cerambycidae; genus Monochamus; species Monochamus alternatus. The sequence goes on from CM073431.1 coordinate 77,821,370, forward strand.
CTTCCTAAGAGAATAAAACAAAAACTATCCCTATAGTTCCTTGTTCATTCACTCTAGTTTATTTTAACAGAACCGATAACTAAGTTTTTGATATAAATTCGGGTCAGTGATCACGAGTTTCAACTGAAATCTATTTTTATAATGGTAAGCCTGCAGCTCTAATATTACACACGTGAAATATAAACAATAGCATCAGGGTACGTTTACTCGATGTGTAATAACCGTGAGAATATCTTCCGGAACTTGGAGTAGCAAGTTAAAAAATTTAAACGAATATATTATCCCACTCAAACGTGTAATTTGCAAAGAACATAATGTAGTAACTCAATAAATATTTTATCAATAGTGATTTCATATAGATACCGAAGTAGCTTATTTGTGCATAATAGGTCTATGTCTAGGATTAAAAAAAGAATCTGATCTTACTTTATGCAGTCTTATTTAGGTCATTCGAGTTTATGTTTATGCAAATATCTAGTGATTTGGCATTTTATTGTTAGCCTAAATCAATATTTACTAAAGCGTCAAATGTTGTCTTGGATTTTAAACTAGGTATTTAAAATGTTTATGGATTTATAATTCTAAGATACCTAGTATTTACGTAAAGTAAATAATGATAATAACTTGTCGATTACGTGCGACCAATTGCGAAGCAGTATGCGTCAAAAAATTGTTAAAAATAGCAAATTTTTACAAAAATCTAAACATTTGTTGTACAGGAAAAATCCATACAAATAAATCAATCAATATTCGTCTGACTGCGCAAAACGCTCGAAAATAAGTGGTTAGGTTAGGCTTTCATGTAATAGTCTGCCAAGTTTACTGATATTTTTTTACCGTTGTGCCCCTCTTCGTGTTGTAGTTTTTTAAGGTAAGGAAATAAACTAAAATGAAACAAGGTTTTCAAAAAGTAAACTCACATAATCTGCCACTGTTGTATATTATTCTCTATGATGCTAGAATTTTTAGTCATGTGCAAAGACTTTAACCAGGTAGTGATGTACTATGTAGTACAAAATCTTTAGTAGTTTAGTATACATGGTGTTAAAGGTTTGATTAAGAAAAAAATATTCTATTACTAAAAAGTAATTAACAAAGATAGTAAACATTAGATTTTATGCAGAAAATTACGGAGCGACTTTTAAATTAACTGAACTTTTGTACATCAAACCCCATACTTGTGGATTAGGAACCATGTTATACAGAGTGAATCTTAAATAAGTACAAATATTTTAACCAGCAGTATAGTTCACTGTGTAGAACACAAAACATTAGAAATAAAAAAGTGAAATTTTAAATAAATTTTTTAATTTTTCTGTAGAAAACTTGTTGAGGACCGCTGACTTTCATACATTTATGAGCCAAAGCACTGCAGATTGAACGTGTGGTTCACAGTGTTGCCAGTGTTACACAAATATCTTAGCTTTTCTTGATATTAAACGCATACGTCAAGCTGCTATTTTGTTATTTAATATTTTGTCTACCTTCATTTTTAAAATTTGTTTCACTGATTAATGTGCGAAGTCACTTTATGGTTCTGGATTTGAAATGGTTAATACTGACTCATTTGAGGTTATGTGGCGAAAATTAAATTCAATATGCTGTGTGAAAATCATAGTTTTTCGTTATTCTTCATAAAATAATAATCCTTCTAACAGTGTACAATGACATTTAACTTGTGAAATGTGGATTACTGATTAAATAGTTAATTTTTTAACAAACAGGTAAGCCTGTGTGCAGGTTTATGTACAATTTTTGAACATTGAACATAATAATCTCACGTAATATCTTCCTAAATACTTTATAGTAGTATGGTATTTAACTTGCGGAAATTCATTTTTAATCATTTATAGTAAGGTCAGTTAAGCAGTTAAAATTTATGTTAATAATACTGCGTATAATACTACATACCCAACTTTACTGTACATATGCTCAAACAAGTATTTTTAAAATAGAATTTAACCGTATTACTTTACTATTACCTTAAAGGAAACTTAATATTTATATTAGAGGAGATGTGGCAACCTCGCAACAAGTCATGTTCATTAAGTTGGTTATGACAGCGGTCCTCAAAATGTGGGTATTAAAAAAAAAATAATATCTCCGTAAATATTATAAATTTTTAAAAATGGCGTTCACTAGATTGATCTATATGAACCAGCAGTTAAAATATTTGTACTTATTTAAGCTTCACCCTGTATAGTACTTTTTTCTTTATTTTGATGTATACTATCGCTTGTTAAAATTATGGTAGTCAAACCTCTAACACATTGAATAGGGCGTTACAAATGCGGAAAAATTGCATAATCAATGGTCAAGTTACATTATGTAACTCAATTTTTTTGAAAAAATTCGTTTTTCTTCTAACTTTAAAAACATTATATAAAAATAAATGACATATACCACATATTTCTATTACATTAAAAAATTTCTCGATGTCGCAGACAACACTAATATGATATGGTTTATTTAATTAAAAACTAATGTTTATTTACCCAAATCATAAAGTTATATTATATTAGTAACTCATTGACTATTTTCCTACTATTTTATAATTTTCACTTTGGATTTATAATAATACTATTATGTAGAAGTAAACAGCAGATAAAAAATAGTTTAAGTGACGAGTTTTGTTGTGAACTTTCCCACACCACTAACATATTTTGATTTTTCATTTAGAAATTCGTTTGAAACCCATCCTTGTAATTTATTCTTTTTTATTCATTTTTTTATTTGTAACAGCAGACTGCTTTATTTTCATCTTATATTTACTTGAAAAGTTACATTTTAGTATGAGAAAATTATGTTCAAAATAAAAGAATAGAAAATAAATGTACAGTACGCCAGCTGATGGTAAAACTCATCTGTCTATGCAGCTAGTCTGCCAATCAGTACAAGCACGCATTACATGGAAGCGCTTATAACCGCCGCATCCAGGATCGTACTAGAGACAATTTAAAATTTCAATATTCTCAAAGAACTAATCAAATACATTACTAAAAAAGGTACAATTATTCTTAATTTGTTAGTTAAACATTATTGTTAGTTCCATAGATTTCCTTGCTTTAGAAGCAATAGTCAAACGAATAAATGTTACTTTGGGAAAAATCGATTTCTTCAAGAAAATAAGTCCAATATATTCCATTGTCAACCTCAAATATGGCAAGACATTTGAAAAATACAACTTTACTATTTATCTAAGTGTAGAATCCTGAAAAACATGATACCTATTGTGCGTTGGACACAGTTATGGGAAGAATGCGTCTGAACAAACAAAAAAAACATCGACGATATGAAATTGAACTACTCTGTGATTTGATGAGATAAATTTAGTAAGGAATTTGGCATGATTCTTGACCTTTAGCTGGAAAGAGTTTCATTATACAGATCGTAAAAATAAACATGTTAACATTCATTGAAAGATATAATGGACATGCTTATTGTTAGAGGTGATTATTATTTCAGAATGTTGACTTGAAGCTAGACATGTAATAAATATTTACATCTGCAAACTGAAAAATATAAACACGTTGGCATTCTTAATAACATATAAAGTAGTGTATGATTATATAACTTTGCAAATAGTTTTATAGTCATATACATTTTTTGAGTCTCTAAAGCTAAATATTTTCAAAAAAGTATTACCAATCTACAAATAGCAGTGCAAAATTTATAGTAATTCAAGACAATAGAGAACTTCGTGAACGCCAATACTAATTCGAAACATGCGTGAATAACTCCTATTTATAGACCTACACACAGTTCAAATTTATTTCGACGATTTCAGATAACGACACGCAATGCCTAAAATTACATTCACAAGAATTTTCGTGAACTAGATCTAAGTACGTGGAAGACGTCATTAGAGAAATAAAATATAGGGTGATTCAGTCATAGTGTCAATAATTTTAAGGAAGTTATAGAAAAATTAGTATAGTAATACATACTTATGCCGGAAAAAAAATATATTTTCAAACCATTTTCAAGCCTCTTTTCAGACAGTCACAGACTTCTGGCAGAAGTTTAACTTGTTGTCGGACTGACGCGACGTTGCCTAATTGAAATATTTTCCTAGTATTTATATGGTAATGTTGAAATATGTAATGAATGTTATAAATTATTTTTTAAAAGTAAGCAATTAGCATATTAAGTTTTAGTTTAAGAAATATTTAATATTGTTACAAAACTCCCACTGCATAAATAAAGAGATAGAAAACCAATACTCATTAGGTCAATTATTGAGAGAAGCTGAATTTTTTTTATATTTAAATACTGACAGTAATATAAAAAACCTTCGTGCTGTCAGCAAAAAAAAATGACTCGAGACATATACAGTGATAATAATCCGACAACAGTGAATCTTGACCTACCGTATTTAAGTCAATAAACTTGTTTTCAATGCCTAAAATGCAGTTTCTTGAGACACCTCAAGAAATATACAAAAACATACGTTATAGATTGCATGCTATAAGTTGCCGTTAGGTTAGTACTGTAACGAATACTCGTATGCTGTTATTATGTGTGTGGTTCTGAATGGCAGCGCTGTTTCGCTTTAATACTCAAACTCGTCATAGAAATTTGTAACGTCAGCTGTTATTATGGATTGAAAAGTTTAGTAAAAAATTTTTTTTATTTTTTTGTTTTGTCTTTATTAGGTCCAAATATGTGGTTAAAATGAATGACATTATGAATTAATCATATATTATATTAATGTTGTAAAATAATCATATAGTTTCGATAATTTTATTTATTAGGTATGATTATATCCCATTTTTTTTAAAGATCGCAACGTCACTTCTGAAGAATAATGTAATCTGTATTTAAAACTGAATCATATAGTGCTTTCGAAAAGTAACGAATAAATTCGTTATTTTTGAAATTGAGTAGTTTTCGAAAAAAACCCCTTTAAAATTTAATTTTCACAATACAGTGCACCTCACCATTATGCAACACCTGTCCGTGCTTATTTAGATGAACTGTTCCCGAATCGTTGGATAGGGAGAAGGGGGCCGATTGAGTGGCCAGCCAGATCGCCTGATTTGACACTCCTAGATTATTTCTTGTGGGGATACTTAAAAAGCAAAGTATACGTTACTAGACCGGTTAATTTAGAAGATTTAAAAGCAAGAATTCGTCACGAGATACATCGTATACCTCCTGAAGTTATTGATAATGTCCAAAAAGAATTTATTAATCGTCTTGGCTACTGTTAGGCAGCCAACGGTGCACAATTTGAACATTTAATTAGTTGATTTTTTACACAATCATTATCATTTTCAGTATTGCGAAAATTAAATTTTAAAATCTTCAAACATTATTTTCTTGAAATTTTTGTTATGTAACACCTTAATTTTTCATTATGTGTATGTAGAATGACACACTCTTTCAAAAGTCATGGTCAAAATTGGAGGTTGCTATTTAAAAAAAATTGTTGATGACGTCATATCTCGAACAACGATAACGTCACATATGTAGGTCGTATGTCAAGAAGTGCCTTTTTTAAAAACAAAATAGACGTGCCAGGGGATTTTTTCGAAAACTTCTCAATTTTAAAAATAATGAATTTATTCGTTACTTTTCGAAAGCACTGTATATGCATACCACATAACATTCTTTAAAAAACTAATTTTAAATATCTGTATCGATCTTCAAGATATCAGTCTAGAGAGTTCTGGACGGACCAGCTATAGATATAGCTAAAGGCAAAGACCATTTTTCTTTGTATAAGTAAGAAGTGGTCTAAATATCTTTAAAATGTAAAAAATTTAACATACTAGAATAAGGCATTCTAAGAATGTTTCCATTGTTTTATTTAATTTATCAATCAATTCGTTTCATGGTTCTCCAACCTCTATATTTCTTTTAACCGCTGATTCATTCAACATTTTAACTTTGTTATTTTTAGCAACATATTTACGAGAAAAAATCCAACTGTTAATGCTTCTCTTTACTTTAAAATTTAGATCAAACAGAGGTATCTATAAACTTGAAAGTGTACCGTCAAAATATTAGCAAAAAAAACCTTTGTTTATTTTAAGAGGATAATTACCAAGCATGAAGGTTTATATGGATAATGGAAAACTGTATATTTTTTAAACAATATCTTTCGAAATCTCAGGCAAAAGCTACAAAATAAAAAAGCAGTTCCTCAATTTGTGTATCAAAAATATGAGCCTGTATAACTTCAATGTTAGACATTTTGGTAATCTCGATTATACAGGGTGAACTTTTAATAAGTACAAATATTTTTTTTACTGTTTTTAAAGGTATTTTAAGCTAATATAAATCAAATCTCCTACAAATCCTGAGTAGTTAGTTTCACACAATATTATTAATACCTAAAAATATATAAAAAGTACAAATATTTTAACTGCACTAGTCACATAGATGAGTCCAGTGAAAGTCACTTTTAAAAATTTCAAATATTTATTGAAATATTATTTGTTTTTTTTTTTAAATCCAGATTTTGAGGACTGCTAACCGACATAATACCCCAACCTAAAATAAATATATATATGCTTTAACGATTAACTCTTTAAGATAGTTTCTAATATAAAAATACTTGTTTTAAGCGATAAATAAAGTAAAATTGCGTAGGTAGCATGCTATGCGCTAATATTAATCCAAATTTTAGCTTCATAGCTGACCTTACTACCATAAACGCTAAAAAAATTAATTTATCAAGTTTGATACTACTAATTAAGGTATTTAGGAAGTTACTTTGTCCAATGATTCCACAAACTATACATAAACATACTTAAAAGTTTACCTACTTGCTGAAAAAACAAATATTTAAACAGTTATCCACATTTTACAAGTTCATTTCATTGTACACATTGTGTAATAATAATTTTCACACAACACATTAATGTTAATTTTCTACTACAATTATTTTTTCTATGCCGTCTCGTCACGTAACCTCAAACAACATAGGAAGTTGCACATTTTTTATTCATCTCTTATTAAATTCACATTGTAAAAAGACACTTGACATATAAAGTTTATATTTTTAACTAATAGTTTTTCTGTAATAGATATAGAAATTCAAAATAATTCCCTTCGCATTAAAATTCAGCCGTAAACAAAGACAGCTTGGTCTTACGTCACGATCCGGTCACAGATTATTAAAGATTCTGCGCAAGGTTGTGATGTGGCAGGCACAGATGTCACAAGTCGGGCGGTGGGCAGTAGGCACAATGTCCCGTAGGGATACTGGGGCGGGTACTGCATGGCAAGGTGTAGGTGAAAAGAAAACATTAAGAAAATATTTGTGGTGGTATAACTTTCTCTTTAGTTGCGGCACTAACATATTTAATTCGTTTTATTATTTACAGGACCAATGTTTTTATTTCTAGTGTCGTATGTATTTAATTAATGTTTTTTTGGTAAAATACAGTGTAATTAAATAAAATATGGCGCATAATTCAAATATAACTGTGAGTAGAGTCTCACATATACACACTTTCGGCCAGAAACATTTTTATAACCATATTGCAATCATTCTTTGGCATGCTGTAACACTGGCAACGCTGTGGAATACACATCCAATCTACACAATACTATGTCCCATAGAAGCCTTAATATTAGAGTGGGTCAGCGGTCCTCAAGTTTTGTCTTGAAAAATCACGAAATTAATTTAAAATTTGATTCTATTCCTGATTTTTTTTTTGCAAAAAAAAAACTATTAATTATGTGTTCTACATAGTGAACTGTATTACTGGTTAAAATATTTGTACTTATTTAAGATTCACCCTGTATACTAGAAGAAAGATCAAAGTAGAGAGGAAGATAAAGTTAGTAAATTTGTGATTTTGACATATTACATATTTTCATCAGATTGTACTCAAGATGTATATTTCAACTTATTGTTATGTAACGTTCCCATCAATGATTTTTACGTGTTAATTATGTCTAAACTCCAGGTAATTTTAAGCTTTCATCTCAGTTATCTGCATATATCTGAATATTTATTTCAACTACTGACTACAATCATATCAATCTTTAGGTCTCACTTATGTTCATCTCCACCTCTCAAAAAACATCATCAGTGGAAGTCAGTAGTTGTAGAACACAAGGGGATACCAGTTCGAAGGCCAACATAAAACAAATATTCTAGTAGAACAAAAGATAGAGGTCATTCTGGTTATGTATCGGAACATCATAGACCAGTGCACTAGAGAACTTCATCTCCAATTTCAATACCTTCTGAAGAAGAAAGCAATGTCAAAATGAAACGTCAGGAAACCTAAGCTACGACATGGAATCTAGAAACTGTTCAACCACTAACAACGGCCACGGAAGTAAAATAACTCAGATTCCTAGATCCTATACTCCGAAATGTTAAAAAACATACTTACCCTCGCTTTTTCCAACTGACTAAGTGCTTGCCGTTCCTTCTCCCGTCGAAGGGTCTCTTTCTCCTCGTCCAGCGACAGATCCGAAGAAGGTTGAGAGTAGTTAGAATCAGCAGAGCCCTGGAAACAGTAAAATATTTGCTTCAGTTGATGCTCTGATGTTCAAATACGTCATCCAAGGTCTTTTGATTTAAGCAGAACAAGGTAGGTACCACGTATAGGAGATTCAATATAATATCAATATACATCTCATGCTCAATTCTAGATTCAAAAATGTATCTGATTAGCATTGGTTTATAGTTTTCTCAGCTGTATGAAATCTTAGGTGCAAGTAAAATTATTGTGTAAGATCTTTAAGAAATGGAAGTGGATATAAGTCCGACAGTTGAAGGAAACAAAATCATTCGTTTAAATAATGTAAGTAATTTCGAAAGGTCATGGAAACTAAATTCGACTAAGCTTTAAATTTCAGTTATCTGTCCCTATCTTTAATAGAAAAAATACAGAAATTGTATTTTTCTAAAATTATGTTGGAATACAAAAAAATGTTTATAATAGTTATCTTTATCTTTTTTCACGCATTAATAAAGGCATTATTATTATTATTATTATCTTAAAAGTTGTGGATTTATGACACTGGTTTAGGCATATCAACTCTTTCTCAAGGCCACTATAAGAAAATCTTATGTCAATAGAAATATGAAAATTGTATGTCTCATCGTTGTTTTGAGGACATTTTAAATTGTCTCCTTTATTACTTTACTAGCTATTACAATAGTTTCTGATTCTATAACTTCATTTTTTATTTAAATTTGAATATTTTTCATTCGTTTCAATTTTGTTTCAATTTATTGTCTTTTCCTTATCATTTCTAGATGCATAAACTGCATATACTTTTTGCTACCTTCAAAAACATTTTAATTATTTTTTCTATTATCTTTACAGTTACTGTTTTGTAGTATACATGTAATGTTTATATTAGAATTTTTCTTATTTGAATTTATTTTGTATATATATAGGGTGTCCGGAATATGAGTGCTTTAGTTTTGCCATATGATGAGTTGTACTGAACAAAACATATTTGACTTAACAATTTTTTTTCTTTGACCAACGGTAACAGAATTATGACAGCAAACAGATCTTGAAAATGTGACAACGTCGCTCACTTGCTGTCTTAGGATTGTTATGTTTTAGACATAATTATTACAAGTAGGTACACCTAAACATATGTACTTATTGTGAATGGTTTTCTTAGAGGTCTTTTCACAAAGCAAAATAATAGTTACAAGTATTTAAAATGACTTCTGTTTCTTGCAAAAAGCGTTTACTGTACAAACGTCTCATAGCTAAAGAGTTTTGCTTAACTTCGCTGCAAATTAGCATGCGATGCAGCTGGTTATGGTGACTATAAATTGTTCCATTTTTGTTTATGTACACTCACAAACATCAAAGAAAAATGAGACATAGGTGAATCGTACTAGCTGTACACCCCAATATGACTAATATTACTTTTAGGTTATCAGCAGCAGCCTAACACTGCTACGTTGTCGTACGTTATAGTACATTACAGTTTTAACGAATTTCTCGGAAACGTCAATTGTTTCCTTCATTAATACTAATCCAAAAATCAAATTATAAATATATTACGTTACAGGAGCTTTTACTTAATCTTAATTGTACCTTAGTTTATAATTTCGTAACATAGTTTTATATACAGGGTGTTAAAAACAGAGTGTAAAATATTTCAGGAGGTAATAGTATGAATCAAAATAAGCAGAAAAGTCTTAATAAACATGGGTCCGCAAAGTAACGGTTGCGGAGATATGGACCACTATTCGTTTTTCAAATATTTTATTTTATTAGGAATAAACCGACAAAGGAAGCTTTTAACACACAAAAAACAAAGTTACATAAGATGTTCAAAGTGCCTTCCGTCCATTTCCAAGCAGGCACGACATCTTCGTCTCAACGATATTCGAACTCTATCGAAAACACCCTCCTTGGTTTGGATTTCTTGACACTTTTGATTCATCCGGAGCTGCAGCTCTTCCAGGCTATTTACAGGAGTACCATACACTAATGTCTTCAAATATCCCCAAACAAAGAAATCTAGAGGGTTCACATCAGGCGATCTTGGAGGACCTGTTTTATGGCCTCATATATTGCCATTCATACTATTACCTTCTGAAATATTTTACACTCTTTTTTTAACACCATGTATTATTGCGATTGATTTTTATTTTTCCAAATGAATTTGTAGATAAATTATTCGTTTTAGACATAAGTTTAGACAAGTTTTTTTTGCATTTAGTTAGATATATAAGCACTTAAAATTACGGCATAATTCTGTTACCGTTGGTCAAAGAAAAAAAATTGTTTTGTTCAGTACAACTCATACATATGGCAAAACTAAGGCATTCATATTCCGGACATCCTGTATAAATTCGACATTCATAGATGTCGAAATTTGAAAGACCAATATATTCATAAATATTATTATCATTTATATTAAAAGAATGAATTTTCGTGATATATAGGTAGTGCTTACCGTCTGAAACTAAAATGTGTTTACTACTAATATCAATTTACAGTCCTACAGCAATATCACATATGATTATGTGTTAGTGAAACTAATCATGTACAAATGTTCGTTTCGTATTTCGTGTTAAAAATGACTGCATTAATTTTACGTAAGTGTCAGCACCTTCTCATATCGAAAACATCATTTTCTTTTGCTTATTTAAATTTTGATTTCTTCAGAAATAAAAATGACTTCATTCACGTTCTGCTTAAAACACAATAGGAAAAATATATCTCCTCCTTGGATGACAGCATCTGAATGATATGTATAACCTAGCCTACATAACATATTTTATTCTATTCTAATCATGTTCCTTTCACTTTTATTTAGCAGCTACTTCATATGAAACAGTCCAATGAAACACTTTCGGTCACATGAAATAAATGAGATGTTTGTGTACCTTGATGGTTTTACCAAAACCTAATGTGATGATCGGGATGATTGTTTAATGACTGAAGAGTGATACTAATAGACAAATAAGAACTTTCAATAATAAGGAACATGAAATTATTGAACATGTCATTGTGCATATGATTAAAATACAGATTATAATCAATAGAACACAAACAAGAACAAAACTAGATCAGTATTTAATCATTTTTTTTCTTCAATTATTTACTGGTTTTATTAATTATCATTTGCGAATAGAATTTTAGAATTTCATTAAAAGGAATAAGTGATACTTATGTATTACAAAAATAGATATTGTTATCTTCTTTCTACCAAATAGTTCTAGAAATTAGTGTTGTTCTTAGTAATACATCTAGATATTCTATTTTCCTGTATACTGATCGAGTTTTTCAACAGAGGAACGAAAGTAGTAATTACGATAACTAACTATTCTAAAAGTACAAATGAAGATCGCCTAAATAGTATGCAATAAAAAGTCTACGTACCATTTCTACCAACGAACGTCAAACATCTACCAATAAAGGTTCAGAAACATATATAGCAACATCAAGCAAAACTGTCTAGAGTAAAGTACAAACGTCCAAAAACGAGTAAGGATCTTAAGTGTTTGGAGGGAGACGGAACCCTGGTATTTTAATAACCTCTGGTCTTCCTTATTTTTATTATCTATTTATAAATGTCATCAAAGGAATGATTCAACACACGTCAGAATCCGTATTATTGGATGGCATACACGGATATTATAAAAATCGTTTGGATATTATTAATAATAAAAAGAAAAAGAAAAGTATACTAACAAAGACGGAAAAACTTCAACTTTGATCTGTAACTAAATTATTTGTGTTTCTTAAGATTCCTTCTCCAAATAGACTTAATATCTTGATTATACTGCAATGAAGTCTCAGTAGTTCTTAAACACTCGTTTTTGGACATATGTGATCCCTTTTCAGTGGGTCAAAAACAAATTTATATCTTACCAGTGAGGTGTACTTGGACATAGGTCAGTTGCGGTGCCACTGGCGAGCATGCGACAATATTACAAGGCGTCAGCTCAAATATGACCTTCAAAATTTTACTACTCTTCCACTCTTCTACAAGGTAACCAAAAATTGAATATTAATTTTTGACTACCCTGTATATTACATGTCAACGTTTCATAGATAATGATTATATGAATAGGATCTAAATGTAATAGCAATTCACATATATTAGTTGTATAACCGCGGATAACGATGGCATTTTAATCTAATAAAATTTATTGAAACCAAATAAAAAACTATTTAAAGAGTTACTAGCGAAACTGTTTGTATAGTTGGCAGAGGTGGGTATTACTAGAATGTTAGTACTGTAGTCATGGGTAATATTCCATACAATTTTTGTGTAATCAGTATTCAAGTATTGAATATTTTTATCAAGCGGTATTCCGTATTCGTATTCATCACGTCTAGATATGTATCCAGGATTCAGTACTCGAAACGTACTCATGAATATTGAGGATTTATGATTACTGGATTATTCATGAATCTTGAGAATTGTGGTTGTTCTTGCACCACATTTAACTCAAATTGTTACAAAATCCAATAAGTTAAAAAGCTGGGATTTATTTTATATACTCAACTCTTTGATTACAGGCACGGCGGACTAAACACAGCCCAAACAGTGCAGTAAATATGTATTACTCCATTGCGTGTTTCGTTTATGCCCGACGGTAATCATGATTTGACTATTTTCACATGACGTTTTTATTTATCTGGATAACGTAAACAATTTTTTTTATTAATATTTGCAGAGTAGCGGCGCTCCAAAGTCCTCCTGCACCAGACGCCACTGGTATTATGACTTGTGTTCTCTAGTAGTACATTTTTACTTAAAATGTATTTAATTAGATTTAAACATTTATCCACACTTTGCAAATACTCAGCATTTTATTCATATATGAATACTCGAATACAAGTATTTAGAATTCAAATACTCGTCGATGTTGTATTCAGAATTCAGGTATTCATAAATACTTTTTTAATAAATTAAACAGTGTTCGTTGATTTAATACTTCTCATATACTCAGCTCTGATAGTTAACGTAAAAAATAGCGCATATTTTTTATGAAACTTACTGCATACTACAAAATTGAAATTCTATACATGTATGCAGCAGATATAATAAAATCGATCAAACTGAATTAACCTCCGCAAAAAACAAATCAACAATTCATATATCACCAATTGCCAAGTGAAAATCAATAGCAGGAACATTTTAAAACAAATTTACTGTTATTTCTGTGTCGTTATGAACAATGCACATATCGATTTCCTAGACAGATTTTAGTCCCATCACAATATCAGTTTTAAGCTATTAAAACTTTGTCTCCTTAAGATCTAGTCAAAATTATCACAAAACGAAATTGTAAAGAGTATCACTGCTGATGATTTTTAGCAAATCTAAAAAGTTTGACCATACATTTCTCTAATTAGAGCGTTTGCGTACGTCTTTCTCTTAGTAGCCATCAATAGTGATAAACAGCCTTACACTAGAAAACTTTCATGTACAATGTAGCCAACTAGTATAAAATATTACACTATATACTATAACTGGGATAAACATTTTAAGCAACTTATTTAAAATAATTGCCAATATTTGAAGCAATCAAAATTGGATTATATATTAGCACAGAAATAGCATTCATACATTACCATCGGAAATAATATTTTGGCCAATCACCAATGGTTTGACAGTTTCAGATGATTAAAATTTTAAATTTACCAGATGCTTGTATCTATACATCTATAATTTTAACAGATATGTCTAACAAACTTACTAGCACTGTCAGCCTATCCGACATGAACCTTTTCTTAATCACTACACACACTTTCATCGTCAAATCTAATATTGCTTCATCACCGTTCGAATATTATCTGACCTAAGAGAATATGCCAGGCGACATTAGGTCCAGAATTTTTCTTGCATTATTGCATCATAAAGCAAATTTAATTGCAAATCATAATTTTCTTATATACTTCGAGTTGTTGTGTTGGGATCTTTACACATAATTTCAGACTTTATAGATTCTTATTCCAAATGTTAAGGGTTTCGTAGCATATTGCTAACATTATTATTCTCTGATCGAGAAAAATAAGAATTAACGGAATCACCATTCAAAATATTTCTAAACTTATTTATAAAGCAAAAAAAATGTTTTTTTAACTATATTAAACTTCTATTTATCGTTAAGAAAATTTATTTCACATATTTGACGTTTGGAGAGTAGGCAACCAGCTACATTAAACGGTAAAATTCGTTATCATATTTGAAATACTGTGTTTGCGTTGTGATTTTAAGTTCTCCTTCAGTTTGTATTGCCTTTTTCTCAATTTGAAACGCTTTATAGTTATTAAATAAAGGATTTTGTGTCGGTACTGATACTTCTATAATATAGTTCCCTAGATGATTTTTCTAGGTTATCGGATAAGGCTGCCGCAGGTGCATTCAAAGTTTTGTATTATCGGTTAGCATTCCTTTCGTTAGATTGGCTTAGAATAAATGGACATTTTATTTTACTGTACGCGAGGTGTGTTTTGTAGGTGGGTGGTGGTTGTAATGAGTGAAATAGGTATACCTAAAAGATTTAAAGAATAGTAAATAGAATTCGGTGAAAAATTCCGAATAAAAGTTATAAACAAGTATTTATAACTTCATTTTCTTATTTAATTTAAAAAATAGAAAGAGGAAGATATTTTGACTTAATAAATTCAGAAAAATATTTATAATACAATATAATAATACTTGTCATTTCTTCTTTAAGAAGTGATTATGACATACATAATTAAAAAGTGGAAAATATAAAAAAATATAAATATTTATAGAATATTATAAAATAATTAATAGGACATCGTCCAAATTACTTCAAATACCAAAAATTATTCAATTTCAAAATATATAGCTATATACATTTTTTTTTAATGCCATTAGAAAATTCAGAAAAATACATAATAAACACTATTATATTTATCGCTTTTTTCTTGGAGAAATAGTCAATAGAACCATGTAGTCAAAACAAGACAGATGATTTTTTACATAGTGAAGTAACAAAATATTTGAGACTTATCTAAGTATGTATCCAAATATACCATTCAATGAATAATTTTTTCAAGCCAACCCTGGAATTAATTAATTTTACCAATCTATTTTAAATAGAATTTGAAGCGAGATTTCCTTTGTGTTCATTAACACATTGAAATGTTGCAGATAAATGTGTTCCACTTTTCATTACCAACTTGTTTGATTTACTCAATGTACCTGAGTGAAACGTCTGTGCGACTAGTTCAAAAATATAGGTAGATACAATTCCATAGCAAAAATTACAAATTCTCATAAAAATATAACGGGGAAAGCGGTTAGTTGTAAAAAATATATATTTTTTGGAAATCAGATCCATTTCTCAATATTACTGCTAATAAAGGATCTTTCAATAAGGGTATTGTGGATATCTTAGGTCTTCGAATGCACCGAATTAAGCTCTTTAAAAAATATGCCATAGGAACCAATTTATTCTCTGAAAACTGTTCTACGGCTGCTCCAATTCCCATGTTTGAAGCATCTGTGGTTAATGATTGGTTGAATGATTATTATGAAAATGTGTGTGATAAAGTAGTAAGCACGTTGTTGCTAAATCGAAACAATTCTGATAATCGTTTACCCGTTCATTAGTCAATTTATTTCTTCGTTTTTGCAAACTAGTAACCATTTTATGTAAAGGAGAAAGAAGTTCTGCAAAATTCGGAACAAATCTCTGATAGATATTGGACATACTTAATAGTTGTTTTGTAAGATTTTGATGTTTTGGAAAATTTCTACACATTTTTCTGATAGCAAAATCCCTTTGAAGAAACTTTATACAACATAAAGGTTTGTGACTCAAAAATCACATTCAGAAGGATTTATATTAATGCCAAAGGTACTTAATCTTTCAAACAACTGCGTTAAATTATCTTTATCATTTATACTTGAAATAAAATGCAAAATCTAAATCTGAGACTATTCATTTACAAATCTCTGAAAGATTTATGTCACATTTCGTAAACCAAATGGTATTCTAAAAAATTCAGAGAGTCCATGAGTTATTATAGCTGTTTTAAATACATTTTCTTCAGTAACTCGACTTGGATGATATGCTCTCATATAATCAAATTTTGAAAATAGAATATATTACAACCATGAATTTGTAAATTTAAATTCTAAATACACGGCAAAGAAAATCTATCTGGTACCATGATATTATTTAATTGCCTAAAAACTCTACAAAGTCACCAGGATTCTATTTAGCCACCATATGTAAAGATAAAGTAACTGAAGAAGCTTATGGTCTACATATACCATATTCAATCATCGGCTTAAATTCATTCTTGGTAATTTTGAACTTAACAGAGTCAAGACGTCGTGGTTTAGCAAACAGTAGGTAACCATTTGTTGTAATGTGTTGTTTAATGCTAGGTGAGTTAAAATTTAGAGTTGTTAATACATATGGAAATTGTTTAATAAGTTTGGAATATTTGTCTCCCACAGCAAAAAGTTTGAGTGAAAGAGCATTGTCGAAAATAATAAAACTTTTAGCCGAAAGGCTAGTCTCGGCATCAATTAATCGTTTATTTTTAATATCTACTAGAAAACCAAACTAGGTTAAAAAGTTCTGCTCCTATAATAGGATGTGGTTTATGACTAATAGTAAAAACCAATGAACTCCGTCATTCAATAACTGAACTTGCCAAGCCTACAGAACTTTTAATAAAATACATTTATAAAAATGTACACTAGGCAAGTCGTTATTTGATAAAAGTTGATGAAATCTGATCAATAAATTTTAATATTGTTAATTACATCTGCAGTTATTTGAGATACATTAGCCTAGGCCGTGGCTTTGAGATAATACTGTAAGATGGTGGTTAGCTAATCATTACCATCAAAAATTACGAAATCTATAAATCTCCCCTATAACAAAGTGGTGGGTTTCAAGCACAGTATAGCACGTAATATTGTGTTACTGGAATCAAAATTCTAACATTGCCCGATATTTTTAGTCGGTAACAGTTACAGTATTTTGATGATACATTTTAACAACTTGTACGTGCTGTGGTATGCCGAAGAGTTTGGCACAATTAACTGTAAACATGTGCCAAATATAATACCAAGATCACTGTAAATACGGTAAATAAGTGACATTTACAATATTAATAATTATAAGCATTATCAAACGTTATATCAATCAAATATCCATTAGAATATGACTTGATCTTTTGCTCGTTCTTATTTTTAGTACAATTTTATGATAAACTCGACGCATGCGTCAAAAAAAGAGGAATAGCATATTGTACATAAAATAGTAAACATTATTTGTAGGTTATCCTACAAATACATTTTAGGTACATTTGTTAGGCATGTCTCTTCCTTTCTATATGTAGATTTATATTAGTAATACACAAAAATCTTTAATTTTAATACAAAATATACCTAAAATCAACTATTTTACAACATACGTCATACGTCAACATACGATACATATTTTATCGGATATTATGGTTAAATGTAATATAATGAGAATTAAAAATTCAAGTTTTTAAATTACACTCGAACTATGAAGATGCCTGTATTAATTAATATTACATTTTCTTTTTATTATCAAGTGGGATGCATTAAACAGCTGCTTGGTAAATCTTTTAAAAATGTATGTTCAATAAACACGTCCTTAAATTTACGAAATACTAAAAATATGTAACAATGTCCACCCATTTGATTATAAATTTTCAAAATTGGCACTCTGTTTGACAAGAGGAAAAGTTGCCTGTAGGTATTTCTCTATGTTTACGATGCAAGACAAGAAAACATATTTTTCATACTATATTTAAATAAATTTCAATTAGAATATACAGGGTGTCTTGCAAGTCGTTACACTAATTTTAGAAGGTAATATAATTCGTGATTTTGAGTCTATTGAAACACACATACCTATATACTAAGTGTTAATAATTAATTTTTTAATATTTTTTAATTTAACCGTGCTTTACTACAATTATTGAAGTATAGAAGAAAAACAAACCTTTTTATAACAAATATTTCTATACTTTCGAAGTCAAGTATTCTATCACCTCCTAAAATTATTGTATAAAAAATTAGTTATTTTTATAAATGATTATGTTTAACACTGCAAAAATAAGACAGTTTGTAGGAACATACTTATAAAAATTCGGTATTTTCTTAGAAAATTGATTTACTTGCAAATACATTTTGCTGCGACAAATTAATCAAGATAATAGTTGTGCCGTAATGCGAAGGGAAGGACAATTTCCCTACAAACAAAAAACAGGATATCGTTATCGTTCGGTCTTTGTTCAGTATACACCTAATAACATAACTAGACTGCGAAAATATTTGACATTTAATATAAACGGGGGTACATCCCCATTGTTTACCAACAACCCTAAGAAGGTGACGTCACTTTGACGCATATATGTCGACCAACTAACCCTAGAATCGGTTTACATAGCACCATAGCTTGCATATATTTTTTACAGATGCTATCGGCATTTTAAAGAAGCAAATTGAAATGAGTGGTTAATTATTTTCTGCATTGCAACTCACTCACCTGTGTGAACAGCTTATTGTATCCTTGGTTATTATAATTATTGTATCCTATCATATTGCGACATTTCTTGGCACACTAGATGATGTACCATGGAGTTCAGACTATCGTAAAAAATTACCAAAATCACTTTCGACGCATTTAACACTACACAAACTAAGCGAAACGGAGGACTACATTAAATAATTTTGTACAATTTGCTTACATATTATTTACACATTGTACAGCGAAAGTATTAATGCTAGTGGTGTTCTCTCTAAGGAGTGGAAAAGTCGAACCGGTGATACGGAACGGCTCTCCACTGATCACGAGATACTGTAACATTAAACATATTTCTATCCCGAACGTTATTTCTGAATGGTGTAGCGATGTTTTGTATAAGATTATATTGCGAGTAACTACCGCTAGGTAGTGTAGTATACACTCCTGCTGAAATTTAAAGCTCAAACTTTCATAGCGTGGTGGTTTCAGGAGTAAAAGCTTTGTAACAGGGCGCAGGGCCGGACTTAAAATTTAGTGCCGGTACACATGTTGTCTGACAACAATACTTTTCTATGTCCATTTCATTTTTTCTATTTTCATTGACCATTGTAGTATTACAATAATAAATAATACATGTTTTTCAAAAGACAGAGTATAAAAAATATATAAAACAGTCTTGGACATAGAATAAATTAAAATAAAAACTTTGGAATTACCTTATTTCCATGTCCAAAATTTTATTTCATTTTGTATTTATTTTGAAAAAAACATCTCCTAATTATTTTGTTGGCTCTTGAGAGCAACTTAAAATCTTCTTCGTTTTTAATAATTTTTTTTTTCAACTTTTTATCTTGGCTTTAACATCAAATATGAATCAAGAATGTGCGTCTCTTTCGTACTAATCCTCGGATGACCATTACCAAAAGCTGTAATTTGAACTTACTATTAAATATTATTGTCAACACACATTTTCGTGACACTGACATTTGATATTTTAAGTCCTCAAAGATCACAGAAATTGATTCCTTCTGATTCATCAATGTAAATATTAAAATCATTAAATCCGTTTTATTCAAAATAAGTAAGACTTATTATAAAAAAAATTAAAAAAAATTGTTTCATTGCTAACCTATCGGATAATGTTTAGTTGTTTATATTGAAACAGTTAGTAACTAATAGAGGGAAAATGAACTTTTCGGAAATAAATTACACATAAGAATTTTAAAAATGTCTTCTCTTTTTCTATTAACCTTAGTATTGTAATTAAAATTCACACGGTTGCTTATAATGCAAACATATTTTTTCAGAGTATGACATCAGCAGTTATTTTTACTTGTATATGCAGAAAAACTGTAAATTTCGTTTCTCGTGTTTTGTAAACGGACATATATCTTTTGAAACCTTTATGCATTGATTTTTTTCGGAGTTTATTAACTAGTATTTTAAACCCATTATTTTGATTTTATTAGAAATTCAAAAGTCAGACAAATCTGTACTGCACTTTTTTTCCATCCAATAAAAGTATTCCTTTTCAAAGTTTCGGCATATCGAGTTCCACCTTGCTAACTATATCGTTTACCTTTTTTACGTTAAAGAATACTTATTTTACAGAAGTTGCATTTAAATTACGTTTCACAATTTCCCAAGAACAGTTTCAAATTTTTTCTACGACTGTTTCATTATTCACTAGTCAGATCTCTTTAAAACTTAGGAAAATACTTAGTTATTCTTAGAAGCCAAAATAGGGAAGTCTGTAAGTGTAAAAATCGACTATAATGTAAAGCTTGCTAAGATCTTTGAAATTTTTTAGGTATAATAATTAAGCGATGTGAGTTACATAAAACTTCTAACCTATTTTATTGTAGAAACTCTAATGTTTTCGAATATTTGAGATATTAAGGATAAGTAGAGTTGTTAGCCCTTTTCACTTTTGCCCAAATAATTTGATGTTTCACGTTTACTCCGTTTGACCTAGGTATGTCGACCATCTAACCACGTTAGAAATTTTAAAAAAAAGGTGATAATTTAAGGTCAAATTCTTCGAACATGTCATTCATAGAAAAAGACTTGTAAGTTTGTTCTTGTCTTTCAGACAAAATAACCCAACACCTCAATTTAATCGTTAGGACTTATTAAAATTAGTTTAAAAGTAATTATTGCTTTATGATTTTATGCCAAGTTTATGTTCATATAGTTTTTCGAAAAATGTCTAATGCCAAGCAGTATTATATGTTGAAATAAAAGCATAATCAGTATTACAACTAAGAAAAGTTATGTATTAATAGAAGTACCTAATAGTTAATTCAAGTAATACATCATGGTCACCACTTAAATATTTTATATATCTATGTCCTTTATAAATAGACACAGATTTCTTAGATTTTATATCCATCCTAAAAGAGTGTTTTTGTAACAAAAGTAAAAGAATAATATCCGTTTTCAAAATTCTAATACACAAGAAAATTTTGAGTAATACCTTTCTCATTACCAAAATGTAGTGCAAAATTTTCACAAATACCCTACATTGTTGAAAAAATAAAATTTCCACTAAGATATCCAAAAATTTGCAATAAAGTCAAACTCGTTATTTGGTTAATTACTGAAATATTAAAGAAAATATAAAGGCGTATAATATATATGAATAAAAATAAATATAGAAATCACACCTATAACAAATTTATTAAGTTATAGCATCAACAAAAAAATAAATGATAATTTCATAATTCCCATGTATATAAATCTTCTATTTATATATCTTTCAGATAACATACAACAGGTGAAATCATATGTTCCCTTGTTATTAAAAAGGATGCTTATATTTATAAATGTGCCAAAGTCTACATTATTTAAAAATATTTTTTTGCTGTTCCACTTTTACTTTGTAAGGTATCTATTATGGTAATTTAAGTAAATAATAATTAAAATTGTCATTAAAAGAAACTATTTCAAGCTAAGATATGTATTATAAACTAATGAAAACCCAAATCAATAGGTACATGTTCTATTTTAGAAAACATTCATATTCATTTGAATATAAACCTAAAAATCTGCACGCTACTCTATATTTATTACTGGTTGCTGTGTATTTTTAAGTTAAGTACTTCAATAATAGTGACAGTCAAATAATACCAGCCGTCATAGTGACATTTACAAACAATCGATAGCGTGCTATACATATTCTTGGAAAATTAATCATTCCTTATGTTAATTTGTTGTTGTTGTTATTACATTTGTATTTTAAATAATTTTAAGCTAAATTATAAAAATTCTTTAGTTTGCTGAAGTTATTTAATGCCAAAGATCTAAGTATAATAAAGATATAACTCTATAGACAAAGTTGTATATACGTTGGTCATAAAAGCTTACCTATGTTTATTTGTCATTGTATCAAATGATATATATTTTATTTAAAAAATAACAATTTTTTCGACAAAATATATGCAGCATCAAAAGATACTACTAGAAGTCGTTAAATAATTCGCGTAATTCTATATCCATTTCAGTAATTTTTTAGAGAAGGGTCAGGTCAACCACCGGGCTCACATTTCTGGTGAGTCCCGCCCTGGCCTGCTGGTCTGCCAGAGGTGGGGTTGACGGGAGGCGCGCACGCGCAAGTATCGATTCGAACAACTGACTACATACTCGACTGGGGGTGTGTCTTATTTGACTTCACGTCTTACCATGATGTTTGTTTTCCTGCTGATACTGGTAGCAGGAATTTTTCAAACTATCACCGCGTAATTATTTTTTTATACCTGCTTTCACGTTAATTCTTTTCATTCGGTATGAATGAAATGATTTTACGGGATATGAGTAAATTAGTAGTACGAATAAATGTATGTAGGTATTGTCGTTAATAGGCCAAAGAGGCAAATAAGTTACTTATGCAATATTCTACTTTTTTATAAAATATACTACCTCTACACTGAAAGAAAGCTATAATAATGTCAAGATTAAAACACTTATTCCAACGCTAGATTAGTTTCACTATTCCTTTAGTATAGTAATACTTTATTGAAAGATTAACTGATTCTTGTATAATACCCAGCTAATTTACTGTTCTATAAAAATCGTAAGAACGTTTCCAGAGCAAATTTTATAGAACAATGTTTGTTCTAAGAACATTTTCAAAACGTTCTTACAACACTTATACCATAACAATGGGCACCGTTCTATAGAACCTTTTAGTTCTTTCAGCGGTTCTGTAAGGTTTGCAGGAAATACTTATAGAATTGTTGAATAAACGTTTTCACAGGTCTTAAAGAATTTTTATAACACAGTTGCAAAGCAATCTCAAAAACATTCTATACCACTTCGTTATACAATTTTTGTGTTGCATGGTGTTCTACTTAGACAACTTTAAAATCGTTTAATTGTATCTTTTAAAAATAAAATATTTCTGCATCGCACATATTAGAAATAATATGTATGAGCCATTAAGAACCAAGATAGAAGATAACCTATTCAGTCTGCATAAGAGTACTCGTATCATTACGAATTGCTTTGTTGGTTTGTCTATCAGGGAGCAGTACATTTTAATGTGAAAAAAGTTTTATCGTGAAATGTGTAGTACATAATGGTAATTTTTTGACGCGCCCTCAGTTAACCTTATATTTCTTATGATGCTGAAAATTTAATTAAAAAAATGTTTTCTAAATTGATGAATTTAACAACCAACTGTATATAAAATAGTCAGAAAGTAAGTATATCCATATTTTTGATGTCATTTCACCTATTTATATTGTATATATTTCTAATTAAGATTTGTTTTCTTTCTACACAATATGGCGACAGAAAGAAAGGCTTTATCTTGTACTTCCAATGAATTCTCACTAATATGACATTTTTGTGTCGATTGCAATAATTATAGAGCAAATATGCTTCGTAAGCAACTACTATACCAGCTCTATGCCACTTAATATCCACAGTGTTGCCATATTTTATTGTGGTAATATCAATTATTTCATTCTTATTTAATAAAGCTAATAAAATCCTTTAACTTCAACATCTAGAAGTATAAATGAATAAGGTTTGGAATGGTTTAAATTAAATATGTTACTAAATTTCTATAAGGAAATCAGTTTCTATGACTAATCATAATGAAATTTTCCTTCTGCAAGCAGATAATAATTTCTACAAGTCACGACTATGTTATACAAATTTCCTCATTATACTTTGATCAAAATATTTCGTGCTTTTATAGGCAGGTCTCGTCAGATGGGGATATGGGAGACCTACATATGTATATAAATGGCAGTTCTATAGCGTTTTTTATGGAACAAAAAGGCTTTTGTTACTTATTTACTCTATAATAATTTTATAACAACTGTATTATTATTTTCTATAACTGCTTTAAAGAGCTTTTTCTCTTAAGTTCGATAGTAGCATCCATATTTGTAATTTGTTTTCCGCAGCAGAATTGTAACTTAACAGCACCTTACACAATAGTTCTATAATTAAACTATAAGCGGCATTACAGAATAATTTTATAAGAGTGTCACAGGATATGGTATAATTCTATAAATCACTATTTTGCATCGGTTTTACAGCAATTTGATTCTATAAGCACCGTTGCTATAAAATTGTGTTATTGTACACACTTATAGGAATACATTAGCAGTTATCTTATAAATGTTCTATAAATTATGCTCTAAGAACGTACTTGCAACAAATTAAAAAAACAATTTAGTTTCTGAAGGTAAAATAGTCTTTGTGCCACAATAACGCAACAATTTAGTATTCTAGATACAACTATAAAGTATTAACAGAATATAAAGCTTCTATTGCTCTAAATTTATAGAACTACTTTGCTAGCTAGGTAAGATTATATTATATTCTTCATTTAAGAATAAAAATTATGCGAAATCAAGAAAACTACAATACTTAATATGAAATAACTAAGTTATGCTTTCTTTACTTGAAGTTTTAATGGCCGGTTTCTCAACATTTGGCGCAATCCATTCGATAACTATCGAGTACATAAATTTATCAGACCGATAACTTTATATTGGTTTCTGAACGCATGCCTTCCAAATTTTGTTGAATACATAACGGTTGAATGGATATCTTAATATCTGCAATAATCATAGAGGGAGCTAGCAAATGCACAAGTGTTTGCAGATGCCATTTATAGAAGTAAGACACTTTCAAGAAATAATTGTAGATGGCGCCACTATCGGCTACCTAATGATATCACAATTATCACATCACATTAACTAAATAAAAATATATACAAACCTGTTGCATAAAAACGAAGTTATTAAAACCTTTTCTAATACTGATAGTGAATTTGTTCTAGTACTAGAGACTTGAATACTATCTCCTATTAAATATATCAATAAATTTACAGTTTCTTTCATTAAGGTCGTCGTATTTCACGCCGTAAAATGATCAAATTTGTGGTGTTTTTTAGGTACTGAAACTTTGAAAAATAAAACGCGTAGAACAAAAGTAATATTAAAAATAAAATTACTGATGTGTTGTTTATCCACTTTTACTATTTAAACTATCTTCAAATAATATAATAACTTTTAAAATGCATTTGTATGACACACATTATTTCGTTATTCTAACCCCACATTTTAACAATTATTTTCACATACGTATAAACAAAAGTGAACAATCTTATATACAGAAATATTTAAGTTTATGTTATAACAATCTATAGCTGAATTTAAAAAAAATACGTATTTTGAAAGTTTTCAGTACCTAAAAATTTGCTGGATAAATCGCTTTCTGACGTTATACATTGATTTTATTTCGGTACCTTTGAATATTCGCTGGTGGCATGAGATAACATTGTTGTTATTTGCTAAACTCTATATTATTCAGTTCTTAAATGTCTAAAATTACTGGAATTTGTAGAAAACACTATTTCAAGAATACGGCGCCTGTAAACCTCTCTCGAAATTTTGTCGCTGTATTTTTCATACTGGTTTTCTCTTTCACGATAACGTCTTGACCGTTCAAGATATCTGACTATGTTTAAATATTCTTCATCTGAAGAGGCAGACGAATCAGAATTTTCCATTGCACAAAGTAATCGTCACGAAAATATCAAAAAAGTTGGGTTAAGCCTTACAATGAAGACGTAAACAAGCAACAGCTAAATCGCTGCGCGCGTGCGCTAATGTTTATTGGACAGATATCTTGCCATTTTTCTTTGGATATCTGTTCGATAACTTATGCAATAGATAAGCATTATCGAATGGTTCAGAAACCGAATTCATGGGATATCTCCAGTTTATGGAATCGATAAGTTTATTTAATATATATCTACTACTTGAGAAACCGGCCATAAGTGACTTGAAAGTATTACTGCAAATATTTGAAATAATATATTATATATAATTTTGAATAAATAATAACATTGCATTAAGAAAATAAACTGAAGTACATAATTAGTATTCCTGTTATATTGTATTCCTTTTTAGTTACTAATCTACCCACTGTAGAAAGAAAGACTTATAGCATACTGTCAGTGATTTATTAGCGGCACAGTAGACATATACCGCTTTTAAGCTTGTTAACTCACCTCAGTATGCCTTAGGAGGCTAAGCAACCAACGATTTATCCGACAGAAGTTAATCTGTAGTAATTAATACTACATTAATTCTATTTCTATAATTTTGGTAGTGATCATAACAAGTGTATTATCATCTATAATTATTGTTATTTTACATTATAACTGAATTTTAAATTTTACAGTAGGTATGACATTTATTACAAAATACGTATTAATAATTTTAATTAGTGCAAATCTATAAACCTATAATTTAAAAAAGAATAAAAAATTCTGTAATTAATAAGTATTCTTTATAAGTACTTTATACCAAATTTGGCAAATAAATATCAATAATTATTTATCCAAATACTTAATTGTTAGATTTTAACCGTTAACTATAAACTAATAATTTAATGAGATTAATAATTACAAGCATAAAATTAATTTCTCACTTTATCAATTCATTTTTCAAAGACAACATTTTTTAGAAAATCATTATAAATGTACCTATTTAATAAAATGAAGCCTGTATTAGAATTGTTATAAATCTCTCATTAATTAATTAATTAGTTACTGCAATAATAAGATCTATGTGATATGTTATAATTTATTCATGTCATAAATTTTACAATAGTAAATGAATAAAAATCAAATAAGAATTTATATTAGTTATTAGCAAAACTGCTCGTGCAGTTTAATACGGTTGAATTGTATTAAGGAATAAAACAGTGCACATCTTTGTATACTTTTTAAGGATTCACTTTAAGGACTAACACTACGTTTTCTATTTTTTTTTCTTATATTAGGTACACAATAGGTCTAATTTTCATAAAAGCTGTGTAAGAACCAACACAGTACAATGAAAAATCATCACTATTTTATTATAACACTAAAATTATAAAAAGTAACTCATTACTGATTTAAACTGTAAGGATATCGTGAAAAGAAAGAATAACGAAATAGATAATATAACTCAATTTTGTGTTCGAAATAACCCATATAGTTTAGAAGGCTACCTCAAAAATTGTTCAGTGTTACTTTTGAAGATGTATTTAGCTAACAAATAACAACATTACTCAATGAATTGTGTTATTATTTCAACATAATTGGGTGTGCACTCGTTTTGACAATCATTTGTGTTGATTTCTTGTGAAATTTTACTCAATTTTTTTTACGGTGTGTGCGCTGTTATTAAAACTATTATACATTAACAGCTATTATACACTACATTACACTTAGTATACACTACGCTATAATAGGTATGTATATATTACTGACCACTAGCTAACTCGTCGTATACATAACGAATGCTGTATATTATACGTATTAAAATATGTCCAAACGGGCGGGATTTAATAATTATTGTGGACAGGATGACGCGGGTTAGTTTATAAATTATTACAGTTATTTGAACCCTTCTCAAGAGGCACGCCTATGGAAATTTGTCCCATGCTACCCTCACTTTCCGTCCTCATTAAAGTGTTGTGAATTCACTGTCTACTGTTCTGGAACTCGGATATACTTTTGACAAACCCTATTTCACAAAAGAAAGACCTGTGGTCCTAAATATCCTATTTATAGTTTTATTAACACCTAAATTTACAGCTTATTTTTCCAAAGTGCCCTGAATGAAAAGGACTTATATTTGTCCATGTGCCTTAAACAAAAAAGTGCCATATTTCAAATAAAGTAATTTAAAAAAATCTAACCAAATGATATTTGGTAAATATTAAATGAAGACATACATGCACAATATAAAAACTAGTAATATAAAATTATGCTATCTGTAAATAAATATAATAATATATAAAACAAAATAAAGTATGTACTATCTATTGCAATAATAATGACACTCTTTAAAACGAATTTGGCGACTTACTTTGAAATAGTGGACGTGTTCATAATGAAATCTACTTTCAACTGTTAGCATTAGGCCTTAATTTGTTACTAACGAAAAGCCTAATTCACCAAAAATTTATTGACGGAGTGCCATTATTATCGCAATAGACTGTCCAAGTAGCACACTAGTCTTATAATTTAAAATTATAAGACCAGAAATTTATATAAAATACTAGGTGACCCGGCAAACGTTGTTTTGCCATATGAATTATTTCTAGTAAATATTTTGGTAGTCGGCTTCATTATCATCCCTACTCCGTGCTGTTTACTGAGTGAGAAGCACAAACCTAGAAAAAAATATAGACTGTGCCAGTGTCATATTGCCGGCGACCGCTAATTCATGGCTGCCCTAAAGCACTAAAACTTGGTTTTTATACCAATTTACGTTGGTTGTATTGTAGCGTGAATCTCATTGGTCACATTGATGTCACATTCTTTATTGACATTTAAAATGACAGCAAGTTAGTTAATTTCATATTGCAATGCAGCCATCATATTTGCACAACCGCCAACATAAAGCAAATAAAATATCAATTTTCTGGACCTTCGGTTCCTAGAAAACGCGGCCCCTGTCGCGTGACCTATATCATGAACCGACGCTCTCTATATTTTTTTCTAGGTTTGTGGTGAGAAGTGACACCGGTAGACGCCTGGCGGGGATAACTGATCTAGTGATAATTGACCAGTTATCCCTCCATCTACCAGGATTAAAAATGATTAAATTACTAAAATAGGGGTTTGTGATAGAAGGGTGAAAATTAAGGGTTGTATGTATTTTTTAATGCCACATCATAAAAAAATAAAAATAAAAAATTTTGTCCAAAAAAATAAAAAAAATTGTTTGGAGTGGACCACCCTTATCACTTAGGGGTATGAAAGATAGATTACGACCGATTCTCAGACCTACCGAATATACATATAAAATTTCATAAAAATCGGTCAAGCCGTTTCCGAGCTATTTTATTATTATTTAAACTATTTTCAGAACGGTTATGTGTCTGCACTTGTACAGTATTTTTGCTTCAGGAGGTCATTTTACTATATAACGGCTACAGTAGCAAACTACACGACTGACTATAAAGCGTTATCAATTTGGTAGTGGTCGCAAGAGAAATATTTGAGAAGATTCTTGCAGCAAAAATAAAATTACTTTATAGAAGTTATTTAAATTACTTTAAGAAAGTTCTTACGGCATTTGTTTTATAAATGCGGTATTAAAATATTTTTGCGCGACAGTAAAGCAAACCTGTTTCTTAAGGGCGACGTATTCATGAAATAGTGTTTTCTACAAATACAAGTAATTTTAGACATTTAAGAACTGAATAATATAGAGTTTAGCAAATAACAAGAAAGTTATCTTATGCCACTTGCGAATATTCAAAGGTACTGAAGTAAAATCAATATATAACGTCAGAAAGCGATCTATTTTGCAAATTTTTAGGTACTGAAATCTTTCAAATACTTATTTTTTAAAATTCAACTATAGATGTAAACATTGTCATAACATAAACTTACATAGTTCTGCATATAAGATTGTTCACTTTTGTTTATAAGTATGTGAAAATAATTGTTAAAATGTGGGGTTAGATTAGAGAAATAATGTGTGTCATACAAATGCATTTTAAAAGCTATTATATTAATTGAGGAGAGTTTAAATAGTAAAAGTGGATAAACAAAACATCAGTAATTTTATTTTTGATATTACTTTTGCTCTACGTGTTTTATTTTTCGAGATTTCAATACCTAAAAAACACCACAAATTTGATCATTTTACGGCGAAAAATACGGCGGCCTTAAGGGTAGTTAACACCAGCAAACGATCTACAAATCATAATGCTCCTATGTTTCGCTTTTACAAAGTTTTTTAAATGCTTCTTAAGTGACCAAACTGTTATTTTATTTTAGCGCCATGTTTATTAACTTAATTCCAATTGCTTTTCAGCGTCCATCTTGAAAAAACATTCAAACAACTTTTACGTGAGGTTTTTCATGAAAATACCTAACTTTCGCTGCACATTAAAAATAAGTTTTTATTACAAGGAATTTAGAATTCGAACAGAGGATATTTTTAGAAGCAAATGTGCATGTATTTAAATTTTCAGTTTTTTTATGAAAGAAAATAATATCTTTATTTTTTAGTACTATGCAGGGCGTTATGACTTTTCGACCTACTTTATTTATTTATCACAGTAAAATTTTATTCATACCTGAAATTCAACTTTGCATTAGATACTTTTGAGTTTATAAGTATAACATCGTATACATAGGTACTTATACTAGACATATGTCATAGAATTTAAAGAAAGTCAAATATTAGCTTTATAGTTGTGATGGACTTGTAAATAAAGTAGAATAATTGTATAACGTTTTTATAAGACATTATCATGACATGCTTTATTGGAATTGTATAGTTCGTTGTATCAATGATGTAAGCTCATTGCTAAAACATAACTTGTTTTTATACAGAACTGTTAAAACACAATTATATAATTTTTATACAACAACTATGTTTTATAAAAATGTGCCTAATTCAAGCTATTACCAGCTGCATTGATGCCAATAAGATGTTTATGCGACTAAACCTTGCAACTTTAACTCTTCAAACATTAGTTACAGGAACATTCTTAACCACCGCTATAAAATATCTTGTGTTACTTGGGTGTACACCTGTATAACTTTACTCAAAATCACATGGAAATTATTAGATTACTGGAAATACGGAAATGATAAACGGCCACAACGACAATAATTAATTATTCTTTTATCGATTTCAACCCCGTATACGCTAAATGAAGTTACCTGACTATTTTAATAAATTTAATGGCCACTAGAATATATCTCTGACAGGTTTATTAATTCTTATTTACAGTGAAACCCAGAGGCATATTTATTTAATAATATTTAACTCTACTCTAGATTTATGATGCAGTAATGCAGGGGGTACTATAATTAAAATTTCAACCGTTTGCCTGGTTCGAGCAATTTACCAACTTGCACATAAACCTTACGTTTATGAACCGAGTTGTATAAAATTTAGTGAAAGCCTAAGTATACAGGGTGTCATATTGAGCCATTCTTATAAATTTATTTCTTCTGTTTTTCGCATTTTTCACGTATTTTTTGTATTTCATTTCAAGCGGGTGTATTAACTATTACTATGTAGTACTACAATACAAATATCGACTTATGTGAAGTGTACTAAATCTTCGAAAATCTAGAGACCCAACTAGCAAAATAAGTTTTATAAAGGTTGTATAAATTGCTATAATATAAATCTTATAGGAGTTTCAAAGTCATATAACGTAGTTAAATGCCTTTATAACATACTTATAGAATCGAAAAGGGTCCACTTTTATAAAACATTTTGGTAATGTAACAGTTCTATAAAAAATGTATACAACACTTTTAAAACAATTTAATACAGTAACTATAAAAACGTTTTGAAGTCTGTATTTTGGTATTATTTAAAGAAATATTATATTTTTTAGTGAAGAATATTAGAACCAAATAATTTTAACGCAGATTCGTAATTATTTGTACTTATATTTAAAAACGGGGTCATTCAATAGCGATCATTATACTTACAATATTATCATGTCAACAATCAGTGTTTCAACAACGAAAATTTTATTGCGCCGCCAATTTTATTGATAAACTATATATTGTAATGTGAAATTTTATGTGTATGTGTGTTTTCCCGGATAGCTCAGAATTATATCACTTACCGTTCTTTTCTAAAGTACCAGTCTAAAGTATAACACTTTTTTAAGTTTAATTTTTAACAAAGTTCTTGAATTGTATTTTTTTTTATTTTGCTTCAGACATTAATATTCTTTATTATCATTATTATTTATTTTTATTTTATGAAACAAATTAATCAAAATTTTTAATTATTAGCATGAGAAACCTTTCTCTCAGGAGCGGTTCAGTGAAGTTTGTATTAAAAATTATATTTTTTTTTATATAAAAAAATTAAGACAATTTTATTATAAATAGATATCATCCAATATTTATTTAAAGTATTTAAAATTACCCTACGTAAAACCTGCTCTACTTAATTTCTATAATTAACAACATTATCATTAGCAACTATAAAATTTTTATAACCCTGTTCAAAGTCCCTTAAATCAGTCTTGAAACACCATTTAATAAAAGTCTAATATTTTACCTTCCAATTTTCTGTCGTTTTCTCGTCTGTGATTGTCTCTAAATACTTGTCTTTATCTGTAGATGCCTTGTAGAACTGCTCACTGTTGTTGTTTGAATTTTGCGCCTTCTAACTGTCAGATTTCTTTGACACCCGCTTTGCAAATGTCCAGTACTCACTGCTTCGGTCTTGTAACAGATTGTCATTAAAATATAATACCTTTTACTGTAGTTTTCTTGGTTATATGTTCCCTGTGCTGTGGTAAATAGTGAATATAACCCTCAATGTAGTTTTCTTCGCTCTGCTGGATTGGATTTCGATATACAATGTTTGTTATACTTGTAGGTTAACTTTATTTATTCAGGTACGGTTTCTTTCTTACTAATTTCTTACAATTCTTCCAAAATTTTCTTGTCTTCTCCAAAATCTCGTATCTTATTTATTTTCCAAAATCAACAACTTCCTTTTATCTTTTCGTTCCTATGCGACGTTTTTGCTTTCTCACAGAGAGTTTTTAATACACTACACTAACTATACTAATTATAAACTAAGTTGAACATACTTTTTTCTTTACATTTTATTATTTTATTTTGATATCTATTTATATTGCTTTATAAACTTCAAACATTTACTAACTAATAACTAAACATTTATAAATATACTAAATATACTTTTTAAATTCGTCCTTTTTATACCAATTGAATTTTTTATTTATATTTCCTTTTTGTCTCCATTACAATATATGTATGTGACAAATAAATTATGCGGTTTAGTTTAGACCACATTTCCTTTAAAATTATAAAAAATAAATTTTAAAAATATCAAAATTATGCTTTCTTTAATTTATAATATCGTTGTGTAATTATATTTAATGATCTTGTTATAAAAGAGTCTTCCAAAAATAGCAAAATTATGTTTTAGATATAATTTTAATAAGGCTTTAAACTAACTTTCCATAATGGCGGCAGTCGCTGATCCAAAAATGGCGACTTATAATACAATGATTTTATTCCATATAGAACCATAACAAAATATTTTAGTGTAAATTAGAACTTTATACGATAAAATGTTTTTATAGTCTTAAATATATTTAAAAATGTGTGTGCGGAAGTAGATAATGTTTACATCGAAAGAAGTTGCTAAGTTTTATAAAAAAAAAATTTAAAAATTTAAAATATTATGTACTGCCATCATTATCAATAAGTAAAATTGAACGTCCGCACGTTTGACTGGAAACATTACTTTCAAGAATATGTTTATATTCTTTCTTGATTAGGAGTTTAAAAATTAAGGTTAGGTTTGGAATTTTATTACGCGGTGTATACAATAATTTTGTTTTCTCAAGTCACAATTTTGTTCTATAACAGATTTATAAAACAGGGAATATTTTTATAGATTAAACACAACTATAAAACTATTTTATAAATAAGCGCATTTCAGTGCTAAAAAATAATTTTATTAATTTCCTGATATATCCTTAATAACACACGTTTATACAACTATTTTATAAGATTATAATTAAAAGTCATTTGCCTAAGTATACAACTCTTTCACAATATGTTCACAATCCTTATATATAATTTTTTCAAATGTTGTATAACGTATTATAATACTTTTATAAAATTTTTAAAGAACTGAAAATTATTTGTTCTATAAAACACGTTGTAAAAACTATTATAAAACAATTAATTACTTTCTTCAGGAACAAAACTATGGCAATTATTTGCTCTATAAAATCAAACTGTTCGTTAAACAACGCAATTGGATAGTTATAAAATAATAATGTAAAACCACTATTACTATAAAGCGTATAAAATGATTTTTACAAGAATGTGAACATTACTTGTCTTATTAATATTGTGTTGCTTACGTTAGAAATGCCAATAGCATGGGCGCAGGCTGGAGTGATAATTTTTCCAAGTGACTTATAGGAGGTGATTAAGTTCCGGGAATTTAGTTATAACTCGGACACTGGCAACACTGCATCGTTCTTCATCGTTTTTTTAGAGAGGAGAGACCTTTCATTTAGTTTCAGTCCAAGGTTGAAGTCAATAGCACGTTTGGTTTGTGTTTTATGTAAGTAACTTTTTTAGTGGCGTCGTGAAAATGAGTGACTCAAATTACAAGCAACGTGTTGTGAATCAATTTTTAGTGAAATCTGGTGAAAAACCCTCGGAAATCCTTAAAAAATTGGAGGTGGTGTATGGAGACGAGTGCATGTCGAAAATACGCTTGTTTGAATGGGTAAAACGGTTCAAGGAGGGGCGTGAATCGGTAGAAGACGATCTACGTGAAAGAGCTCTTGTCACCTCTCGTACTGACGCGAAAGTTGACCGTTTGCGTGCACTGATCACGTCGGACCGGCGCCTAAGCATTCGTGCGTTGTCTGACGAGTTAAATAGCAACAAATAAACCGTTCGTTAGATGTTACACGAAGATATGAATATATGAAAGATTTACGCAAACATGATACCAAAAGTTCTCACTCGTGAACAGAAAGACATGCGAAAATCGATCTGCGAGGATTTGTTGTCCCGCGTTCGGGGCGACGGTAGATACTGGATGAGTCGGGTAGTCACTGGAAATGAGACCTGGATATTTGAGTATTTGAGTAATCTTATCCAGCAGCAGAGTAAGGTTATCTCAAAATTTATTTAGCAGATATTTAGATTTCAAGAGAAAAATCAGGAAGAATTTCGGCAACCAAAAAATACCACTCATAAAAGATATTTTGTGGTTAAAAGTTATATACCGATTACTGTATGAAAAGACCATTCGTTACGTTATTGGCAAATGCAGGGGCAAGCATCACAGTATTAACGACATGGAGGATGGAGATCTGCAACGATCGCGGAAGGATATATAGAAGAATTTTAAAAATACATATTTTAGCGTAAAATGCGATTTTCAAATATCATTTGTTTTCGAGTAATGCCGCCATCGATTTTTTTTAAATGGTAACGCCATATTTTTTTCCTTGATTCTGAAAGATCGTTTAATTCTCTATCAGACAGTACTAAAATTTTGGCCTCTTACATAGGAAAGTTTTCGAGTAAATGACTATTGATTGTTAGAAAACGTAAATTTTATCCATAAAAAAGTAACAATCCTGAGGTATGTAAAATAAAATACAATTGATTAAATTTTATACTTAAATTAAATGTTCGAATTGCCATCCACCAACTTCTTGACAATGCGCAAGTCTGTGAAGAAATTCTTTTTGCACATTATGAATGATTTCTGGAGTAACTCTGCGTATTTCGTCACGAATGCGATTTTGAAGTTGTCCTAAATTACGTGGTTTATTAATGTACACTTTTGACTTTAAGTATCCCCATAAAAAATAGTTAAGAGGTGTAAGATCTGGCGATCTTGCAGGCCATTCTATCGGTCCGCGTCTGCCGATCCACCTCCCAGGAAAACAGTTGTCCAAAAAATCTCGTACAGAGCGTGCAAAGTGTGGAGGTGCACCGTCTTGCTGAAACCATATGGTATCGGCAGGAATGTCAGGGTCATTATCGTTAGGAAAAATTACTGCAAGGGCTGGAAAAAGGTCATTTTCTAGAAATTCTAAATATCTTTGTCCTGTAAGAGTTCCTTCAAAGAAGAAAGGCTCTACTATTCTGTAATCAACTATTCCAGCCCACACATTTAATTTCTGAGGGTGTTGGGTATGTGCCTCTGCCATCAGATGAGGATTTTCCCGACTCCAGTATCTGCAAGTTTGACGGTTTACTGTACTAAAAAAGTATTTGCCGGTGTAAATTTCTATTTCCTTGACATAAATCCATTAGAATTTCGCAAAAGTGTAAGCGGCGATCGGGATCATCTTCATTGAGTTCCTGCACAAGTTTAATTTTGTAGGGATGATATTTTTCCTTCCTCAAGATACGTAGCTCTGTGCTCTGACTAGTGTGTAACTTGTCTTATTAATATTGTGCTGCTTACGTTAGAAATGCCAATAGCAGGCTGGAGTGGTAATTTTTCCAAGTGACTTATAGAAGGTGATTAAGTTCCGGGAATTTAGTTATAACTCGGACACTGGCAACACTGCATCGTTCTTCATCGTTTTTCTAGAGAGGGGAGACCTTTCATTTAGTTTCAGTCCAATGATGAAGTCAACAGCACGTTTGGTTTGTGTTTTATGTGTATTTTTTGGAAGTAACTTTTTTAGTGACAAGTTTAATTTTGTAGGGATGATATTTTTCCTTCCTCAAGATACGTAGCACTGTGCTCTGACTAGTGTCATTGTTTAATGCAACCAATCATGAAGAATTATGAGGATTATCCACCATACTTATCAAAATGTTCTGTTTCTGATTTTCATTAATGCTTGGACGTCCAGGTTTTGGAATATTTACAACATTGCCAATTTCTCTAAATTTAGACACTACCTTACTGACTTTTGATTGGCTGATAGGGCGATCTGGATATTTTTCATTAAATAAATCGCAAACTTCCTGCTGAGTTCTAGTCATATTTCCGCATCCGATAAGAATTAAAATTTCAATTCTTTGAGTAACAGTTAAATGTGCCATAATACTTTAAATTGAATAATAATTTCTATGTCGCTTACAATACTTATTAGAAAGTCGGTGTGACAATGACACTTTGCAAAGATTTTCACCTACGTGATCCATAAAAGAACTATGGAATTCGAAAAACTAAACTT
Source organism: Monochamus alternatus (assembly GCA_037114965.1). NCBI lineage: Eukaryota > Metazoa > Arthropoda > Insecta > Coleoptera > Cerambycidae > Monochamus > Monochamus alternatus. Next base: position 77,858,550 of record CM073431.1, read on the forward strand.
GATAACGTTTTTGCTTTATTTTAATTGATTTACGTTTTCTAACATTCAATCGTCATTTACTCGAAAACTTTCCTATGTAAGAGGGCAAAATTTTAGTACTGTCTGACAGAGAATTAAACGATCTTTCAGAATCAAGGAAAAAAATATGGTGTTGCCATTTAAAAAAAAATCGATGACGTCATTACTCGAAAACAAATGACATTTGAAAATCGCATTTTACGCTAAAATATGTATTTTTTAAATTAAAAATCGATCTGTTCGAGGATTTTTCCCAAAAAATAATTGTTTCGTTTTTATTGAATTTATTCCATACTTTTGGCGCATACTGTATATCAACGTTCATATAACCTTTAAAATAGTGTACAAAACTGGAATCGCCTTTATTCTGTAATAAGTCATCAGTCTGAAATAACTCATACTAAAATTGTTCGAACCTTCTCACAGATTCGTCAAAACCTTCTAGACGTCCAGCGCAGTCGATTTCAAAGGGGGAGACACTCTAAGGAAATTCTAAATATATCCGTAAAACGATTTCACCTTAAGCATCTAGCGATTTATGCAACACATAAAGCCGGATTATTACAAAATTTCATAAATAAACTCACACATTTTCACAAAAAAAATTGTGTTACTTTTACATTTTGCCAAAATGTCATAAACTTTGATTACCCTTCGATTCCTGGAGAATGGAATATAGATGTGTTTTTTAGGGTGATGGTGATGATGGTGATGGGAATGATGGTGTTTTTTCCTCAGCATGGCTATTTAATAATTATCTTCTAATATCACAGCACTGTTATTAACTTCACAAATACTGTTTCTCAACTTCAATATTTTCACGAAACAAGATTATCACAGACAAGTTCGTGCATCGTAAAATAATTATATTAAAAAAATGTCCACATTATACACTTGTGTTAATATTTCGTTGAGGAACTACTGACAAAGCGACTGTATATCTTATGCCAGAGATGAGTCTAAAAATATATAAACGAGTCTGAGACTTATGTCCCATGGTATCAACGAAATTTTATTTATGTTTCTCGGTAGTAGAAAATAAATACGCTGCTAAACAAATATGTTGGCTCAGCTTCCTAAAACCCATTCTGGAGCAGCTAAGTGGTTCTAGGGAGACATATTTCGTCACTGGAAATTCTGTGTCTGACTAATAATGAATCAATGTGTTGGAAATTCCTAGTTACCGAGGGAGCAAGTTATCTTATGAAAAAAGGTTACGTAACCACAAGAAATAAGGCATATTTGAGATGATATCCTATATTTGGAAAGGATATCGTGTAATGTAGTCAGAGGTGTGATCGTAGTCGTTAACGATATTTTTATGCTTACTATAGTTGACTTCCAAAATTTTAGAGAGTGACTAATCGCTAACTTGTTGACAAGCGAGACGGGCGAAGCGTGCGAGGAGCAACATTTCATAGGCGTACTAAATTAGAAGACGATTATATATAAAAAATATACAAATATGATAAAAATAATTGCATTACATAGCATTCATTATTTTTAGAGAAGAAACAGTGATATAACAGTTTTTACCAATTTCGAGGCGTTAGATATGAAAAATAATAATTACATTCAAAATTTTTTATCTTGTATTATCAATTATCCAAGGTCGAAAATAATAGAGAGTGACTAATTCACAATACAGAGATGAGTACGGAAGGTATGGGTGGTATGATTACCTAAGCGTGCCACTTGAGAAGAGTTAAAGCACACAAAATTATCAAAAATAAGTTGACGTCAGCTGAACCTAGCACATTAACAATTTACTTCAAAGGTGCCCCTGTCCTTATGGACGGCGATTGCCCGCTACCACCCACTTACACCTATCTGATGCACCCTCCGCAGATATCACACTTAAGCCTTGTCCTCATGGACGCGAAAGTCACGGATTTTTGCACCAATTTTGAAACTTCTGTTTTAATTATTTATGACGCGAAAATCTAAACTTTTGACAATTGCAATTTGCGAAACTGTCAAACACTACAAATATTATTGCTCCTTTCATTATTATGTGGTGTTAATAAATCCTTCTGATAATCTACCATGGCAGTTTCATGATTAAAATGATAGAAAATGTTATAGGTAGTTGACAAAATTTGTTACAAATAGAGATTTTTCCACCGTTAAATAAATCGCGCAAATATTTGCGAATTCTGCATTCAAAAGGACAAAAGGCTAGAATACATACACACTATTTATTACTTATACACTTATTATATCATATCGTACCGTTTTCCGTATGACCTTCATATGCCCATGTTTCGTCAAAATTTAATATATATTCTTCGATCCAGATTCTTATTTTTTAATATTTATTTTAAATCATTTCTTCGCCATATCACTATTTGGTCCTTTCTATCAGTATACTCTTTTCGATTTCATTTATACGGAGTAAGTTTCATCTTGTAAGATATAGCAATAGTATTTTCTTTCGGAAATCTAATTTTAAAAATACAGTCTTCCTTCCGCCAGTTTCCATCACTTTTCGTTTCACAGTTGTACTTCTTTACCACTTTTTTATTTGCACACATATGCTATTCACGTACAATTTTGTTAATGAAATATATATATCACTTACACTCATATTTTGACCTCGTGCACTAAACTCTTCATACATGTCATCATCCGATATTCCTCATTTCGATGAAATCACTAATAAAATTAATTACATTCATAATTAAATTAACGAAAAGATATACCCGAAATTTTGCCCTCCCGAACGATATACTCATGATCTGATTCTTCGCCTGATTTCTTTGTGGGCTGCGTTTATTAATATTTCACCAATTAAATATATATAGTTGAAAGAAAATAAAAACCAGAAAAATGATAAATAGAAAAATTAAAAAGAAAAACTGCAACTAATATTGAAAATTATTGAAATAATCTGATGCAATTCTTAACAAGTAATTAATATTACAATGAAATATATCACACTGATCTGCTATTTTGTTATAATTATTGGCCATTAAATAAATACGATATTTTAAAAGTATATTTGTTCTAACATTTCGACAATAGAACAGTGAATTCTCACGAGATCCAGGTCTCGGAACACGTATATTGAATAAATTGAGTAAAGTCTGAGACGTATATTGAATAAATTGAGTAAAGTCTGAGAATCAACCATAGCTTAAATAAAAAAGTTAAACTAGTAATAACTCTTCTAGTATACAACGACTGCATATGAAATCTTTGCAAAAGTAACTGGTGATCATATCCCTTGCGAAAAGATAGGAGTTTGAGAAAGCGTCGCTGTGTTCTTTCCAAATGGTTATTGTAGATTTGATAGCAGGGATAGAAGATGTCTTATAAACCTTATTTTTTAAAACTCCCATAACACATTGAGGGATGTTAGATCTGTTGACTTTCCGGGCCACTGAATATATCCATTAATCCCAATTCATTTTTCTGGAAAAGTGTTCTTATTGTGGGGTGAAGCTAAAACTACATGTTTCTCCTTAGCTGCAAAGGCATATTCTCCAGAAGGGCAGGAAGTTCGTCTTGAAAGAAATTGAGGTAACTCACGGTGTTCAATATATGTCCATAAAAATAAGAGCCAATTAAATGCCTACAGATGACGCCGCACCACATGTATTTCAAAATGGCCCTGGTTTTGGACTGGATTTATAACGTGGCGATTTTCAATAGACCAGTAGTGCTCGTTGCGCCTGTTTGGCAAAAACCACTATTAACAAACACTTTCGACTTTCGTCCGTACAAAGAACGTGCCGAAAAAGGTCCTGATCAACAGTTTCTACATTTACTACAATTTAAGGTATAAATGTTTTCAATGTGATGCTCAGATAAATATTCCCAATTGTGAATTTTGTAGTAATGATACCACTTGGTCTTTAAAATTCGTTGAACGGTTGATTTATCTAAATTCATTTCCCAGCTAACCTATAGTAAAGAGTTTCGTGGATTTTGTTCGAAATACTGTAAGTCTAGCTGTATTAATATTGTTTCTTACCCTTCGGTCAATTATTTGATTTTTCCGAACAGAAAATGCATCTTCGACTCAAAGTCGCTTCCAATCTCGCAAAGGTTCTGTAATAAGGCGCTCTAGATAGCTTTCTCGATATAACTCTACAGCTGTTCTTGAATTTTTTGTAACTCGCAGTAAATTAGCAACATATCAACTTTTTCTGAATGAAAACATTTTGTAAGCACAAAAATTATATGTTTGACATTTATTGAGTAATGACATTTGTGACATTTTTGCACTTTAATCAAGGAACATTAAATTATTGTCCAAAGGCTACTTGGTAAAGAGTCAGTTTATCAATAAATACAAGTTAGAACGCTAATTCATTTTACGCACTAATATTATACACGGCCAGGATTAAATTGTATTTTATAGTATAATTTTATAGCGAGCGATAAGTATCACTTAACGTCCGAGGGCCTTATTAACGCCCTCGAAAGTTAATTACTGTAGTTACTGTAACTGTACTAAATATTAACTAATGATGTGTGCTCTATTTTTATTAAAGGAACATATCATTTTGGGTACAACATTCTATGAAAAAGATAAGAAATCCAAACAATAAATTACAATTTAGTTATACTAATACAATAGGCCCTTTGCATATTTTTTATGTTATTACTAAAATATTATTCAGTTCATTTTATGTGTACTGTGTTAGTTTTATGTCATTCTATGCCAAAATAAAGCGGTAATAAATTAATAGATTTATTACATCTTTCCCAACAGCAAAAACGCGACAAATAAAAATGGCGATTATGTGACGTCACAGTATATGAACACGGCATATGCCGTGACATGAATGTCAAAATCGAACTGTCAAAGTCAAATTATTATTTGTTTTGTTGGTATGCATTGTGTATAATATCTATATAATTATAGCAAATAATGGCAACATAGAGTGAATTTGTTAAAGGACAATCAGATAACCTGCCCAAAATTGTGAAAAGTTACTTACGGTGAAATGATCCTCCAACAATATAACGCCATTGTGTTCGATAGTGTGCATTCTCTTTTTCGTCGCTATTCATTGAAATGTACCATTTCTTAGGCATTTTCTCATTTTTAGGAACCGAAAAGAATATTTTTTCCGGAGTGGTACCTTGGTACCACACAATTTGTTTTTTATCGGTTCCATCTCCTTCGGCAATCCAAAACTTATGTTATAATATTGTACTGGACACCGGACTGCATTTAAAAATTTCATGTAAATTGCCTATTGTGTTTGGGTTTACATGTAAAGATGACAACTTGGTCATTAAAAATATTTCATAAGGAGCATCTCTCAGAAAAGTGTCAATTTCCTCTAGTCAATATTCTTGTCTTCTTCGGTTTGTAACCATCATTTTTCCTTTTTGGGAATGTTATTAATCTTGAATATTTGCTAATGTCGATGTTATGATGTAAAAGTACTGCTGATTTGAACATGGAATACGACCACAAAGAGAACAGCTTGAAGTTTTCACATTTTTCAAAAACATATGCTAGGAGCACATTGTCAATGTAGTGTTTCACGTTTTTAAAGGAAAAGTTTTGTTGCAAAGTTTTTTGTGATTAATTTTCCCGGCAACTGACTTTCTTTCGCTTCCTCCGTCGCTTAAAAAAATTCAAGAGGCGTACACGGAATGTCTATACTAATCACTATTGAAATCCATATTCTACCAACTAAATATGAAAAAATCTGTCACTTTGCTAGAGGTTTTCGCGTACTAAATAAGACAAACATGAAAACAGCGTTTGTTGATATTATTGCTAGGCATTCGTCACAACTGTCAATTTCGTTGCAACAAAAATTACTTGATTTTGGTTATAGATACTCTTATTTCCACAAGTACATAGTATGATTTATAGCAAATATAAGTATTCTAAATACCGGCCGTGTATAAATCTTGTGCATCATAATAAACCTAAGCGTGTAATAACCCTCAGCTTAAGCCTCGAGCTATTATTTTCACGCTACGGGTCTCAAACACTTACGCTCTTGATATATAAATAACTATTAAACAATATTGTACGAATGCTTCATACAACTCCCGACATATTTTTGAATATCCATAACAATTATTCGTGAATCTTTATCGTACCATTTCGAATCATGTAAGTGCCTTAACGGAGTTATTACATACAACGTGACCTCTCATGAAAGTTTATTTTACTTCTGAAATAATCACAAATTTAAACAGGTTCATCCTTCCTCCTGTATTTATAAGCATATTCAATACATTCATTCTTTACAGAGCCATCTTGCGATAACTCTACGTAATCTCAATTCCAAGTTACAGCTGTAAACTTTCTGCGAACAATTTTAGCGCGCTGAGATTCGAGCCAGACAAGTTCGACATACGATCGCTAGATGACGATAACGTTTCGTTTCAGATCCCTATACGATGCAGAATGTAGTATTGAACGGTGTGGCACGAATTTCAGGATATACATAAGAGAGGGCGGAGTTGCTAGTGTTAATCTTATAAATCGTTTATTATTATATTACAAATTAGTTTTAAGTTAGTATTATCGGCGAACAGGTTCTTTAGCATCACATATTGGTTTTAATAATTAATTTAAAAAATAAAATGTAGAAATTCGGCAATTTACATTTAGGAAGAGATCATTTTTTGTACATGATCTCTTTAAACAATATTTGTACTATATTAAATAAATGTACAACTACCTACTTACTTCACACTAAGTTGATTTGACAAGACATATTTGCCGCGATATCCTTTGGAAAAATTATAAAGAGATTAGTTTAAGATAAATTAAAAATAATAGTTCATTAAGCTAAAAAATAAGTGTTCAGTAGATTATATGTCGTGTTGAATATAATAACTTTTGTCTGCAAACTTCTAAAATGCAAACAGATTAAATATTTTACAGTAGTATTGTGCAGATTTCTTCTGCACTTCGAAAATATTTCATTTTTTGTAGGTATATTCATGACCCAATAGTTTAATCTTCAAAATATGACTAGGAATGGGGTTAAAGTTAAAGAAACCCAATTTATTGGCAAGTCTACGTTTCGGTTGTATTTAAGACTTCTTCAGCACGATCCAAAAAAAAAATTCTGTGTAAAATAAAATATTTTTGATATAATTGTATTTTACATTGAAAGAACTTCTTAGATGGTTCTGAAGTAGACTTAAATACATCTGAAACTTAAATTAACCAATAAATTGGTTATCTTTAACTTTGATCCCTTTTCCAATCATATTTATAAATATTTAATTATTTCTGTTTGTTTATACCAGTTACCTACTTACAAACGTAATCGAACAAAAACCTAGCTAATTTTTTTGTAGCTATAGTAGAAAAAACTCAAGTTAGATCAAATTTTGATCGGGTATAATTTATTTTGATCAAACTTATGGATGTAGTCACGATAAAGGAAAAAGATGAACCAATTATTAGTTGTGTTTTCCCAGTGATGCTTACTCAGAAGTCATGTAACTAAAAAAACAATTACTATTATTTTACTCAAATAAACTTCAAAGTTATAGATTTATAGACAGGGTGTTAAAGATTTGACTGCCATAACCTCAATATAACATACATAAAGTATAAATCGAGGGGCGTTTCGCTGTCCAGATTTTGTACACCAAAATTCCTTCTTTGCGGAAAATGCACCAAAATGCCTCCGAAATGCCATAAATTACCTCAATATGCTAAATAATTTTCGAAATACCCCCGAAATGCCCTAAATGCCACCGAAATGTTACCGGAATACCAGAAATACCAAAAAATGCCTCTAAATGTCAGGAAATACCTCGAAAAGCCTTTGTTTTTCTGTCCTAATTGTATTATTTATCATTTTTATACAGGGTATCCGTTGAAAAATAGGCCAAACCTTACCATTAGATTCTACGACGAAAATTAATTGGGAAAAGTCGTGCAATGTTGCTCATTAAAGCTTAGTTTTCCAGATACAGAGTGTTGAAGTTGAAAAATAAAAACGATTTTTAGGCATATCTATCTCGGAGATGCATTAAGGTATTTTTGTCTAATTGGGTATGAGGAGTTCTAATGACAACTTACTTCATTTGCTGCGACTTCACTTCAATATGAAAAAAAACAGTGGCGTGCAAACTATATTTTCGAGATTCTTTTCTAAAAAATAAATGTGCCACTGCATAAAGCTGAAATAAATAATGTTTTTAAAATTTTCAATGATTTTTTTAAACAAAAAAGGTATATTAGTTGAATATCGCTGAGAGACACCGTTTTTGAAAAAATAAACTGCGTTTAAAGTAGACAAGGATGTGCAGTTCGTTGATTACGTAACTCCATTAACTTGCAACTTGTGTTATAGAAACATAATTTTTTGATAATTAAATAGCATTAACAATCATTATACTGTTTACATAATATATTTCAAGCATTACAGTTGTAAAATATATCACACAATTAAGAAAACTAAAATAAAAATATAAATATTTTTTGTATGGCATAAGTAAATAATAAAATATAACAAGAAAAACTATAAAAAACATTAATTAAATATTAATAATGTTTAAGATTATCTTTCTAAGAAATTTCTCCAAACAGTGAAAAATGATGGGTTCATGTTTCTCATAGCATTTGCAGCTGAAACTATTCTTTGCCATAGTTCATTTCTATTGTTGAGAGAGGCAGCACTATAAACCATGACCTTAATATAACCTCAGAAAAAAAATCAATCGGATTTAGATCCGAACAACGTGGCGGCCATGGATGTTCATTTTCTTTTTCTATCCATCGATGACGAAATATGTTATCTAAATGCTTTCTTACTATTATAAGATAATTAGCAGGGGCACCATCATGTAAATACCACATGAGCACTAATGTTCAAAGGAATTTCTTCTAGTAGTTCAATTAAATTAGATTGTAAAAAGTGCAGATAATGTTTGCTGTTTAAAGATAGATGCCCGAAGTTCATATTGCCCAAGAATCTGATCGTCAAATATTCCTAACCTAATATTGAACTTAAACTCATGCTGAAAGTGTCGTACAATGCTTTCATTTGGATTTTTTCGGCTCATATATGAAAAAAATCCCTTAACATATCTTCGAGATATGTCTGGTAATCGTTTTTATTTTTTCAACTTCAACATCTCGAAAAATAAGCGTTTATGAACAACATTGTAGGTATATGACTTTTACCCATTAATTTTTGTCGTAGAATCTAGTGGATTTGGTCCATTCTTTATATATTCTAAGCCGGCGCTGTTAAATACATATCTGAATTATATACTTCAATTTAGAGTAAATTTTCGAATTCGGCATGTTCAAAATTTCGTTACATTATCTCGAATCGCTACCATTGAATATAAAGCTAGCTCTCTAACAGTCCATTTGTCGATCTATGTTTATATAAGTTTTCTTCATATTTCTTGTCTGAATCGCCTGAAATATTTGCTCATAATTTCCGGACACCCATATAATATGCATGTATGCACCTAGATATTTTGAAAAGTCTTCTGGTTTGCAATAAATCTCCTTTGTCAAGTTATCGACTCACCCTATACAAACATACACTGGACCCGCTTTGCCTATTTATATCCGTTTTTAACTCTTATACAATGTGTACAACTATAGAAGTTGTGAGTCGAAGTGAATTAGGTTAGGTCTCGGGTTAGATTAAACTCAAAGCCGGTTGAAAACGAAGTTTGCAAAAAACAGAAATAGTTACCTATTATAATTAAATAAGTGGTTACTTACTTACATGTTTTTTTATTTTGAACCAAAGAAATGACACTAAGGTACAATTTTCAACATTCATGAGCCTAGTTGGTCAGCCTGACGCCTTGATATCGAATTATACAATCCATCTCAACGAGCACCTCGTGGACAAACTATTACGCGTACACACACAATACAAAAATTCTTTCAAAAATGCTCTTAAATGCCTCTAAAATACCCCCAAAATGCCTCGAAATTCCAGAAAATACCTCGAGATGCCCTTAAATGCCCCTAAATACCAGAAAATTCCTTAAAATGCCCTAAAATACCTCAGAATTCAAGAAAATGGCTCAAAATATGTAATGTGTACACCAAAATGCCTCTGCGAAACACCCCTCGGTATAAATGAACAAAAAAGTAAAATAGTACAAGGGCATAACTTAAGCCGTTCTTAAAATAGATTGAGTTATTATATCATGGAATTTTATCACAACGTGGCAACAGTGCGAATACACGCTCTGCCAGGCGAGGGGTTTGTGGGTTGCCTATCATATGCTAACTTGTTTTTTTAATGATCCAAAGATAAAAAACTATTGTAAGAATTAATGAATTTAGTTTAGATAACTGTTTTGAAATTTTATTTTTGAACGAAGAATGGTATAATAAATGATTTTTTTATATTAAATTTTGGTGATTTTTAAATGTTTAAACCAGTAACATAGCTTAAACCAATTAGAAATTTGAAAAATAAGTAATAAAGATTTCTAAGAAGACTCACGTCGTTGAAATTATCATAACTTATGTACAAAAAAATTGTTGAGTTTAGGACCCATGTGATATAAGGTTTTTTGTTCATTTTGATGTATACTTACTATCGTTTGTTAAATTGATGGCAGTCAAACCTCTAACACCCTGTATATATCTAAAACTGTGGTTAATTTATCAATTATTTTAAGGATTTTAGATGAACTTAAATTACTTGAATCAGTGACCAATGAGTGTAAATGCGATTAATACATTTGTCTTTAGCAAAAAGTATACTAAAATTCAGTAAATATATCTATGTAGGTATTTTGGTCGATCTGCTATATTAGTGAATATCGTATTAAAAAATATTTTGACCTTAATGTTTATTAAATATTGCATTATAGAATCGAATCTAAAATTACAAATTTAAAGAATGTATCATGTCTTCTTGAATCAGCCAATTTATTATATTATATTAAATGAAGGGATATTTTATTATTGATTAAACATAAATGCCAAGAAAAATGCAAAACTATCTTTGAATTGAGTCTCAGCATAAGGGTTTAAACTTACATAGATAATAAATTTAATTATGCTATTTTCAGCAGGTAGTCAATAGAACAGATACTTAAACTATACCTATTCTTTCAAGAACTTAAAATTCTTTCTTCAACTTAAAATTTTCGTTTTCTCTATTTAAAGTTTACTTAGGATTAATTTTAGGAATGTACCGGTTATTCATTATATTTAGATCATCATTTATTATTAGAAATACAAAATAAAGTTTCGAGTAAAAGTTGTACGGCCGCAGCAGAAACTATTCAATAAATTAATGGAAGTACAGTAACGTGCATAATGTTAGGAGTACAAGAAGCAATAATATACTTTTTAATGGAACGCTCTATTGTTGAATTTTTCAATTACTCTTTTTTCCTGATTTCAGAAATATGAGATATGACATTCCCATCTTTAACTGTTTTCGAATTATTCAACATCGAAATTTAATAGGTTATTAAGAGAACTACAAAATATTTATTTCAATTTCAATTGATTTTAATAAATACATGTCCTATAATAACATAATACTTGTCATTGCAATTTTCGTTCGTACACTGATAAACATGATTGTACACATTGTGTACATCACACATTAATGTAAAAAATACCAAATCCATACTGCTCTACAAGAATATCCATGTGAATATCGTACATTTACATCTTCCATGTAAAATTATATGATTTTTTCTAGAAATACATAATACCGTTGTAAAATTAAATTTCATGTATATAAAAATGAAAAAATGCGTATTCATAAATATTGATTTACATTACAGTTGTAACACTACACTATGGTGTGTTACTCCACACTATTGACCTAGGCAATAAATAAACAACAATCCACAGTGTAATATCGCAAATAATTTTTATCAGTGTATAATAATGAATAGTTTTTATATATTTTTAGGTATTAATAATATTGTGTGAAACTAACTACTCAGTAGACAAAAGCCCCAACCTGCGTTGAATTACACCCACAATATCTACCCATATATTCCTTATTATTAGCTTTTGTAACATTTTTTTATACTGTTTTAGAAAGGTATTTTAAGCTAATATGAATCAAATCTACAATTCCTATCAATGAAGTCATATGTATGTTCTCTGATATCAAACATCTAGGTATGCTAATGAACAATTCCACAGACAAAGCTCTATTCAATAATTATCTAAAGAAAATAATCTAATTTACTCACTCTATAAAAATCTAACTTCACTTTTTTGGCAGTGGGAACACGACAAATTCAACCACAATAGATGAGATCTGACCTATTTCTGCATTTTTAGGATTGCTTCTTCAGGTGGTCTCCTTTAAGTTGAATCAAATATCTAACTATAAAAATTATTATAAAAATCAAAATTATTAGAAGTTAAATATCGACAATGACAAAAAAGTGACATCCTGTCAATGAATTAAATATGACAATACCTACTTGAAAAATGTTCACCTTTTATCTAAAAGTTTTTATATATTTTTAGGTATTAATAATATTGTGTGAAACTAACTACTCAGTGGACAAAAGCCCCAACCTGCGTTGAATTACACCCACAATATCTACCCATATATTCCTTATTATTAGCTTTTGTAACATTTTTTTATACTGTTTTAGAAAGGTATTTTAAGCTAATATGAATCAAATCTACAATTCCTATCAGTGACAGGATGTCACTTTTTTGTCATTGTCGATATTTAACTTCTAATAATTTTGATTTTTATAATAATTTTTATAGTTAGATATTTGATTCAACTTAAAGGAGACCACCTGAAGAAGCAATCCTAAAAATGCAGAAATAGGTCAGATCTCATCTATTATGGTTGAATTTGTCGTGTTCCCACTGCCAAAAAAGTGAAGTTAGATTTTTATAGAGTGAGTAAATTAGATTATTTTCTTTAGATAATTATTGAATAGAGCTTTGTCTGTGGAATTGTTCATTAGCATACCTAGATGTTTGGTATCAGAGAACATACATATGACTTCATTGATAGGAATTGTAGATTTGATTCATATTAGCTTAAAATACCTTTCTAAAACAGTATAAAAAAATGTTACAAAAGCTAATAATAAGGAATATATGGGTAGATATTGTGGGTGTAATTCAACGCAGGTTGGGGCTTTTGTCCACTGAGTAGTTAGTTTCACACAATATTATTAATACCTAAAAATATATGAAAACTTTTAGATAAAAGGTGAACATTTTTCAAGTAGGTATTGTCATATTTAATTCATTGACAGGATGTCACTTTTTTATCATTGTCGATATTTAACTTCTAATAATTTTGATTTTTATAATAATTTTTATAGTTAGATATTTGATTCAACTTAAAGGAGACCACCTGAAGAAGCAATCCTAAAAATGCAGAAATAGGTCAGATCTCATCTATTGTGGTTGAATTTGTCGTGTTCCCACTGCCAAAAAAGTGAAGTTAGATTTTTATAGAGTGAGTAAATTAGATTATTTTCTTTAGATAATTATTGAATAGAGCTTTGTCTGTGGAATTGTTCATTAGCATACCTAGATGTTTGGTATCAGAGAACATACATATGACTTCATTGATAGGAATTGTAGATTTGATTCATATTAGCTTAAAATACCTTTCTAAAACAGTATATAATAATGAATAGCTTAAATACGATTTTAAATGATAAAACGGTAAAAGATAGAAATACCATATGTCATATTTTTGAAATAAAAAAAAGAGGATTAAAAAATTCGGCAATATACAGGACGTTCCAATAATCTATTAATAGCCTACAATAACTTACAAAGCATTAAAGGTGAATAAAACGTTATATATGTGCTTTCCTCTACTTTAATTTTCCATTTCTTCAATTTTAAGTTTACCTACTCGACTAATTTTAGAAACGTACATGATATGCTCTTTTAACAGCAGCCTATAATAACTTGCAAAAGTAAGTATAAAATTTATTCTTCAAACATTTAACGTTAAACAATAAACACGGATTGTTTTTGAAATTTGCAAAATATTCCATTATGTCATAAAGTTAAACCAAAGTGATCCAACAATAAATTTACATGTCTGTTAGTTTTTAACATTTCTTAGACATAAATAAGGAGGTGGGTATCTAGCAATCGCAAAGGAATCCCACTATTTCGCCAAGCACCACCCACCGAACGCAGCAAGCTAATAACAACTCCATACGCCACACTATCGTCGAGCTACTTGGTGCAATATCGTTTGGAATTCGCTACTCGCCTAGTCTAGGTGTTTATTTGGTTTTCAAATTCCTTGCATAATTATTGGCGGAATTCTTATTTATTGGGCTAGCTGTTGAAGGTTGCACTTAACAGAATAATAGGTCTGCATTCATAGGAGAAATCTTTTATAAAAGATTATCTTTTTTCTACACTGAGAAAGTTAACTTCTCTTAAATATTTTTGTTACTACTGGAATGTGAAAAGTTTTTTTTATACTTGTATTTAGACTTATGGTCGTATTTACGGTTTCTTAAATTCAGTTTACGATCCTTACTGCCAACCCTATTTTATAAATCAGATAAATATGCAGCCTAAAATGGTCAGTTTTCAACGTGCGGTTCAGCGTGTTCAAGATTGAACTTTGAAGATGTTTTATGTTTAATGTTTTCTAAACATTTAAAGATACGTATATATTATTATACTTTTTGTCCTTCTACTGAAGAAACATGAGAAACGTCAGACTTCTACAAGTCGCACAAATAATAGTTAAAAGTATTAGCTTTAATATACTATAACTGAAAAGTATGGGAAATATCAAAATTTTGCAAAAAATTGAGACACGTCACTTCGTGAAATTGACAATTGGTTCGCAATCTGCTAATATAACTGTTATGAAAGACAACCAAATTATATATTGACATAACATAACAAAAATAAATACAGTATTACTTCTATAGATTAATACCTACAATAAATTATCAAAAATATAACGGAAAACGAGCGATGTGGTTAATTTTACTTGTCTTCATCAGGAAGATGAAGATAACAGTTTTGAAAGTTTTTATTTATTATTACTGGAATATCCATTTCATAGCCTCGCCTGTTTCAGATACTTTTGTAGTGCAAATCCGCAAATCTTGAGGCAATGAAGTCTTTACCTTCTAGAGATACAACAGTATAGGGATGGCGTCTTCACTATAGTAATCTCTGCTGACTCTCGTTTGCTGATGCTTTCATGCCACATAAAGCAAAAACAATCTTTAGAGGTGATGTCGTACAGTGTGCAGTTGTAATTTGATAAACGACTTTTATAAAATATACCACTTTCTTATATAGGGTAGATATATATATCACTTGCTGCAAGCCAAAATTTGCACAGGTTACCTCACCTATCTTTTGACATGCATCATTTTTACACAGTGCCTTAATTGTAGTATACAAGTTTATTCTGCTACTATTCTGAACAAGAAAATCTGAGATACGCCACTTATTTATTTATACTTACCACCAAAATAAAATTTCACGAACTGGCATAACTTAAAATTGTATTGAAATTGTATTTTAATCAGAAACATATTACGCCGACAATGTAATGTCTATTATCCTGAAAACTATACGGAATTGAGTTACGTCGCTTCGTGAATGTGTAAAGCATGTATTTTTGTTACACTAGACGAAGTATCTCAAATTTCGAATTTTTTGAGTTACGTCAGTTCGTGAAATGGGCGATGGTTTATTTCAAATAAAAATATTGCTTCTGTTTAACATAACTTTTAATAACAAAAAAATTATTATGATAGGAGACATTCTATAAAATAGTAAAAATTGGTGGGAACGTCCTTTACCAAATACTCCAGATGTATTTTGTGCAATGACCAATTGTGTGATTTATCAGTCAGTATTGTATGCACTGTAATGATTTGATGTGTCGCATAAGAAAAAAACTAAACTATGTTGGTTTTGGTTTGGTTTACCTTTACCTTCCCATTTATTAGAATAAACATGATTTAAATATTTCCTAACAAAAATATTGAAATGTACTGAAGCACCATTATGCATTAATCATCATTTCTTAATAACAGAGAAACATCCTCGGGCAAAATAGTAAGCTCAGCTTCTAATAAATTTAAATGAAAACGTTGTTCTAGTCTACTGAGAATGATCTTATAAGATGATTGCTTATGATTCCGATCTGTACATTTTATAAAATCACTCAAAATAAGATAAAAACGAAATGTACGATGATTTTAGGTTATATTAAAATTAATCAAAAATAGGAAATACTATGCCATGAAAATTTTGAATAGCTATTAACAAACGATTCATTCCATGCATGCATATTTTGCATATTACATATAATTATCATATGCTTAGCATACTGTGTATAAAATTCCTCTGATTGATTGATTTTAATTTTAGAACGGATCGGCTTACCTAGAATATTTGGTTCAAAAAAATTATGGTCGGGCAATAAAAGGTCAGGGATTATAGTCTGAGATTTATTATCCTTGTCCGCAGAACAGTTGGGAACGTCAGACGCATGTGAAATGTATTTTTAATGCTTCGATAAGGTTGAAAGTGCATTGTTTTAGTTGGAATGCGCATGCACCTGACAATGGGAAATCTGACTCTAGTGTTGTGCGACCAAAGCTATTACTAAGCTAATAAAAACAAAATTTCGGAAAATTATAAAGCTAATAAAAACCAAATCTCTGAAAATTATAATGCAAGAGGTAGTCCAAGTAGGCAAGTAATGCATTTCGTCATATATTGTGTTTTATGTCTATGTAAAGTTAAGTATATTTTATTTGTTTGTTGTTGAAGTAGTTGTTTTTATTTTTTGTTTTTAACTGAAACATATATTTGCGTATTTTCATATTTTGTGCACATTTTGACTAAACTCTGTGCATATTTATGCGCATATTTGGGTATCATACTAATAACTTATGATCTTATCTCAGCAACCGCTTATTGACATGTTATTTTGTAACATCATGTATAGTGTAAGATTCCACATAATCATGGCTTCATTTAAGTTTGTAAGATAAATTATTGAAATTTGGGACACCTTATACATTTCATTTTTGGACATATAAACGTATCTAGTTATTTTAAATTTTAGTTCTCCATTTCATTTAGTTGTTATTTTGATAGAATTTATCGTACGCTAAATAAATCAAATGAATAAAATCCTTATTACTGAGACGTGACCGGGACTAACTAAATGGTATTATGGTACTTACCAATATCGTTCATTTAAAAAGATACGCATGCACCTGACAATGGGAAATCTGACTTTAGTGTTGTGCGACCAAAGCTATTACTAAGCTAATAAAAACAAAATCTCTGAAAATTATAATGCAAGAGGTAGTACAAGTAGGCAAGTAATGCATTTCGTCATTTTATTTCTGAATGTGATTATTCACATCTATTGTGTTTTATGTCTAAGTAAAGTTAAGTATATTTTATTTGTTTGTTGTTGAAGTAGTTGTTTTAATTGTTTGTTTTTAACTGAAACATATATTTGCATATTTTCATATTTTGTGCACATTTTGACTAAACTCTGTGCATATTAATGCGCATATTTGGGTATCATACTAATAACTTATGATCTTATTTCAGCAATCGCCTATTGACATGTTATTTTGTAACATCATGTATAGTGTAAGATTCCACATAATCATGGCTTCATTTAAGTTTGTAAGATAAATTATTGAAATTTGGGACACCTTATACGTTTCATTTTTGGACATATAAACGAATCTTGTTATTTTAAATTTTAGTTCTCCATTTCATTTAGTTGTTATTTTGATAGAATTTATCGTACGCTAAATAAATCAAATGAATAAAATCCTTATTACTGGGACGTGACCGGGACTAACTAAATGGTATTATGGTACTTACCAATATCGTTCATTTAAAAAGATTGTGTTACGCCAAAAAAATAATTTCGGTAAACTTTATTTGTTCATAAATCGCATAATTTAGAATTTTCTGCAGGGTACTGATTTTACTAGCAATGAATGCACGAATTTAATTAAAAAATAAATCTGAAGTGTCACTTATTGAGTTATAATTGAATTCAGAATATTAAGCAGAATTCAAAAATACCATAAAATACAAGGTGTTCCATTTAAAAGTTCTCTTTCGGTAAACTCAGAAATGAAAAAAAACAAATGCAGTGTCTCCTATTGAATTGTACGTAGAATAACAGGTCATTTGTGATGTCAAAATAATAAGATCTAGCCAAACTTATCTTAGTTTTTATTTACAGAACTAGGCAGGTACTTTGATCTGCAGTTTAAATCACACACTGAAAAAAAGGCCAGTAACTTTACAAATTTACTATGTAAGAATACCCTTATAATTGTCTTAAAATAGTTCTAAAAATAATGATGATATTACAGTGACGCTTGTAATTTTACAAGAAAACTACCAATATACAATAAAACCGTAAACTTCCTATGTAATTATAATATAATTTGTACATTTATAGAATATATTGTAATACATTTACAATTAACAATGTGAAATCCATTTTTACATTATAAAATTACTGAACATACCAAATTTACTATATAATTGACTGTAGAAATATGCCTACTGTGTGTCTGAAGGTACTACTAATTTTAAAACGCACTATACCACTAACCGTTGAGAGGGTTGGATGGTGACACCTTCATTATTTCTTGCTTCAATTCGATGATTCCAGCGTGTACCTAGCACCTAGATACTTACATAATTAATTTAGTGAGTAGTGACTAGCAATATAAACATATCTAGAGTGACAAGTGAGTGTTTTTAGTACTACAAATAGTTTTGTCTAGTGCTTGTTTAAACATAACCTCAATGATATTAAGAAGTAATAGGTATGTAAGTTATACATATTGAAACAAAGAAACATTGCATCTACAAAAATCGGGTACCCCACTGTTGTTTTGTTCATCTTACATAATATATGTATGTATTATTTTCTATTGGAATTATATTATATTACATATTTGAAGAACAGGGGCTTCTAGAGGTTTAGCATGATTTAAGTTCTGGTTACCTACTTATCTATGCACATTTATATAATTAATATTACTTTGTAATAGTATAATATCATAGGTTTCGTTTGAATATTATAAAATGTTAACTTTAGTTTTATGAATATATTTTTACATTGTTATATGTTTTGTATAAATTTAAGTGTTCTGTTTTGTACAAATAACCTAAATATGCAGGTACCAAATTTTAATAAAAAATTGCCGTAAAACCATAATATTTTATTACTTCAGTACCTGTATGTACATGTATTTCTAAATTAAAAAAATAAGCAAAGGGCAGTTAATATATTGAAGATATAATAAAGCTGTAACTACTAATTAGCTTACTGAGCCGTAATCGGAGTACAAAATAGCTATTTATATTTATATATCACACAATTTGTCCAAAAATTTTAATTATAAATTTAAAAAGGATTATTCTGCTGATTTTAAAGTATACATGGGGGCTGTAATAAAAATAAATAGATATTATTTTCAACTAAATGAGTCATAAATTCCAAAGTACTTAATTTTTTGTATATAAATCTGAAAATCATATAGAAAACGAATCTATTGCTTCGGAAATGTTTGACTTCACTGGGGATATCATATCAAAAATTCAGTATTACTATTAAGGGTGTTTGTTAACATTAAAAGCAATTGGCATTCATGTTAATTAGGTTACTTAATATGAGTACATTTTTCTTTTGAAATAACATTCTGATGCAGTGATGCTATTGAGAAACTCATGGAAAAGCCTAATATGTTACTTAAGGTAAGTAACAATTGTTAATTCCTTACGATATTTCAATTTTTCTCATGTAGGCATATTAATCTATTAGGTATAATTGAATTACTATTCAGATTTTTTTTAGGTATCTGTATGAAAGCACTATTAGTGAATTCGAATGTTGTAAACAAGATGTCTTGTGTACGGGTTAGGTCAGTTTCGACACTTTTAGGAGGTTTCTTTTATTCTCCGAAAAGATAGTTCAAATGTCACCGGAATATTTTTGAGAAAAATTGAATAACGGAAATTTCATTTCGATATCTTGATTAGTTTTGATATAGCATTTTTTTAAATTTTAGGCCTTTTCTACGATGCCCCATATTACAACCGTATGATGTTTCATTAAAGCATATGTATGTTTGTTATAGCAGCGGAAAACTAGAAGTTATAAAAAAATATTCCTCAAGCCACTAGATATTACACATAGAGAAAAAAATGTCTTTACAATGTATAAATATTAATATAATAAGTAGAAAAGTTACCACAGAAAACGACCAAAATTTAAAAATATCATGTAGGTATCTCTTAAACAAATCAAAATATCCAAATGTGATTCCCGCTATTCAACTTTTCTCAAAAATTAAGTTCCAAATATATTGGCTACTTTTTTCTGTCTTTTCGGAAAATAGAAGAAACATTCTATACCTAAGTGCCCAAATTGGACCATCCTGTACAATAAATAAAAAAAATTACATTGTAGTAATAGTATAAAATGGATTATATGTAACTATACAACTGCCTGTAAAGTTACTTTGCAATTTTACAAGTAATTGTGGAAGTTACATTGTAAAAATACTTTTTGTATTGTAAAATCACAAAGTAATATTACAATAGCGAAACCTAAAATTACACCACAAAATAAATTTACAACGTAATTTTACATTTTATTTGTAAAGTCGCAATCGATAAGAAAATTACAGAAATAATGAATGGTAAATAAATTGCCATCTATTTTAACTGTAATTATTTTTTACAGTGCACTGAATTTTTTCAATTCAAATATCTCAAAAACGGCAATTCCTAACGACATCAAGAAGGAGAAACAGATGTTGCCGTCAGAAAATAAGATAGTGTGGCAAAAAATTTGTGAAATATAAAATTTCAAGGAGGTGGCGTAAGTCACGCCATCTACAATGTACGAGGTGTGATCAGAAAGTAATAGGAATTTTGTAATATCTCGGGTTATATTAGTTCGATTCGCCCCGTACTTTCATTGCTATGTTGGTAAACATGTCTGAAAAGTATATATACATTATAAAGTGTTATGGCACGTTATAACACGTTTCAGTATAGTTCTGCAATGCTTTTGATTTCATTTAGTCGCTGTTTTTGTTCGAATGTTAACAATTTTGGAACAAATCTAGTTGCCACTCGTTTTGTACCCAACACATCCGAAAAAAAATCATGACATGAGCCAATTGAGATGCCACCATCATCAGAGATTTTTCAGCTTATGATTTGGCGATCGTTCATAATCATTTCTTTCACTTTTTTCACGTTTTCATCAGTTGTTGATGCGTCTGAGGCCCCTGTCATCTTCAAAATTTCCACGGTCTTTTTGGAAACGCTTGATATAACTCGTAAACTCTTGTTTTGGTTATAGCACCATAAGCAATATTTAACATTTTAAAAACATTGCTGCACTTTATTCCATTCTTATAGCAATATGCTAATTACCTGGTTAATTAAAAATAATAATAATAATAATCGCCGATCATATTTTTAGGTACTAATCATATTGCGCGGACTAAAGCCCCGACCAGCGTGGAATTACACCCACTATATCTACCCATATATTTTTTATTATTAGCTTTTGTAAAACTTTTTATTAGAAAGGTATTTTAAGCTAATGTAAATCAAATATTTCCTGTCAATGTCATTGAAGTCATATGTATGTTCTCTGATACCAAGCATCTAGGTATGCTAATGAACAATTCCACAGGCAAAGCCTATTCAATAATTATCTAAAATAAGAATTAATCTAGCCAAATTTACTAACCTGGTTTAATGAAAACATTCTATAATTAAATATCTAAGTTCACATTTGAAACTATGAGAACTCGAAAATTCAACCACAATAGATGAGATCTGACCTATTTCTGCATTTTTAGGATTGCTTCTTCAGGCGGTCTCCTTTAAGTTGAGTCAAATATCTAACTATAAAAATTATTATACCAATAAATTAAAATTATTTGAAATTAAATATCGACAATGTCAAAAACGACTTTAACCTGCCAATCAATTTTAACAACATGACAATTACCTACTTATTTATTGAATTTTTACTCTTAATGTAATCGTTCTTTTATATATATATATATATATATATATATATATATATATATATATATATATATATTTAGGTATTAATAATATTGCATGAAACTAACTACTTTGCGGACTAAAGCTCCAACCAGTGTTGAATTACACCTACATTATTAGAGAGCATACATATGACTTCATTGATAGGAATTGCAGGAGGTTTGATTTATATTAGCTTAAAATACCTTTCTAATACAGTAAAAAATCGCCGATCGTACCAAAACACATTTTTGACAGGTGACAACGGATTAAACATTCGATATGTATCGATATTTTACAAACAAGTTGGCAATAATCAAAATATCAGGCGAATTGGACTAATACAACCTGAAATACTACAAAATTCTCGTTACTTTTTTATCATGCCTACATTAAGAACAAATTTGAATTTCTCATGTCAAAAAACATCGGGATACCAATTACTGTGGAGATTGTTTAAATACTTTCGACATTTGAAGATAAATTTGACTATCAATAATTTTAAGTAAGAACTTGTTGTAACCAATAGACGTACTTTTAACCTATGTGGAATTAAACTAAATTTAGAAAATTGATATTCTCTTTAGAGAAGTGTATCACTTCATCTAAATGAAAATACATTTCCTCGAATACTATCGCGAGCGGCAACTTAAATTTCCTTGTATAAAAGTGTAAGTCCCACCATATTTTATAGCTTAAGTTATGATGGTAATACCAAGCATTACCAGTGAAATTGTGAAAAGTAGGAAAATATGAATAATGACATCATTACTAAAAGTGCCTGGATATTACGAATAATCCACCACTTTATAAAATGACTTCATGATATATTGTCCTTTTGATCTCGTTTTAAAGAAATATCTAAGCGATTTCCTATTATAATATAGTGTCATTTTGCATATGCCACATTTATTTTTCAATTCATTAGGGCGATGCGCCAACATTTATCATTTGTACGAACTAAAAATTTACCATTTTAAATATTAGAAATTACTTAACTCTATACTCTATTTTTTGCAACTATTAGCGCAACTTCGTTTTTTCTGATCTGATATAAGTATAGATAAGATCTACAGAAGTCGTAATTATAGGGTAAGTTTTTATTTAAATACGTTTCCTCAACCTTTAATTTTCAAAACGTAGAAGTATAAATTTGTTATGAGGGAGTTCTTTAAATATTTTTTACGTCATCAAAATTTTGACCAAGATAAAAATAAAATTGGCAGAAGTGTGCTACCATCGTGCTACTATAAAATTTTTAAGGTTAAGAATGTTTACTTTTTATGGTGTTTTATCCCTTAGAGGGTACAAATATATGGTATTTTACTATATCTGCTCAGTTGTGTACCATATTCTGGTATACAGGGTGTTTATTAATTGAATGCCGATACTTAAGGATGTGAATCCTTCGGTCATTTTAAGAAAAAAATTTAATATCAACATAATTTACCTCTTAATTTTTGAGCTCAAAGGTGTTACAGTTTTAAGAAAAAAAATACTTTTTATTATAATTTTCTTATCACTCCAGATATTTTTATGAAATTTTGTACACACCTATTAATCATTAAGGAGCATTGTTTGATGTAAAAAATGTTTTAAAATCTTTGCCAATGACGTCCGTACGAGGTTTGAACTAAACATTTTTGAAGAAAAAAATTATACGGCACTGCTTTTTCTAAAACCTAAAATTATTTTCAAAATCTCCGTCCATTGAGACTGCTTTTGATATTTTGGTGCCATTTTGTAGATACCCACCATGCGTGTAAACACTTTTTTTAGGACAAAAATTAATTTTCTACTTTAACCAGTGACCTCCACGTAGGCATAATATTAAATGTTTGGATAGAAAAAACGGTACGCCTCTGATTTTTTAAAATTTTATTTTAAAAATCGCGATTTATTTAGTAAAACGATAAATTGAAAATCTTAAACCTACGAGAATAAGTCTAGGGACCGAATTTGCTGTAAAATAAATGGAGATTTTAAAAATAATTTTAGTTTTAAAAAGCAGTGGCGTACCATTTTTTCCTCAAAAATGTTTAGGTCAAACCTCGTACGGACGTCATTGGCAAAGATTTTAAAACATTTTTTACATCAAACAATGCTCCTTAATGATTAATAGGTGTGTACAAAATTTCATAAAAATATCTAGAGTGATAAGAAAGTTATAATAAAAAAGTAAATTTTTCTTAAAAATGTAACACCCTGCAGCTCAAAAATTAAGAGGTTTAGGACATATGTTGATATTAAGTTTTCTTAAAATGACGATTCACACCCTTAAGTATCGGCATTCAATTAATAAACACCCTGTATATGACTTCTTCATGTTTAAAAATTCAGATGCTTTTAAAATTAGTAACGATTTTAAAAGTAACATTTTGCATTGCCGCCATTGAAAATAAAAAACTATTGATATTGGGTGTGTTGCAAATAATTGATCCAAATACAAAGTTAATTAACAATAACAACAAAAAAAATCTTGTCAACCTTATCCTTACATTTATTTTGTTTTGTTTGTGCATTTGTAGTGTGCAAATTTCAAAATTGCAATCCAGTTTTTAACAATCCTTACCACAGATACATACATTATGGTTTTTGTCAATATGCAAATTTTTCGCATAAATTTTATATATTAATTAGCGACTTGTTTACATATTAATAAGATAAGTCATTTTTGAAACAGTTCTATTACTTCTGTTCTATTAAACAAAAGATTAGATTAATTTGAAATTTTCCACATTCTCTTTTCATGAGCAACAGATAGATGGTTCTTGTAAACTAGTGCTTGCATCTGATTTAATACATTCTTTCATAAAACTGGTCTACAAAAAAAAAAGTGGTGTGTGCTGAGGGTCCCATTATATTTTTTCCCGCTGAACACGAACCTGAAGTCAAAATGGGGGATCGCACAGCAAATTTTAGAGAAAACATATAAAAACGATAAAAATCACATCAAAAGTTTGCACAAGTCCACAAAAAAAAGTCATGTGTGCTGGGTGTTAGACTACATTTTTTTTTTTGTATTTTTTCTCGCTGAACACGAATCTGAAGTTAAAATTGGGGGTTACAGAGCAAATATTTGAGAAAACCTAAAAAATTGATAAAAATCACTTTCTCGTAATTTATTCTATATGATACTGTCACGGATTTCCCAATCCGACTTTTACTTACTGCCAGAAAAACACAATCCGTTAATTAATTACTTATTTATTAACTATACTCACTACACTACTGAACACTAATTAGAACTCAACTAAACACTTATTTAATTAATCGCTATCTAAATCACTTTGATATCTCCAACTAAACACTTCAATTCAGACTGTAATACAAGACTAACTTAATCGGCCGCTTATTTTTCTTTTATAGACCTAACGAATATTCCAGGTATATTCTAGTATCTCTAGATTCATCTTCCCGAACGACTCGAATGCTTCTCGTCGATTCCCCAATTTTCTAGTCCCGTCTCGATCCACGGCTTTTTGTTTGTTTAACAGAATCGTGTAGGGGCGATCGGGGCAATCTTAGCATTTCGCGATACCACAGTCGTCGGTTTGGGTGTGAGTGGGGCAAATTCCTTGACAATACTCTCTAAAACTGAAACTATTAGAAATGCTGTGAATTAGTGAATATTTACTATTTTACAGCTATTTAGTATACTTATAGCTGGATAATTTACCATTCTGAATAACGTTTTCAAGTAACATTTTGATGTACTTTCAGCAGAAAAGGCACATTACCTGAAACCAAAACAGTTTTTACTCGGTGCACTGAGGATTTGAAATAGGATTATTTCAAAAATGGTTACTCCTACCGACTTCAGCAAGGTATACATTTCCAAATAAAACAGGTAGGAGAACCGATTGTTTCGATAGTCAGATGCATACACTAAGCTGCAAAAAAGTTCTGCCATTTAAAAGAAATTTGGTGTGCCACAAGTGACGCCCTCTACTAGTAACGTCAAAATTAGAAACAAATTTGAATTTCTCGCCCGCAAAAACGCCTGGTTTACAAATGTTATGTAAATATTTAGATTTCTTACGAAGTTATTTACAAGTATCGAAAATAAAATTTTAACATGAACACCCTGTATCTTTCTAACCATCAACTTTTGAAATAAGGTAAGTTTGGCTACATCGCATTCATTTGTCGTCAGAAAACTACTTCTGTTCTATGGAGGAACAGGAAATAAAAATTAAAAATTTTGATGCTCTTTATGACCATGAATTATAAAACCTCTTAAAGCACCAATAAAACCGAGACACCTTGTATAAACTATTTCTCTCGACCTATATTTTACACTCCGAAACACAGCTTTTGCTTTTTCCCAGTCATACGCATTTTAAAGCCATTTGTTAGACACCTCTTACTCCACATCTCCGTGCAAATAAAACAGAACCGTACACATAAAACGAATATCTTTTTGCCTGAAAACATGGAACGTATATTTACGTTGACGTGTATTAATGCTAGTTACGTGCCCTGTGAGGCTTTCGCAAGAAAGAATGGCTACAGTGCGAAAGTAACAGGGCCAGATGTAGCGGGTAGTTATTATATTAGAAACACATTGGACTTCCGGTGTATGTCTTTACTTGCCCTTAGTTGGATTAGTGACGCAACATATGCGTTGCAATACGATATTTTGGTTTGATGCCATTTGATGTCCAGGATAGATTTGACTTCCCAAATTTCTGACTTTCAGTCGTAAGTTATAGAATCCACAGGGTGTCACCTAACGAATGTTACATACTTCAATGCCACAATCTAGAATCCAAATGGTGTCGATTTACCAAACTTGCTTAAACGAAAAATGCCGCAAAAAGAAGTTACAGTAAAGATTAGTTAAGATACTGTTTTCGTTCACAAAAAAAAACTGAAAAGTTAAATACATGCACATTTACTGCTAAAAAATATCCCCAAATCGAATTCTAAATTCCATATAATAAAAACTCTTATTTTTAATGAGCAAAGGAAGTTCTTTTTATGAAAAATTTCACGTAAAAGTTGTTGTTTGAACTTTTTTTCAAGATGTACGCTGTACAGCAATGGAAATTAAGTGAATAAACATGGCGCTAACATAATAAAACAGTTTGGCCACTTCAGAAGCATTTAAAATATATTAAAGTTATGTAAAAGCGAAACATAAGAGCATTATGTTTTGTAGAAAATGTTTGCTCGTGTTAACTATCTTTAAGAAGCAGTTTTGCTTTATTGCCGCGCAAAAATATTTTAATACAGCATTTATAAACTAAACTAAACAGCTTTCTGAAACTAAAGCGCTGCATAAATGGCGTAAGAACTTTCTTGAAGAATTTAAATAAAATATTATTTTTACTGTAACGATCTTCTCAAATATTTCTCTTGCGCCCACAACAAAATTGATTTATAACGTTTTATAGTCAGTCGTGTAGATTTCTACTATATACATTATATAGTAAAATGGCTCCTTGAAGCAAACATACTGTATAAGTGCAGACACAGGAACGTTCTGAAAATAATTTAAATAATTTCTATAAAACGGTTTTCTTGGGGGGATTACATTATTCTCACAGGTACTTTAAACAGCAAAATAGTGACTGTTAACAAAAAAGTCTCAAATGGAACAATATTACTATGAAATTGGTGTCATGTAACCGCTACATATCTTTTATATAAATTTCTGGCCTTATAATTTTGAATTATAAGACTAGTGTGCTACTTGGATAGCATACTGATGATGACTTTGTATAAGTTGAAACGTTGATGGCGTAGAATAGTCTTTTCGGCTATTGATGACCAATTATTTTTACCTTTAAAAATTGTATTTAACTAAGGCCACTATCCTTGAACTGTAAAAACAAGAACATTAACTTATTATTACAATATCTGAAAGACAATGACATGGTGAACACTAAATGAGCGTTTGAGTTTCAATAACGGGTAATTTAAGTACGCCACTGCCAGAGGCGAAAACTAAATACGACTGCGACATATGGTACTACCGCCGGCGGTAGAACGCAATGCAGTTCCTAATGCTTGGCCCTGCTGTATCGAATTACTCCCCTCCGTGCACCCCTTGCAACCCCGGTGCCGCAATTTCTTTTACCTACACGGCCATATGACCTTCTTAGGACACATACTTGTGAGGCTTTCAGTTTGACCTTCAACACGATATGAACGCCCACCAAAACTGGCTTCTTGTTGTTACAGGGGATGAGTCAGTAAGGCCCAAATCGCTTTTTATAGGAGGCTGCATCAAAAACTGTACACGATGCACGAACAATGTAGCGAATTTTATAGGGACAACGTACCAAAACTCAATAGTATTGCCATCGTCTTAAGATAGAATGAAGTGAGCTTTTGTTGAATAATGACAATGGTTTTTCATGTACTTTTTGTTGGTTGAAATGCCAGTGGCAGGATAATATTTGTCATTTTGTTGGTCAGAACGCCACAACTGTTAAAAACTTATTTCTTGAAGATAATTAAAAATTACACCATTTTTAATAAACCATACAAACTTCTGGTTTTTATTTTCACTTCACTTTTTTCACTTTTCGCTTCACTTTCACTTTCAGTATTCATTTAATTTCATTTATTAACATTGCTGCCATATTTATTATTTGAATCGTACGTTAACGAATTTTGGAATTATCAAAGATAATGAATAATTCTAAAGACACTCTAACGCCCTGTATGTCAAGGACCTCATATTTATTAGGACTTTTTGTGTTAACGTTTTATGCACTTTCTGTCCTAGAAGTTTGCCAACGGTTTTTCTAATCACCTATGGTGATGGGCACATTCTTATTTATTTTGAAGTTAATGTATTTTTTCTACAAAACTGTTAAAAGTGGGCTTTTTAATTGTCATTTTTGATGTTAAAAATGTCATTTTTTGACACGCGTGTTAAAAGTAGGTTACTTTTAACACGCGTGTTAAAAGTAAATCAAAAGCACTGGTTGCTACGAAAATTTTGGTTCATAAACATTGCGATCTGTGTGGTATTTTTTGATTTCTTATTTTTATTGAGTTTAAAGTTCTTCCGATTGTTTTGTACAAAAAATATTGTATGATATACGTGTTAAAAGTGATTTTATTTTGTTCGTGAATCATCTTCACTCACAAAATAAAATCTTACTTCATATCTATCTATCATAAATAGCTATTTTCTTAAGTTGTGAAATAAAATCAATTAATTTCATAAACGATGAGAGATAGGCATAGGGAAGTTTTAAGGTATTCCTTAAACATTATGTTTTAACGTATAATTCAATAATGCAAAAAATATAGGATGTTTCATTTAAAATAACCTAACTTTGATAACGTACGTCTTTCTGAAACACCCTGTATATTTCTAAATAATTTTAAAATGTAGCTTTTAGTAATCGGAATATACCCGTGAAAAAAATTTTTTCTCCATATTAGAAAATTGATTTTTTTTTAATTTATGGTTTTTCAAAAAAATTATGTAGGTAACCTAATAATAAAACTTCATTTTAAAAACATTATAAAAAGAATTAAAAGATTACATATAGTTTCCTTTTCCATTTCCTTCAATTAAAAATATGCATTTATGAATTAAATAAACGCATTATTTGATTCGAAATGCACATTAACTTCAGCCAAATTTTTTTTTTATTTTAAAACATTATTTTTATACAGGTTTGAATAAATTGCTTAGGGAATTGAAAATTGAATTTTATTTGAAAATTAATTAATGGATTGGAATATTTCATTTAAACAAAGACTCGACTTATTTCTCGATAATAAAATTATGTTTAAATAAATTGAATTGCTTGCTGAAATATTGTTTCTTTAGTGTAATGTTATTTTTTACATTAAGAACACGGCATTTTAAAATTATCTTGTGTAAATGAAATGTTGTACCTATCGAAACCACTGTTTTTTTTTTAATTTTTCATAGTACAAATCGGCTCGTAATATGATCCAACTATTCTTTTACACCCTGTATATCCCACAAGAAACTTTACTGCCATAAACTTGTCTAAGTTCAATGGCTATATTAAAACACCATCTTGAGTAGGCGTACTCTACCTTTTACTTCTTTATTAAAACTGTGCTTGACCATATATTACGAACATGATTATGACTATAACTAATTTATTAGAAACTATAAATACTATAAATTTTGGAATAGTTAGACAGACATGAATTTAAATGTCTAAATGCTTTTCTAGCTGTGATAAATTGATCTACATTTTCACTTTCTCGTATCTAATACAGCTGTTTTAACATATGCTATTATGGATGACTTCTAACCCAAGCAATGATTAGTTTTGCATCATTTTGGCAAATGTAAAGTCGCAGGTAAAAGACAAATAAAATAGAAGAAGTAGATTAGAAAATATGTTTGACTGTAACTGAATAATACAGGGTGTTCCGCATAAGAATCGACACAGAGCAGGTGCATAAAGGGGGTCCCAAAATATTGCAATTAAACTAAACATACCTACACAGTGCTTTCGAAAAGTAACGAATAAAATCATTATTTTTGAAATTGAGTTTCGAAAGTTTTCGAAAAAATCGCCTGGCACGTCGATTTTGTTTTAAAAAAAAGCACTTTTTGACACACGATCCATATTTGTGACGTCATCGTTGTTCGAGATATGACGCTATCGACAATTTTTTTTGACCATGGTATTTGAAAGAGCGTGTCATTCTACATACATACATCATGAGAAATTATGGTGTTACATAACAAAAATTTCATGAAAATAATGTTCGAAGATTTTAAAATTAAATTTTCACAGTATTGTGCATCTCCTCATTATGCAACACCTGTCCGTGCTTATTTAGATGATTTAATTTAGTCGATTTTTTACATAATCATTATCATTTTCATTGTGAAAATTAAATTTTAAAATCTTCGAACATTATTTTCTTAAAATTTGTGTTATGTAACACCATAATTTTTCATGATGTATGTATGTAGAATGACACGCTCTTTCAAATGGTATCGTCAGAATTGGAGGTTGTCATTTAAAATAATGGTCCATGACGTCATATCTCGACCAACGATGACGTCACAAATGTGGGTCGTATGTCAAAAAGTGCATTTTTAAAAACAATTTTTTTTCTCTCAATTTCAAAAATAATGAATTTATTCGTTACTTTTCGAAAGCACTGTATAAAAACCTGCACACAGGCGGACTTACAGGCCTTCAAACTGCCTTGATACATGATTTAGGTTTATTTGAGTATGAGTTCAAGTAAATATAAACACTACAAGGTGTTCATTGAGGGTGAGTCACCCCTAAAAGTATACCACACTTTTTTTCATTGATCGAATTTAAAAAGAATGATATTATCCTGCGCAGAATTTAATTAAAACACTTTTTTACTCTTTTGGAGAAAAATAATAGTGTTTATTAGAAGAAATGAAAAAATTATTAGTAGGCTTTGTCTTTAAAATTTGACAGTTAGTAATAAAACTATTTTATTTGTGCTACTGTTTATTGTTGAAAATGGTTGGAAAATTTACATTCAGCGAACAAGTTGACATGTTACTTGTGCTAAGTTTCTGAGAAGGAAACTGTAGAAGAAGTGTGAAAAAATATAGCAGAAGATTTCCAAATCGAGCAATTCCCTATAGATAAACATTTTCTTATGTTGAAAAACGAGCTTGAGGGCCACGAAAGTTTTTCATTAATATCCGAGAACGTTCTAGTGTAATAAGGGTACAAGATGAAGAAAATATTTTGTAAACAGTTGAAGGTAAACCACAAATAAGTACTAAACTGGATTATCTTCTGTACACCGAATTCTTAAACGTGATCTATTACATCCATATCAGAATTAAAACTTGCACGAGCTATTGCCTCAATATGTGAATCGACGAGTGACCGAATTTATCACAGAATATTAATTTTCACAAGAAAATTCTTTACACTAATGAGGCTTGTTTCACTAGAAGAGAAATTACAAATGTTCATGAATATTCATTCCGATGCAAACCCTTGTGCAATAACGCCTAGACATCTTCAACGCGAATTTAAGATAAATGTTCGGACCGATATTTTTGATCGTTATTTGATTGGATCATTTACGTTGTCAAATCAATAAAATGGCGAAAGTTATTTGAAATTTTTGCAGAATGCTCCAGTGCATTTACATTAAGAATCACAAAACTATTAAATGCAGCAAACAAAAATAAAAAGACGCAATTAAGAAATGAGATTCTACAAATCTATAAAATATAAGAAAAAAAGAATAAAAACTAGAATGCTAAATACAAAAAGCATGTATATATTAAAACAGATGTTGGTATTCAATAATAAAAAACGCAATTGTTTAACATCTACAGAATGAATGTCACAAAACATACCAATTTTATTTAAATTACTACACATGACATACAATGGAGAGCGCAGCGTTATATTGGTTCTAGCTAATGGTAACACAAAATCAGCAACCCATATCTTGCAGAATATTACGGAACATGAAAATTAAATGCGTGCAATAGATAACAACAGTCAAGTTCATTATGTAAAATTTTATAAATCAATGTACAACTAGAAATGACACGTCTAACTTCTAATAATGTAACTTCAAAGGTATTCAATAATACATCATGACTAAATCCTCTTTCTGGATAAGAACTTTCTTTGTACACTCTCAATAGCTGCAATATGACACCTATAAAACGGGAATCATACTATCGAAGCATATTCAATTTTAGATCTAACGTAGGAATAATAGAGAACCTTAAAACTTTGTGCATTACGAAAATTTTTACAATTTCTAATTAAGAACCCTACCATCTTTAACGCTGCTGATACGATTAAGGAAATATGTCCATTAAACGACCATTTGCTATCAAAAGTTATGCCCAAATCTCTATTACTATTACAACGAGATAATACTGACGAATTTAATCTGTATTCAAATTCAATAAACTGTTTCTTCAAAGAAATACTCATAATTTTACACTTGCTAGCATTTAAGTATAATTTATTAATGGTACACCAAGTCTCAATTCTATTAAGCTGGCCTTGAGTAAATTCACAATCATTCACTGATTCCACGCTATGATATATTTTCAAGTCATCTGCAAATAAAGCAAATTTACAGTCTATTATACTACTAATATCGTTTATAAATAATAAGAACAGTAACCATGATGGGCACTTTTTGAATTTTAAGTTTCCAAATAAGTGACGAAGACGAAGAGATAATTATTGTGCTCAAAACTGGCCACCACAATCGCCAGATCTCAACAAATGCGATTATTTTCTATAGGGAACATTGAAGCACTTTGTTTATTCCTCGTCAATTGAATCACAAGAATATTTGTAGAATCGATCACCATTTATTAGACAGAGTAAATTTCAATTTTCGGTGAAGAGCAAATTTATGTTTCAGAGAAAATGTCATTTTGAACAATTTCTTTAGTTTGAATTTATTTTTTTTTTATTTTATTTTATAGTTTTATTACCACCTGACTGACTTTGATTTCTTCTAATACTCCCTGTATATTAAAAATAAAAAAAATGTAAGCAAAATATTTGTTAATGAAATCAACTAACATGAGAAACACGTGTGTAAGAAATTGGATAGATATTCTCTTACAAGCCCTGCTACAGCATATGTTTTACTCACATAAAAGATACATCAGTGCAAAAACTGCTAAAAATAGGAATGGAATTCTAAAAACATATTTAGCATCCCTTACTTTCTTGACAGTCTAGCAGATTATTCATTTATTATAAAGTAAATGTTATTTGATTTATTATCCAACACGACGAATATTTTTTACAATTGGTACTGTTATGTATCTGATCTTTATCTATCTTTGTATTAACTGGTAGAAGGATTTGATATTTCAGAATAATTCTGCTACATAAAAAAGCGTTTTACCATATATGTGTAAGGACCTCATAGGTTTAATTATGTGTTTTTAATGCTAATAACTAAAATGTGAAAGGAAAGATGTATGAGTGTAATATATCACCGTGTGAAATAATGAGTGGGTATTAGTGATTTGGCATTTTTTAAGGCTACTTATTTACTTACTTAATAACTAGGGAACTGATTAAACACGGTAAATCGTTTTCTTAATAGACTAATTTGCGTATTACAGTCGTTTCTCATCTTTTTACCATTTCTTTTTGATAGATTTATAAAATGTTTACCATGTATTAAGTGTTTTTTTTTCAATTTTTTTTTGTACAAAAATACATTTTTACATTTATACATGCTCTGTTATTAAATCGAGTACAGAGTGTCTTATAAGTGAAGATACTATAGTCTCTTTGAAAATGAAAGAGAGTTATCAAACCCCGAGATAAAAACTGTCCATGGGCGTGGTAATATTTCGTAATTTTGTTTTAAAAAAGAAACACCAACGCTAAACAAAATTTTAAGTGAACTTTCAGAGGACAACGATTTGCCAAAAATCAGTAGAAGCAAATTATGGGCCGTCTTACGAGAGTTGAATTTTTGCTGGGAAAAGCAGAACAGGAAGTCAGTTCTTATCGATAAAGATGAAATTATTTGTTGGCGGAGATCCTACTTAAGATCAATTAGAAAATTCCGTGACGAAGGGAGGAATATTTATTATCTAGACGAAACTTGGGTCAACGAGGGATATACTGTAACAAAAGTATGGCAAGATAAAAATGTAAAAAGTTTTCGACAAGCATTTTTGGATTGACTTTGAACAGGGTTCAAGACACCTTCAGGGAAAGGGCGAAGATTGATAGTGACACATATAGGTAGTGCCAGTGGTTTTGTAGATGGCGGTTTACTTTTATTTGAATCTAAAAATACAGGTGACTATCACGAAGACAGGAACGCAGATGTTTTCGAAGAGTATTTTACACAGATGTTGGATCTTATTCCTCCGGGGTCTGTAATCGTCATGGATAATGCCAGTTACCATTCACGGCAGACCGAGCGGATGCCTACGACTACTTGGAGGAAAGCCGATATAATACAATGGTCATTCGGAAAAAAACATATCTTTTGAAACAAATATGGTGAAAAAGGAACTTTTGACACTTGTTAATCTTAATAAAGATCAGAAAAAATATGTTATCGATGAAATGGAAACAAATCGCCAAATAACGGTACTACGGTTACCACCTTATCACTGTGAACTTAACCCAATCGAATTAGTCTGGGCGCAGATAAAAGAAGATGTACCGCGAAATAATACGACGTTTAAATTAAGTGACGTGAAAATTTTGTTAAAAAATTCCTTGGAACGAGTAACTGCAGATAACTAGCAAAGATGTATACATCATGTACAAAATGAAGAGGAGAAAATGTGGGAACTCGATAATTTAGTTGACGTTACTGTGGAACCTATCGTTATCAATCTAGGAGACGAAGATAGTTCAGCAGAATATTCATAGGATGAATTTTAATATACCCACTTTTTTATTTTCTTTATTGTACATTTATACAACAATACATTTACTCACCATAATTTGAATTTTCAAAATACATATATTTTTGTGTTGAATAAAAGTCTATTCATTAAATTAAATAAATATTTTGATAATAATATTGAATAATTTTATTTGAATTACTAAAAACCCTTTTAACCCGGTTATGATGCTTAAAGCAGCTTCATGTTTTGAAATGCTGTTTTTATATTGTTTACTTATAAGGGAAATGGACCGAGAAATTGAAGCGGCAAAGACGGATTGTCGGGGATTAAATTTTAGCTACCTGCTACAATTTAGTACGCTTCGATTACACAAAGTTTTTTTAAAAGTACGCGTCATCTATACCGATAATACATAATATAAAAATATTGAATATAAGCACCAGTACTACATTTATTTACGATTTGCATACATAATAAGCTTTTATTACTCTCTTTCATTTCTAAATAGACTATGAAGGGGCTTGTACATACAGAAAGTTTCAAAAAGACATGTATACTAGCGCTATCAGCCCAGAACACTGAAACATTTTTTGGTCACAAATTATATCCAAAATTTGATGTTTTAATTTCATTTCTTACACGTCCTGTATGTCAAAAATGAGTGGCTCTAGGACAACAACAACATATAACAATGGAAGTCTCACAGGGTTCAATTCTGGGTCCTGTGTTATTTTTACTTTACATCAGCGATCTCGTTCACATTTCTAATGACACACATTTTACGATGTACGCAGATGACATCTCTCTGATAATTTCAGACTTGAATGACAAGGATTTAAAAATTAGTGTCAACGCTCCCTTTGGTAATTTCATTGACTGGTTTCCGGAGAATTCTTTATACTTTAACACAAAAAAACGCAGATTTTGAGATTTCACACTGCTCAGAAAGAAGTCAGTCAGCTAGTGTAATTGAGTATTTTGTAGACAATACTGTAATAAATACCAAAACTGATATTGTAAAATTTTTGAGCATTCATATTGATGAGAATTTGAACTGGAAAGCACAATGTCCATTAATTAACAATCTTTCATCCCTTACATATATATTTCGAAATATAAGAACAGCCCTTTCTACGAACCAGGTGCTTTTCCTTTACCGTGCCCAAGTTGAGTCGCGACTTAGGTATGGTTTGTGTTTCTGGGGGGATTCTACCTACACATCTCAAGTCTTTATTGCACAAAAGAGAATATTGCGATGCATTGTAGATATTGGAAGTACATGCAAATCTCATTTATTTTTCAATGTTCTATCAAGCCTACATTTTAAAAATAAAAATATATCTGCAATAAAATGCAAACCTGTGTTGCAAAATTACAAACTAAGAAACAACTAATGTTAGAGCTACTGTAACGTAATTTGTTTCTTTGAATCAATATTAATGAGATAAACAATTGAAGTTTCTCAGAAAATTCTTAAAATCGCAATGTAATGTAATGCACTACAATATTGTAAACTATCACCTGCTGCTAGTAACCTAAAGTATTAGTCATACAAGTACTGTGGCTAGTGCGTTTCGTTCTCGTTCAGTGCTTTTTGATACTTGTAAGTGCACATTGATAAAAATGGAACAATTTATAGTAACCATGACCAGCTGCTACGAAGTGTTTGTACGGTAAACGTCATTTGTTTAAACCTGCCCTTGAAACATGCAGTTCCTTTGTTTGTGTTGCTTACTTCCACACAGCACTTTCTGCTATAGAGGACGATCGCCAACCTCAATGTCGTTTAAGCGTCAAAATATCTGTAGAAGCATTAGCCAAAAATAACGTTCGCCGAAAGCAATGTTAATATATAAATGGGCACCTTTCAACTTCAGATATTCAGCCATCAATCTGGGTATCTTGTGTTTATATCTACTGATTGCACTGTCCATTCAAACGATAACACGATAACATAAAAAGAATCTTCCCTTCGTCAAAATATTGACAACCAATACAGATCCATTACTTTCAATGCCAGCTGTTTTTAAATTCATTAGCTCACTGCACCGACAAGCGCTCATAACTCTTATTGCAATAATCAACTTCATAAGTCAGAAAACCTCATCGGGAGCTTCAATTTATAAACTTCTCAACGTCTTTAAGATAAAATGTCTTCGCTTTCTTAGGTTGGTACCCTTCAGACTTGCTATTCAAAACTGCAATCAAGGTCTTAAACCTACAAACTAATCACGCGTTTACATCCAGTAATTTAAAAAATATGGCACCATGAATCTTACTTGCTAATATCAACTTTCTCACAAATAAATAACGTTGATTTCAACATCGAGTATGTAGACCACGAGGAAGGTGATCTGATTGTGTGACTTCTTTATCAATTTATTTAAATATGCTACTTACTTCGATATGCCAAGAAAAATCGCAGATGTATCGTATCGAGTGGACGAAGTTTTGCGTACTTACGAAATATATCTAAAAACATAGATACCATCTATTGATCCCTCAGTAATCGTAAACATTCTTGGAACATGGGTTTCTTGTTTGGAATTTTGACGTTAACAAATGACTGATAATCTTTCATGGTATCTGGTCAAAAGCGTGATTTCTTCCCTTCTACATGCTCCAAAGATTAAAACAACTTTGGCTAACAGGAATTAGGTTTGCAAATTTGCTAATATCTACGTTTTTGTTCAGGTAAATTATAGATGTGAGTGAACTTAGCCCCCGATTTTCTGATAAACTAAAAAATAAAGGTTGTGCTGAATTTTGCCGGATTTGTGCTACAATGTGCCGTAAAATTTGAAAGAAAAATAACCGCCATTTTTCTAGAAAATGAAAAAATCGTGTTTTTCACGTAGCCCCCAACATCGCAAAAATCATATATTTTTTAATGTGCTATATTGTGCTAGTCGTTTTGAACATTGTGCCGTTTAGAAAAATTTAATATCTGCCTCCATTTTCCGGAAAATCCGGAAAACCCGGAATTTTCTAGCTCCCCATTTTATCACAATCCAATTTTTTTGGATGTGCTGAATTGTGCTAGATGTTCTGAACATTGCGCCATTTAAACAAATTTGATATCTGTCTCCGTTTTCCGGAAAATGGAAAAAATCGAAAATATTGACGTGACCTTACCGTACCTTTGCGAAAATCGTGTTTTTCTTTACTGTGCTGAATATTGCTAGTTGTTCCGAATATTGTGCCGTTTAAAGAAATTCGATATCTATCTCCATTCTCTGTAAAATCCGGAAAACCCGGAAATTTAAGCGTGTTCAGGACAACTAGCACAATTCAGCACATTAAAGAAGAACTCGAGTTTCGCAAAGTAGGCGGCACAGTAAGGTCACGTCAAAATTTTCGATTTTTTCCATTTTCCGGAAAACGGAGGCAGATATCAATTTTTATTAAACGGCACAACGTTCAGAACAACTAACACAATTCAGCACATCCAAAAAATTGAATTGTGATAAAATGGAAAATTCCGGTTTTTCCGGATTTTCCGGAGAACGGAGGCACATATCATTTTTTAAACGGCACAATGTTCAGAACAACTAACACAATGTAGCACATTAAAAAAATACGATTTTCGCGAAGTGGGGGCTACGTAAAAAACACGTTTTTTTATTTTCTAGGAAAATGGCTATTATTTATCTTTCAAATTTTACGGCACAATGTAGCACAAATCCGGCACAATTTAGCACAACCTTTATTTTTTAGTTTATCAAAAAATGGGGGGCTAAGTTCACGCATATAAATCATAGTCCGGAGATATTAGAGACTTTAAGTCGATTGTCGATTATCATGATACGTAGAACGTGTAATTTCACATTTACGTATAGTAAGATTCGTGTTTTAAAAATGAGTTTAAGTAGGGTAAGTTATCACGGAATCATACTATTCAGAAACGATGATTATTACTTTAATCTACGAGTATTGCTCCTTCTGTTCGGTTAGCCTCTTATCAATCTGCTCTGTGCATTCGGACCTTTTCGGCCACCTCTTCGGCACGTATACGTCTCTGTTTACGTTACGTAAAGCTCAGGTACATTCGTATAACGTAAACGTGGAAAATTCTAATTTGAGCATGCGCAACGGACAAATTCTACGTACACGTTCACGTATCGGAAACAACTTAAACTCTATTTACTCCACAAAGTTGACGGCCTTAACGTACTGGATAGCTTCAGGAAATAGACTAGTAACACCTTTTCTGTAAAATTCTGAATATGTTTTTTTTTGGCCCGGGTTTGTTGTAAACTTGTAACGTGAATATCACAGCTTCAGCAGCAATTGTTTATCCTCGTCATTATCACTCATTTTTGGCGTTTTTTTTCGCAAAGTTTTACAGAAAATATGGCGACGCGCGATGTTTGACCTTGACATAACCTTGACATTGAACAATGGCTTAAAAGCAGATTGCCTACCCACTTTTCAAAATGTTTAAAAACACAAATAAAAGAATAAAATCGACGTATTTTATGCCCCGTGCTTAAAACACACTCATTTCGCGACTTGTTACATAAATAGCTATTTTACTTTACCTGCTGGTTTTGCTAACCGGAGTAACACGGTTTCTCGTGCGATATTCCGGTCGTCTAAATTTTATGGTACTTTCACGGGGACGTGTTGTTTCGTCTATAAATTACGTTCCATCCTTAATATAATTAGCCAAATATTAGAGAGCTTTCTAATTATCTATCATACCGAACATATTTAAATTTCAAATGGAACAACTATCTCAGATTAATAGAAGAATAAATTATTATAATAGTCGCACTCACCTAATAATCCACTGAGACATTGCATACGAACAAAAAAACAGCCATGAAGAGGTATTATCGGGCCAGTTGAAGCACCTATTGGCGACTTGTCTATTAGAAGGCGACTGACCTATCGTGAACTCTGGGAGTGTTTTATTTTTATGGGAATATTAAAGTATACAGAATTTTGAAATAAAAAAAGTCGATTAAATAAAACCAGATTTTAATTTACCTATGCGCGGTCTTATTTCCTCCTCTTTATCTCGCATAATTAACTTATTTCGGCTATGGGAACATGTTCGCCGCAATTTACTTCGGTGTAGTTACCCAATTAAAATTAATTAATGCTAATTGCACTGGATACTTCGACTCGAGAAGGAACGCCGCGTTCGTATGGTATAGGTAGGTATTATTTTTTATATACAGTACACTATGTTGGTAAGATCAAGAATACAAAGAAAATACTATACAGTAGATAATAACATTGAGTAAGTTAAAACTCATTTATGAGTAAATTAATATGGTGTAGAATTTTGAGTAAATTTAACATTTTAGCAAAGCAATGAGCTTATCTGCGCAATATTTGGTTAGAGAAATCAAAATATTAGTGAGTGAGACCATATTGTCTGAAAATAACACCAACCGTTGTACATATTACACATTGTTTAGTAAGTGGAAGGGGGAAAACAAAGATGGGTACGAGCAGGTACTGACGCGCACTTGGAGCTTTGCTATGTATGATACAAGTCACTGCTGTCTGTAGACGATAATCATAACTGTACTGTTCTAACCGGATCATGAACCATGGACCGTAAAATTGTAAACATTTTCAAATCACAATTTGCATAAAAAGTATGATGTAAACTGGGAAAGTGAGAATTTGTGTCATGACGTTGTAGTAGAAATAGGTAAGTAACAATGGCCGTCTTCATCCTATACAAAAAAATTGTTGATTTGCTTCTTATTTCAGAAAACCTATTTTGTGTGTGCGTCATTCCATGATTAACATTTCATTTGATCCTCAACTACTTAGCTATAAAATTTTCGAAAATAGATCAAATCTGGAAATTATTTATTTAAACAGTTTATTCAATAGAGAATAGAGTCTTTTGAACTTTTCTACATCAGTCATACAACACCACTGAGCATTTTATGACACCAAATAACATTTTTTACTGTATTAGAAAGGCATTTTAAGCTAATATATACAGGGTGTTCCAGAATGATGCTCAAATATTTTACCAGTGTATTCCAAAAGCGATTTTAGGGTAGGATCTTCATATGCAATTTTTTAATTTGGGTCCATTCTGTTGAGATATTCGAGTCTCAAAATGGCGGAAAAAAGTTTTTTTCTTTTTTCTTAATGGGTGTATCTTATTCGTAGATGACACGACATTGATATATTCTTATAAACATAGAGATACAGTCATGAGGCTGGTCGAAAATGATATAGTTAAAACCGCATCATGGCCATTATGTTTTCTAGTAATCATTTATATGACGATATGCATGTAAAACTGTTGGAGATCACTATTGGTAGTTCTCTTAAGTAGGCACTTCACATTGTAGGTGTTTGTAAAAAACTTTCAAGCCAGGTACATTTAATAAGGAAACTCAGAATGTGTCTGGATGATGTAACATTGGTGAACGTCTATTATGGTGTTATGCACTCACTTTTAAGTTGTGGAGTAGTTCTGTGGGGTAATCATCCACTAAATATGTACATATGCTTGTTTTAAATCATTAATTATTCATAAACATAGGTAATCATTGACCACTAAAGTTTTTAAATACAATCCTGATCTTTCCATCATCTAAACCACCCAGTCTCCAGAAAATAAGTACAATTTAGTCTTTGTTACCTTTATCTCTTGCAACCTCTTTGGTTATATGGGATCTCGGAAAACCTTGAGAGTGACCCATAAATAATATAAAAGCACTATTGCTATAAAGTGTATAAAATATAAAATGTTTTTTTAAGACCTTGGACATTATTTATCTCCAGAAATATTAATGGGAATGGGGTCTAAAGCTAAAGAAAACCAATTTGTTGACAAGTCTGCAAGTTTCGGATACATTTAAGCCTTCTCCAGGGAAATCCAAGAACATTTTTCCGTGTAAAATACAAATATATAAAATGGGGAATAAAATAGGGGATATATATAGTATAGTACATAACAATGTTCAGAATAATATTTATCTCATTAATGCTGTGCCACTCCCTATATACAGCGATTCGGATGTGGATACAATAAAAGCTCAATCAAACTGAAGCTCTATGTATTGTCTATCTCTGTTTATATTGCATTAGCAAAATATTTTTATAGTGTGTGTTAGTACTTGATTTAGCTGAATTTAGAAACGCCAATAGCATATGTGCAAATTGGAGTGTTATTCGTAATTTCTATAGCTATATTAAATTAAAAAATAAATTAACACAACCGTTTTGATAAACGCCATCTTTAAATTCAGCAATTATTATTACAGGAGGTCATTAATCATGTCACTGCTCGAAACATGGGAAAACGCAGTAAGATCGACGGGTTATCCATGTTCAAGAGAGCATAGTTTCATAAAAAACACTTTTATATTTAAAATGTTGCCAAGTATCTATTTTAATTTTTCTTGAACTTCTAAATTGACTTATATTGGTACAAGATATATACTTTAAATTTGGAAAGAACTGTTACAATTTTTATTACATAATGTCTCGAAATTGGGAAAAACTGTTATATCATTGTATCCACTAAAATAATAATTAATGTTAAGGAACACATTTACTGTTATTATCTTTTTTGTATATTTTTTATATCTGGATGCCTTCTAATTTCGTACGCCTATGGAACATTGGTGTCAGCACGCTTCGCCCTTCGCGCTAGTACAGAAGCTACCGATGAGACTAGATTTTCTGAGGTTGGGTGTAGGAAAATCTAGGATATAAATAAGTCGGGGCGATTTCTTTAGAGGTAAAAGCCACAAATAACAACCAGAGAGAAGTGACAAAATCAATCTTAGCAAAAATAATAGTGTGGGGGGGGGGAGTAAGCCGGGTAACCGTCAATTTGACGTGTTTTTCCGGTTGACTGTTCGTTAACTATTTGATCAATGTATGCAACTCTCAAGCTAATCTGCTGATTGCTTATGTTTGCTAGTTAAATATTTTGTTTTTAAACTTTTAAGCGCTAATTTGCTTTATTTATATTTACAAAAGTATACCTGGACGTACTTGTGCGTTTCTTGATTGCCATTCAAAAGAATAACAAGTACTAGGATTTTGTTCCCGCTTGCTTTCTAAAGCTAACTTGACTATCGTTATTTTTGAATTTTATTTCCATTTTTCTATTATCCCTCTTGCCACAATTCATTATTTCTACCTATCTATCGAAATTTAGAAGTCCATGTTGACCAGAGTGTACTTACAATAGTTTACGAAGATATAAAATACCAAAGTTTATTTTATAGAGTGAAGTTCGCTTTCGACTGTTATCGAAAATAGGCGAAAACAAAATCCCACCAAAGAAATGTTTTCGTTTCCAAAGGTTTCAAAAATATAAGAAGGTA
Source organism: Monochamus alternatus (assembly GCA_037114965.1). Lineage (NCBI taxonomy): Eukaryota > Metazoa > Arthropoda > Insecta > Coleoptera > Cerambycidae > Monochamus > Monochamus alternatus. The sequence continues at coordinate 77,902,237 of CM073431.1, forward strand.
TACCTACACTTATACTGTTATACAGTATGCGCCAAAAGTATGGAATAAATTCAATAAAAACGAAAAAATTATTTTTTGGGAAAAACCCTCGAACAGGTCGATTTTTAATTTAAAAAATACATATTTTCATTTGTTTTCGAGTAATGACGTCATCGATTTTTTTTTAAATGGCAACACCATATTTTTTTCCTTGATTCTGGAAGATCGTTTAATTCTCTATCAGACAGTACTAAAATTTTGCCCTCTTACATAGGAAAGTTTTGGAGTAAATGACGATTGAATGTTAGAAAACGTAAATTTTATCCATAAAAAAGTAACAATTCTGAGGTATGTACAATAAAATACAATTTGATTAAATTTTATACTTAAATTAAATGTCCGAATTGCCACCCACCAACTTCTTGACAATGCGCAAGTCTGTGAAGAAATTCTTCTTGCACATTATGAATGATTTCTGGGGTAACTCTGCGTATTTTGTCCCGAATGCGATTTTGAAGTTCTTTTAAATTACGTGGTTTATTAATGTACACTTTTGACTTCAAGTATCCCCATAAAAAATAGTCAAGAGGTGTAAGATCTGGCGACCTTGCAGGCCATTCTATCGGTCCCCGTCTGCCGATCCACCTCCCAGGAAAACAGTTGTCCAAAAAAATCTCGCAACAGTGTAAGCGGCGATCGGGATCATCTTCATTGAGTTCCTGCACAAGTTGAATTTTGTAGGGATGATATTTTTCCTTTCTCAAGATACGTAGCACTGTGCTCTGACTAGTGTCATTGTTTAATGCAACCAATCGTGAAGAATTATGAGGATTATCCACCATACTTATCAAAATGTTCTGTTTCTGATTTTCATTAATGCTTGGACGTCCAGGTTTTGGAATATTTACAACATTGCCAGTTTCTCTAAATTTAGACTCTACCTTACTGACTGTTGATTGGCTGATAGGGCGATCTGGATATTTTTCATTAAATAAATCGCAAACTTCCTGCTGAGTTCTAGTCATATTCCCGCATCCGATAAGAATTAAAATTGCAATTCTTTGAGTAACAGTTAAATGTGCCTTAATACTTTAAATTGAATAATATTTCTATGTCGCTTACAATACTTATTAGAAAGTCGGTGTGACAATGACACTTTGCAAAGATTTTCACCTACGTGATCCATAAAAGAACTATGGAATTCGAAAAACTAAACTTGATAACGTTTTTGCTTTATTTCAATTGATTTACGTTTTCTAACATTCAATCATCATTTACTCGAAAACTTTCCTGTGTAAGAGGGCAAAATTTTAGTACTGTCTGATAGAGAATTAAACGATCTTTCAGAATCAAGGAAAAAAATATGGTGTTGCCATTTAAAAAAAAAATCGATGACGTCATTACTCGAAAACAAATGACATTTAAAAATCGCATTTTACTCTAAAATATGTATTTTTTAAATTAAAAATCGACCTGTTCGAGGATTTTTCCGAAAAAGTAATTGTTTCGTTTTTATTGAATTTATTCCACACTTTTGGCGCATACTGTATATAATTTTATTTTACAACCTTATTATTATTAGCTATGCAGTACGATTATTCCTCCGGTATTTAAAATAATCGAATCGTATTAATTTCATTCTAGAAACTGCCCAATTATGCCTATCACTTCATGCTGTGTATATTATAGTATATCTCAAGCAGGACACTTGAAAATGCTGTCGTTTTATGATAAATACAACTGCTATCTTCATGTTTGCTTCTAGAAAAAATAAAAAAAAACGAAGACCAGTTGGCAAAATAACATGACTGTAGAAATAAAAATAAAGGAATTAACTGACAAATTTCTTGTTATAGTTTATATTTTTACAAGGGAAAGTGAGAAATTCGATGTCAAAGATGTTGCGGATAAATTTCACTCTGGATGCTTAGGTACATCAAGTTTAGTTTCTTTTTAAAAGTAAAAACAAAAAATTCAAGGTCAAAAGTATCTAATTCCAGTAGTTAACCAAGAGTATCATATTTCAAAAAATAAAAATTAATATTGAATCTTATGCATTTATTTATCATTTGTCATGGTCTTTCCGCAATATATATGAATATAAAATATGTAAATATTTGCTAATATAACTTTTAATACTTGTAATTAATAAAAGTTATAAAAAAGAAATGTAATATGATTACATTTGTTTTATGCTTTTAACACCATTCTACAAGAAACATATGCATATCTGTTTCCTTATATCTCATATATTTTACCCTCCTTTTCCATGAAAAATATCTTAAAGTTTTTGAGCGAGAACGCTTTAAGATAGTAAAACTACTTTCGCACGTTCACCTTGTACACTAAACTGAAAATAATCCAAGAAAATATGAAGTAATACCCAGAATTATTTATAAAATTGTAATCGGCACGCACAAAGACCACGTCTACAGTGTAAATTTAAATATAAATCCTGCTGAAGGGGGAACACTTTCCTGCTATCGAACTCTAATGAGGTGCATTCCTGCTATTACAGCTAGAACACAAATGTAATATAGGCACCCCACTGTAAAGGAAACAACTGCACCCAATGAGTACTTTATAATCTTTAACAAAAAATTGAATATACGATATTTAAACATTAATTACTAATCAATAATTTACTATCAGATACTACTACCATAAATAATAATAATAATAATAATATCTCTACCCCTCATTCTAATCACAGGGAGACTTGTGCGGGAGAGGGGGCGGCATATTATTATTAAGCAGGCCGCATTTGCGCCCAGGAACGACTTACGTTGGTAGGCTCTAACCACTATTCAGTGCAGGAATGAGGGAAACCTGGAAAACCTCATTAATTAGGGGGGTAGTCAAATATCAACCGGTATCAATCTCTCACATTGACCCAAGCCAACATTCTTCCACCCTACCATACCCGCAGAGAGAGTGCCAAACCTTCCACGAATATAGCTTATATACGGTCTACCGGCAGCTGGGCTCGAACCAACACCGATCTAGTCACCTCGATTCAAGTACTGACGCCTTAAACCGCGTGACCACTGACCGACCCTAAATAAGATTATATTTCATATAAACATGGGTCAAAAAATATCGCAGCCATGTCGCTCTAACGAACCTCTAAAGATTTTTTTTCCAATAGAAATAGAGCAGATGTATTAATCGCGGTAGCAAACAGCTAAAGTCACTCGTCAGCAGCCCACCAGACATATACCGGTTTCGAGTTTATTAGCTCTTATCAGTATACCATAAGTGAGATAACCGTGAACCTTAGCTGTTTTAAGGCTATCTAACCCGACAGAAGGGACCATGAATATGGGGTGTAACAAAGCTACATCTAGCGACCATTCGCTACTTCATGCTTGACTGAAAAGTCACAAACACGAAGCGTTCTACTACAATATTTTGCAATATCGTTGGGATCGATAGATTTCAATGGTGTCTACGACTATGCAGAACGCTTCGTGTTTGTGGCTTTTCAGCCCGGTATGGAGTAACGAATGGGAGCTAGATGTAGTTTTGCTGCACCCCGTACTCAAGGTCATTTCTCTCGAATTAGATAAACAAAAAAGCTAAGGTTATTTATTAATCTAAATTATAAGAGGTAATAAGCTCAAAACCCGGTATATGTCTGGTAGGCTGGTGACAAGTGACTTGAGCTGTTTGCTAGAGGTTGTCAGGTGTAATTCGATAGTGGTCGGACATTATCCCGTAGATTAGTTATTTCCTGTTCCGTTTTTAAAAATGCTGCGTAAAAACCGTTTTTAAAATGTAGCCAAAGGATGTTCCAAGCAGAAAGGCTTCCGGGTAATATTCGTCACAAATGAATAATTTCAAAGTCTGAAATCACTAAATTTGGGTTTTATACAAAAAAGTTACTCTTAATCTTTGATGAAATACAAGATTTACTGAACTGGTAAGGTAGGTAAGTGATAAAAGCAGAAGTTTGTACAAAGTTAGATTTATTTGACAGTACATTTTACTTAACACAGCATAGGGGTGTACCACAGGGGTCTCATTTGAGGCCACTGCTCTTTTCTTTGTTCATTCATGACATTGATATATGTTTTGTACATTCTCGTTATTGCTTATAAGCTGTTGATTTAAAAATGTATAAAGTTATCACTAATATTAATGATTGTATAAATTTTCAAAAGGATATGAGTCGATTGTACTAGTATTGCAAAAAGAATAAATTGTTTCTTAATGTTGAGAAATGTCACTATATTACTTTTTCTAGAATAGACGTAAACATTTTATTTCCTTACCATTTTAATAACGTACCACTCAACACGGTAAATTCCGTCAAAGACTTGGGAGTTATATTGGATTCTAAGTTAACTTTTGACTGTCATGTTGAAGCAGTTGTTAGAAAAGCATATAGGAATCTTGGCTTTATAATGAGGAACACTAAATCATTTACAAAACCTAAATCCTTATATAACTCCCTTGTACGAAGTCATCTTGAGTTTGCCTGTATAACTTGGGATCCGCTTTATGTTAAGTACATTGATAGACTTGAGAAAGTACAGATTAAATTTATTAATATGTTCAATTTTAGGTTTAATAGAAATCTCCATTTTGGTTCATATGACCTCAGTTTAAATCATATAAGTCATTGAAACTAAAATCTCAGCGTTTAATATCTTACGTATTATTTTTATATAAAGTTGTTAATAATAATATAATAATATCTCTACCCCTCATTCTAATCACAGGGATTAACCCAGAAGTCGGAGACTTGTGCGGGAGAGGGGGCGGCATATTATTAAGTAGGCCGCATTTGCGCCCAGGAACGACTTACGTTGGTAGGCCCTAACCACTATTCAGTGCAGGAATGAGGGAAACCTGGAAAACCTCATTAATTAGGGGGGTAGTCAAATATCAACCGGTATCAATCTCTCACATTGACCCAAGCCAACATTCTTCCACCCTACCATACCCGCAGAGAGGGCGCCAAACCTCTCCACGAAAATAGCTTATAAACGGTCTACCGGCAGCTGGGCTCGAACCAACACCGATCTAGTCACCTCGATTCAAGTACTGACACCTTAAACCGCGCGACCACTGACCGACCCATATTGATAGTAATTATATAGTAAGTAGACTTAATTTCAATGTAAAACAACAGATAACTCGCTCAACAAATTTATTTTACGTAAAAATGTATTTTAACAATTATGGCAATAACTCTCCGATTAATTCAATGCTTAGTTCTTATAATGAATATTTCAATCATATTGATTTGTTTTCTGATTCGATTTCCGTTGTGAGGCGCAACGCTGTTTTTGTATTTAGTTAGTTTAGTAGTTTTTTTTGTATTTTTATGTTCCCTGCTGTTTTGTTCTCTATATTTTTTTGTATCTATTTTTTAAATTATTTAAAAGTATTTGTGCACAGAATGTTATCCAAGGTGTAATCCTGTAATTGGAATTTGTTCGAAATTCTGTTGGATTACCTCTACTAATAATAAATAAATAAATAAATAGCGTATGCCTTATTAAAAAAAAAACAGGAACAATTTAAAATTCGTTGCGACCCAGCATATTCCAATTTGACTTTTTTCCTCTTAAAGGACTGAATGGAGCAGAAAACAATATTGTGCATGTTTGTTTGTGCAGCTATTGATTTACATGTAAAACAGTACTACTTTTCTATTTTCAATCTAGGGGGATTTAAATTTACCTCCCTGGTGCAGCGCGCCCCGTCGACCTCAACCGCGGAACGCATGGGAGCTCCAGAAATAACCACGTGGTCGGGCACGTGGCCTAGTCCGCAACTACTATTTTAGTAGTGCGTTAAAGCAGTGAGTGATCAAATTATAGCGACTGGCGACGCATATTCGAGCTTTCGAAGCTCAGGTGACCCCCCGTTGATTAATTGACAGGTCAGTCGATACTGAATGCTGCAGATAAGTTGGAAGCATCTATCAAATCTCAGCCATGATTCGTGCTTTTCGTACCAAGACGGATGTTCAAGGAACGATGTCTTTATTTGTGCTTTAAATGGCAGTGGTTGAATGGTTTGATACATTTTTTTCGAAACAAGGTTCAGCAGTTCTTGCTGTCGAAGCTGATTTATTTTTTTTTTCTCAGGTGTAATTGTGCTAGTTGGGATTTTAGCCCCAAGATTGGTTGTTTCCAAGAATTCAGTATTTGTATAGATGTATTATAGTTATTAATGATACTGGTTTGATATGAACACAAGTTTCATTGACAAAGTTCATACCAAACATCTTTCAAGATGTAATCTACGATGGTTTTCATAAACTGAAATTCAAAATTAGGTGCTCTTATTCGACTATGTCATGGCAACCACAGTACTGACTGTTTTTAATTTGACTTTGATAATTTCATTACTGGCGTCCAATTTTTTGTGCCGAACGTTCAGCTTTAGTGAAAAAAAATTAAAATGGGTGATTCTGATTCCGAGTGTCCCTTCGGAAATCGAAGACATTGCGCAAAGCGTTATCGATTCCCTACTTCCCGAAAAATCCAGGCAGAAGTACCAGCAAAGTTATGCAAAATTGAAGGTGTAAAGAGAACCGGGCACATTTCGAATATCATTCAAAACATAGCAAGCCTTCAGCGCTTTGAGTATATTATATTGAACAACTGGTGCGCTAATAATTGTCTTCAGTTAAATGTAGTGAAATGCAAGACCCTAAGTTACACCCGTAAATTGCACCCAATAGAATATAATTACAGATTAGATCTGGAGATACTTGACAGAGTGAACTCCATAAAAGACTTGGGCGTCTTATTTGATTCGAAACATTTTGTCAACATGTCAATGATATTACTTCATCTGCTTTAAAGATGCTAGGCTGTATTATGCGCAACTGTCGGTCGTTCTCTAACGAAGCAGCTTTAAAATGTCTTTACAACTCGTACGTAAGATCTAAACTGGAATATTGTTCGTTAGTATGGTATCCACGTTATGATTATCTGAAGCTTTGTTTAGAAAGTGTCCAGAGAAAATTTTTAAAATTTATTTCACTTAAAACTGATGGCTTTTATCCAGAAAGAGGTTATGACCATGCTACTTTACTTAACAGATTTGATTTTCCTTCTTTAGAGTTTCGCAGGGATCTAGCAAGTATAAAAATTTTATACAATATATTCCATAATAATTTAGAATGTCCGTCTTTATTATGTCAGTTTTCTTTTTATGTTTCTCGATTAAATTCTCGCCAAAATTGTACATTCATTTGTACTAGAGCAAGGTCTCGCGGTCTTAAAATGTCTCCAGTATATATTATGTGTCAAAATTTCAATAAAATTTCAGATGTATGTGATATTAATTTTAGCACCTTCATATCAGATAGTTGAAACCTTTGGTCTGAGATTTAATAGCGATAATATTATATTTAAGTTTATTTATATTATAGTTTCCATATCTTCTTTGTACAATATTGTTAAGACGCTTTTGTGCACTACATACTGCATTAGATACTATATAATATGTTTACGCAATTCACTTTTGTTTTGTAAATAATTTGTCCTATAAATGGATTTTATCTGTTGGGCAATAAAGATTATTATTATTATTATTATTATATTCTACGATTTTGGTCAAAAAGATCTAAGATTTTAACAAAAAAAAAAAAAAAAAAACAAAAAAGACAACTTAATTTTTGCTGAAAGCCGACGATGGAACTCATTTTATGATAAAAGTTGCATTGATAGTGGGGCTTGCAGGTGCCTGCAAGCATACTGAATTGGCAAATATGCACCTACAAAATGTTAAAGATGAAGAGCAATGCATTCATATCATCATTCCGTATGCGAAAACAAAGATATCACGACATTTTTTTGTCACAAACGGAAACATTGAAGAAATATGCTGGAAATGGTTCGAAGATAATATAGCGATGAGGCCAAGCAATACAAATTATACTGGATTTTTTGTGGGGTACAGAAATGGGAAATGCATTAAGCATTAAAATTTTTGGGAGAATGCCATGTAATATAGCGTTGTTCCTGGGTCTTCCAAATATTCAACAATATACTGGATATTGTTTTCGTAAATTATCTACATCGATGCTTGAAAATTCAGGAGTCGATTTATGAACTGTCAAAAGGCAAGGTGGTTGGCACTCTAACACAATGGCAGAAAGCTATATAGAAGATTCCAAAGGAAATAAGAATATTCCTCTAATATTTTGGGTAACGTTTCAGGTATTGATGGCCCTTCAACAAGTTCAAGCACTCTAGAAATAAACTTAATTTCAACTTCATCCGTTAGAATTAATTTAACAACTTGTTCAAAAAGTTGTAATTAATAATTACAATAAATAAATGTTGTTGAAGTAAAAGTGGTGACTAACTTTGTTTTAGTTTATTTTTTACTTTAAAATTTGTGTGTTATTATGAATTCATAATGGCACTGAGTGTTATTATTAAGGCCATAATGGCATCCAAATAAGGATTAATTCGTAGATTAATTCAATTAAAGGCTTCATCTACTCAATTTTAATAAATATAATATTCATCGTTAGTAACGTAAGTTTTAATTATATTTATGGACATTTTTGGTTCAGTAGATACATTAACAAAAACTAAATGATATTTTTTTATTTTGATTTACATTTTAAGTTAATTTTTGACATACAGGGTGAACCTTAAATAAGTACAAACATTTTAACTGTTGGTGTAGTTCGTCATACAGATCAGTCTAGTGAAAGCCATTTTTAAAAATTTCCAATATTTACGGGGATATTTTTTTTTAAATACCCACATTTTGAGGACCGCTCTCATAACCAACCTAATGAACCATATGATTTGTTGCGAGGTTGCCATATCTCCTCTAACATAAATATTAAGTTTCCTTTAACGTAATAGTAAAGTAATACGGTTAAATTCTATTTTAAAAATACTTGTTTGAAGCATAAGTACAGTAAAGTTGGATATGTAGTATGATACGCAGTATTATTAACATAAATTTTAACTGCTTAACTGACCTTACTATAAACGATTAAAAATTCATTTCCGCAAATTAAATACATACTACCATAAAGTATTTAGGAAGATATTACGTGATATTACTATGTTCAATGTTCAAAGATTATACATAAACGTGCACACAAGCTTACATGTCTGTTAAAAAATTAACTATTTACTCAGTAATCCACATTTCATAAGTTAAACGTCATTGTACGCTGTTAGAAAGAGACACAATACACAATTTCCTTAAGTTATTTTATGAAGAATAACGAAAAACTATGATTTTCACACAACATATTAAATTTAATTTTCACCACATAACCCCAAACGAGTGAGTATTAACCATTTATTTCGAATCCAGAACTATAAAGTGACTTGGCACTTTAATCAGTGAAACAAATTTTAAAAATAAAGGTACACACAATATTAAATAACAAAATAGCAGCTTGACGTATGCGTTCAATATCAAGAAAAGCAAAGACATTTGTGTAACACTGGCAACACTGTGAACCACACGTTCAATCTGCAGAGCTATGACTCATAAATGTATGAAAGTCAGCAGTCATCAACAAGTTTTCTACAGAAAAATTACAAAATTTATTTAAAATTTCACTTTTTTATTTCTGATTTTTTTGTAAAAAAAACTATTAAATATTTGTACTTATTTAAGGTTCACCCTGTATATTAACTGATTTACTATTTATGCTACATAGAAAATGATTTGTCTCTTATTCTAGTTGAACTCTGGACCTGGAGCACTGCGCACCGAACCACCGTAATGTATCTTGTTAAATAATTCACAGGATCTCGTGGCAGTCGAATGAGGAAATTTTTTATTTCCTCTTTCGATATCTGTTACTGTCTAAACTGGATTCTAGTTACAGTTAGTTATTAACGACGTCGGTAATTATTTATTCCTCCTCAAAAATTCGGAACGATACGTCTGCTTAACGACGGTGAGGTAATACCTTTTCTATTATTTATGCCGAAGAATACTGTTTGAGTGTGCCGGCTTTATTTATGCTGTTAATAGTCGGCTATAAAACAAGTCATTTGTTAATATGGTGGTTAGAAGTTAATGGTTTTTTGTTGTTATTTTTTACTCCTATCTTCCAGGTCACCTCGGTTTGAATTTTAAAAGGATCCAAGTGGAGTGTTTGTGAGCTTTAAGTCATAACGTTGTTATATACCTACCTAGTAATTAATACACAAATTAAAAACATTTAATTATGAAATTATAAGAATTACGAAAATTTCCTTTGCAAATAATCGCTACAAAAATATAATGTAATTATGATGGCATCCTAAGATAATAGAATTTATATTTTCTGTAATTCTCCAAGCAGTACACGGAAAAAAATGTAATTTTTGTACTTAAAATTTTAAACTCTGTTTTAGAGTATACAGTATGCACCAAAAGTATGGAATAAATACAATAAAAACGAAACAATTATTTTTTGGGAAAAATCCTCGAACAGGTCGATTTTTAATTTAAAAAATACATATTTTAGCGTAAAATGCGATTTTCAAATGTCATTTGTTTTCGAGTAATGACGTCATCGATTTTTTTTAAATGACAACACCATATTTTTTTCCTTGATTCTGAAAAATCGTTTAATTCTCTATCAGACAGTACTAAAATTTTGCCCTCTTACATAGGAAAGCTTTCGAGTAAATGACGATTGAATGTTAGAAAACGTAAATTTTATCCATAAAAAAGTAACAATTCTGAGGTATGTAAAATAAAATACAATTGATTAAATTTTATACTTAAATTAAATGTTCGAATTGCCATCCACCAACTTCTTGACAATGCGCAAGTCTGTGAAGAAATTCTTCTTGCACATTATGAATGATTGCTGGGGTAACTCTGCGTATTTCGTCCCGAATGCGATTTTGAAGTTCTTCTAAATTACGTGGTTTATTAATGTACACTTTTGACTTCAAGTATCCCCATAAAAAATAGTCAAGAGGTGTAAGATCTGGCGATCTTGCAGGCCATTCTGTCGGTCCGCGTCTGCCGATCCACCTCCCAGGAAAACAGTTGTCCAAAAAATCTCGTACAGGGCGCGCATTGTGCGGAGGTGCACCACATTCAGTGTTGTAGTTTTCTTGATTTCGAGTAATTTTTATTCTTAAATGAAGAACATATAATCTTATTATACAAGAATAAGTTAATTTTTATAGATTTATCACTATACTTGAGAAATAGGTAAACTAAGCTAGTGTATTAATTTTGATATTAGCATAGTTTTCCTTCCATGTATCATTACTAATTGTGCTAGAAGTGCGTAGAAAAGGTTTTGATTGTGTTTTGTTAAAATAATTGATCACGAACCATTTGATAGTGATATTCTGTCTTTTATAAATTTCTTAGCTCCGGTATATTTTAACCGTCATTTTCTGCTGTTCTGTGTTAAATCTTCACATAGTAATTATAATTTAAAATCACCATTTCATAGAACACCGAGAGATTTTAATAAGAATCTATGTGATCTAGTTGATATTTTTAACAACTGGGTTTCAAAAATCGAATGAACATGTTAATCAGCAAATACTAATTATTTCTCCCCAAATCTATTCCTATTTAATAGCATACCTATTCCTTTTACATCGATTAAAGTTTATTTGACTGAATTAGTTTATAAACGTGAATCCTTCTATATTATTAAAGCAATCAGCTTAATGATAACTGTAATTCAAGTTTTTTTCCAACTAGGCATATTACCTTAAGCGTAAGCAACATTCGTATGCAAAGTAAAAATATAATGAAACACCTGTCTCCGAAAATATATACTCAACGCTCAACCGTACCTATAAAACACAATACCCACACCACAGATTTAAATTAGAGAAAATCCTAAGGTTTCGAAACACTTACCGACAATAAACTATTTTAATGGTAAATTCTTCAGATATACAGTTAACATCAAACGTACTAAATCTTAGATTTGGAATGCCCCACAAAGGATTCTTAAACGGACAAAGAAAGGCAACAATGTAACCTTATACATCCGTGTACATGTGTAATATAATTTCTAATTGTATGACAAAGACGAGAAATATTTCATTCGATCACTCAGCCACAGTTGATTTACTTAAATATAACGGGTAAGCCAAAAAAACAACAGTTCATTAAAATAGATAGTCTATAAAAATATATCTTACTTTTCGTCAATAGAAATAAGTACAGTTATATTATTGTTGCATATCACTTATCTTAAACGGCATATCTAGCCCTTGTTTTACAGCTGAATATGTGTGAAGTAGTTCCCTATCATCTTGTCCCATTTTAGGGAAGGGTACTCCAGTATAAATTTAACATTTTTGTAAATTTAGTCTTTAAGTAGGTCTCAACCAGCATGTATATATATATATATATATATATATATATACGAGGTGTGTAAATTAAGTAATGAGACGAACGTAGCGTTCAATGCGGCAACACTGGGGGCTACCGATTTAGCGAGAGTGTGATGCTCTGTCAGTACGAGTTTAACCACGGTGGAGTCAGTTGGCTGTCGGTTTTTTTTTTTTGCCAGAGTCAATGTCGAACAAGGATGTGCTATCCGGTTTTGTTTCAGACTTGGTAACAGTGCGACAGAAACATTTGCAAAGCTTCAGCAGGCCTATGGAGAACATATTTTATCAAGGGCGCAGGTTTTTAGGTGGTTTAAGGTATTTTCAGAAGGACGGGACCAGATCGAAAATGAACCTCGCAGCGGAAGGCTTGCAATTGCACGAACGGACAACAATATTGCCAGAATTCGGGATCTTGTGCTTTCTGATCGTCGTTTAACGGTCAGAATGATTTGGGAACGGTTGAATTTAACTCACACTACCATTCATCAGGTGTTGACCAATGAATTAGGGATGAGAAAAATCTGCGCAAAAATGGTTCCAAAAAGCATTTCGCAGGAACAAGAGGACACCAGAACACATGCTTTCATTTTTTGAGGAGACTCGAAAATGAATCGAATTTTTTACAACGTGTCATTACTGGTGACGAGTCTTGGATTTTTCAATACGACCCTGAAACGAATTGTCAAAGCCAGGAATGGCACACTTCAAGTTCACCAAAGCCGAAGAAGGTAAGAATGAGTAAATCAAAGATTAAAACAATGTTGATTTGCTTTTTCGATAGCCAAGGATTCGTCCACAAAGACTTTGTGCCGCAAGGCCAAACAGTCAATCAACAGCTTGCCGAGAAGTTCTTGAAAGACTCCGAAAAAGGGACATGCGTGTGAGGCCAAACATCAAGAACAACTGGTTGCTGCATCATGACAATGCGCCTTGTCACACTGCATTTTCGGTTCGTGAGTTGACTTGAGTCCCGACTTGAGTCCATGTGACTTTTTTCTCTTTCCACGATTGAAAAATCGCTTTGGGACATTCGAAGACATCCAAACTGTCGTAACCGACCAGCTGAAGGCAATTTCAGTATTCGACTTCCAGCACTGCTATGAAGAGTGGACAAATCGTCTCCAGCGCTGTGTGGCTTCCCAAGGCACTTACTTTGAAGGTGATAATGTAGAACTCTAATTTTCATTAAATAAAAACAATATAAAAAATCATTCTCATTACTTAATTTACGTAGATAGTCGTAGACAGTTATCAATACAAAACATATTAACATCATACAAGTAACCATAAACATTTGTATATAAGTTCAATTTACGTAACTCAGTGTTTAACCTCTTGTTTACAACTAAATAAAATTAGTTAGTGCAACAGTGTTTTTTATTGTGGATATGGCTAGTAACAACTAGTCGAAAAGAGATAATTACACAGGAGCATCAGCCTCAACATATGGTCCTTCGAGCCGGATATGAACCAGCGACCTATGGATCCAGGAGTCAGTGCAATGTCATACCACAAGAACATATTACGGAGGCACCAATCCGTCGTCTGTCTCGATACACTTTAGTACAACAGATGGCTCAACATTTTTGGTCCAGGTGGTCGAGAGATCTATCCAACCTACAGCAGAGGACGAAATGGAAGAAAAATACAGTCATCGAGTTTAAGTCAAGTCTACTGGTGATACTGAAGGACAGCAACACATTCCCACTAAACTGGAAAATCGGACGCATAACTCAAGTTTTTCCAGGTGAAGACAATATTGTGAGAATGGTGAGTGTGAGAACAGTAAACGGTGAAGTGCGTAGAGCAGTAAAAACAATATGTGTATTGCCTATTGACTCTTGATCTATGATTAGTTAACAAAGACATGCCTTTATTGAATCATGAACCAACCATACATTTATTCATTGAAAGTCAAGCCTTTCAAGGGCGACGGGATGTTACATATCACTTATCTTAAACCGCATATCTAGCCCTTGTTTTACAGCTGAATATGTGTGAAGTGGTTCCCTACCTTCTTGTCCCATTTTAGGGAAGGGTGCTCTAGTATAAGTTTAACATTTTTGTAAATTTAGTCTTTAAGTAGGTCTCAACCAGCATGTATAAAGAGATAGTCATAGAAAGTTATCAATACAAACATATTAACATCAAATAAGTAACCATAAACATTTGTATATAAGTTCAATTTACGTAACTCAGTGTTCACCTCTTGTTTACAACTAAATAAAATTAGTTTGTGCAACAGTGTTTTTTATTATGGATATGTCTAGTAACAACTAGTCCGAAAAGAGATAACTACACAGGAGTATATGCAATTATAATCGCAATAAAATGGAAAGTCTTGTATTAACGCCGTTAGAATTTTCACTATTAAAATATTTAGAGGTACTTCTGACGACAGCGTAGTCAGCTAGTAGATACTAAGAATTGATATTTTGATATCTAAGTTTTGAAAAGAGTAGTCGTTATTAAGTCGTTGAATAGACGTTAATCAAGCCTAGTTAAAAGGGTAAGAATTATGCGTTGTCGTTAAACCTTACTTTTCCATATTGGTTACCGAACGTTACTGTGTCATAAAATTAGACGTTGGTAACATATAAAAGCTATTTGAGATCCACTCGGAATAATTTAATAGATATTACGATTCTAGGGACCCGTGGTTTTCCTTTAATTCCTAAATACAAATTTTTTAGTGCAAGTGGTTAAGTTATAAGGAAAAACATCTATTTTGGAAAACTAACAAGTCAATCCGCCGAAAACTAAATTGAGTAATATCAGAATTTCCGTTTTTCCTATCCTTTATTCTGTTCTTTAAAAGTGCAGCCGGCAGCATTGGGTGAAGTCCCAGATTTTCTCCCTTGCTTTATAAAAGGTTTGAGTATTTTAACCCAAAAAATACAGTCCAGTTAATTCTGGCAATTAATACCAAACTATCTTGTAAAGTAAGTAGGTGAAATAAAAATTACTGTAGAAACTGGGATAAATACAACTCCCTCTAGAGTAACCAGCAGGTGTTCCAGGTGTCAACATAATAACCGAAAGTAGTAAAGGAATAAGAACTCGTTCAAAGTGGAATCAAAGGTGAATCACAATATAATTAGAAACAGATAATGACAGGATCTATAAGTAAACGGTTACACAGTTTTTAATACACATCTAGAGTAAGTTAAAGCATATATCACTGCTCAAAATTGATTAGGATAGAGATATGAAAGGTTAGAATGCGCAAGTTGGATTAAATTGGATTGGATTAAAAGTAAAATTGCAACCATTATACCACCGAAAAAAATATACAGATTAATATGTAAATTGAAACATAATCTCCAACAGCCATCTATAAAAGGATTCCGATCACTTTAGTAAATCACACACAATGTATTGGTTGAAGCATGTTCGTATCATTTTTATTGAGTTCAAGATTTATTTCTTTTCAGTAAACTGCATGAACTAATAAACAACAAACTTGAATGATTGTCTGGATCTGGAATTTTGGTGGTTTGGAAATGAAGAATTATCCAATCCAATTTTCGGAACGCCATGTTAACATTAAAGAAGATTTTTCGAAGGTTGTTCAATATATATACAACAGGAACTTGGTATAAGATCAGGAAAATATGACTCATATGGAATAACCACCAAACTGCTTGTGGCTGGCATTAGCAATATGAGGAAAGGCGTTTATTATGCTGCCAAATCATTAGTTAATATACTATTGGTTTTTCTTGACATGCGGTACCCAATTTTTGAACTTGGCCCGTATAATGGAAATACCACACTATGGTCGACTGGTCATAAATTAGCCATTTCTGGTCAATACTGGTCAAATTGCGGATTGATGGAGAATCATAAAGTCACGTCCGGTGTGGATACCAAAACCCTTACTTATGTATTATATTTGCAAAAATAAACATTAATTGAAAAATGAATAATAATAACGTCATTTGAAAAAAAAATTAAAAACGGAAAATTGATTGTCAGATAAATTAGAGAAAGTAAATGTAAAAATATATGAAGTATACACTAATAAGCGTGTAATTTTGACATAACTATGTTCTGGTTTTCTTGTGTATTGCATGTTCAGTTATTGTGTAAATGACATTTTCCAGTGCATAATTCAGGATGCGCAAACTTTTCGCATTCTCTGACTTTTTTATATGTTTTGCGTAAAAAGTTTATATTACTAGTAATATAATAAAATACAGGATGTTAGAAATAGTCCGTTCCGTGTTAATTCCATACATCTCTGTATTCTATATCTCTACTCCTGCTGGTGATGTATTGTGTATGCCAGTATGGTCGCGTCTCCTTATTGTGTTCAATATTTAAATTGAGTTGTAATAAAAAAAATTGTAGATAATTATGATAAAGGTAAAGGTAATTAGAATAACTCCCAAAAATATTAGGGGTTTATGAAATTTCACTATCTTAATATTTTCTTATCCTTCTTATTGTACAAGATATACTCAGATCACTCACAAGTTAATTTTGATAATTTTTTCTTATTTATGATGTATTAGAATGTAATTTATTTTTAAGTTCTTTACGTGACTATGTTAAAAACTTTTTTGTTGTTGATTGGAGCTGAATTGAAACATAAAAAGTAAAATATCTTTTTATTATACCACCTTAATTCTGTAATCACTAATGTATAATAAAATTAATACTTTAATGTTTAAATCAATACCTTTAATGATGGTTACATATAACAGTTAAATGTATTAAAGTTACACATAACATTTTTTATATTAACACAGTGAATGTTAAATCTTTAACACATTGCTAATACAGATAAATGTGTAAAAATATGCACAATCCCGTGTCAACCTCGATTAACACAAGATTTTGCATTAAAATGTGATTTTTACAGCGTAAATTATTAATTATACCGTTTACCAATTAATTATGCTTTTGTAATATTTCAAAGCAGAATCGGATTCTCAGACCTGAGTAATGCTAGAGAATAAAGGATTAACTACACTTTTTTCAGCCACCTGTTACACGAGCATAAGAGTCGACGAACTGACGTAATTTCAGGTATCTACCTACTGTAAATGTATATAGCTAATACTTTATTACCCGAATCTTGATTAGAAACTGGTTTCACCTTTTAAATATTTTGAGTACGGGCTAAAATAATTACATAAATTAAATATATATCACGTCGATATAAGGACATTTTTTCTATTAGAAAGTTGGTACAGATGAGCCATACCGTTCGTCAAGTGTATAAAGAAGTTTCTCCAAATTTTAAATTGTCTCCAAAAGTGACATTTATTTATACTTAATATTTATATTCAAAGTAATACTGTTTTAATTAAAACCTTCAATAATTTATTATACGTGTAAGCTGTCGTTAGTGAATATACCAGACAAAAATGGGCTGGATGTTTGAATTTAATGAAATAGTGACGTAATTTCTAATCGGAGATCTTATTTTCGATTTTAAATTATAGGTTTTTGATTTATGCCTCAATTTTTACATTAATCTTACCTTTACAATGTTTATAATTTGTGACTATTTTTGTTCACTGCCATAAAAACGATATGCTAATGATATGTTCTCTTATCGTATCATACATGTTTTTTCTTACATAATATAGAAAAAAATATAATATTATCGACACAACAGTCAATAAATTGTTGTCATAAAGAAATAATAAGCGGGATGGTTTGTAATTATAGTAATTTTAACTTCACATTTTAATTCATAGGCGAACTTTTGACTATCAGTCAATAAATTTCCTCTTAAATTTTAGTGCATCTCAATAATGAACATGGTATTTCTGAAATAAGTGCTACAAAACTTACATGGAAACAATATGTCGCAAATATTCATTCAAATGTAAACGACGCAACAAAAACAACAAACTTGCTGCAAAATTCTTCTACAAATTGTATAAGCAAGAATATGCATACATATTTTTAATTGTATAGCCTTAATGACCTTAAATCGGTTTTTATTTGTTTTATTATTGCGTTTCATCGCCATAGATAACATGGGTCGAAATCCATGTTTAGAAGTTACAATTATTAGCGTTTAAATGTTAAGTAAAAAAGTCATTTATTTTCAAATAAAGAATATGAAAATATTGTCTTTGTACATGGGCACACCAGACAAATAGTCTCAGAATACAGAGGAATATACCCAAATAGACATCATCCTGTCCACACAGTCTTTAATGCATCATTTCGTAGACTTCAAGAACAAAGTAATTCCACACCAAAAAAGGCTATTCGTCCTACTGAAGTGAATATACTAAATGAAGAAGGTATGATAGATGGTGTCATTAACAATTCAATTAATGTCCGGTGTATAGCAAGTAAACTTCGTTTTTCACCGAATTTCGTATGGTATGTATTGAACAGAGAAATATTACATCCGTTTCATTGTCAAAATGTACAAGCGCTACATGCTAGAGGTGCTTCTTAACGATTAAAATTTTTTCACTGGTTACTTTAACAACATGCACAACATGATATTTGATTTAAGACTTATAAGTATTACTCTTGCAAATTCTAAGATAAAAAGCTGCTTTATGCTCAAATTACTCTTTATATTGTTGAAAATAACATTTTACATGATTATCAACGTGGCTTTAGAAAGGGGTTTAGTACATATGTGGCCTTAGCCAATGTTACTGATGATATTATGAAAATATGTGAAAGCGGTAACAATTGCATTCTTGTGCTGTTAGATTTTTCAAAAGTTTTTGATACCATTAATCATGATCTAATGTGTGCTAAATTAAATTTTTATGGTTTTTCTAAAGATGCTGCCTTATTAATAAATTTATATCTGTGCGGGCGTCCTCATAAAATTCATAGTAATAATAGTTATTCTGATAGTTTTGATATTACCTCTGGGGTATCGCAAGGATCGATGCTAGGTCCGCTGCTTTTTTAAATTTATATATCTGATATTCTGAAGTCGTTAAAATTGCAAGGTTCAGGCGGATGATACTCAACTTTATTTTGGTTTCCACCACATTTTGTTGTTATATATTCGTTTTACTTCGGTACTGTTGAATATTCGCAGGTGATATAACATGCCTGTTATTAGCTAAGTTCTATATTATTCAGTTCTTATATGTCTAAAATTATTTGCATTTGTAGAAAACATTATTCCAAGAATAAAGCACCCTTAAATAAGGTATATAATTAAAAAAATTTCACATACAATATTAATCATTTGAAACAGAAACTGTTTTGAAAATCCTTCAAAAGTTACATGTATATTTGATTTGCATCATTTTATTTTAAAAAATGTACCTTTTAGAACGTGTTAATTTTTCACCGCTAGACTTGACCGCCTTGTATTTTATCTAAAATAAAAACAAATCGAAAACTACATCGGGAACTAGAACAAAAATATGTTTTGCAACGTATGTGTAAGTCAGTACGTAATTTATCTAAGGAGGCTGCAGTGTATTTTGGTACAATACGCGTGTGTGCGCGTATGTTTTTTACGCAATATTCCTGCCTACGCGTTTATTGAAACATCTTTGATCTCTGTGAGCTGGAATGCACCGAGTATCGATCAGATACCGCACGTATTTCCAATTACAACAAAAGCTTTTTTATGTTTGCCCCGTAATCACTCACGAGGTCTATTGGATCAGTGTAATTCAGAGATTTTTAATTTCGCTGAAATGTTTCTTTGCTTTGTCCAAGTCGGCTAAGTCCTCCAAATGGGTATCCGGAGGTTAATAAAGAGTAAATATGCCTTTGTCATGAATCACTAGTTGTTACAGAATTACCGGCATTAAGGTCGATCAGATTTATAATGATTTTTTTGTCAACTTACTGTAGGAAGCGTGTACTCAGTAAACACATACGTATTTTAACGTATTATCAAAATTTCATTGATTAATAAATCGTGTTACGCTAGAAAATATTTTTTTTAATAAAAGACACCATTAGAATAAAGCGAGAAAAGATGGGCAACTTTTTACAATACATAAAATAATTTCTTTATACAGGGTTAACTATGACTTAGTACAAATATTTTAAGAGGGGATAGGGAAAATTCAGAATTAACGGAATCACCCTTCAAAAAAATTCCAAACTTATTCATAAAGCGAAAAAATTTTTTTTTCAAAACCTTATTAACCCCTAATTTCTCGGCGACTATGCCGCTTGTCAGCTGCGAGGTTAGGTATATTCTGTCAAAGTCAAAGTTGTCAATGGTAGTGACAGAGCATCACGTTGCCACGTGTAACGATTTACGGAGCTTTTAAAGAAACATTTTTGTTTATAAATTATTAGATTATGTAATGAGAAACAGGATATGGTAGCACTGAGAGTAAAACCTACCTTACTGATACGTCCAGAACTGATATTTGGAGATTTCAAGAAAGTTAAATGTTTACATTATAACTTGTTGTAAAAATTGTTGTACTTGCTGGGGACTTCTTGGTTTCCCTCGACCATTTCATAAATAAAAAAATACTTTTTTTCTGTAAGTATATCTATTGTAGTTTAAAAATGCTTTATTTTTATGTCACTAAGTAAAAAAGAAGTTTCAAGGAATTTTAAAAAGTATGAAATTGGTTCTTTTTTATTTTCAAGTTAGGTAGGTACATACGTATTTAAAATTCCAGCACGTGTAAACCAACATTCGTGGACGTTGTACAATTCGTACAAATGTACGAGGATTTGACATATTCTGTCTATTTGGAAAACGTATTTGATATTCTGCTGCAATATAACGGGCATGATTTCATATTCATGTCCTTTGAAACCCTGCAAAGTTTTTTCTCTTTTCAGCGTTTTTCACATAGACTTGGTGATGGTGTTCTGGGCTTTTGGATATTTCCAATCCAAGAAACCTTGAACCATCTATCCTTGCATTTGATGGTTGGGTGGGAGATCGTTGGAAACAGGTGTTTTTATATGAGTGATATGAGTGTAGCAGAACACATGCATGGTCATTTCAATTTACTTCGGCTTGTGATCAAAATATTCTAATATTCACGGAAAACAATTTTTATTCATAGTCTCTGGAAATAACACTAAATTGCAGAACTGCAGGTGTAAATGACCACTACGTCCGTATATACCTAACCAAATCGGACATTGTTGCTAGGGAAAAGAAACATTGCCAGTGGTTCTTCTCTACTACAGGTCCACATCTCCTTGTTTTATTCTATAATATATAACGTTATAATACATAGGCATATTTTTTCAATGAAAATTTTACTTGTCAGCATTCTTACGTTTAAATAATATTGTTATAAAGCATAGTTTTACTATTATTGTTAAAAGTATATTGAAATAAACGTATTTTACATCAAATATAATTAACCGTCTTTGTAACCATGTTCCATGCCATGTCCTTCATAAAAAGAACAATTTTCACTCAGCAATTATTTTTTAAATACTCATTGCTTAGTTGACTATGAAATAAATGATTTTCAACATGCTAAGCATTTATTTTATGAACCAAAGTAGGAATATATAATGTAAAGAAGAAAAACTTTTTAGATGAGGAAGAAAAAGAAAAGGAAGGAAAAAGGGCGTGGAAGAAACACAATTACAAAATCCTTAATAAGATAAATGATTTTAGTATGCGTACAAAGTATTCTTTCTAATATGAAATGCATAATGCAAAGATTAGATGACAGATGAGAAACCGAAGAAGAAGAAGATAAAAGGATGAGAACGAGAACAATTATATAAAGCCTTGATTTATTATATTAATCGCCCCCCTTATTAATTTTTAATTTGCAGTTTAGAAGTCAAAAGTTATATAATTCTACTACAAAATTATTTTATGGCAGCAACATCGTGCTATTGACTAGCTAAAATTATTACTATTGTGTTGCACATTTTAAGTAAAAAACTGACGGGTTTTCAATAACCGTTTCAACAGAAGAGGTCGAATTGCTATTATGTGATGATGCACGGTTAAACGAGATATTTCGTTCCTTACACGTAGATACAATTACTGATGTTCTTAAGTGTAGATACGATGCCTGAACCTCGGTAAAAGTATATGTTCCATATTTGAATACTTATATACAAAAAAGACTTTGTTAAGAATGCTCAAGCTTAATAAACAAAATACATGCACCGATCAGGGATAGTTTCTCCTTCATTGTTGCTCGAAATACAGAAATACATGGAAATCTAATGGAGCAAGATCAGGAGAATAAGAAGGTTGCTAGGAAACTTCCACATCGAGCCGCTGAATAGTCATTTTTCAGAAGTTAGAGTATAAAGACGAAGCTGCAAAGTCACTTTATGATGTATTTTAACTCTTTTATCTTGGACTGTAGCTTTAAGTTGACAGTCGTAAATTTCTGAGGATTGCTCATCATGAATTTTCAAGCGATCTATCAAAATATATTTTTCTGAACGATCTTCTTTAAAAATGGAAAAACAATTTCATCCTATAATTCCTCCAATAGAGTTGCCTCAGTAAACGATTATTACACAATAGTATAATATTAAATCTTTGACATATCTAACAATTGATTTTCAAGGCAGTTTTCCTATAAAAAATCAAAACACTACCAACATATGTTTGTTGTGACAATTCTGAATTGATAAAATGCATGTCTTATGTGAGTTGTTCAGTATAAATATTAGAAGAAACAAATGGAAAATTTTTGCACCATCATTAAATCTGGATTTAATTCTACTTAAATTTTCGTTATCATCATTTGTTTTTCAGCCGAAGCACTCTGTGACAAGACATGACAAAATAAAGACGACCCTTATGTTAACAGAAAGAGACAAACAGTATCAATATTGATTTTTAATTATGTAAAATGGTAAAATTTTTATAGATACAAATGTTTGGCAACATCAAAGTATTGCTTAGAAATATGTATAGACTCTCAATTAAACGGAAAATTTTGAATATGTATTTGAAGTTGATTTCATGAACAATTTTAGATAATTAAGGTGAAATCTGGAGTAACTAAATAATGTTGGCATGGAAAATCATATTTGCTATAAGAAAAGTACTTAAGTGTTAAACTCTTACTTATTTTTTCTCGAGCATCAACATACCAATTTCGAACTAAATAGTAATTTCAAATAATATTTCACTTGTAGTTTGTATGACTTTCCATAGTCATACAAAAATAAGTAGTAACTGTAATATAATATCGACTTTGATATTGAAAGCTAACTTTAGAGAGTTTCGTTGTCTATAGACAATGAAGGCGTAATATCGCTCATAATAATAATGAAAATCTATCTAGTAACCTTAAATTAACCTGATATATTTTCCTTCATCGCATTCCTTCTAGGAACCAATTAGACCAACACCGATATGGCTTGATGAGAAGAAGCATCCATAGATCACTTCTCTTGATAATATCTGCATAACTCTAGTAGTTAAGGTCGTTACTTTAAGTCTCTGACATGCTTCATGAAGCAATAATTGTAGCTTATCGGGGATCTCGGATGTGCTATAAAAGTGTTGGTAATCAAAGTTAATTGTTTAGGTAGCGTTCGTTTTACCATACAGGTAGCAGTTTGAAAATGTAGAAACGTTTAGTTTTAGTTTCATACAAAGAGAAAATTTATTTATTATCTTGAATCAACAATGCTCACGATGATCACGATGTCCGAATTTTTGTTTAATAAAAGAAAACCATATTGAGAGTTTTATACAGAAAATATATTAGCATATTTCCTGAAGCTATGCAGTACGTTTAGGCCGGCAACTTTTTGGAGTAAATATTCGATGCTCCGCACTATGATTTATCTGAACAAAATCGTAGATATAAACAAACTTACAAACCTAATTACATTTTTAAAAAGGAAAGCTTTCAGATATTAGCTAAAGAAATAAATGTCTACCAAGCTGGAAATAGGACGCTTTATGAAACAAGCCGAGAATTTCTGTTAGCCAAAGTTGTCTTCATCGTTGGAGCATGTAGGAGGGAAGAAATCACATTTTTGACAGTAGATGCCATGCCAAAAAGTTGTCAGTCATTTATGAGTGTCAAAATTCCGAACATAAAACTTCATGTTCCAAGAATGTTTATGATTACTGAGGGATCAATAGATGGTATCAATTTTTTAGATATATTTTGTAAGTACGCAAATCTTCGTCCACTCAATACCACATTTTTCTTGACTTATCGAAGTAATAAATGCTGTACCCTGCCAGTTGGATTCAATACAATTGGAGGTATGCCAAAAAAGATAGCGGAATTCCTTGGACTCTCCAACGCCAATGAATACACTGTCCATTGCTTCCTGCGCAGTTCTGCAACAATGTTGGTAGATTCTGAAGTGGACATGACACATTTAAAGCGACGCACAAAAATACATTTTCAATATTTTAAAACTTTAATACGGGTTTTATGAGAACACACGTAGGGGAGACTGGGTACGGTTGTAACAAAGTAACAACATATTATCGAAACTACGCACGGTAGGTGAGGGGTACAAGGGCCGACAAGTCCTAACACGATTCCCAGTGTAGCGTCACCTTTCACGCAGTAATAACGATTACAGAGAAGCCTATTGAATATTTCAACCAAAAGTAAGTATTTTTGGTGAACTTCTTTGTAAAATATCTTGTATTGATATAATTATCATATTTCAAAGTTCCCTTATGTTTGCTTATATTTTATAGATTATAATAAGCCCTTTTGTTTTTGTGTTACCTTGAATGGTCTCACATAGCCTGTGCTGTCGGGAGTAGATACTATATATGCCATAATTGCGATGGTCTGATTAATTTTAAAAGAAAACATTTTGTGTAACCTCAGATTTTGTTGATTAGTGATTACTTAAAGATTATTTTTGTTTGACGAGTCTGACTGACTTTAAGAGAACTCGAAAAAAAAGAGGTATTGTTGTTTTTTTTTGTTTGAATATATGTAAAAATATATTTAAATATGTGATTAACATTGTTGATTTGTTTTACTAACATTTTGGTATTTTAAATTAATAAAATTGATTTAAAAACCCTAATTTTTGTTTTAATTTCGAGTGTTACAACCGACCACCATTGGTGTTACAACCGCCCCTGGCACGGGGTGTAACAATCGCACACACTCAATAAAATGTCATTTTGCTATCAAACTGTTTTACCAAAGCTACTGATTTTGAAGTTAATTTAAAGACAAATGACTATGCTTTCATCCCAAAAGCTTTGATCGTTGTATACAACTGTAATAGCTAAGCTGTGAGCAGTTAAAGAAAATTTGTTACAACCGTACCCAGTCTTCCCTGCATGTGCACGTACGCATACACTATAAAATTAGTGCTTAAAGATATTTTTTAGTTGTTTAAATAAATTTAATAAAACCAGTGTTTGCCTTGCCCTGATTAAACTTGAAACAGTAATTATTGTGCTCGTATAGTACCTAGGACAGTGTAGAATATGCTTTCCGCACAATAGCATGATCGAAATAAAATTAGTTTTTTTAAATATTCTGCAAGACGATTAAAGAACAATTTTATAGACGTTTGGAGATTAATAAATAAACGCTGAGGATCGTTATTATAAAGTTGTTATAAATTAGTTTTATTTTGCAAGCTAAATAAATGTTTATAAAACATTTTGCTGTAAGAACTTGGCTGTTATTTATAGAACAATATAATTTGAAAAACAAATAATCGCACCGGCAATATTAATAAAACACAATAGCTTCTGTAAAATAGTAATGTAACAGAAATAAAATTAAATTGTACCATAATTCTAAAATTATAGAGCAACTTGTGAGTTGACATACAACACTATAAAAGATCACTAAATATACTGATAAAATGAAATTGAAGTAACCACACAGTTTTCAAAAGTAAATGAAACTGATCTAAAGACAAAAGTAAGCCATTCGGAGGATTTTGGACACAAGCCATTGCTCAGGCTGTTATTTTATTTTTAAATTTCGTCTGAGGACTTGAATTACGCGTAGGTGTGAAACTTTTATATCCCTTTCAGACTTTTATTGCTCGCCCGATTTAGTGACTAAATACAGTAAAAGTCAGGACAGGCATTTCCTAGACTTGATGAAAGTATCTAAAGCTTTATTGATACGTCGTCACCTACGTACGGCTATTAAATCAATTAATATTTTAACCTGCATACCTCTATTTAATAGGTTAATTGTGATATCGTTAAAATAGGCAATTAGATACTTATGCGGTTTAGAATAGGATTTCAAAATAAGCTTCTTGGAAAATATGGAGTAATAAAAATATCGACCGCTCTTTTATAGCCCACAACTATGTCAAACTGTGAAATTTATATCTTGTTCTGTAAAGATACTAATTAAAATTGCATTTCCGGTAATTTATGTTTAAAAATAGTCATTTACCTTTCCTGCATATGTAGAAAGTATTTAAAAATCTCATAGTTGAAACACAAAATCATATATTTGGTGCTATGATATTGCTAAACAGTTCTCTTTCCTTATATTTTGACCAAAGTAGACTTTGCAAAAATTTAGCAGTTAGATTAACAGCCGCTTTGAATAAATAAATAAATCAATCAATCAATTGTGCACACAAAATAAAGTAAAAAGTTAGATACACAAAAATAATGTTAAAATAAAAACAGTATAAATACAAGATAAATACTATTAAGATAATAATACTACCATACCAGATTAGAGATAAACATGCCGGGGAATGGTTTGGCTGCTTCCGGGCTGTTGGCCACGCCGTCGGTTTAGGACTCTTGACGTTTCGAGAGACATGTCGCTCTCCGACGAAGAGTTTCAGATCTTCTGAAGAAGAGAGCGACATGTCTCTCGAAACGTCAAGAGTCCTAAACCGACGACGTGGCCAACAGCCCGGAAGCAGCCAAACCATTGACGGAAGCCACGGAAGCCTACAAATGCACAATCAATCAATTTTCCGATATCTCCTAAAATTACAAAGTAACAAAGTTACAGTAACATTTAACGTAACATTTAACGTTTACGCGTGATCACACTGTATACATATCCCTAAACTTTTTTACAAGTTATCCAATGTACATCTGTATTATTTAATTTAAGAATAAAGTTAGATGTAATAAAATTAGTATGTCGCTCTGAGCTTATAGAAATTATTTTTAAAAACTTTAAAACTTGAAGATCCCATCATCATTCAACTGATAAATAGCAAGATTTACAGAGTGGAAATTAGATGACGGGTAAAGGAGAATGAAATATATTCACAGTTATGTCATAGATAAACAATAGAAATAAAATTAGACTCAGCACACTACCGTGGAGGAGACCAGATGGGGTATCTTTTATCGCTGAAAACATTGCCTTGTTTAATAACACTTTTTGTGATCTGACTCTTAAGTGATTATTAATACAAATTAAAGTGTTTGTAGTAAAACCAATATATTTAAGCTTTGCAGTTAATAAATAAAAATTCATGCCAAAATGCTAAATGCTTTATTTTGATCAAGTAGAACTAAAATTGTAGATATTTAGTTACAGAAAAATCATTTATTATTTAAAAAAGTGCCATGTGCGTGCTATGGTTTTTGCGAAATCCAGATTAAACTAACGCTAAATTTGAATTAAATATAAAAAAGTTGTTTAAGCAGTAGGACTCTACAGAGTGTCCGGAATATAAGTGCCGATATCTTACCAAAAGTAACAGAAAAAAACTCATGATAAAAATGTCTAAAACGAATAGTTTTTCTACAAATTTCATGGGTGGATGCAAAACTGTGTTATGAAATTATAAACTAATGTAAAACTAAAGTTAAGTAAAAACTGGAATGTAAAGTAAAATAACTGAATAGAAGTTTCCCAAAAATCATTGAAACTGTAACGTATGACAACATTGTAATCTATCACCTGCTGCTGCTAATCTAATACTAATAGTAATATGATAGTCCAGTTACTGTGGCATTTTCATTCTAAATTTTTTATAACTGCACCGATTTGTCTAAAATGTTTACAGTTAGTAGGAAAAAACATAAGTTATATAGTGCCGATGTGTGCCTCCACCCCTGGGGTGGTTGACACCCCATCTCGGGGGTTGAAATTTTTACACTCAAAATAAACCCCGGGAATTGATAGAGAATCAAATTTTAAACAAAAAAATGTCATACAAATATTTTTCAATACTTTTTTAATTTATTCCCACTTGAAAAAGTATACTTTTTGTTAAAAAAAAACGTGTTTTTCAATGATTTTTTACGAATAACTCAAAAATTAAGCGTTTTATTAAAAAAAGGTTGTTTTTTTATTTTCCAAGTATAATACTAAGCGATTTATAATTGTTTAAAGATGACTTATTGTTTTTGGGGTACTATATTTACCGTCAAATAACGGAAAATGGAAATAAAAATCGATTCGAAATTCGATAAAAATTCATATAACCTTTTTTAAAGGGCTTGAAAAAACCTTTGAAATGAGCCCTGATAAAAGTCATTTCGTTAAAACAAAGCGAGATGTGATAAAAAAGTTGGATTTCTCTAATTTTTGAAAAAAAAAACGAGCAATATAAGTAACACTATTTTTATTAGAATTAAAATTAAACGTATATCTTCGAAAATTCATTTTATTTTAGTGTTATTTATTAGGTCCAAGAGTTTAGCCAGTTTAGAATGCGTATTTTTCGAAACAATCATGTTTAAATTATATATTTTTTTTGTAATTATCTTAACAAATTGCATTTTTCCAGAATAAATCTAAAACTATAAAAGATACGTAAAAAATGGTAGAATACAAAAATGTAGCTTTTTTCTTAACGAAATTTTTTTTATTTTTGTTGCAGCTTGAAAAATAACCGGAATACAGCCGATTGAAGTTTGAGTTAAAGAGCGTGACTCACCTGTATCAACCGTCAGCCTTTTGGCCCTTCACTATTTAAAAATAAAGAGTTTTAGAACAATTTAACGTACTTCGTCTTTTGAAGTTACCTTTAAAATCGTTTTTTATGGACGCTGTAGCTTAAAAATTAACGGAGTTATCGAAAAAAACGAATTGCATTTATTAGAAAAAAAATTGGAGCACGTAAAAAAATTGTATTTTGGAGCATCAACTTATTTGATGCTCCAAAATACAATTTTTCTGTATACATGAATGCTTTATTCATGGTATATTTGAAACGCCGGTGACACACACACTAACACACATACATTTCGTGAGCATAGGGGTGGTTTTTAAGGGTTGAAAATTTTATGAGCGGGAAATGAATTTTTCTTCTCGAATATAAATACAATATCACAATTTTTTATGACGTTTTGACACAAGAAGTGGCTTTTAAGGGTTGAAAATAAGCAACCAATCAAAAAATATTTTATTGACTAGGAAGGAATTTATTTTGGAAAATAAATGTACATTTAAAGATTTTGAAGTTGTTGAAAAAGATTTTTTTATATATTTTTGGCATAGGGAGTAGTTTTTAAGGGTTGAAGTGTTACAATTAACCAAAATTATTTTATATAAGCAGAAAATTATATTGTATGTGATATAAATGCACTACAAAAACGTTTGAGCCTGTTAAACGATTTTTTAAAATTATTTTTATTAAAAGGGGTGGTTTTTAAGAATTTTCAAGGGTTGAGAATTTGCGCGATATCCATTATTGTAATTGAAAATATTAAAAGTGCATAATTTAACATAAACATAAATCCATAAAATGCTTTAATATAAATTTTTTTGATTTTTTTCAATAAGGGATCGTTTCCACCCCTTAAAAATAAAAAGCTCACCTAGCGCGCATATAACTTTTGAATAGGGGGTAAGATAAGCCTAATTCCAAATTTTTTAGCAAAATCGATTCAGTTTAGAGGTATTGACCTGTTTTCCTCCACAGTGA
This sequence comes from Monochamus alternatus, assembly GCA_037114965.1. NCBI lineage: Eukaryota > Metazoa > Arthropoda > Insecta > Coleoptera > Cerambycidae > Monochamus > Monochamus alternatus. Next base: position 77,932,275 of record CM073431.1, read on the forward strand.
CTGGACTATTAATCATAGTAGTACTATGGATAGTGCGTTTCGCTTTTCCATGCTAAGTGCTTGCTTGATATTTGTGAGTGTACGTACAGCAAGAAGTGAACAATTTATAATATAACAATGACCAACTGCATAACATGCTAATTTATGGCCAATCTGGGCAAAACTCTCTAGTTATGAGACATTTGTACGGTAAACGATTTTCGCAAGTAACTTACTTTGAACTATTTCATATTTTTTCTGTATTGCGAAAATGGCTTTTCTGTGATATGCGAGCGAAAAGAGCTCTAAGAAAATTATTCATACTAAGTACACTGAGGTGTATTTGTAATTATGTTTGCTTAGTTAGCCTTAATAAAAATGAGAATACTGACTACTTTTCAAGTATTTCCAACTTCGTGAAAGATCCAACACGATACATAATCGATAACTAATACTAAATGGATTATATAAAAAAAATCTAGAATAACGCTGTAATCATATTTTTTATTACAACTTAATCTAGATTGTAATCAGTTTACATTATACACCACCAAGAAATCAGCCCATACCATTACGATAATCAATTTAATAATCTTAATATTCAAAAACCATTATGCAGCCTTGCGTGTGAAGTGAATTTTACAGCACAAAATAGGTCTTTACATGCCCAAGGGGCACACAGTTTATATAATAAACATACGAACTAAATATCAGCGCATTTGAGTACCTACGCTAATGATCCTGTGGATATTTTTGAAAGTTCAACCGTAATTCCAACGAAATATTCATAACTCCATAAATCATAATAGTTGTACCAGGTTGACAATTCAAAGGCACAAATAAAATTAATGATGCGGTGTGATTCTTGGTCTTTTGGTTATAATTTAATGTTCCAAATCGCCAGAGAACACGTGTATCATTTTTTTCGTAGCGAAATATATTCAAAATTTATAACGAAACGTGTTAATTAACAAATCATATGAAATCAGACCAATAAATTAATTTTTAAGTTTCCGTTGGTCGTATGAAAAGTATGCATAATTAATAATGATTTTGGTTTTGGCATAGTTATATTATATATATATATATATATATATATATATATATATATATATATATATATATATATATATATATATATAAAATGATTGTAGAGGATAGACACTTCTATCTAAATATTTTTTATATTTTAGGAGAAATTAAAACAAACAGCCATCGTATATTTTGTAGTTATATTTTTATTTTACAAATGAAAGAGTAATACTAAGTATTACAAGTAAATACAGGGTGGTCTCGACATAATAGGCCAATATTCATGGGTAGATGAAGATAAAACAGGGTGTTAAATGTAAAACATTATTTAATTTTTTATTTATTTCTGAATAAATACTAACCTGAGGCATGCCTCATACCAATAACATATAGATAAGATCTTTCTTACCAATATATGATGATGCAGAGCATTTTAACCAATTGCGAGAGAGACGCCCTTCAGAGGCATGCCTCGTCTCTTTGAGAGTGCAACAGAAACAGTTGACATATTATATTTAAAATTTCAGAGCACTGTAATTAAAATTTGATTGTCGTTTCTGATCCGTTTTAGCTAAGTTTCAAATCTTCCCTGCAAGGGCAAAAGAGTCTAATCACAAAATTGTCTATTTTAATATTTTTACATAAAAGTAATGCGCAGAAGCAGCTCTACGCTTTGGTGCAGAAACGGTATTCTTAGGATAAGGGGTTTCAAAATTAGGAAATTGAAAAAACAGTCTATTGTTATAACCTTGCCGACCATTCCAAGGTAAAAGAGATTTCAGTTCTCGACCCAAGCTCCAAAATTTTGTGTTTATATTAGTATTTATTTAAAAATAAATGAAAAAAAAACTAAAACAATGTTTTACATTTAACACCCTGTATGCCTTTAACTATCAACTTTTAGGCTAAAGTAAGTTCGGTTAAATCGCTATATTTTTACCTTATTTACCTCGGCACCAAGTATAGAAAATATTAAACACACTTTGAAATAATTACTTTAGCTCGTAGTCAACGTAGGTTATCATTTCGAATATTTCTCTCTCTAATACTGTTTTTATACAACAGTAAATATTTATTAACAGTTCTTTAGACAAGGTGTAACACAATCAGCTTCTATTGTGATTAATCTAGAGTCTCAAACTCTTTATGATTGATCTAGATATATTCCTAAGTGATAAATTTACAAAGTGATTTGTTAATTAAAGCAAATATGGAGCAGTTTTAATTAAGAACTTTTGTGAATTGGAACTTGCTAGACTATGTACTGTTATGTATTTTATTAATATATACTTACATATATGAATAATGATTTAATAGTAGCTAATATTTCATAAACTGTAAATAAATAATTGGTATAATCTGGAAAAATTATATTCCAAATTGAAAATGTGGTGATTGCATGAGAAAAATGTGTATTATTTTAGTTATATTAGAAGTTTTGTTTATAACAACTATTATCTTAAATATTTATTATTCACTTATTATTTGATTAGTACTATTTAGAATACTTATAAATTTCCTATACATCATATTTGTAAAAATAAGTGTTTCTATAACTAAAGTCAAGTAATATTTGTTGGAGCCGAATTGACGAATGCCTAGCAATAATATCAACAAACGCAGTTTTCATGTATGTCATATTTAGTAAGTAAAAAACTTCTAGTAAAATGGCAATGGCCCTTTTACATCATAACATCGACATAATGAAATATTCAATATTAATAACATTTTTAAAAAGAAAAATGGTAGTTACACACCGAAGCATATTGAGAGGAAATTGACACTTTTCTGAGGGATGCTCCCGAAATATGTTTAATGATCAAGGTAAGTTGTCATCTTCAATGTAAAATAAAGTGTACTTACATTATTTTTTTAATTAAGTGGCACTGATTTCTGGCATATGTGAAGCCTGTCGTAGAGAAGAGTTATTTAACACAGCAATAGATGATATTCAGGATTTAGAATATTTAGATACAACTTTGTTAGTAACTATAAAAAAATCCATAAAATACAGTGCATATTTAGTTTAATTGACCATAAGAACAAGTCACTAAGGTATCTGGATGTGTACAGAAGATATTTGTCAAACGGATAATGAGCATCGACGTTTTTTATATATTATAACAATAATAAATGATCCAAGCAAGTGGTAGGGAAAAATACGTTGGGTTAGATTCCGTACAAAATAGCAAAATAGCTATCTTAAATGACCAAACCCAAAGGAATATACCGGGCATTGTTTTCGGCGTTCTTTGGTTACTTTATTAGCCGATGCTAGAACAGATAAATATAATATTGAGCGCCATGGTGGTTGCAAAGCAAGCAACCACTGTTACTATATTGAAAATTCAATGTCCAACAAATGGAAATAACAAAAAAAATATATATATTGGCACTGATATGCCTTCAACTAGTAGGTGCTCTGGATCTTGCAGATTTTTCCAAAAGTATGTTACTGAAGTTGTAAAAAGTAGTCAGCAGAACAAGTAGAAAATGGACAGGATAAATTCTGTCCTAAGTATTTCCGCTAATTGCACTGTAAACATAAAAATGTAATTCGTAATTACATTAGTATGATTAAATTGTAATTTAATTTATATGTTTATATGAACTTATATTTTATTCTAAAAAATTCTATAACCTAGTAAAGTTTGCTGGTCTGGTCACCGTGTAAGTATGTAATAAGATGGAACTATTAAAACGTCTTGTGTTATACCTACTTGATTAGATAAGTATCCTTAATATAGCAAGTGGAAGAAATGTTGAAAAGTCGGCTATCACGGAAGATTATGTTGACAAACAAGAACTGATGTAACAGCTGATAATTAGTGACACATTCCCTCACAATCGTCAATCTAATCGATTAATCTACGATCACTCAAAGCGCTCTGATAAATATTGCATAACTTTAAATATAATTCAGCTTTGAATAAGAAAACGATTTCGCTTTTATTTACTGACCCTAAACAAGCTATCTTAAATTTTAAAACAGTTCCATTTTCAAAAGCAGAATTTGTATCAAATTTTATAATTTTCAAGACCTGGACTAATTTATATCGGTATATAAATGATTGGTTCCTCTTATTGTTTAATTCAACACTTTTATTTCTTAAAATGACACTAAATTTGTAATGAATAATATTTTGATACAGCCTGAATAAAATATTAGTAAATAATGAATAGGTTTATCTTTAAATTATAGGTTTATAGACCGTCAGGTTCCGCATGTGGCCACAAGATGCTATGTGCTACATCTCATCTACTCAGGTTCACTTCTGTCATATAAGTTGGTTTTTTCACTTAAAGCATACAAAAAAGAGCTAACAAGCTCGAAAGTGACATATGTCTGGTGTGTCGCTAATGAATGACTTTGACGACAGTTTAGTATAAATCTTTTAAATGTTTAGACATCTGCTTTCGTTGTCCCACCTTATATAAATAATTAAATGCACAAGGATATGAATATATATTTAGATAATTTAAAATATTTACTTTAAAACTCTACTTTAATACTAATTACTTCTAATATTACAATAATTCTTTCAAATTCACATAAAGAATATATAATTTTACTTTGATAATGAAAATTGTTATTGTCTAAATAAAATAAAATAATTATTTATACAATTAGAACTTCACTTCATATTAACTGCATTAGTTTTCTTGATTTCAAGTAATTCTTATTTTTAAAATAATGTATGTTCTTATTGTACAAGAATAAGTCAATCTTTCAATAAAATATACTTATATAAGAATACAGGGTGTCCCATAATTATTGCGACAAATTGATAGGGGTCCTAGAGGGCATGAAAATAAACAATTTTACCTTATAAACTACTGTCCGGAAATATGCCATTTAGCCGCTACAGCGCAGGTGTCCCCTGACTCATTAGCTTGCTATGTTTACTTTTTGTCGGCCTAAAGTCGTCACATCGATTCAGTTCAATGGCTGACTACCATAACAAAAATAAAAAAACAAAAACAAAAAAAACACACACCGATTCAGTTAGTTTCAGTGACTGGTGTGCAAAACGTAAATAGCATTAATTTGGTGGTACAGTCGAGTATTATTCGTATGCGGAACTTACTGATATGCATATGATTTACGGAGAAGCTGGTGGTAATGGGAGAAGAGCCGCGCCATTGTATACCGAACGGTTTCCAGAACGTCATCATCCTCATCATAGCATTTTTGCTAGAATTAATGGACGTCTTCGCGTCGTGGCAGCGTCAGACGTTCCGGAGGGGCAGGGCGGCCCTTCGCCATGCGGACAGTAGAGTTTGAGGAAGAGGTTCTGCACCATGTAGAGGCCAATCCGCCCACAAGCATGCGTGCCATTGCACATGATATGGGAGCGGCACAAGGTACTGTTTGGCGGGTTCTCCGGGGGCAACAACTACTACACCCGTACCGCCTGTTACAAGTCCAAGCCATGGGTCTGGAGGGCCATCTGCCGCGTCGTCATTTCTGTCGTTGGTGGTTACAGCAGGAGTTAATACAACCACACTTTGGTCGCTACGTTTTGTTTACTGACGAGGCCTGTTTTACAAGGGATGGTTATTTTAATAGCCGTAATAGTCACATTTAGAACGAAAATAACCCCCAAGTCATAGCGCTCCGTAGAGACACACAGGTGGATAGGCCGAGGTGGCCCTGTGCATTGGCTTTAGTGTATGAAACTCCTGTTCCCAATAACAGGAGCTACTGTGAAGAGTGATGCCCGCATCCGAACAGGTTCAGGACATACCGACGATATTCCATAGAGTTCGCCAATCAATGAAGAATCGTGCCCAGCTGTGCACTGAGCAACGTGGAGGACGCTTTCAGCAATTACTCTAAGCTTTTTCAATAAACTGGTACTTTTTTAAATTTTACCTTTTTTTTTGCTGTAGCGGCCAAACGGCATATTTCCGGGCAGGGGTTTATAAGGCAAAATTGCTTATGTTCATAACCTCTACAACCCCTACCAATCTATCGTAATAATTATGGGAGATCCTGTATACTTGAGGAATAGTGAAACTGAGCTAATGTTGCAAAAAGTGTATTAATCTTGATAGCTTTTTTCTATGTATATTCATACCCAGCTCTGTTATCAAATAAGTAAACAATTTGAAATATTTAAATGTATTTATAATCAAATTAGATCAATTCCCAATGTATGAAGAACATGTTTAATAGAAAATTCACTTAACAGTCCAATCAGTATTTGTACAAACTTTGTAAGGTACATTAATTAATCATACACTTTAGTTTTAATTTACATCAATTTAACTAATGGTTTAAACAAAGTGAATAAAGTTTAAAGTTCAAGTTGGATTTCCACAAGTTTAAACAAATAGTCCGAATATTTGATTTGGTGTAAACATTTTTTTTCAATACAAATCTCTTTATAACGAGAAGGTAATCATAAATATTTTGATTCCGTTATTTATTTAGCGGTGTACTTTGGCCTGTTTTTTTCTCACAAAATAAATTATTTAACGGCACTAATTAAGTATACTTATGAGAATTAGGCACAAGTATAAAAATTATTACCACTAATTTATAGATGACTAAAACGTGAAATATTCATCCTTTTATTTATTAATTCGAACAGTTATTTCAAAACCAATTAAATATCTTAGTACACCACCATATGGAATATGTAAAATCATTATCCCATCAAGCCATTAAATATACCAATAAGAATTATTATATTCAATATGAAAATTAAGTGCGTTTGAATTTAAACTGTTATTCAAATTTTGTGGACAAAGAATAATACTCAGACGGATGAACAAGTATAACTTTCTATGAATTATTAGTTGAATTGAGATATCCTCCAGTTCAATTTGCAATTATCAACAGTCTAGACCCTGAAATTTAGGAATTACCGAATTCTCCGCTTTCCAAAATTCCACACAACCATTTCATTATACGAGACACTAAATACTTCTCGAATCACTACCGAGAAATATCTTCCGTGATCAAATTATTGTGCTAGATCGATAAATTGTAGAATACCTACCGAAAAATATGTAAATCAATTTGACGAAATAACACGTTACGTGAAATTTGATTGACTGTTTAATAGTTCAAGGCAATATTTTCGCTCTGATATGGGCCAAAGGAATAGTTTTTAACTATATATCCTTGATGTTCAGACAACAAAACTTGTTATTACAATTACCGGTCCAAATTACACGTTTGAAAATTGAAGCTATGGTTTAATTTAGTTTACATTTGCATATAAAATGTTTCCATGTTGCAAGGTATAATAAAATTAGCAAATGGGATTCCGTCACTGTGTTATTACGTAATAGTAAAGTATTTTATTACACTTAATTAATAACAATTTATTTTGAATGAAAGTAGTTTTTTTAAGTTCACTGTTATAACCGACTACCAAAAGACATTCAAATTTATTTTCTTCAAAGATTATTTCCTTCTTTTATGTGAAAATATAAATATTCAATGTACAGAGATATATTTTAAATACCGCAAAGAAAACCAAAATAAATGCGATGCTCAGTGTTATAGAATATACAAACTTGAACAATTAGCTGGTGCAGGTTTATGTTTGTGTTATTTCTATGACAAGTAAACTTATTATTACCGTGTTTAATGTATTCTATATGTTCATGTAAATACAGTTGATCTATCTGTAATGAACATAAGTGAGATATATACTGTTGAAAAGTTGCTGAGTGAACAGATCTTCTAGTGTGTAATTCAGAATGTGGAAAATTTTCGTTTTTGTACACACAACGTCAAAGGTTTTGGACTGTATTTAAAATGATTCGATTAAACCTACTGGTATTTCTTAATGTGGTAAAAAAGTACATGTACGTAGGGACCAAAAATGACAATAAAAAATTGCAGACGATGAACCTTTACTTTATTACCAATGTTTTTACAAATTTGTACACAAAAGTGTTCTTTTGAATTTTTGTACATTATAATGCCACGACGTGAAATTTCTGCGTTTACCCGAGCAAGAATGACTGCTTTACATGATGTAGGACATTCTAATCATCAGATATCGAACATGTTAAGCATTCATACATCATCTGTTGTACGAATAGTACACAGATATGAAGAATTTGATACAGTGGACGTCTTCGAGTATCTAAGGAAAGAGACGATCGAAATTTGGTGCAATATACCCGTAGACACCGCGCATCTTCAGCTTCAGCTCTCAGGGCCCACTTTCAAGATACATTTCGCCGTGTTATATCCTACACCTATTATTCGAAGACGACTCCACAACGCAAATTGACGTACTAGAAGACCATTACGGGTCCCCACTCTACTCCCAAGGCATCGTGCTGCCCATCTCCAGTGGACCTGAGAGTGTAGGGATTGGCTGATACATGTTCAACAACCGCATGAAAACGTGGGATTTCGTTGTTAAAGTCATTCATAATCATATGCCTCCACCTCAGACTACAGATGAGTTAGTCGTAGCGGCAGATGAGGAATGGAACAATATTCCGTTAACCACTTGATTATATCAATGCACAGACGTGTCAATATACTATTGGAACGTGGTGGAGGTCATACCGACTTCTGATAAATATAAAAAAAAACTTGATTGTTGTTCATTTGAACTGAATTATATATTTTTAATAAAATCATAAAATGTAAAATTTCTTTCCTTTTCTTGTTATCTACTATAACACTATAATTCTGTAAATATCTGCTATATGCATACAATAAAATTAATATGTTAATGTGCAAAGTCTAACATTTAATTATATAAATAACATGGAAATATGTAAACGTTTTACATAACATTTGTTATATTAACACAGCGAATGTGTTAATTATTTAATACCCTACTACAAATAGCGAAATGTGTAAAAATGTACACAAATTCGTGTAGACCTCTATTAACACAGACTTGTGTTTTATGTGTTAAAATTATTTTTTTGCAGTGTAAGAGTAACTATGCAGGTAGGTGCCCAGGACAAGTAACCATATGCATAAACATCATATCAAATACTGAAAACGCAATTTGTAGTAGTTATAGTGTCACTGATATTATTTCCACTAAGCAGTCTAAAATCTCCAAAATCAAAGTATTATTCTTAAAAGATATCTTAACACATGTAGCTAAAATATTAATTAAGTTGAACTATATTGTTTCATAACAATACAGAATTCTATTTAAAAATGGCCTTGATCAAATTTTGTGATATAAAAATTCATTACAAAAATGTTACCAAAATTTTACTTTTCATTCAAAGGTTGATAAAAGAGTGGCGAAAACTTAAATGTACATTTTTACACTTTCAATGTGCTATATAAAGTAGTAGAAAATCATCATTATAGGCTCGTTAAATAATATATTATTGATATATGTCGACGATTACGTTAAAAGTAGCATTTGAATAAACCAAAACAACTTTTAACAACAGTTATCAGTGTATCCTAATATTTAAGAAATAATTTAGCTTATTTTTGTTCGTGTTTGTTACGGAAATTTTACATAAGTTGCCAGCATTTGAGAAATTTAGTTTTAACAGTTGCCATATTTTTATTTATACGGCAACTTGCAGATTTCTATTAGTATTTGGCATAAATTAATTAATTAATTCTAGCATAAATATAGCCATATAGTCACATATTGTAATTGTAATTTAAATATATTTATTTTCTCGTCATTCTATACTAACAAAATGCAGAGGAAGTATGGCAATATTGCTTACCATCCTATACACGTGTTCATTGATTTACCAGTCCTGCCACTAGACATAGTAAGTCTCGGTATGCGGTGTTGCCGTTAGTCGGAATTTGTGTATTTGGTTGTTTCTCGGAGTTTTTAATACTTTTATTTAAGAAAATGATGCATTAGTATTCAAGTGTGTGGAAAATCAAGTTATTTTCAAACTGAATTGCCTTAATACGTAAATTTAATCAACTGGAATTATTTGTGGCAAATATGAGTCGAAATTGTCACGGTCTCTTTCTCGCCCTTCTCTTCATATATACTACACACAATGTCTGATACAAAACAAATGGCAATTTATGAATGATCGGTCCGGTCTTCCTTTGTCTATAAGTCATTTCAAAAATAGAAACAGTGTACCTAATACTCTGAATCCAAAGTGCGATGAGATATTGGTTAAAATATAACATAAGCTTTCATTTAAGCCTAGCTAATTAATAGTAAACTGCGAAATAACGTTTAATGTCATGAAAAATATTTATGTGATTGCTTGCTTTACAGCCATATGTTTATTTAAATTTCAATTGGGCTGCAAAATCATTTACCAGCTTATAAACACCTCCATAAATAAAAATCCTATTTGAATTTGAAAAATATCAAGGTTAAGCGGTTTAAAAAAATTTAATTACTCATTAAAAAGCAAATACCTCAATTTCAATAAGCTCATTATGTATACCCGGTTAACAGTTTCCAAGTTTAATGTAAATTTATGTACAAATATCCGCCATATCGTTTTACGTCAGAGAAATTTGTTGAAAATAATGTTTTATTAAACCACCGAATGGTTCTTTTTTCATTGAAATAGTCAATGTTATTAATGCTAAAATTCAAATATACCTACTTTCCGATCTCTGTTCAGTATGAACGTATCCTTTTATTAATAGGTGTATCATTTATATGTTAATTTAATTGGTTAGGTACATAAATTTATTCAAATATCTCTGAAACTGTGAATTGCGCATCTATCTAACAAATTATTGATTTGTAATACCAAATGTTTTGACGATATCACACTGGCAGAACAGTTATTTGCTGAAAATTTAATGTTCCTATCTTTTATGGAAAAGTTTTCTGTACATATTTTTAATGAGCGTTAATATTTAAGACGGTAATTGAATTGGTATAAGACGGTATAAGACTATTCTTACTTAATAAACCACCTTATCACCTAGTCGATGGTTTTTGGCCAATTTGAAGTGAATGTGATTGATTTGTTTGCATTTCGACGTGTAAATTAAAAACCGAAAATAAGAAAATGCCCTATTTAACGAGACGCATATCCACATTTTAATGAGTCCTCAAATTAATCGAAGTACGATTTGCAAAATCGAATCAATATCGGAGGTTCGTCCACGTGAGAGCTCCTCAACAAAGGCCTTTAAAAATCGAGGTAGAAACTCGATTGAACATAATGTAACTTGAAGAAAATCCTGTTAGAAGTAACATATAATATAGTATAACAGAAAGTATAACAGAAGATGAAATTGTACAGGCAATTAAAACACTAAAGCCTAAGGCATCTATTGGCGTAGATGGATTACCAGCATATTTTTGTAAAGCATATAGCCATGTACTAAAAACTCCTTTGACATTTTTATTAAATTTAGTTTTAAAATGTAAATATTTTCCTGTTTAAAATTAAGCCGTATAGTTCCTATATATAAAAATGGCAATACTAAAGATATTAAAAATTATAGATCAGTATCCGTGTTGTCGATAATATCTAAGATATTCAAAAAGGTGACAAGTACCAAAAGTTCCTTTTTCGCCATATTTGTTTCAAAAGAAATGTTTTTTCCGGATAACTATTGAATTATATCGGCTTTCCTCCAAGCAGTCGTAAGCGTCCGCTCGGTAACTGGCATTATCCATGACAATTATAGACCCCGGGGGAATAAGATCAACATCTGTGTAAAATACTCTTCGAAAACATCTGCGTTCATGTCTTCGTGATAGTCACCTGCATTTTTAGATTCAAATAAAAATAAACCGCCATCTACAAAACCACTGGCACTACCTATATGTGTCACTATTAATCTTCTCCCTTTACCTGAAGGTGCCTTGAACCCTGTTGAAAATCCATCCCAAAATGCTTATCGAAAACTTTTTACATTTTTATCTTGCCATACTTTTGTTACAGTATATCCCTCGTTGACCCAAGTTTCGTCTAGATAATAAATATTCCTCCCTTCGTCACGGAATTTTCTAATTGATCTTAAGTAGGATCTTCGCTAACAAATAATTTCATCTTTATCCATAAGAACAGACTTCCTGTTCTGCTTTTCACAGCAAAAATTCAACTCTCGTAAGACGGCCCATAATTAGCTTCTACTGATTTTTGGCAAATCGTTGTCCTCTGAAAGTTCACTTAAAATTTTGTTTAGCGCTGGTATTTCTTTTTTAAAATAAAATTACGATAATTACCTGAAACGAAATATTACCACACCCATGGCCGGTTCTTATCTCGGGGTTTTATTACTCTCTTTCATTTCCGACTATAGTACATTAAGTCCATTTAAAAGTAGCCACCAAGAAATACCTAAAATAACTATCCAATTGCGCTGAAATAATAAATTAGCACAAAAAGTATAACCACCTGACATTAATATCTGGCAGCAAAAACCTTGTCTGCTTCGTAATTTATTTGATGGGCAATCCGAGAACGTGATTCTGTATTGTAATGGATAGTTTCGTCGTTTGTTTGTAATGTTAATGTCCAACAATGATCAAGGATTATAGCTAGATTGCTGGCATAAGAAACAGTGTCAGTACATGGTGCCTTTTCCAGGAAGAAGATCGCGAAGATTTGGGTAACTTTTGGGAACGACACGTGGCCACTATACGCTAGCTGAAATAATTAACCAATATGTGCGTGACAGCGCAAAATTTTGCGTTTATAATGAATTCAATTAAATAATATAAATTAACCAAAACTTAAACCAGAAATAATGATATTCCTACGCTAATGTAGTCGTATAAAAAACTGTGGGTTACGCAACGTACTTGTGACATCGAATACTCTTCTTTTTTATAGTTGAAACATCTACATAGATTCTTATAGGTTGCCATTCTAATGATACACTGCAGTTTTAGCATCTTTGCATATTCCCAATTAAATGCCACAACACTTCACGGCAGGTCAAAGATATAATATCTTTAAACGACGATCATACCGCCCAGCATATAGTTGCGGCAATAATTACGTATGACTTACGTCATACAAACACATCAATACATCTCTATTTTTATCAAAATATTTATAAAACTGTAACTGTACTAAAATCAAACCATCCAGTCTCCGGAACATTCAAACTGTCGCGATGAGTCACAGGTTGGTTGGACAAGTGAATAGTGATCAGAATTAAAAACAGGATTAAACGATGTACGATGTGAATAACAGAGATACAGTGAACTAAATCAAGCAGATAACATACCGCAACTCTGGAAATGTTATTTTCTGTGTCTAATTGCCTTAACACAAGAGCTTATTGCTTTCTTTGTTATTGTAAACTAAAGAGAACGTTTGCACATTCCAAACCTGTATAGAATTCCATATCACAGATACATATTCGAAATCTAAAGTCATCGTCTATTAAATCGTGTCACCTAAAACCACGAGTACTCCGATGTGTTTCATATGCGATCATCTTATTTATAGTTATGAATTACGAAATCATTTGTACGACAATACAATATCATATTGTACTTGTACTAACATTCTAGAATTCTATTATTAACACACCATGGATATTCTAAGACTGAACTAATGTTGCTCATATATAAGAAAGTTTACATCCAGGTCCGCGGTAATATCATTAATGAATAGAGTAAACAATAATGGACCAAAAATAGATCCTTACGGAATGCCAGACGTTTGACAATATTTAATAAATTCACCATCAGCATCCGTTATATACAGGGTGTTACAGAGTGATTTCTGTGTTTAGAAATAAAAAAAAAGGTTTGCATGGGTTCAGAAATGCCTTGTCTTCGAGATACGGCTTGTTTAAAAGTTTCTGTCTTAAATAATATAGTCTATAGTTTTAAAATTTTCTTAAAATCATTCTGTAACACTCTGTATATACTTTCTTCATGGCAGCCCGTTCTTAGCAACTTCAAATTTAATAGAACAAATTCATCGCACTTCAGGAATTAATAACAAGCGAAAACTTTTTTCAGATCGATATTCCCCTGTCTCGTTTTTGCAGATCCAGAAACCCGTTGATATATATATAAATCCGAATGCGACGTCAAGTGCGCTTTCCGGCTCGATATAACACACCCCTACTCGACAAACAACGACGAGCCGAATCCCCAGTTAACCAAATTAAGTAATTACTCCATTAATTGGGTCGCGATCGGTAGATCGGCAGAGGGAGAGCCCAGTCGGGGTTCCCAAAAGGGCAGCACGCTTGGTATGCCACGAAGACGCTCATAAATCTCACATTCGGTAGTTTACAAAGACTAGTTGGCCTCGCGCGTCTCTGCCCATCCTCGCACAGTCGCTACCTGCCTTACCGACGTTCAGACATTGCCACCCCTAGGGCAAAAACTATTGGCGAATTAATACGCCATTAGGATTTCTCGGTAAATGGTAAATATGCTGGGTTTGGGGATTGTGTGCCGGCTACATTAGTCATGGTCGTCTTTGGAGAAGTAATTATTGGTTCGGTAAAAAGGGGTTTGCGCTCCTCTGACGGGAGACTGATGGTCATTGGATTCCGCCGGTATGTTGGATGGGAATATAATAATAATAACCTTTATTGCCCATAGTAATATAAGAAACAAACAAGTAGTGCTTAATACTAAGACACAAAAAATTAAATATAGAAACATACTAAAGCTGAAATACTAATACTAGTGCTAGAACAGAGCTGTCCAGTATTTGAAATAAAAGTAAGTGAAAAAGTATTTCAAATACTTTCGGTATTTGAAGCACCATGTCACTCAAATTTAAAAGAGATTATATAGTTTGTTCGATGTGGCCGTCCCTAAGTATTCATCAATGTCTTATATCCGCCGTTATCAATATCCACCACGGTTTACGGGAGAGGTTATTCAGTCCATTCGTGCAAAAGCCAACGCTCATGCTAGGTACAAGAAGTTGAGAACCATGGATCTTTATAGCAACCTTAAATATCAGCGATCGAACTGTAAACGACTTATCGGTGAAGCTTATAAAGCCTTCATAAATAATACTGAAGAATCCTTAGGTAATAACCCCAAGAAATTTTGGAATTTTATACAGAAAAAGACGTATACCAACTGTTATCGTCTATGAAAACAATGAGTCCCTCTTATACTGTAAATGCCTTTGGATATTATTTCAATACTGTCTTCATTCAGTGGAAATGAACATGTCCCATTTATCATCTCATCTGTTAGGGAAGAAGATGTTCTGCAAAGTCTTAAAAGATTGAAAGATTCCTTCACTATGGTAGTAGATGGTATTCCAAGTTTTATCTTGAGGGATTGTGCATATGCATTTGTTGAGCCCATATATATTTTATTTAATTGTATACTTAAACATTCCACATTTCCATCGTCTTGGAAAAGTGCATATGTATGTCCGATATTTAAGAAGAATAAACATGAAGAACAAACAAGGATGTAAAGCACTATAGAGTTATCTCCTTGCTGTGTAATTTTTAGAGATTTTTGAGTCTACGTTATACAGTGAAATTTACTACTTCACTAAACAATTGATTTCTGTATATCAACATACATTTATGCAAGGAAGATCTACAATAACAAACCTCTCTATTTTTTTGCCAATATGTAGCAGATACTTTAGACGCTGGAGGGCACGTTGACGTCATATTTACAGATTTTCAAAAGGCTATCGACCAAATAAACAATAATATTTTATTAGCTAAACTACCCTTCAGGGCTAGATATCAAAAGTTTACTTCTTGTCCATTTTCTCCCACTTCGGGACTGATGGTCATTGGGTTCTGCCCGTATGTTGGATGGGAATATAATAATATTGCCCAACAGTTGTAAACATTTCACAGAGTAAATAAATTAATAATCTAAGAAACAAACAAATAGCGCTTAATACTAAGATAAAAAAATAAATCTAGAAATATACGAAAACTGAAATACTAATGCTAGATTAATGCTTGCGCAACGTTTCTTAATTCATTAATGTCACAAAAATATCACATAAGTTAGAGAATGCACTTCCATAAACACATATTGATTGGTGCCATCGACAGTAAATTTATACAGGCTGTTCTGTATGAAAAAGTTCTACTCCGCCTGGATACATGGTTGAGAATATTTTATATTCGACTGAGAAAGCAGTACAGAGGAATCTATACTAAACTAAACAAAAATAAAATATAGTTAATACAGATGTGTCACTAAAACCTTTACAATTGCAGATGATAAATCCTTGAATAGTATAGAAAGGCTGATTTAATGATGTGACTAAATTTAAGATGATGATCGAAATAGACTTCCAAATCTCTTATGTTGTCAGTTCATTCTAATATAATATTATGGATTGCATAAGGATATTGAAATACGTCAGACTTACCACTGAATGTTACGAATTTACATTCGAAATTGTTCAGAAAAGGCTTATCTATTTATTTGACACCAAATTTCGAGACGCCGACTTTGTTCTTGTAGCATATCATAATTATGAAAACTGAAAATCTAGCGACATAAATCATCAACAAATAACAATTTGTTACAAGTTAGCATACTGCACAAGTTATTAATATAAATTAAGAATAGCAATGGTCCAAGATTAGATCCCAGAGGCACTCCATTGGAGACTATGGAGACATAGCACAATAACGCAACGCATGCTAACTAATTTTGTTGTTTTTGAAATGTCTATATCAGTGTCAAATTTGTTAACATTTCCGATATGACGGAAACAGTTAAAATAGTAGAATGTTACAAATATCTCCAACAATGGGTTGAAAAGTCATTTCAATATGCACAACACAGGGTGAAAATTTATAGAATGTTCCATTTGAGATAAAAAAAAACTTATAGGGGTTTTAAAGTTATCAAAAAGTAACAGCAAGAATTTTACGGATATTTTCAAGGAAAAGTTGTTACACATTAAGTATTAAGCTCACGGCACATTGACTAGCACCCCTGCTAAGGGGTGGATCTGGGTAAAAAAATCGGAAAAACACTGAAAAATTCAGTTCGGTATAAAGGAAATGAAGGCGCAACTTAAAATTCGCACAGAAGGAGTATTACGTATTAAATCCTCAGTCGGGAGCACATTGACTATCACGCCTTCTAAGGGGGAAAAAAATTGGAAAAACACTGAAAAATTCAGTTCGATACGAAGGAAATGACGGCGCAACTTTAAATTCGCACAGCAGGAGTATCATTACGTATTAAACCCACACCCAGGAGCACATGGACTAGCACACCTTCTAAGGGGGCAAAATAATTGGAAAAACACTGAAAAATTCAGTTCGATACGAAGGAAATGACGGCATAACTTTAAATTCGCACAGATGGTGTATTATTAAGTAATAAACACACAGCCAGGAGCACATTGACTAGCACGCCTTCTAAGGGGTGGATTTGGGCAAAAAAAATGGAAAAACACTGAAAAATTCAGTTCGATACGAAGGAAATGACGGTGCAATTTTTTTTTAAATAAATTAATATTTCAAAATGTATAGTTTGTAGTTGCAAGGAAAGCAACACAAACATTTTTCGTATAATTCAAAAATACAATTATACTGGGTGTTGTATTTAAAATGAGTGTGAATGAAAGTGTTGGGGAGTTCTAGATATTGCTTTCGCCCCAAATCAAATTAGCAGTTTTTGAAATAACTATCGACACTTTGCAGATAGGACACTCTGTACATTAAGTATACGTATGCCTCAGTATATGAAAATTAATTAATATGTTGTCAACAGAAAATCCTATACAGCACAGATATTTATAAGAATTTTAGTTTGTAATAAACAAAATAATAACTTTTCGTCACGTCATTCTATTTTGCTTGCGATGAATTTATACAGTATTATTCACAGATTATTTAGAAAAGCCTACACATTTCACAAAATAGTTATTTATGATCTTGGTACCTATTAAAACTGATATTTCAACAGAAATTTCCCTTGTACCCTTGCACAACATAAAACAAAATACAATTTATTTTAATATCGGAAAATCAAGCAATATAATATTATATCAAATAAAAATTAGTTTTCAACCATTTATGATATAATATTTTACATACATATTTCAATTAGAAACCCTTAAAGTGTATAGTAGAAAAAAATAATTTTGCCTTTAAACAACACATTCAGTAGATGAAAGCTACTAAATAATTTTATACAGTATGCGCCAAAAGTATGGAATAAATTCAATAAAAACGAAACAATTATTTTTTGGGAAAAATCCTCGAGCGGGTCGATTTTTAATTTAAAAAATACATATTTTAGCGTAAACTGCGATTTTCAAATGTCATTTGTTTTCGAGTAATGACGTCATCGATTTTTTTTAAATGGCAACACCATATTTTTTTCCTTGATTCTGAAAGATCGTTTAATTCTCTATCAGACAGTACTAAAATTTTGCCCTCTTACATAGGAAAGTTTTCGAGTAAATGACGATTGAATGTTAGAAAACGTAAATTTTGTCTATAAAAAAGTAACAATACTGAGGTATGTAAAATAAAATACAATTGATTAAATTTTATACTTAAACTAAATGTTCGAATTGCCATCCACCAACTTCTTGATAATGCGCAAGTCTGTGAAGAAATTCTTCTTGCACATTATGAATGATTTCTGGAGTAACTCTGCGTATTTCGTCCCGAATGCGATTTTAAAGTTTTTCTAAATTACGTGGTTTATTAATGTACACTTTTGACTTCAAGTATCCCCATAAAAAATAGTCAAGAGGTGTAAGATCTGGCGATCTTGCAGGCCATTCTATCGGTCCGCGTCTGCCGATCCACCTCCCAGGAAAACAGTTGTCCAAAAAATCTCGTACAGGGCGCGCATAGTGCGGAGGTGCATTGTCTTGCTGAAACCATATGGTATCGTCAGGAATGTCAGGGTCATTATCGTTAGAAAAAATTAATGCAAGGGCTGGAACAAGGTCATTTTCTAGAAACTCTAAATATCTTTGTCCTGTAAGGGTTTCTTCAAAGAAGAAAGGCCCTACTATTCTGTCGTCAACTATTCCAGCCCACACATTTAATTTCTGAGGGTGTTGGGTATGTGCCTCTGTCATCCAATGAGGATTTTCCCGACTCCAATATCTGCAAGTTTGACGGTTTACTGTATCATTCAGACAAAATGTGGCCTCATCTGAAAAAAGTATTTGCCGGAGTAAATTTCTATTTCCATGACATAAATCCATTAGAATTTCGCAAAAGTGTAAGCGGCGATCGGGATCATCTTCATTGAGTTCCTGCACAAGTTGAATTTTGTAGGGATGATATTTTTCCTTCCTCAAGATACGTATCACTGTGCTCTGACTGGTGTCATTGTTTAATGCAACCAATCGTGAAGAATTATGAGGATTATCCACCATACTTATCAAAATGTTCTGTTTTTGATTTTCATTAATACTTGGACGTCCAGGTTTTGGAATATTTACAACATTGCCAGTTTCTCTAAATTTAGACTCTACCTTACTGACTGTTGATTGGCTGATAGGGCGATCTGGATATTTTTCATTAAATAAATCGCAAACTTCCTGCTGAGTTCTAGTCATATTCCTGCATCCGATAAGAATTAAAATTTCAATTCTTTGAGTGACAGTTAAATGTGCCATAATACTTTAAATTGAATAATAATTTCTATGTCGCTTACAATACTTATTAGAAAGTCGGTGTGACAATGACACTTTGCAAAGATTTTCACCTACGTGATCCATAAAAGAACTATGGAATTCGAAAAACTAAACTTGATAACGTTTTTGCTTTATTTTAACTGATTTACGTTTTCTAACATTCAATAGTCATTTACTCGAAAACTTTCTTATGTAAGAGAGCAAAATTTTAGTACTGTCTGATAGAGAATTAAACGATCTTTCAGAATCAAGGAAAAAAATATGGTGTTGCCATTTAAAAAATATCGTTGACGTTATTACTCAAAAACAAATGAAAATCGCATTTTACGCTAAAATATGTATTTTTTAAATTAAAAATCGACCTGTTCGAGGATTTTTCCCAAAAAATAATTGTTTCGTTTTTATTGAATTTATTCCATACTTTTGTCGCATACTGTATAAAGTATTTTTCCATCCCATCCAAAAGCATGCTATCAAATCCTATTGCCCTATTTAGACAACATCTTTTGTATCAAGGACTAAGTATCCACATGTCTTCTTTCCATTTTCACAATATTAAGACAAATATATATCCTTTAAATGTCTTCAGTTTATTCCACAGACGAAGAGTTGACAGGAATCTAGATAAAGTAGATATTTATTGTAGAGCTATCTTTGAATCTACTTTAGCACATAGCTAAATGTTTATATACTGGAATCATAACATTATTAACTATCTATGGGCTCAATTTAGCTTGTGTACACTTAACTGTGAAATATAAACGCAGAAAGCAAAAATTGTTGACTTCTGGGTTTTATTTACTACAAATGGGCAATGTAAGAATATGTGGACGTGAAAACGAATGGAAGATCTGATCACAATACGAAAATAAGAAACTAAACTGAGAATATATCCAAAAGTAACTAAATCGACTAGTAGTCAAATGTATTTCACTAAAAACAAAGATTTGAGGGTATTTATGTAAAAACGATAGTACTAACTAATGCAATAGAAACACTGAGGCACGAAGAAAAAATAGATAACACATTAATCAGAAGGCAGGAAATAAGACATTCAAGTAATATTACTGAGGTATGAGGATAATGAACTAGAATGATTTTACAACTTAAAAAAACTACAAAATAATTTCAATCCTTCTTCCAACTCTTTTAAGCTTCAAAAATTATGCCAAATTCCAACCCTCAAAACAGTTTTATAACTTTCAGGCTATACGACAATTATATTTTATTGCTATATTATTATTACTATCTAAATATATATTTGTTTTATTCCTCCAGCGGCAAGTACCATTATTTTGTTGCCAGTAACTGAAATATTTTATAAATTTATCGCAAGAACGTTTTCTAGCTTAGCTGTAGTAATGATATTATCAGATGTAAAACAGTTAATATAACAATTACAACAGAGAAACGTTTACCTTGATGCAAAATTACATTGACAGACCATTCTATAAAACAAATTTGAAACAGCAAAATGGCGGGACTTTTGTTTGTGTCACAGTGAACAGTAAAAGTCTAGTTTTACCACAGTATAGGGAGACCAGTAAAAACACTCGAGCCGAAGTAATAAGTCGCGCATAACAGCTCGCGCATCCATTTCAAGCTGCAGAGACCTCAGTTTACATCCAACTCTGGGAGTGCGAACATCGGTTATACAGAGCCGTATTAAAGCAATATTTTGAGTCTGATCGAGAAACAAGTCGCTGCGCAGCAGTTAGATGTTTAAATATATCATCTATAAATAGTAATTTAAGTTTCTTTAAATTTTCTAAAGACATAAATAAGTAATAAGTAATCTATAATATACTGTACAAACCATAAATGATATTTTACTGCTATTGCCTTACCTATTAACTTATTTCTTAAGTATAACATTGGAATATAAATACTTCTCATGAAAGTGTGTGTTTAAAATATACATATTTATATTTTTCACAAATACAAATTTTTATTTTAGAGCAAAGTTCTGTGCAGAGGCTTCTAATAGAGAAGATTTATTAAAAAAGCTGCTCAGGATTAGTAATAGTTCATACAAACTATGTGAAATACATTTTTAAAATAATATGTTTTCTAACGATTCGCGCAATAGATTACGCAAAGAGGCAGTTCCAACGTTTCCTGCACAAGACGGCTCATCTTCAAATTATGTAGATGATCATATTTCTTGTAGTCGCTATAATGAGAGTAAGTCTCAAAACAAAATAATAAAAAATAATTTTTTTCTAAATTTACATTTTACTGCACTTTTATCTCCAATTTAACAATTTTCAAAGTTAAGTAAACATAATTTTTCTGTTCTGAAAAATACTTGTCTTCTGGTTTACGTAGATCATTTAAGACGAAAAAAATTCATAATAAATTATTTGTCCGCTAAACTCAAACGTCAAATTTTAAATTTAAAAAAATCCCAAAAAAATGTAATTATCACTAATAACAAAAAAAGTAAGTAAATAAATAAAAATGTTTTGTAGTGCAATAATATATATTTCAAACTCTTTTTTTAGAGTCCAAAGAAGTAAATCAAATTTTCACACTGTATGTTAGTAGCAGTAAATGATGTTTAGTACATGTTGAATTACCCATTTATAATTGTATAAATTATTACATAATGTGGATAGATATAACGTAAACTTTCATGTGGAATAACTACACTTTCACGCGCAAATAAAAATTTCTTATTCCGGTCCTGATCACCGATTCTGTCAATTCTATCGGATGTGCTATCGCACTCACATTTCGAGGTCACCGCAGAAACTGAAAGCAGTTCAAAGTGCCGACAATGGAGTGAAGTTGCTGGTCTACCTATGCTGTGGTTTTACCTCTTGCTTTAGCTTGCATAGTCACTGTATAAGAATAAACATGTCAGGTTTAAGCCAGTGGAAAAATTTTAAAAGAAGTGACACTTTTAGAAACATACTTCAAGCTACCTACTTAAGTCGAACAGACAGAAAATATTTTTTGCCCTTTCGAAAAATCGGAAGACTATTTTTTTACAGTGTGAAAGTACGTTATTTATTGTTTAAAAATAGAAAACTCCTATAACTCCGCCACTGCATTCTGAGTGAACGTTGTGACACATAATAGTCACATGCAAGGTCACAGTGTGCACCATTTTGGTTCGAATATTTTCCTACAATCGGAAAAAATGATAAAAAAAATTTACAACAATTTTTGAAACTCTGTATCGTTTTTATTATGTGTTGTCCTCTATCGCGTGGTATTATGCATTGTAGTTTTTTCAATGTCAGCCTGTAGATGACGTGTTATTATACACTTTACCTGCAACCACTACTGTAAATATACTCGCGTCAAGAATTCAGACGTCTTACGTCACGGCTGACGTTACACATTTGTTTTTATTGTTAACGTAATTTTCGATAATTGGTCGCGTTAAAAACAATCATTTTTTGCAATTTAGTGCAATATATAATGCAAACTTTTAGTGTAGTATATAATTTTATTACTATCAGTTGCAGATTCTTAAATATTTTGATGAAAATATAATGATTTATTCATTTGTTCGTGTGACGTAAGTCGTCTGAATTCTTGACGCGAGTATACTTAAAAACACACCGTCTGCGATCAATGTAAGTTTCCTATTACGTACGATAAAAATATCACAGCTTGGTAAAAAAATCGTAATGTAAGATTCCTATTACGTACGGTAAAAAAATCGCATAACTTGGTAAAAAAATCGCAGTTTTCCTAGCCTAACCGCCTAAGCATCGGTCAATACAAACAAACTTATTCAAAAACTGTCAACCGGCGATACTAAATATCTAAATCGATACAAAATCTACATATCGATACAAAAGTTACCAAATATTTATGGAATGGAGATTAAAAAATTACTAAATTATTTTCCGAGAATGTAATGATGGCATATTTCCAAGAACTATCAAAACATATGAAGCCTTCCTCACTTTGGCCATTTTACTCAATGTTAAAGGTCACAATTAATATAAGTCACAATGTCGATATTGCAAACTACTCCAAATTACAGGCTCTCCTGAAGAGAAAATCGGATGACTTTAAATCCAAAAAATCTAAGCAAAAATATATAAATGATTTTCTAGAAAACGCACCAGATGATAAATATTTGTTTATGAAGGTGTAACATTAAAGTTTACAGTTCTGTAAACTTTAGTAATATATTGAGCTCAATATAATGTTAGATATGTAAATTTATTTCAAATCGTATTTTAGGTTGCTCTTATAATTATTGGTATAAGCGGTGCGTGCAGGAAACAAGAGTTGCGTAATATAAAACCGTCAGATATTCAAGACACAGGGAAAAATGTAATTATTAATATTCCCAATTCAAAAACTAAACGGCAACGTACTTTTGTGGTACCTACCTGAATATTTTTACCCCAAGGTTAAAAAATATATAAACTTTCACTCTGCAGTAAATACAGCTCCAAATTTACCTTTTTTTCTAAACTATATAAACGGAAAGTGGGACTACAAGAAGCAAAACACTGTTTTCGACGCTCGTCCGCGATTATTCTTGATGACGCGGGTTGTGACTTATAAGATTTAAAAAGATACGGCGGATGGCAGGCAGCTGTCAGTCGTAGCTGAAGAGTATGAGGATAATTTCCTAAATAATCAAACTAACAATTCGCCTAAAATAACATCTGCAATAGCAAGTACTAGTAATAGTACTAATAATGTAAATCTTACTTGCTTCAACAAGCAAAACAACCGATACTTATACCTTTTTGTGTTCAATAAGTGTTCTGTAATTATAAATAATTATTATAATAAGAATAAATAATATAATAAAAAATAACAATTTGTAAATTTAAATAATCACATTCTGTTATTAATGTACTACTGTAGAATTATTACAATATATACCTTCTTGTTGATGTTATCAAGTTCTTAAATTATTAAATTATTTATATTGTTACCAGATTTTGTGTGAATAAGGAGATCGTAGGTAATAGTATATTAAATAACAAGGTTTCAAAACGACTTTTTACACACGAGCGAGACATATTGGTGGACCGAGTCGAAGGCAAGGTCCACAAGGCGAGCTAGTGTGCAAAGAGTTTTTCAATCGAGATTTTAACGATACTTTTTATACGACTGCGAACAGAGACCACAAAAATCAAATTTTAATTTAAATCGTTTTTATTACTAAAATTGCCAACGCATTAACAAAATAAATTAAATACTTTTAATTTAACTCGTTTTTATAAAAAAATTGCTAACGCATTAACAAAAGAAACTAATATTTAATATTTATAGTAATATTTGAACATTCCTTCAAGGTTACGCTGGGAAAAGCAGTATTACTGTGCACCTTGTTTTCGGTAATAGAGAATATTTTTGGCGTCGTGTTTTTAGTGCAGTTTTTCAGCGTGCGGTCGTTGTTTTCTTGTTGTATTCCAGCGGACGATCGTTGTTCTGGTTCTGTGGCAGCAGAAGACACTGAAGACTCTATCTTTTTCGAAACCTCCATTTTATTTCTCAAACAGTCATCAACGTAGCCTTCGGCAACTGTACTGAATTTCCACCCTCTATGGAGTTTGAGAATAAGCAGATTTGAGTCATAATTGACTAAAATTGTGGCCGGCATAATTTGGGCGACAACATCAAACAAAAATCACAATTTGGAGAGGCGTGTGTAAAGATGACATAACCGTGTGCAAAATGTTTAGCACACGGCGTGTGCAAAATACGGTTTTCAGAGCGTGTTTTCCTTGTGCAAAACCCCCTTTTGCAAGGCAGTCGTATAAAAACTATAGTACGTAATACGTGTTGTAATACAATTAAGCACTCATAGTGCGTAACTTTTCCATTCGTGCGTAAAATGCTTTTTACAACATTTATTATGTAATATACTATTACACATTTTTACCTAGTTTCTTACCCTTACATTTTTCAAAACATATCAACCATTACATGCAATTTTAGTAACAATAAAACAAAAAAACAATCTACTATTTAACATCATCCTTCCAATAATCAATTACCCCACATTCAATATTCCATAGGGAGACCAATCTGCGATATCTACCGAAATTGACCTATTTGCCAAACCCAGATAACTTCTTACCCACCATGGAGATGGCAATAAATCTGCCTCCCTATCTTACATATATCTGTAATCGCTAATTCGTCGTCATACTCCCGGCGGTGCCAGCGATCAACCAGCTTCGACGTCGCGACGCTAGGCTGCTCTAGCGTCGACGGCGGTATCGGTGGCGTCCTGTAGCACTGAATGATCGATGCGCGTAACGTTGGAGATGAGGAGATGCCAGGAGATAGGATACACCCACGCTTTCCACGCACGTGCCGTGTGGGACAGTGGCGTAGGGAAAAGGGGGAATTAGAGTCGCAAGAAAGCTACATACACTTTTCTGATATATCTACGCTGGTTTTCCTTTATAATGCTTATGCTAGACCTAAATTGGAGTATTCAGTAATTGTCTGGGACCTTCAATATGATATCCATATTACCAGCATGAAAAATGTTTACGAAAATTTGTTAAATATTTAAGCTTTAGAGTCTATTCACCTCGTGGCATTCCGCAGTTTGATCTACTGGCCAGGTTTAACTTTAACGACGTTTATTTTTCTATTCTTTTTTTTAGTAACTTTTATCTAGCATGGTAGATTGCCCGGACTTTTTGAGTAATGTTTACTTTAATATTTTTCATGTAAAGGCTCGCATCTATTCATTGTGTCTATTGTTGCCTATTTCTAGAACAAACGTTCTTAAAAATTCACCTATTCATAGTATGTGTACCTACTAATTCTCTGAAATATCACTCTGAGTTTGATATTTTTTATTGTTCTGTTAATACTATAAGACGATGTATTTGGAGTTATGCTTATCGTACGCTGCTGCAGCTTGTATTATTTATAATTGATTTTAACTTTTTACTGTATTTTTGTACTTTTTGTTTTTTACTGTTTATTTTTTCCTTTTTATATATTAACTTTAAGAATGTCAAATCATATTTATATATGTCTGTTGTTGTTTTTTATTTTTTATATATGTATATTTTTTCTCTTTTTCTGTAATTCTCTCCTATAATTGGAATTTCTATGCCTGGACAGTTGGGATAATAATAGAAAGCGAGCATAGCAAACAAATATCTGGGAATTCAAACTGTAGTATTACTATTAATATAAATAATTTATGTTTTAAGTTTAAATAACTTCCACATTGGACTTAATACATTTTTAGTTAAAATACCTAGTATGTATTTCTAAAGCATATATCTATATACCTATGATATAAATCAGATAACTTGTTATACATAAACATTCTGTCCGTGCTGTGCAGATCGTTGTTTATTAATTTGTTACATAATATTAAGCTACGTACTATTTGTATAAATATTGAAATGATACGCCACTGGGTTGGAGTAAAACCTCTGCGTACCCTACATTCGCAGGGCGCAATGACGGAAATACGGCTTTATTTACGGCACGTAATGCATCGCTTTTTTGCTCCATAGGTAAATAAATATATAGCAGTCCGTAATCCGAGTGAAATATTTTTAAGTCAGGTGCACTGTAGCCTCTCTTAGAAGCTTAAATTAGTACTTAATTGACCGATTTTTTTCAGGTTTTATCTTGTCCATTAGGAATTAAAAACGCATGTGTATCAATTGCAGATGTATTTGAGTTGTTTCTACGTCTAAAATGAGCTGGATCTAAATGTAGGTATCGGTATAAATGGATTAAAATAAATTAGTATTGGTATTTTTAGTTCAGGTAGTTATATATATTTTTTTAATTGTGGTTCATTGACTGGACAATTTAATTACAATATAACTATTTTTGTTTAAGGTTAAGATGTATTATTTTAATTTATTTTGTTATACAAAGCGTTTCATGACAAACTGGTGCAACTTACTTGGAATCGCATAAAAAATTCTTGGTCATAATTGTGTGGATGTACAGAGATATACAAATTTTATTATATAGTCATTCATGGTTAATCGAATCTTAATTTTGAGGCCTTAACTCTTATAATAACTGATTTTTATATAATTTTCTAACATTTCTACATTTTTTACAATGTTCCTTAATGATTAATAGGTGTGTACAAAATTTCATAAAAATATCTGGAGTAATAAGAAAATTATAATAAAGAAGTAAATTATTTCTTAAAACTTTAACACCCTGTTTAGAACATATGTTGATATTAAGTTTTCTTCTTAAAATGATCGAAGGATTCACACTCTTAAGTATCGGCATTCAATTAACAAACATCCTGTATATCTCAGCAATAGATCAAGAGGGACAATTCAGCACCCACACCGGAAACAAGGGTTACATACGTTCATCTGAGTATAGCTCAGGGTTGAGCAATTTCAGATACTTTCCACAGGTATTTTGTCGAAACTGTGTATATCAACACGTTGTACAGTGCACTTAAATCGTCTTTAGCACACGCAAAAATAATTGTGTAGTACCTTTAGTGGACGAAGACGAAAATATTAGCTGTATAATTCCAGAAGATTAACAATCTTTCCTTCAGCAGCTACAGAAAAAATTCTCTTGCAATTGATCTGGATATCAGAAAACATAATTATTAAGGAATCATAATTTTTGATAATATGAGACACCTAGAGAGAATACAATTCATCTCTACTACATGCAGCGCCAATAATAAGACCATACTACATGCATTAGGTGCATTAGGTCTCGGCGTTAGCTTCTTTCAGAAAAAATCTGTTGACCACTTCCTTCATAAGTACTTGGTTTTCTTGGGTTGAGATCCTACTGAATTACGCTTCAAAAAAGCTACCACGTTTGCAAATGTCTGAATACTTACATTTTCTTTTGCACAAAGAGTTAATTTCATGAAAATAGATTAAAAATGCGTGTTTACTTATAATATTTAAGATCTTTTTTTCTGCACTATACTTTGAATAGGTCGTATACTCTTTCATATTGCGCGCCAGATTTCACTGGAAGTAAATGTTGCCGAATAAGTCCCGCTATTTCTGATACCAACTGCGGTTCAGCAACATTCCTCACTACTACTTGGTCCTATTATTTATTATTTACTCAATAATATCTTTGACAACTCCTGTTAATAAATGACAATAAAAAAGTAATCTAAACAATAAAATTATTTCACATATTTGCAGTTTATACAAAAAAAAACTTAGAGAAAGATTCATCTGATTCACCGGATATTGCTGTCTGACCGCCAAAGCTTTATTTTAAGGACTTGTTACATAAATAGCTATTGCAAGTGTTAACTCTTATCAATTATTGTGGTGTTACAGTATAAATCAGTATTTAGGTAGTACCTAAATATCTTCCATCGCATTTAATTTTGTTTTTCTACGTTCATGCAAAAAAGAAAACTTTATTGAACTATATTTAGTGGAAAAAGTGGTTCTTTATTGCACTAGTGCAATAAAATGTATTGCATTCATCTGCCATTCTACTACAGCGTTTTGTCATCATGACAAACATAAACGTTCAAATCAACGTCATATTTTCCTACACTTAGTGTCATCTAAATAAAACATTTTTTGGTTTTTGCATGAACGTAGAAAAAATATTGTATGCAACTCGTACAAAAAGTGCTTATTGCACTCGACGTGTTGTCCTACTCGGCCTGACGGAATTTCACGTCGCATGCAAGAAACATTTACTTTTTGTACTTGATGCATAAATAACTATTTCATCAAAACGTGTGACTATAAAGGAATTTTTATGGCAATTTAGGCATTTTGTGTAAAATATTTGAAATATACCTACATCCTTTTTAGGAGAAGAGAAAACCAAATAAGCAAAATTTCATTGTACGTGTTTTCTCCTTAAAATATAAATCTTTTTCGGGGTTCCTGGTAAACAGGAACATAAAAAGTTGCGTTAGCAGTATGTCAGTGGAAAAACATTTCAGCATTCGTTAAAAACTTTTTCCTATGTCCCGTGTGTACGCCTTTTTTACTTAAATCGCTGGTTTCAACTTTGCTAACTCTAGCTCTAGTGCTTTTAACCTTTTTTCCCTTTATTATGTTTCTTTTTTGCGACATTTGCATCCCTATTCGCAATTCTCTCATATCGTTTGGACGATTTATATTTCAAGTTTAACTCGCAATTGCTACGGCCTCCCCGTGGCAAATAAAAGCTGAACTTGTGATAGAGATAGTTGACCATAATGTAAAAGTTACGTAGGAATTTAAGGTGAGTGTCGTTTCTCATTGGGTTTTCTGTAAAAAGTTTAACTAGGTATTTGCAACAGAAGAAAACCTCCAGATTTTCTAAAATAGTTTTTCATATGTAAATAGAATGAGGTAAGCTTCATTTTCAATGCAAACTATTATCTTTGGAATTTGACAGAAAGGACTAATGACGTTATCAATTATATTTTTTTTAGAAAGATACTTTTGTTTGTGTTAAAAAGCTTTCTTTTTCCTAATAAAGCGTTGTAAATTATAAGCAATATAGTCCTAAAGAGTCTCAAAAGAAATACCACTTAAAAATCACATTAGCGGTAGAAGGATCACGTAGTCCTTGGAAAATAATTGAATGTTCATTGTTTAAAGTGCATAAATGTTATTAAGAATAAATAAAAGGATTAAACTCGATAATTTTTAATACAGTTAAAACAAAAGGTGATGGTGACAATAACTAAATTTAAAAAATCAGTCAAACGCCCTCATACTACATACGCATTACAATCTATTCTCTATATGAAGCAATTGCGGCCTTCAGTTGACAATATTGTGATGAAAACTGTTTATTACTCTTTAGTACATACTCACTTATTATTTGGTATTACACCTTGGGGAAATTCTAGAGCTACCCCGAAAGCCTTTATTTTACAGAAGGCTGCAGTTCGCCTTATTGTTGGAGTTTCAAGAGCAACTCCTAGCAGCACATATTCAAGAAGTTAAAAATTTTACCGCTTCCAAGCCTTTTTATTTATGAATCATTGCTTCTGGTCCACAAACACTTAGGAAATTTAATTAAACATTGTAATGCACATCAGTACAGCACTAGGTATGCTGAAAATATTGTGGTTCCATTTTCGAGAATTAAAATTTCTAAAGATAATAAATTACAGATTAGTCTCTATAACAGTTTCGACAATCACTTCAAGTCCCATAAAATCAAGCAGATGTCTTGCAAAACCTTTGAAAACTTTGTTAAAACATTTTTACTGTGTCATTGCTTTTTCTCTATAAACGATTTTATATCTTATGTATGTACGTAATTTTATGTTAATATCTTTTGTCATGACTGAAAATGTACTTGTGTATGTGAAGAGTCAATAAACATCTATTCTATATGACCTCTCCTCATTTCAAGACACAATCTTCGTCTGATTTTTTAGTGGGCTGCGTTTATTAACATTTCGGCGTTTAACTCATTACAAGCTTTTGTGATTTTTTCTTTCAAATGATTAATATCTCGCAAAGGTAGTTTGAAAACCTTATTTTTTAAAACTCCTCATAAAAAAATCGAGGGGAGTTAGATCTGATGACTTTTTGGGTCACTGAATAGGTCCATTAGTCCCAATCCATTTTTTGGGAATGTGCTATCTAAATATTGCTGCACAATCCTGGCCTTATGAGATGGAACTCCTCCGTGCTTAAACCATTATCTCCTTAGCTGCAAAGGCACATTCTCCAGTGCAGAAAGTTCTTGTAGAAAATTTAGGTAACTCACGTTGTTCAATGTATGTCCATAAAAATAAGGTCCAGTTAAATGCCTACCGATGATGGCGCACCATACATTTACTCCAAAATGTCCTTGTATATTTCGAAATCATCATGTTAGATCGACTTCAAATTTTCTGAGAGACTGTACAGTGTGGCCCACCACGAATGGCCGTTTTCGATATATGGAAAAATATTTACAGGACGATTGTGAAAATTCCATTACTTACCAACATCAGTAAGATATACTTTTTAAAATATTTTCACTTTTCTGCCACTTCCGGTTTTAACGCAAGTAGATACCAACTTGCTTATAAATGGAACGAAAATATTATTGCATTTTTGGCTTCTCCGTTAAATTTTAAATAATTTTTATATCAAATCAGCTATACATAAATTCAGATGTTTTCGGGTTATTTAAAATTTTAAGAAAAAAGTAACTAATAGAGCACAATATTAGAAATGTTGTATATTGAACAGTGGAACAGTTTTAATTTCAATCTTCGCAAAAATTACAATCTAGAAATTGCTGCACTTGAAAATGATAGCATAATATCTAACAAACATACAGGGCCCTTACAAGTTAAGAACCAAATTGTCAATTTAGTGTGTCACTAAATTGTTCAAATAAAATACCCAGTATATTATTTTACAGGTGAAGATTTAATCAAATTGTGGACGGAATGATATATCAATTGTATATATCTATCTCCTAGATATACAAATTTTCTTATAAAAATGTCCAGAATCTCAAATATTTTATATTAGTAACGATTTATTTTATCGAAAATAAATAAGAGCACCTGTTTTTAGTCTAACATTGAAGCTACCTAGATTTATTATTTTAAAAATGTAGGTAAAAATGTAAAGCTTAGCCCGCCCTTGGTAAACTAAAAAAGCTAAAGATATTTCAAGGACACTATTTTAAGAGTTAAATTTTTATTAAATTATATTAAGTACTTTAAAAGTTATTCAAGAAAAACTGATTTCCAGCGGCGGTCTTCAGGGGCACATATCTACGTAGGGAGAGCCTGTAGGAAAAAAAATTATAGAAACTTGTCATCTTATTTATTCATGTTCTATCTGCGCGCGAGAAATTTCGCACATTTTCCCGGACACCCTGTATAAGATTTTTATTGAACGGTAACAATAGATGGATAAATTCATCAGAGTTTGTACGTAGTTGAACTATAAAACTTAACCCAGCTTGAGCCAGACGGTTCACCCACAGCAAAAAATCTAATAAATTAGTTTTAAAGGCTTGTTTGGAAACATTTGCAAGACGAATTTGAAAGTTAAATTAAAGTACATAAAGTTAAAAAAGGGTAGACTGAATTTTTTTGAGCGAGACACATCTCCATTGTCGACACACTTATAAACAGGTTGTGAAAAATAAAGAATCGTACATCACATAGGTATCTAGTTTTTATCCAAAATTATTTCAGACTGATGACCGGAAAATAATAATAAGAAAACACAACTCGTAAATTTGCACGATTCTCACGTGAATCTTGTATACCAGTCAAAAAAAATTAAACTTTATTAGGAATTTGGTAACAGTGGTGGTTACTCTCGGTCGGCTACGGTCTCGCTCGAAGCTCACACGTAACTATTGATATGATCGATAGGCAACAGTGGTCGATTGATAGACGTTATCAAGTATAGATAAGCCCAATTTTACATAATAAGTTATAAATAACGGACGAAATAGGCAAAACAGAAGAGAAGCTCTTTAAGTCAAGTAGCAGTAAATTTTATATAACTTCACTTCAGGAGAACTGGAACTAGACTCAATAAACTTTGATTTATAGAAAATATATATGCTGGGTGTCCTTTAAATAAAAAAACTTATTTATATAGCGAAAAAAAAATTCGAAACTATATTAAATCCTTATTATTCGCCGACTCGGACCTTTTGTCAGCCTCGACCACAAGTCAAAGGTGTCAAACGTAGTGACAGGGCACCGCAGTGTCACGTGTATCCATTTAGGCAGCTTTGAAAAAAAAAAAATATGCAAAATGCAGATAATTATTTAATGAGAAACGCGATATGGTAGCATCTAGCTTACTAATATTTATTTCCAGGATTGATATATCGAAAGACTGGAAGAATGTTTTACCAGCAACATCCCCTTCAAATTTTTAAATGGGAAGAGTGGTCAAGTTGCATGTCGTTCAAAAGCTCTTTTAATTCTCTACACAGGCATGTATCACTTTTGAAAATCAGCCTATTTTAGAAAAATATACAGGGTTTTGGAAGCAAAATTTTATTACAGTAAATGTTCAAAATGTTGACCCTCTGTCATACATTCTGGAGCATTTCAGGAGTAACTAGATGACATTCATTATACGTTGACGTAGATCTTCCAGAGAGTCCGGTTGGGTGGCATAGATTTTGGTTTTCAGGTGTCCCCACAAAAAGTAGTCCAATGGGCTTAAATCTGGGGATCTAAGAGGCCATTCAATGTCGCCTCTCCTACCTATCCAACGATTCAGAAATGTATGGTTTAAGAATTAGCGCACATGGTGGGCATAGTGGGGGGAAGCCCCGTCTTGCTGAAACATGAGTTCATCTTCGAGGTAATCATTATTGTTTTCCACAATTACCATTAAGGCTGGATCAATGGCTTCTGTATGTTGTTTGTGGAATATCCTTGGATTGGAGTCTGCCCAGTAACGGCAATTATGGCGGTTGACGGTGCCATTTAGGAAAAAGCTGCACTCATCGGAAAAACAAATGTTGAAAAGAAAATTTGGATTATCGCCCGTTCAGGCATGACCTCGCAAAACTGTCCTCGTGAATTTCGTGGAGAAGGTGATTTTTGTAAGGATGGAACTTGATGTTTTAAAATTCGTTGTACACTACCCCGACTTACACCGCTTACAGAAGCCAATAACCGTGTACTTAGCCTATGATCTAAAGCAACGTGTCCCAGAACTGCAACCTCCACAACTTAATTACGTACAGGACGTTCATTGTTTCGCTTTTTACTGCCCACAAATTCCGTCTCCCGGAATTTTTTTACTAACTCCAAGACAATTTTGCGATGGACGGGTTTATTGGCATGTCATTCAGTAAACAACTGAGCTGATCTCAAAGCTCATTCATTATTTTTATAAAATAAATCAATTCCTCTCTTGCGTCGAATAAACAATTTTTAATTATTTTGTATTTAATGCGAATCAGCCACTAAAACCACTAACACCACTTTACGACAAAATCGCTGACTGAGAAATGGTCTCTTATTTGTACCGTTTTTAGTGGAATTTGTGAAAGAGATAACTGCAAAAATCTAACAACACGTTGGAATAAGTAATGAGAATAATTCACGTAAAATTATTTATTATTGAATGGAAGTTGCTGGTCAATTATTTCCAGCCATTTGGATATGTTTAGACGCTTCTTTAACTTAATGATTTTGAAATTAATAGCCAACTCGATAGCGAATTTTAATTAGAGAATAATTTGTAGAGATAATAGGAAATTTTGTATAAGTTAAGTTCTGAACCCTGTATGTTTTTAAAAAAATGGGTTGATTTTCAAAAGGGACCCATGGCTGTGTAGAGAATTAAAAGAGCTTTTCAACGATATGCAACTTGACCACCCTTCCCATTTAAAAATTTGGGGGGTAGCAGTTAAAACCATCTAATTCATGCAAAAAGATATCCCCCTCGCAAACAGAATGGACGGGTTTTTACGTTTTTCCAAAAAATATTTTTCCTAGCCGCTATGGCATCTGATACGTTTTCGTTGGGCCATTCTGTACATGAACTGGCCTGACGCGGGTGCATTATATTAGTAGGTATTCAGTACATTAAATTTAAATTGTCTTAGAACAAAAGAGTGTTTTTCGTAACACAGTTTGTGTATTTTGTTAGTGGATAATTCTAATGGACCTGTAATGAGTGAAAATACTAAAAATGTGGTTTCGGCAGTGCGTAACGAAGGAACGAATAACGAATGCAAAATATTACAGCTAACCGGATTAACTGTTATCTATCAGGTATTATTAATAAAAAAGTTTATTTTCATCGTATCTAGGTGACATTTCTAAGCGAAAAGAGGGTTTTGCCCCATTTTTTAAGCATTGAGCCAAAATTCCGAAAAAAAATTTTTATTGTCAGTTAGATCTCCCTGAGCACGAGGTTAAAATATTTGTACTTAATTATAGTTAACTCTGTAAACCTAAAATAGAAATACAATATTTGTTTATTCAGTTAATGTTCACTTAAATATTACTTCTTGTAGCTGCAAAACTCGGCAAACTTAGAATATTGTTGTCTTGTCTTGTTAATGTCAATGCTTTTCTTATTTCTATATACATAAACACATAATTCGTAAATAAATAAACAGGGAAGAGGTAAAATATTCAATTCCTTAAAATATTGCCTAGATGACTCTCTGTCTGAGATTTTTAACATGCAACGGATGATTCTTTTCTCATCAATAAAAACACTAATTGAATTGGTCGAATTGCTCCATAAACAAATTCCGTATCTAAGTCTTGAATCTACTTGGGCATAGAAAACGTGTACAAGCTGGTAAAAAGTTCGGCACCGTTCGCAAATTTAAGAAAAGAAACTTCAGAGAATTCAATTTCGAAATAAGTTTATCACAGTGTAGTTCAGGAATTCATCCAAATAAACACATAGAAAACGTACACCGTCATGTGCATTAGTCACAATTTTATTATTTACTTCAATATGTAGATCCTCGATAGTTTTTTAATAATTATGTATTTTTAAAATATAAGTTTTGTCTAAATTAAAAAACAAATCGATACTGTTAAATTACTGTGAGACTCTGCCCACTGCCTCTGCGGTTCTACCACTCAATGCCTCCGAATCCCTCGACACTAAACCATTGAAGTCATCAGCATAGGCTGTATAGGCGATATGTTTTGTGGCACTTAATAGATTGTTGACATATAAAATGAATAAAACAGGTCCTATTATTGAGCCTTGAGGCACACCTACATCCGAATCTAAACAAACGGATTGCATAAAATCTATAGATTACTTAGATTCGACCTTTAAAGACACATACTGTTGACGACCCTGAAGAAATGTTGATACCCAGTTAAGTGCAGTTCCTCTTAAGCCATATTTTTGTAAAAAGATAGTAATAAATTATGATTTACACAGTCAAAGGCTCTTGGTCTTGTCTTATCTTTCAAGACCAATACAAGATCAAGAAAAAACAAGACAATATTACCAATACTACAAGCATCATATTTGGTTAACAAAATTTTAAAAATATTTGTAATTATTTCTATTAAAAGGAAATATTGAGAAAATTTTGAAAGCTATACTCCCTTCCCCATATAATTTCATAACTACGTCGTTATACATCTTATATTTTAAGCTAAAGTGGCAAGAAATTAAAGCGGAAGTTTCAAATCTTAAGTATTTAATTATAAACCTGCTTTAATCAATTTTTATATATTCAGTGATTTTCAAGATTTTATTTATTATTTGACACAACCAGTATATCAAATCAACCAAATTAAACAAACACCAAGCATAGTAACGTACTTTTCGTTAATTAAAAATTTTAGTGTGGGATTTAATTTATATCTACGAGTAATAAAGAACGAAGACCACCTGACAATTACAATAATATATGGTGGTCAGAGCAGGGACCTTTGAACTATTAAAACAAAAACCGAAAATCGATTTCTAATACTTTTAGGTGTTTATCTATATCTAGCCGTAAGTAGGCATTATAAATTTTTAATGACACCGTATTGCTAGCGGTCCGTATAAACAGTGATATATAATCTTGTTCGCTTAACATTTAATGTTTTCAATACCTTATGCACTTAGTGTGTAATTTATTATTACAACTCGGTCGGTCAGTGGTCGCGCGGTTTAAGGCGTCAGTACTTGAATCGAGGTGACTAAATCGGAGTTGGTTCGCGCCCAGCTGCCGGTAGACCGTATATAAGCTATATTCGTGGAGAGGATTGGCACCCTCTCTGCGGGTATGGTAGGGTGGAATAATGTTAGCTTGGGTCAATGTGAGAGATTGATACCGCTTGATATTTGACTACCCCCCTAATTAATGAGGTTTTCCAGGTTTCCCTCATTCCTGCACTGAATAGTGGAGGCCTACCAACGTAAGTCATCCCTGGACGCAAATGCGGCCTGCTTAATAATAATATGCCCCTCTCCCGCACAAGTCTCCGACTTCTGGGCTAATCCCTGTGATTAGAATGAGGGGTAGAGATATTATTATTATTATTAACTGTTAACTGTTTTTGTGGGCTTATTAGAGATTTTTTTCTGTATTCCTTCCCATTTAAAAGTTATAAGCAATATCGTCCTAAAGAGTCTCGAAAGAAATACCACCTAAAAATTACATTAGCGGTGGAAGTAGTATCAAGTAGTCGTTGGAAAATAATTGAATGTTGTTTAAGGAGCATAAATGTGATTAAAAATAAATAAAAAAATTAAACTCTATAATTCTTTAATAGAGTTAAAACAAAAGGTGATGACAACAATAACTAAACTTAAAAAATTAGGCAAACACCCTCATACATATTACAATCTATTCTCTAATATAACTTCTTCTAATTTCAAGACACATCCATTCTTCGCCTGACTTCTTTGTGGGCTGCGTTTATTAACATTTCGCTGTTTAACTCATTACAAGTGTTTGTGATTTTTTTATTTCAAATGATTAATATGTCGCGAAGGTGTTTTATAAACCTTATTTCTTAAAGCCTTCTCTATAAAAATATCGAAAGGTGTTAGATCTGGTGAGTTTCCGGGCCACTGAATAGATCCATTAATCCAAATCCATTTTTCTAGGAAAATGATATCCTGGTTTTGTGAGGTGGAGCCCCATCCTGCTGAAACCATAAGTTCCTCCTTACCTACAAAGGCACTTTCTCCAGAAGTGAAAGAAGTTCTTCCTGTAAGAAATTTAGATAACTCGCGCTGTTCAATGTATGTTCATAAAAATAAGACCCAATTAAATGCCTACCGATGATGCCGCATCATACATTTACTCCAAAATGGCCTTGGTTTTGGACTGTATTTACAATGTGAATATTTTCTATGGACCAGCAGTGTTCTTTGCACCCGTTTGGCAAACCATTACTGACAAACTGACTTTCGTTCGTCCAAAGAACGTACCGAAAAAGGTTCTGATCAACAGTTTCTACATTTGCTACAATTTGAGCTATAAAATTAAGACTGTTTTCAGCGTGACGCTCAGGCAAATACTCCAAATTGTGAATATCGTAGTCATTATACCCATTGGTTTTTAAAATTCATTGAACGGTCCAAATCAATTCCCGGCTAGTCTGCCGTATAGAATTTCGTGGGTTTTGTTCCAAGTACTGTAATAGTATAGCCACAGCATAGGTAGACCAGCAGTTTCACTCCGTTGTCGGCACTTTGAACTGCTTTCAGTTTTCTGCGGTGACCTCGAAATGTTAGTGCGATAGCGCATCCGATAGAATTTACAGAATCGGTGATCAGGACCGGAATAAGAATTTTTTATTTGCGCGTGAAAGAGTAATTATTCCACATACAAGTTTACGTTATATCTATCCACATTATGTAATTATTCATTATACAGTTATAAATGAGTAATTCAACATGTATTATATACTATCATTTACTGCAACTAACATACAGTGTGAAAATTCGATTTACTTCTTTGGACATTTTAAAAAAAAGAGTTTAAAATATATATTATTGCACTAACAAACATTTTTATTTATTTACCTACTTTTTTTTGTTATTAGCAATAATTACATTTTTTGGAATTTCTTTTAGATTTAAAATTTGACGTTTGAAGTTTAGTGGATAAATAATTTATTATGATTTTTTTTGTGTCTTAAATGATCTACATAAACCAGAAGACAAGAATTTTTCAGAGCAGAAAAATTGTGCTTACTTAACTTTGAAAATTGTTAAATTGAAGATAAAAGTGCAGTAAAATGTAAATTTAGAAAAAAAATATTTTTTTTATTTTGTTTTGAGACTTACGCTCATTATAGTGACTACAAGAAATATGATCATCTACATAATTTGAAGATGAGCCGTCTTGTGCAGGAAACGTTGGAACGGCCTCTTTGCGTAATCTATTGCGCGAATCGTTAGAAAACATATTATTTTAAAAATGTATTTGACATAGTTTGTATGAGCTACTAATCCTGAGCAGCTTTTCTAATAAATCTTCTCTATTAGAAGCCTCTGCACAGAACTTTGCACTAAAATAAAAATTTCTATTTGTGAAAAATATAAATATGTATATTTTAAACTTCACTTTCATGAGAAGTATTTATATTCCAATGTTATACTTAAGAAATAAGTTAATAGGTAAGGCAATAGCAGTAAAATATCATTTATGGTTTGTACAGGATATTATAGATTACTTATTACTTATTTATGCCCTTAGGAAATTTAAAGAAACTTTACTATTATAGATGATATATTTAAACATCTAACTGCTGCGCAACGACTCGTTCCTCGATCAGACTCAAAATATTGCTTTAATACGGCTCTGTATAACCGATGTTCGCACTCCCAGAGTTGGATGTAAACTGAGGTCTCTGCAGCTTGAAATGGATGCGCGAGCTGCTATGCGCGACTTATTATATCGGCCCGAGTGTTTCTACTGGTCTCCCTATACTGTGGTATAGCTGTATTAACATTGTTTCTTACTCTTCGGTCAATTATTTGATTCGTTGAACAGAAAATGTATCTTCATTTCGTCGCAAGGTCGCCTTCATTCTTCTAAATGTTGTATGATCAGGAATGATGCCCTCTGGATGCATTTCTCGATATAACTCTACAGCTCGACTTGAATTTTTTTTTGAATTGTAATTTTTTTGTAAATTAGAACCATATCAACTTTTTCTGAACGAGGAAACTATTTGTAATCACAAAAGTTATCCGTTTGACGTTCGGGAAAAAATTGGGTATGTTTCTGGAAAAAATATAATTAATGACGTCATTAGTCGTTTCTGTCGGAGCCCAAGGATAATACTTTCAATTGGAAATAGAGCTTACCTCACCCTATTTAACACCAAGTGTTCCAAATTTTATAAATTTTTTTGTATCCTCATAGTAGGCCAATACTACTGAATTTGAGACACCCTTATATAGAACATACTTTTTTTTCTTATTTGCATAGAACGATATCATACGTAAACTTTCATTTAATTTATTATTCTTTATAGTTGTCAAAATCATATGATAAAAATCAGTGCATAAAGTACCTGCAAATATAAAAACAATAATAATATTACAAAATTTTAAGTAATAGGTAACGAAATGATGGATATACCATTAGAAGTAGATACTTATTTTAATTCTACTTTAATGAGCATACATAATTATTATTTTCTTTCGAAATCTATGAAGCAATGGTATAATCAACAAAGTAATTGATTTAGAAAGTTGCAATGATAATAATTATTTTGTACAAGGTCTTGTTCTGTAAGCTTACAA
This sequence comes from Monochamus alternatus, assembly GCA_037114965.1. Taxonomy (NCBI): domain Eukaryota; kingdom Metazoa; phylum Arthropoda; class Insecta; order Coleoptera; family Cerambycidae; genus Monochamus; species Monochamus alternatus. Next base: position 77,972,909 of record CM073431.1, read on the forward strand.
TTTTGTTGTCGTCTCGATAGGGAATCCAAGTAAAATCACCACTTGTATCTAATTTGGAATGGTAATGTTTCAGAGAACAAATGAAGTTATATACAGAGTGTTTATTAAAGAATGGGCCATACTTTATGGGTAGGTGTTTTGGACGAAAATAAGGTGATTTAAATCAACTTTCCTTATTGTTTATTGTATTAGAAAGGTATTTTAAGAAAGGTATTTTAAGCTAATATAAATCAAATCTCCTACAATTCCTATCAATGTAAAAAATGTTACAAAAGCTAATAATAAGGGTAGATATTGTGGGTGTAATTCAACGCTGGTTGGGGCTTTTGTCCACAGAGTAGTTAGTTTCACACAATATTATTAATACCTAAAAATATATAACAACTTATGTTAGTACCATCTTGCTTAGTTAAGAAGTTATAAGCCCGAGAAAGTATTTAATAAAAACTTTCTTAGTCTTGTAATTTCTTAAGGAAGAAAAGTTATACTGTGGTAAGTTAACTTAGATCACCTAAATATCGTGCAAGAAAATAGCCTTAAAGTATAACTAATGAATATCCAACATTGTAGAGTATTTAATACATTTACTTTACTACTCAAACTTTAAATGCAGTTTCCTATAAAATGATGCATTTTAGCGACATGTAACAGGTATAGCTTTTTAAAAAATTAATGCTGTTTGAAAGTAACTAATCATTTCCAAAAATCTCCCTCCTTAAAAAAATCTGAAAAGAAAATACGGTGGTGCAAGCGCTCAGAACGCCCTGTACATTTAACACAAAAGTTAAATATTCGTGTGTATTACACAAAATAACCTTCTTGTACGAACTTTGAATACTATTAGCTAAGAAATAAATAAATTATGGTTAAAAGAATTAGTAAAGAAACTACATTCTCGAACCTACTCCTTAAGGAAGCAAGATAGTACTAAGGTAAGTTGATTTAGATCACCTTATTTTCATCCAAGAAAGCTAGCCTTAAAGTATGATCCATTCTTTAATAAACACCTTGTAGATCAGAATTTTCAAAATTACATGCCTCCGTAAATTATATACTGAGTATATAAAATGTTTTATAAATGTAAAATTAAGTGAATATAAATATATTGTTATATTTCACTAAAATAATATTACATTACATTAATATTATTAATAAGCACATAATTCAGTAGTGTCTTAAGACAAAGATGCGAATCTATGTATATAGTACACCTTTTTCCCCCTTTAGTGATCATTTTGATCAGGAATTGGAAGAAATTGTTATGAGCTCAACCTTATCGGCAGCTCTGACAAAGTCAAAGAAGGTCTTGAAGTTAGTAATTCTAAAACAAAAGTATATTCCCGCATAAATCAACGATTTATGGGCTATATTAATAATTACGTCCAGACGTCAGCACCACTAGAGTGTACAGAACACTCCCATTCCTCGATGTTCTTCGAAGAGAAAATCAGACGGCGCAATATGACACATGGTTACAAGAAAGCATTTAAGAGTATTTCATCATCATCCTACATAAACAAGGTTGTAGGTAACATCGACTATTTGTTAACCATAGCAATCGGAAGCAGAACTAGATCGTCTATAATCTAAGAACCAGAATCACTGAATGAGGCAAATTCCTGAGATCAGGAAAAGAAAGAATAAGTGGCATTCTACCTACTGTAAAGACTAAAATGGAAAAATAAACTGCCACTGATGGAAATAGAATGATAATTGACAACACTTCAGGAAAGCTAGAGGTAGCGTTTTCTAAACCGAGCTGCAAGTACAAGGCATTGGTGTATACGGTAGCGTATATACGTCAAAAGTATTCTCGTACATTGGACAGAGAGTGAAACCCGTTTGCACGACATCAAAGGAGTACATATGTTACATAAGGAATAGTAACAACAAAGAGATCAGCAATTGTGGAATATAGGACGGATACAGGGTTTTCAGCAGACCTGAATAAAACCAAGATTTTAATGAAAGAAACTATAGTATAGAAAAAAAATCCACAGAGAAACAATAGAAATCCAGAAGAACCAAAAACATTTCAAATAAGACGAGATAATAGAACTGATAACAATTCATACATAAAAATCAATACCAAAAGTGCCACGGACCAGTGGCGTCAAATCATGACTGTAACATTATGAACCAGAGTTATTTTTGAAGAAGAAAGCAATATATATATAACGAAATGTCAAAAAACCTAAACTGACGACTAGCTCAAATTGTTTAATACATTTTTGTGTTGTAAATATACTAATATGCTTTGGATTTCAGAAGTAGAACTCATGAAGCTGTGATACATTTCACATCAAATTCTTCTTAGAGATATGCGTTGCAGATACCTTACGTTTTTCTTTAATTAGTTTCACACGAAAACAGCAGTTTTATGCTTTTTGCTTTCAGAACTAATTTACAAAAGCAACACGACACGAAAAATATACTAGGTAGGTATTAACAATTAATTTCATTTTGTTCAATATTGCCTCGCTACATCATCGTTTATAAATTTATCTCTTCAATATGTAACAGATTACCTTTGGGGTCAAATCAAGTAATCAATACAAGGATCACATGAGTGAAACCCTTGAGGGAGACATGACAACGTGGCTGTACCTCAGAAACCTTCTTCAACTGAATAATGTAGCTAGAGATATGGAGTAAAATTAAAAATTAGTAACTTGCGGAATCCAATAGCATCTCTAAAAGCTACTGAATATTTTCAGATATTTCACTGAAAGACATTAAGTTATTATTGGTGGTGTATTCTACCCTCAAAATAAAAATAAGTAATCTACTTATCAATGCAGATAAAAGCTGGAAAAAACAAAATAAATTAGTTTCCTTCCTTTTATTCATTTTTTTTATCAAATAAGTTTTCACATACCGGAAGTATTTTGTTATTCTGACAATGATTTATTATTTTGTGAAGCGTTTCCTAATGGACTATTGAAACAAGAAAATCATTAATTTCCAATATCCACTAGCTTATACTTTGTAAAGAGTAATTTACAATGCTGCTTCAATTTTTTATAAGGACGCGCTATGCATACTTGGCTTGCAATACACATCTAAAATGGTTAATAGAGACATTACCAGTTTATTTGTGTGCCAAAGCGATATATTGTTATTATCAATTCAACAATGATTTATTTAATACCTACATACTTAGCAGCATGAAGTTTTTTGCTGTAACAGTTTTGGTGTTACATCCTATTAATTATAATTACCCTGAACCCTTACCTATATTTAATAATGTTAGTAAGCTGTTGTATGTAGTTCAAAGTTTGAATACATATATCAATTAATTGTTCTTTAACTAGTCCTTTTGTAATCCTAATTAAAATTCCTTTCAAAAGTTGGGACATGAATTTGCTTGTAGGGACCATAGCAGTAATTTCACACATAAACATGGAATATAAAGTACTTTGGAAGGAGCACATGTTAGCCGTTTACCATTAACTAAAGGGTTTGGGTTTCTGTACAATTTCTATAGATTGTTTAGAAACTATGTGAAAGGTCACAACTATGTTCTAACCAGATAATTCAGTTTCACATTAATATTTTTATATTTTAATCAGCATTTATTATATGTAATTATTTATAATATTTTTACAATAATTTTCTTTTTCTAAGAATTTGGCAAAGCGTACATCATACATCAAAAAATTGTAAAGACATTACGCCAAATGTCATCACTCAAGGTTAAACTTATTATGCCTAAACTGAAATCTCTCAATGAAAAGTAGATAGCTACACCCCTATAAAGCATTATCTATTTACATTGTAGGCTTACTTTTTGAAAGCTGTTCCTATAGATCTGGACATCAGCCTGGCTATGAAGTTTTCCTCCATTCCTAGATATCGTTGTGAAAAGGAACCAGAACCTTAAAATACAGGATTTATAGTTTGCCTACTCACAGTGACAAATAGCATTAGCCCCAAAGGAAATAAATCAACAAAACAGCGAACGAGCTATCATGACTATATCTAAAATAACGAAAAAATAAGGATTATCTGACAACAACCTGTCTACTTTATAAAAGATTGCGCTGCTACCTCTTGTAATAATACAATGTTCATAACACTTCAACTTTTTCGATAAATTTCATTAGATACATTAGACAATCCTATATAGTGACATACTAGCATTAGATTGAAGATATATTGGAGAGACTTGGAGAAAACCAGGTCTCTCCAATATATGCTGGTGGTGACAGAAAAGCTTCTGATCAAGGTTCTTCGACGAAATCCAGAAAAATCAATATTTAGAGATCAAAACTTGGTGCTATACCTGAGGCAACGGCACCAAAAGGGTAGCAAATACTGATTATATTGTAAATTGTATAACGTGACTTTCATCCACTTTGTCCATATTCTACATTTCAAATCCAATGGGAAATATTTATCTTACGATGATTTCATATAATATGATTGGTTTCATTTCAGTTTAATTATTATCATATTTATATGGACATTAACAAAGTTTCCAAGGCTTCTATTACCATTTTCATATGTAAACTTCTAACCTTCAAATCTCAAATATTCATTAAACTCTAAATCAGCCATGAACGCATCATGAGATACTAATAAGTATATAGGAAACAATCATTGATTTGAGAGCACCTTACATTTCGTCATTGTACAAATATTCAAGATTATTCTCCCTTGAGAAACTCAAAACGATCATATTGTGAGATGTCAATAGTTCTATATTAGGAGAAGCTTAATACAATGCTGAAATTGTAAACAATACTGCTGTAAATTGATAATTGTCAAGCAGAGGCTCGTGAAGCAACAAAAGATCATGTTCCTTCATAACAACGTTGCATCCTATACTACTGCTGAAACAGACATTAATCTATGTCAACCTTTCAGAATATTTAGGATCAGAAATTCACAGAAGGTAAAAGTTGCCCCAAAAAAGCAGCTTTATAAAAAGTAACACAAGTTTATGAAGAAAACTGAATACGTTAAGAAGCAATATCATATTAGATAATGTGTTAACGTGTATGCCTCGTACTTTGAAATAAGTGTAAAACATTTTATTGATTCAGTGTAACAATGAGATTATCATACTTAGAAGTAACACTACCTACCTACTAAATAAAAATTATACAAGGGGTTGTTTCAGTACACTCCAAAGTTAAAAATTACACCCTTAAAATACGTCTGAGGGTAAAAGTTACTCTGCACTACTAGTTCATTTAAAAATTGTGATTTATTGCTGATAAAATCGATGCTATAGAATCACTTTGTCTGAATATCATCATGGGGTGTTTTACCGTATCAGGGGTGGTTTCTACCCCTAAAAAGCGAATTTTGGAAAAATAAAAACGCGGGGTTAATATTTTTCAGTGTTTAATCTATGTGTAAAATTTGGTTTCAATCGTTGAATGACACTTGGGTAGTATTATATGTTAGCCAAATTTTAAGGTGTACCATCCCTTCTACAGTTATCTTGTAGAACTGTCCGAAGTTCTGATGGCGGCGAATCCGATATTCGCCATCGTTGGTCTCTAATTAACATCTCTTCTGAGTAGAGAGTTGGGACATCCTAGAAGTAAAGTTTGAAGGACGATCTAATTGCAAACTGTGGCACCCTTCTAGTGCTGATTCCTGTTCAATACCTCCCACGTAACCCTAGATGCGTTAGGAAGGGGAAAGAACTTAAAAGACTGAAAGCTTTTACTTTAGTAGAACGATGAATCGATTTTTAAATATAAATAATTCAGGTGGTAACATTTTACACAATTCTTTTTTAATGATGTCGTTCTCAGGGGTCCATAAACGTCGAGAAGAATCGAAAGGGGAAAAGAAGTAATGGAATAGTCTTATATAGTTTTCATTTTTATTAAATTATTATATCTATACCAGGTTCTCTTCATTCTATAATAAGTATTGTATTACCTCTTTTGATTTTAATTTTGTTGTACCGCCAGATGTAACTATATCTATGTATCATCAATAATAGAGTCAAGTGATGCATATATCTGATAGCTGTTGTACGTATGATACAAGGTGATCACTATACAGGATGATTCAGGTTTAATCTTGATAACTTCAGGAATCGATAGAACAGGTTAAAATAATGTTTATTTGTGATATAAACTTATTTCCTAAAATGCATCGCTTCCGAGATAGAGGGCGTTGAAGTAGAAATTTTTTTCTCGTTTTTCCCTCATAACTTTTGAACCACTTATCCGATTTAAGTGAAATTAGGAACACAAACATTCCTTATGATCTTACATAAGCTTCTTAAGTTTGAACTACCTACCCCTCTTAGAAGTGTATTTTGTATGCTACCCCCCTCTTACTTTGTTGAGTTTAATTGTTTTAAAACATTTTTGGTAAAAGTGGCTTTGTTTTGTATGTAAATAGATAAGTAGTTGAAAATTGGTTTTTATGTTTTTTTATATATTTTAGTGTTTTAAACACGTAGAAACAATTTTTTAAATTATTAGATGCTTAAACATATATTTTTTCTATTTTTTATATTGCAAATAAAAATCGGAGTTCTAATGTTATTTAGTTTTTTAATTTATGGTTATAGTAGGGCTATGGACCTCCATAATAAAAAATGGGCAACGCGTCAAGGAATATTACCTCAGGGGAGACGTGTAAATTTATATCTATTTAGGTATTATTTGGGCCTCACCTCTTGCAGCTACCACGAGCCGCCACTGTCAAGGTGTATTCTGACGGTGTCTAATTCACGGAATACTGAAACGCGTTGGTCACTTGATTGGAAGAAGATAGAATTCTACAGACTACTAAGTTATGTTTTCGTTACTACATAACATTGTTTTCTTGTCTTGTTTTCAATATTTTACCTTCAAATTTATTCACATTTGAGGATTTTTGGACTTTTTGAAGATGTGAGTTTTTGCATATCTAGGTATTTTGACTTAAATCAATTATTCACGCAATTTATTAAATATAGAATCTAATTGCTTTCTCAACGTAAACAGTTTTCTCCCTCGTTAGACCTGGTAATAAAGATGGTGGCACCAGTTCTGCCCACAGTAGTAAATAAAATTTAGAGACCACGATGAGAAGACGTAAAATCATGTTCGTTACCTAAAACTATCTCCACAATTGAGAAACGAGTAATTTATAATTGTAATTATCATACGCCCGATTTTCATCTAATCACGAAAACGTCTAGATCGCCTGATATCCCGCTGATTTACTATTAAATTATACAACTTAATATGACTGTAATTGTCAATAACGACCATTTTGGAACTTAATTTTATGACATCTACCTCTTACCATCATTTGTGGTAAATGAAATTCTAACTTAATAATGTATAATTATCAATTAAAACCTAGCAGTAGAAAGTTGAATATCAGAGTGCTGAAGTTGTCTCTTATATTTAATGTTTATGTACATGTCAGTTGATTAAAATCAGACACTAAACTATTTTTCATTATGTATATTACTGCACGTGTGGACTATTTGCATAATATTTCCAGATTTTCAAACGTGTATTAATAATTATAAAGAAGACTGCTACCAAATATATTGACTGGAAATGATTATCTCTTTTTTGCGACATCAACAAATGAACGAATGAACGTCAACAAATATAGTTTTTGTACCCTTCATTTTAATCATTTAATAATGTGTTTGAAAATACATGTATTTGTCCAGGTGATTATGACCTCCTCAGTTAGATTTCTTTTTATGGGTCTTATCAATATAATAAAATACGTGCGTACGTACGTCTGAGTAATCCTATTGAAGCAGCTGGGAGAACAATCCGATGGCTAGGCCTAGGTGTTTCAAGTGATGCCCATTCATGGATATATCGAGCGAAACTTCACGTCCAACAACAAGGCAAACATTTAGAACAATTGATGTAAAGGGACATTCTTCATTTTATATCATTTAGTGTTTGCGTTATATTTGAAAATAAAATCTTAAAAATAGTTATTTCTTATTTAAGACGATTTTGGCCTCCCGAAAAAGAATTTAGGGAGACGAAAATGGTATTTTATCATCGTGTGTAAAACAAAGTTATTGCCTATAGTCCCCATATAGGCGTACTTAGTATGGCGAAAAATTTAGAAATTATTTGAAACAATTTTAAATCAGGGAAACTTTTACATAGTGTTACATTGGGTTCCATGGAATTCGATTTCGTCAACATTTATGTCTTGTTTAGTGTGGTTCTATGTGGTTATTGGAAGCAGAAATGTTTGAAAACAAGATAAAAGAGAAATTATTACCTATCATCCGATATTTGAGCTGAGACGTCAAAGTCCATATCCAAGTTATTACCATCAAAGTTTAGATTAACCTATGGAAAGGAATACAAAAATTGAAGAAAGGAAACAACATCAAGGATCTAAGTGAATACGTATTTTACTAAAATACAGCGTTCAAGTTTATGGTCGTACTATTCAATGCTTTAAAGTACCATACTGATGAATGAAAAGATCGATATTTGGGTAAGGATGAAATGAGAAGCTGCTTAAAAGCACATCGTAGAATTAAGCTTTAACTTGTAGATACACCAAATTCATAGCTTTCCTAAAACAGTCAACTAGCGGTTAAAAACCAAATAAGTCCAACATTTTTAATACGGAAGATGTGATAAAATTTCTACAAACTGCTGCAGATAATGAATATTTCCTTGTCAAGGCAAAGCTCAGAACAACCTCTAAACTAAATGTGTATATTAATCGTTTGACGTACAGGTTAAAAATTGAAATCAATGATGACCGACAATCTGTAATACTTGTTTCTCTTCTCGACACCAAAACCAGGAAGACTGGTCGTCTCTATTACGAATAAGAAATCTGGACACAGCGTCTTAAAGATAATTCTTCATCAAGTATCCACAGAAGAAATGCAATGTTCAACCTGTGATAATAAATAGTATTTATAAAATTGTACAGAAGATAACTGAGTTCCAGAAATGTATACTCTCCACAGCTTCCAGCGTTCTGCAGCTATGATGGTTGCAAATTCTTCTTCCGTAGCAAAGATACACATTGAGGAATCAGTGACCAACAAGATTGCTTACTTAACAACGTGGAAAATCAGTCCATTAGTGCCAATACAGGAAGATCTTGGCCAGAGCAAAAATAAAAAGGATTATTCCCTTCATATGCATGTTTCTAGGAATGTTATGTGGAAGCCATTTTCACAAAAATCGGGGGTGACATAATGATATATATTGGGGCTTCTTCTCTTTAATCTATTTCTGAACGACACAATATCTGATTCTTGTGTTAAGCACCTACTGTATGCCGACGACTTAAAAATGTTATCTGAAGTTAAAGCATTAGATAATTTTTATAACCTTCAATAAAATTCGTTAAAAAATCAGTTATGGTGTCAAATAAATAAATTTTCGCTCAATCCTTATATTACATGATGTTGTATTACATATACCTGGTTATATTACGGATTTAGGAGTATATTTTGTTCCTAAGTTATGTTTTTTCAAAATATATTGACAATATAATTTCTAATGCCTCCAAAAGTTTGGGTTTTATTGTAACAAGTGTTAAAAGTTTTACTAATATGCATACCCTGCGGTTATTGTACATTACATTTGTTATATCACGGTTACAATACGCATCAATTATATGGTAAAGGAGGTTGATTGGGAAGGCTGGTTGGAATTCCGTATCGTCGCTTAGTGGTAATGTGTGTAATATTAATATTTGTATGTACAAATAGTGGGCAAAGATTTTAATTCGTGGTTATTAGTACTTACTTAAAAAACAAAGATCTTTAAAGTTCTTGGTGTTAAAGTATCACTTTATCTATCCTTGCAGTTAAAGTACCTTCTTAGCTACGATTTTCAGTAGATGAAAAGCAACTTTAACATTAGCTATAGAAAAAAACATTTAAAAGACCATGTGTCTCTTTCTATTTAACTAGTGATAAAACGTTTTAGCGTTAATAACCTTCCTTTAAGGTGTTTAATCACCCCCTATAAATATAACCACAAGACTGTAAACACCCTGTATCTATATGCCTTCAGTTAACCAGCAAAATAAATATTCTATAGAGAGAAGTCCAATATCGATTTGGTTGATTTCCACCTTTTTCTTAGCCAAAGTTACGTTGATTGGTTGGGATCTTTTTAAAAACGTCCATTACGCAAAAGGCTTTAAAACCGAAATGGAGTATTTATTACGAATAATCGAAATTTTTATGGGACCGTAAAGAAATTCAATCCAACAGCATACACTAATGTGCTCAAGTTTAACATTCCCAGGCGAAGATCTCGAGAGTTAGTGATTATAAAAGATGCATTAAGATGGGAGCAGGTACCAAAATCTTACCTGACTAAGACATATAGCAGTATTTATGACCGCACATACATATACGGTCACCTTGAGATGTAAACAATAATTAGGCATTGAAAATATAATGCGGCATGCACTGGTCCCTTACCAGACCACTCCTGAATCTCGATGGAGCTTTTCGACTGGTCCGCTAAAGAGACCTGATATTATTCTGGGAATGAGTCATGGGCTCATCAGGGTACTAAAATTGATGTCGTTTATAAAGGCTCGCTTTATCGACGAGGCGTCCTTAAATTGTTGCTTAGTAATGAGAAAATGTATTTTTAGTAAATGTCAAATTAGCTACATGATGATTTAGTGAATAAGAATGAAGTAAATAATAGATGGAAGTTATAACTAGCAACTTTGCCAAAAATGGAGAGCGTTCATAATATTTTAACAAAATGAAATTCAATTTTAATAACTTTGTCTTGGTCAGCGAAGTTTTGAAACAGCTAGTGATATATATCCTTTGCCCCAAAGCTTATTAAATCTCTTCAAATTTTATCTTCAAGGCAGGAACCAATATCAAGTCTGTTGAAATTTTACAAAATTCGGACATGCCACAAGGATCTATATTATTTTATTTTTGAACGGTATCACAGCTGTTTTTCGTGTTGAGCAATGTATGGGGCGACTTAAAAGTGTTCTCTGAAGTTAAATTAACTTTAGATGATTTTTATTAAGATATGTTAAAAATTCAGTTATGGTGTCAAATAAATAAACTTCCACTTAATACTTTAAAATCATGTCATTTTTATTTAGGGAAAAAAAACCTATAGTTTTTGACTATATAATACATGGTGTTGTATTGCATATATTAGGGATTTGAAAGTTCGTTTTGATACGAAGTTGTCCTTTTCAAAACATACTGACAATATAAGGTTGTTTTACTAATATGTGTGCGCTGGAACGTTACATCGTTACACTAAGCATCAATTGTATGGATTCCACTTTATAATATACTTGTGGAGGAAATGGAAAAGTCTCGGAGGAAATTTATGAAATTAGCGGTATATGCAATTGAAGGTGTGTATCCTTATAGAGGGCATCCTCGTGATATGCTTCTTGAGCACGTAAATCTCTGTGAGCTAAAGAAAAGTGCTGGCCTCGATATTTTTATATAAGATTCTAAATAATCAACTTTATTGTGTTAATTTAACAAATGCTATCTTATGTCTTTCATTTGTCTACAGTCCTAACAAATATACTGAAATATTCTCCATTTTATAATATGTACCTGAACTACTTTAATATAGAGCGCTGTTTATATATTTTATTACTATTTTTCTACTATATTTTTATGTGTAGTTATGATGTATATGTATATACATGCGTCTGTATTTTCATTTTTATGGCTTCTAAGTGTTTTTTTAAGAATTATTTTGTTACTGTATTTGAATATGAACAAACGAATTTTGCCACAAACGTAGTAATTTTCAAATTATATTTTACTGGCAAATTTCCCGTTCACCCGCATAAGGGGGTGGAAATCATTCACTCCTTCCATGTTTATTTTTCAATAATAAAATAATATTATATGTAACGCTCCTTTGTTTACCAAGGAAACAACCTGTAAATATTTTGTATACACTTATGCAGCACCCTATCCGTAACAAATTTCTTGACTCTACTGATATGCACTAAAATGTCAAACTGCAATTATATCTTCTTAAAATTTTGATGTCATTTGAAGAAATTTCCAAGTATCTTTATAAACAATAAAAGTAAGTATGCTATTTATTTATTTTTTAAGGTACCATATAAATAAATAACCCCATAATATTTTTTTATTGGGTATACCAATTAGAACTTTACTTCTCGTTCTTTTTCTGCATCTTCAGGTGTACCGCAAGGCTCTAATTTAGGGCCACTTTTGTTTTTACTCTTTATTAATGATCTCCCAGATATTGTTTCTTGTGAAAAATTGCTTTTTGCCGATGATTTTAAATTATTCTCTTCAATAAATTCTACTTCAGATTGTGATCACCTCCAAATTTGTATGGATTGTGTTGTCATGGTGTGAGTTAAATTGTTTGTCCCTTAATACTTCTAAATGTAAAACAATGTCCTTCACTCGTAGAACCAACTTTATTATTTATAATTATAACATTGATGGATATGTCATAGGTCGGGTTTCTTTATTAAAGGATTTAGGTATTTTACAGCAAACTTACTTTCATCGAGCATATTAATAATGTTGTGTCCTGTGCATTTCGAACTTATGGTTTTATATACCGTAACTGTAAAGATTTTACAAATATAAGCACATTTAAAATTGTATTTTGCTCTCTAGTTAGATCACAAATGGAATACGGATCTATAATATGGTATCCAATTTATAATATACAAAGGTTCAAAGACGTTTTTTAAAGTTTTTAGCTTTTTTGCAAGATGGTGTTTATCCCCCGCAAGGTTTCAATTATAATGATCTTCTGAATCATTTTGATATGGATTCACTGGAGATACGTCGGAATGTATTTATAATTCGTTATTTGTTTAATATTCTGAATAATAAAATTGACTGTTCGGTTTTGTTGAGTAAAATCTCATTTGGTGTATCACGTGGTAACAGCAAACTTTGTTTTACTCTGGTATTTCTAGGACCAATATGTTGGCTAAATTACCAATATATTTGATGCGCGATGTGTTTAACAAAATTGGAAAGAACTGTAATATTTTTAATGATACTTTAAATGAAATTTGTAAACATGTGTCTCGCTTAGGATAAGATGTATTTAATTAATGTAAGTCTTTTTATTGCCTAGTTATTACTCTGTAGTACTTATTCCTGTAACTGGGTTTAATCCTGTTGGAATAATAAAGCATTATTATTATTATTAGAACTGTTTTTGAAAGTTGTTTAATCATTATTTAAGTCTTAGATACTGAAAACATAACGTTTAAGTTCAACTAACAATAAATCATAACCAGACGCAAGTATTATATCAGACAACATATCAAGAAATATTATCTTCATACAATGTGTATGTATATCGATCAACACACAAATTCCATGTAACTATTCCAATACAGCATCTATAATCGGTATTAATGTTCTTGACTGCCTGTATGTACTGATAATTTTCTAAATCAGAGTTCTCTTACATGACATATATTTATATACAATTGTTTACTCTTCATTGTTAATTATGTAATTCATTGTCATTAGTGTTAACTCAAATTTGAATCAAAAGTTTCCCTATCCTATTTAACCTTGTTTTTTTACTGACGAACAAAAAAATCTTCAAATTAACATTTCTGATAATTTCATATGCAAATAATATGAACAACATTTTTGGGCGGTGTTGCGTTTTAATAAGAACAAATATACAGGATGTCTGGAATATAAGTGCCGATACTTTTACGTGTGTCTGTATGTAAAACGTGTCTAAAACGAATAATTTTTCTACAAATACATTTCAAAATAAAAATAAAATGTAAAATTGGTGACACGAAATTAAAAACTGAGGTACAACAAAGGTTAAGTAAAAGCTCTTGAACGTAATTTCATCAGTATTAATGAAGTAAACAATGAGGTTTCCCAAGAAATCGTTAAAACTGCAACGTATTGTAACATAGACCATACTGCAATCTAATAGCTGCTGCTGATAACAGTGTTAACCTCAAATTATTATTAGTAGTAGTAGGCTAGTATGTTTTGCTTTTCTGTACCTAGCGTTTGCTTGATATTTGTGAGTATATACATATAAATAAAAATGGAACAATTTATAGTAACCATGGCCAGCCGCATGACATGTCAATTTACGAAACGCTTGTACGATAAACGATTTTTGCAAACAAGACATTCATTTTAAACAAATAAATATTTTACATTTGTTCTGTGTTGTGAAAAGGACTCAAAGAAAATCATTCATAGTATATTTAGGTGTATTTGTGTTAATTATATACAAACACTGACATGATATGTGTGCAACATTGTCACATATTCAAAACCTGTTTGCTGTCATAACTTTATTATTGTCAGATAAAAAAAATGACAAAGTCAAATATGTTTTTTGTGATAGCGTCTCGAAATTGACAATTTTTGATATTGATTAGAATTTCGAAGTGATATTATTTTAGTGCCTAAAAGTAAAAATAAAATGCTGAAAACAATGAAAATATTTATTTATTATAAATTTTAAAGGTACAATTATGTAAATTGTTAAAGTTATTATTATCTGGTGTATCTATTTTCTGACTTATAATTCTTTTTGCTATTTCGTTTTTCTGTTCAAAGAAATTTTTGATATAATCCTCGGCAACAAAACTTGACCGCCAACCTCCATGTCGCTTTAAAAGTATCATGTCCGCTCCAGAATTTGCCAACATTGTTGCAGAGCTGCGCCGGAAGCAATGGCCAGTGTATTCATTGGCGTTAGAGAGCCCAAGAAATTCAGCTATCTTTTTTGGCATACCTGTATTGTATTGTATTGGTTCCAACTGGCAGGGCACAGCCTTTATTACTTCGATATGTCAAGAAAAATGGCTGATGTGTCATATTAAGCGGACAAAGTTCTGCGTACTTACCAAATATATCTAAAAATCTTTTGATCTCTCAGTAATCGAAAACATTCTTGGAACATGAGTTTTTGTGTTCGGAATTTTGACACTAATAAATAACTGACAATCTTTTATGGCGTCTATTGTCAAAAATGTGATTTCTTCCCTCCTACATGCTCCAAATACTCCAACTATTGACAACTTTGGCAAGCAGGAATTATTTATCCTCGACTTGTTTCATAAAGCGTTCTATTTTAAGCTTAGTAAATATTTTGTATTTCTTTGGCTGATATCCGAAAGCTTTCCTTTTTGAAAATGCAATTAGGTTTGTAAATTTGTTTAATATCTACGTTTTTGTTCAGGTAAATCATGGTGCGGAGCATCGAACATTTACTCCGCATGACCTTAACGTATTGGATAGCTTCAGAAAATAGGCTATAGTCTGTTTGGAAATGAAAGAGAGTAATAAAACCCCGAGATAAGAACCGGCCATGGACGTGGTAATATTTCGTTTCGAGTAATGATCGGGTAACACTAATGCTAACAAGTAATAGCTGTACATTAGCATATTTTACTGGATACATCATAGGGCAGGAGCCAGTGTATTGTGACAGATCAATACAGTCTTAGAGCGGAATATACGAAGACGTGCTAGTGCAGTAGAGTAAAATTCTACTTGTGTTTAGTGACTATTGTGCCAGTGGATATAATACTGTTTGGGTAAAATGTCGAGCTTATCAGATTATTTACCTGATAAACGCTTGAAAAGATGTGCTCTGTCTCAGAATAAGAAGATTATTATATTACATGTATATATTGCATTGAAACACCAAAATCCTACCAGTAGAAGCAAATTATGGGCCGTCTTACGAGAGTTGAATTTTTGCTGGGAAAAGCAGAACAGGAAGTCAGTTCTTATCGATAAAGATGAAATTATTTGTTGGGAAAGATCCTACTTAAGATCAATTAGAAAATTCCGTGACGAAGGGAGGTATATTTATTATCTAGACGAAACTTGGGTCAACGAGGGATATACTGTAACAAAAGTATGGCAAGACAAAAATGTAAAAAGTTTTCGACAAGCATTTTTGGATGGACTTTCAGCAGGGTTCAAGGCACCTTCAGGTAAAAGGCGAAGATTAATAGTGACACATATAGGTAGTGCCAGTGGTTTTGTAGATGGCGGTTTACTTTTATTTGAAAAATACAAGTGACTATCACGAAGACATGAACGCAGATGTTTTTGAAGAGTATTTTGCACAGATGTTGGATCTTATTTCTCCGGAGTCTGTTATTGTCATGGATAATGCCAGTTACCATTCACGGCAGACTAAGCGGACGCCTAGGACTGCTTGGAGGAAAGCCGATGTAATTCAATGGTTATCCGGAAGAAAACCATTTCTTTTGAAACAAATATGGTGAAAAAGGAACTTTTGACACTTGTCAATCTTAATAAAGATCAGAAAAAATATGTTATCGATGAAATGGCAACAAATCGCCAAATAACGATACTACGGTTACCACCTTATCACTGTGAACTTAACACAATCGAATTGGTCTGGGCGCAGGTAAAAGGAGATGTAGCGCGAAATAATACGACGTTTAAATTAAGTGAGGTGAAAATTTTGTTACAAAATTCCTTGGAACGAGTAACTGCAGATAACTGGCAAAGATGTATACATCATGTACAAAAAGAAGAGGAGAAAATGTGGGAACTCGATAAATTAATTGACGTTACTGTGGAACCTATCGTTATCAATCTAGGAGACGAAGATAATTCAACAGAATATTCAGAGGATGAATTTTAATATACCTACTTTTTTATTTTCTTTATTGTACATTTATACGACACTACATTTACTCACCATAATTTGAATTTTCAAAATACATATATTTTTGTGTGGAATAAAAAGTCTATTGATTAAATTTAAATAAATATTTTGATAATAATATTGAATAATTTTATTCGAATTACTAAAAACCCTCTTAACCCGGTTATGATGCTTAAAGTAGCCTCTAGTTTGGCTGTTTTAATATTGTTTACTTATAAGTGAAATGGACCGAGAAATTGAAGAGGCGTAGGCAAAGACGGATTGTCGGGGATTAAATTTTAGCTACATGCTACAATTTGGTACGGTTCGATCACACAAAGGTTTTTTAAAAGTACACCTCATCTATACCGATAATACATAATATAAAAATATTAAATATAACCACCAGTACTACATTTATTTACGATTTGCGTACATAATAAGCTTTTATTACTCTCTTTCATTTCTAAACAGACTATAGATTACCTTTTCTGTAAACTTCTCAATACGTTTTTCTTTGGCCCAGATTTCAAAGGAGTTTTCGTAGAAATTTTTCACTTTTTCGGTCAGCAACTTGTTCAATATCATTATTATTTATTTTTGGTGATTTTTTCGCAAAAATTTATAGCAAATACGGCGACGCGCAATGTTTGAACTTGACATTACACAATGCCTTACAAGCAGATTGCCTGACCACTTTTCAAAATGTCTAAAAATATAAATAAAGCATAACTCATTCTCCGCTTTCACAAAAAAATCTTGTATGAAATTCATAGCGAAATGTATGTGTTTTAAGCACTCGACGCATTTAGCAGCTTGTTACATAAATAGCTATTGTTTGGTACAATTTATCATACATCAAAAGAAAAGCACTCATATTCCGGACACCCTGTATGTAAGCATCCAGAGACGCAGCACAGCATTTTTACACCCACAGTGTATGAAAAAAAAACAGACACTTAAGATAAACGCTACCAATTTTCCTGAAACAAGGATCATGAACTCAAGATCTGAGCGGGAGAGACAACGCTCTTTGCTCCCCGCCACGAAATTGTTAAAAGCAATAACAAAGCAACCGGTTTATTACCATATTTATTGACTATTAACCATATATACAACTTTAATTACTTCAAAATATATTTTTAAATAACGATGCCCAAAACAAAAACTGGCTAACTCTGAATTAGAATTACAAAGGCAATAAATCGGAGGAAACTGAATAATAAATAATGATTGTTATCGACGTTCGGAATTCGGCAACTTACCAGCCTGTATAAAGCGAAGTGATGTATGGCGGGCATAGCCGAGCTGTTAGCGGCATGGTATTAACCGTACCTAGGCGGATATCGTCAATTCTTCTGGTACGATCAGGCGTCTCACAGTGGTTTTGTGGATCTCTGGAAGTCCGTTTCTCGTTTCGACACCGCGTTTACTATTTGAGAGTATTTTTCACTACAACACGATTTGGTATCTTTAGGTAAAAAAATATTGAAAAGTTTTACTTTTCATACAGAGTGGTCTAGATTTTTATATATTAACTAGATGACCCGGCAAACGTAGTCGGTAGTCGGCTTCGTTCTCATCCCTACTCCGTGCTGTTTACTGGGTGAGAAGCACAAACCTAGAAAAAATATAGACTGTGCCAGTGTCATATTGCCGGAGACCGCTAATTCATAGCTGCCCTAAAAGGTCCAGAATCACTAAAACTTGGTTTTCATGCCAATTTACGTTGGTTGTATTGCAGCGTGAATCTCATTTGTTTACTGTGATTGGTCACATTCATGTCACATTCTTTAATGACATTTAAAATGTCATCAAGTTAGTTAATTTCATATTGCAATGCATCCATCATATTTGCACAACCGCCAACATAAAGCAAATAAAATATCAATTTTCTGGACCTTAGGTCCCTAGAAAACGCGGCACCTGTCACGTGACCTATATTTTGAACCGACGCTGTCTACATTTTTTCTAGGTTTGTGGTGAGAAGTGACACCGGTAGACGCCTGGCGGGGATAACTGATCTAGTGATAATCGATCAGTTATCGACCAGGATTAAAAATGAGTAAATTACTAAAATGGCTATTAAAAAATAGGGGTTTGTGATAGAAGGGTGAAAATTAAGGGTTGTATGTATTTTTTAATTGCATATAATAAAAAATTTAAAAAAATTGTAAAAAAAATGAAAAATTAAATGTTTGGGGACCACCCTTATCACTTAGGGGTACGAAAAATAGATTACGACCGACCTACCAGACTTGCTAGACCTACCAAATATACATATAAAATTTCATCGGTCCAGCCGTTTCTGAGGAGTATGGTGACTAGCACTGTGACACGAGAATTATATATATATATATATATATATAGATTTTGAAATGTGACGAAAACTTGAATAATAAGGGGACTTTTCTTAATAGAGATATTTCAAAAATGCACCATAACTTAAATACATTGTGTTAAAGTTTCATGAAATAAACGTTTATTGTTTAATATCTAAGGAAAAACAAACTGATCCTTTTAAAATTGTGTGCACTACATTTCTATGAAAACCTGCATCTACAGTATAAATTAAAAAATAGTTACAGAAATCCATAGCAACTCAAGTAGCATTATAGTAATGAAAACTGGTACTGCAACTTTAATTAAGTGTTTATTACGTATAAATCAGTAAATCTACCACCATATAACAAAATAACTCAAATTTATGTTAGCATAGTTGAAAGCACGTAATCTTCACCTTTGAAAATTACCGCCACGTTATTGCTTCATCCATAAGTGACTTCCACATTTTAAATGAGACCAAAATTACTATAAAGTTGATACTGCCTTCAAAATCCACTATGGAGTAACCTTTACCCAATAATGACCTGCTTCCTACATGACTTTCTAACGCTTGAAAAAATACATTGTTACTAGCTTTATCCTGTGTGTAAGAAGAGTAGGAACGAAAACCTGGCAAAAAGAAGACTTTTCGGCATTCGATTACGTTTTATAGAAAGTTAAAACAACAACAGAAAGTACTATAACTCTTAAACATTATTGTTTTTCGAGTTGAAGAGCATCTTTAAAATTTCCTAAT
The DNA here is from genome assembly GCA_037114965.1 of Monochamus alternatus. Taxonomy (NCBI): domain Eukaryota; kingdom Metazoa; phylum Arthropoda; class Insecta; order Coleoptera; family Cerambycidae; genus Monochamus; species Monochamus alternatus. The sequence continues at coordinate 77,992,610 of CM073431.1, forward strand.
TCTGAGAATTTTAAAATGCACCTAAGCGAAGGCCAAGTGTCTTCGGGAGCACTTGTTGGATTGCGTCTTAAAGTTTCTCTTTCAGAATGGTTTAAATGTTCTGGCCAGAATAAGGTTCCGTCACTTTCCAACCGATATAGAACGATACAGAAACAAATACCTTTTTCTCTTTTGTAAATACTATTTTAAAACTCATTGCATATATACACACATACATATAAATATAAAAATATGCGAAATGTTGACATGAACTGTATATATTGCAGTTTTGAGGTTATGGCGAATTAAGGCAAAGTGGCGAAACAACGTTATTGTTACGTTACCTTTAACTGAAATTATAAAATTAAAAATGTGTTATTTTAGCAACATGTTATGTAGTTTTTCCAGTTGCTATTTCCTTTCACCTGTAATTTAAACTTTTCTATATCACATAAATACTAATTTACGATTTTAGTGCGCTGAATCCAAACCTGACTTATTAATTGCTCCAACACGTCAGGCGTTTAAGATATTCTAACCTAAGTACCTAACAGTAAAAAACGCTATATTTGAGCTCATTTTATGGCGAAAGATAAAATTCCGACACAAATATAAAAATTGATTGATTTGAATTGATCTTTTAGATATATTAGTTTTCTTCCCTATCATTAAATTGACTTTGCTCAAATATCTATTTTTCTCTTCGAGATATCGTACACTGACATTTATTAAGTCAAAGCCATAAATTACATTCCCATAAAACCCAAATTCCATAAACTCCAAAACCCATAAACCCAACCATCCAAAAATGAACTGTTGAAAAACGATCTCTAAGGGCTGCGAACACTGAATGTAATTCGAAACCAGGACTATCGATAACAATAATATAGGCATATATCTGATATTCACGGAAAACGGCCAATTTGGTTATTTTCCGATATATCAATAAAATGCAAAACTAATATTTCATTATTTTCAGGTCAGATTCAGGGTACCAAAATTCATATTTTAATTTCCATCCATTCCAATTTCTTATTAAAATTTTGATGTTTATGCGAAACCTATTAGATTACAAAACAAATACTTTTTTTTATTTGAAAATAATTTATCAATGTAGTTTAGAATAGAATCTTGAAATTTATTACTGTCACAGTTTTATGTTAATACCATAAGCTCCTTTACATAGGTAAGTACAGTTTTAACACTTGTATTTTAATGAACTATTTAGTTACTGCTTTAAGTGGATGTTTAAAATGTATGCCGGTACCGTATTTTCGACAATAGCTTTCCAAAAATTGCTTAATATTCAATATATTCTAATGCATCCGACCAATTTTTAGATTATCTGTGATACTACGCACAAATCCTATATAAGTAAGAAATATGACTTGTACTTTCTCTTTTTATCTTACGAATGGTATTTCAAATATGTCTTATGGAATAGTCTCCTATATGACATAAGTAGATGGACAGTCTATATTTTAGAGTACGAAACTGTATCAGGTCGTAAAAACGGTTTTATTATTATTTTCAAATAAACGATAAATATAGTTGTTCCCACTTACACAGAAGTATGTCGTCTCAATAAAACTTTGCTTATTTATTGGCCATGAAACATCTTTTTTATGCCGTGAATTTTGAGTCAAGTAAAATTTTATTACCCGAATAATATAAATATATCTATTACATATTTATTGGAAAGTAAATATTCATTACTGTTTTATTCATGAAATAGAAACTTTAATTTACTTTATAGTAGTCTTCACATAACGGTAGATAAATAAAAAATGCATTTTGTTTTAACGTATCTGATAGATTAAGTAGATATTAATAAATATACATTCACTTAAGAAATAAGCTTTAATGACTCCTTACTATTATAATTATATAGCAATAACACAAAACTTTCAAACATTAATTAAACTCCTTGCCACTAGTAGGTACCAAGACGAATTAATTAATTCCAAGGAATAAATTGATCGCAATATTATAGGTCACGTTTTTGAAAACATATTTCTTCATAAGCAATTCTATTAATGAAGTAAGAACATGTATATTGATGGTGATCTGGAGACATATTACAAATGATTGCATCTAAATACATTATTTATCTTCCAGTGCTGTTTTATATATATTTAACAATGTTATAAACAATATGGAAAATTAGAGTAAGAGATGAATTTCTAATCAAAAGATATTGTCATTGTTTAATATACATCTAAACGTACTTGCCCATCTATTTCAAAGCCTATGATCGTATCCTATTAAAAATCTTAGTTCTTATTGTTTTTTTTTTCTATATTTAAAATAAGATGTCGTCTTGATACTTTAGTAATACTTACTTGTTTATATGTAGAGTACCGTGGGTTCAAATCTGCTAAATTTGATGCAACATCTGGTGTTCTTGAAGATACTACTTTGGAACCGATGCTTTGTGATGTTTTATATTGGTGGGAATAATACATACAATGTGATCTGAACAAATTGACTCTAAACATTTTTAAATGTAATACACTAACTTTCACAAGAAAGAGTAAATGAAATTGTAAATTTAAGGTCAAGTTCTAAACTTTCAATATATCGTATTATTTAATTAGATTCTGGAGTTTTAATTCAACTGTTAAATTTACTCTACAATTTACTTGTTCCTAGACAGAACATAATAAAATAACTACAAATATTCTGCATTCGTTAAATTTTCTATATTTGTCATTGGAACACAAACATTCATGACGTTTTATTCTAAATTATGTTATTCAATCATACATCATGTACCTGATGGTCCAATGGAACTAATTCAAACATCAGCTTGACTGCTATGTAGAAGAAAACCATTATCTTGCGTTCCTAGATGTCCTTGTGAAAAGAAACTCAGGTAGTACCTTAGAGTATAGTCTATAGCATGCTTACTCTCACTTAAAGTATTTGAATGCTGAGTACATCACCTTCTAACCCAGAAACATGCTATCGTCAACATATTAGTACATCCATCAATTGGACAAAGAACTGCAACATGTACCATCGTCAGTTCAAGCAAAATAAATATACCAAAGGAAATATTAGACAAGCCATCAGGGGGATATCTAGTCGTCAAGGAAAAGAAGCAATATCTGGTAACAACCTATCTATCCTATATACAAGAATGCAGTAACACATAGGTCATCTATTAAGAAAAGCAAATGTTGAAAACAGCTAGGACAATTTAAGAAAGGCAGATATAACTTATACCAACAACTTCAAGAACGATATACACAAAGGCTGATGTATTATAGCATCAAGTGTAGTTTAATAAGTAAACAATGGACAAACAAGGAGATACATTAGTACAAGTTGTAAGAAACATAAGCGTCATCTAAGAAACAGAGAGACGTCAAAAGTTGCGGAATACGTCAAGGATACAAGACATTCAATAGACCTGAATAAAACCAAGATACTAAGCAGAGAAAAAGTATTCTCACCTAAATTGTAATAGAAACCCTAAAAGTTTAAATAAATTCAACCCAGATAAGTGTCTATAACCTAGAATTTTGAAATTACTCTACTATAATACATATGTCAACAAAATATATGATGGCAGAGAGATGTTTTAGCAAACTAAATAGTATACGTAACCTAAATGAATAAATGAATACTATCATCTAGAGTTAGTGAAACACATTACTATAGTTCTGAATATGCTTTGAATAGCAAAAAGAAAATAAAAATTAAAGACAATACATCAATTGATGCTGCAAATATGCATAAAAACAGCCACAACTATTTCAATAATGAATACATTCTGATACATACATACAATCTGATATCGACTTATAACTTCCAATGTCTGTTTTCCAAATAATACTTTGTGCGATTTCCAAATCCATTAATGCAGTAATACAAAAGTATTTTTCGTTAAATATTTTACATGCTATTTTACTCTTACTATTTAAACTTGCTGCTTTTGCAAAATGCATTAAATTCAAAATCAAATACGAGTACCTGTTTTGCTTCCTTTCCACTACTACTCATACGTAAAAATGAAGAATGATAACCTCACAGACCAGTTATTTCAAACAAGGTACCGAAATGTCATGGACCAGAATACTTCTGTTACTACTGAAGACGAGAGCGAGTCCCTCGAAACGTCGAGAAGCCTGAACGGTCGCGTAGCAACCCGCCCGAAAATTGTTCAATCAATGGCATTTGGATGGAAGCTTGTGAACCAAATCCTCTTCTTCTATAGTTGCGGTATTTGCCAATTTGATTAACCAATACATATAATCCTGTGTATGGTATAATAATAATAATTATTTGCAGTGCATATACAATACCTACATAATATACAACCAATTTAATTATATTCATTGCAAAAGGGAGCATATGAATCAATTAAAAAAGATCATAGTCCAGCCCCTAAACAGTAACTAACTATAAATAACATATTCGAAGGAATAGTATAAATACTCTTCTTAATGTAAATACATAGGCATGTGAGAGAAAGGGAATGATTCTAAAGTGTTTACGAAATAGAACAAAGATGTTCCTTAATTTTATTTGTAAATAATGCAGTTTTCAATTTTTTCAGCAATGGTGGAATATTGTTATATAGAAGATATATATTATAAGAAAAGCTTCGTTTAAAAAAAGTTGTTCTATGAGGATCTGTTTTAAATTTTATTTTATTATGCAGATATGGAGAACGCTCACTATGAATTATATTATGAAACAAAATCATGGAAAGTTTTCGTCTGTCCTGCATCTAAAGCCATTTTGCATCTTTTAGTTTAAATGAAACCGGTTATATTTCCTAATGCCATATATGAACCGCAAAAAAGACTTTTGAACTTTTTCAATTCTATTAACATCACGCTTATCTATGCAAGGTCCGTAAATGACATCACAGTAGTTCAAATGGCTCAAAACTAGAGAATCAGTTAGCTTTACCTTGAGCTATTGAGATAACAAATGACCATTAGGATATAACATTTTAAGATTACAGTAAGCTATTTGAATTATTTTATTAACATATTTTTTAAAACGTAGATCAGTATCTAATTCTATATCCAAATTTCTTGCATTCTACGTACACTGTAAATTTATATTCCCAATTTTAGTTACAAAAATTTCGTTCAATATCTTTTCTACATTTACCAAATATCAAAACATTTGACTTTAGGGGATTTAAATGAAACTTATGATGTCATTTGTAAAAAACGAGTAGTACAGTTGTGTGTCATCCGCATATAAATGTACAGAACAATCCTTTATGCAGCTTGTTAAATTGCAAGTATAAATACTAAATAGACGGGGACCGAGAATTGATCCTTGTGGTACACCACATTGTACATGCTCTTTGGATGGTTCTCCCACAACAGTCTCAACAAATTGCATTCTATTGCGAAGATAACTCTCTAAAAGCCTAATTGCATTATCCGAAAATCCTATAAAGTGCAAAACGGATAACAATTTTGTGATCAATAGTATCAAATGCTATTAAACAGTCTAACAATCAGTGCCGTAGTTTTACCATTATCTATAGCTCGAATAATGTCATCCGTTACATTTATTAATGCTGTCGTACAACTATAACCTGGTCGAAATCCTGACTGATGTTCTGATAAAATATTGTACAAACTTCAACGCTGCCTGATTTGAGAATTAATATTTTTTTCCAAGACAGAACAGGTAGAATACTTATCGGACGTAAATCATCATAAGACATGGCTTCTTTTCCTGACAAGGGGTTTTACTTGAATTTATAATATTAGTCAAATAAGGTCAAATATGCGGACAGCATAAAATTAACATATCTAAATTTATTTGATCAGCACTAGTAGCAAGCGATTTAATTTCAGTCAAATAGCTAAAATCCACTGAAACCGTCGAAAAATCAAAAAATGAAGTAAAATTAGATTTGTAAAAATTTATGTTCTATATCTGTAGCAATATTATTTGAAGACGAGCGTAAAAAATGTTTGTTAATCTCGAGTGGTTTGTTTAAGTAACATTTTTAACATGGAAGGACCATATGAAATTAAGGCAGAATGAGGGGAATTAGTGAGTAGCGGGCAAACAGCGCAAAGAACTATTGACTGTTTAGAGTCACAGCCAAGGTGAGCCAGTATGGCATAGTGTTAGTGCCCAATTTATGATCGTCTAGAGTAGGTACGAGATGTGCTCTCGCTCCCCAGGTACTGCCGGCGGGCCGGTACCGCCGAAATCAACATTGCCGAAACTCCGCAAAAACCACGGACTTTACGGCCGTTCGGTACTTGGGTCCAGGACGTAGCATAGGTGTGTTGCTCAATGGAGTAGCCATAATAGTTCATTCATCGAGCTGTCTACAAAATATTTCATTGCATGAAGTACGCTCAGCTTGATAATAAACCTCTCAAAACATTTTAAACGCAGAATATTCCGGGATTTCTTGACTTTATTTTCTGAATCCACCCTAAATGTGACATCAACGAAACTCTATATATACTTTAAATATGCCCGAGTGGCCTCTGTAAACGTTGAACACACGTTTTTGGATTATTAGCGCCAAACGCCACAGCTTAACACCTGAGCCTTTTTAGCAGTTTCTGGTTATTCAATTTTATTCCAGTACTACAAGTGAATAGTTATATAGTGTTTTGTAAATTATTAAACTTAATATGAAAAATGTTGAATCACCAGTGCAAGATGTTGAAGTTAACTTTTTGTAGGTTTGTAGCTCCTCGGTTTCTACAAACATTAACTTTGTTCTAAGTGCGCCTCTGATAATAACGTCATATGCGAACGAAGTGCCGGCTTTAGTTATTACACTGAAAAAATGATTATCATTAGCTTTTTATGCCCATAACTATCATGGCATTATAATTTACGATTAGCAAAGTTACTAATGTTCTGTAAAATTTCAATGTAATTAAACAGATATACGTGTAAAAATTATATGTATTTTTACCATGGAAACTAAGTGTACTCGTGCATAATATGTAAATTTAATAATTCTTTATAAAATTAAAATGTAATTCTTCATTTAATGCATGTAAAAATTATATTTATACATATTTTTTACCACGGAAACGAAGTATCTATCTATATCCTGTGTGAATTAACTAATTCTCTGTAAATGTAATTAAAAAAATGGCATTCTGTTGATGAGAAATTTCTATAAACATGAGTCAGTAAATTTTGCGCTACCAAGATAAAAAGGAAAAATAAATCTAGATCTTACTTTAATTTTCTAAAATATTGACATAGTATTTAAGTCTTCTGTAAAGTATGGTCGATGAAAGAGGCGACAAACTCACCCAATAATCTAGGTATTATGGTATTAGTATCAATTCATTAGATGCCTATGAGAATTAATTATGGACAAAGCATTTTACCAATAGCAACAAGATGATACATGATTTCATTTTAAGATTGATTTATTGTTGAATTCGTCTTGTTACATACTACTACTGTATAAGTTAGTTGTTATTGCACTATTAATATAAAATTTTTTAAAGCTTTAGCAATATATGAGAAAAGTTAGTGAAAGACTAAAACGAATAGATATATAAACAGTATTTTCAAGTAGGTAGTAACATTTATTGAACATGACATATAGAAAGTTGCATAAAGCAAATATGTATTTGTATGAGTTGCACATTTACATATTTTTTTGAGAATTTCTGTGATAATATTGATGTATTTTCGGGCAGGTATAATTGCAGCAGCACATAATGTGCATTTAAACATGTATTTTTAGATCACCCTCAGAGAGCCTCTCATAATCTATTTTACAGCACAACTAAACCGTACACTCACACACTTGAAATTTCTCGTACCACTTTAATTTCAACTGCACTTCAATATCTATAACGCACATGATTGTATAGACAAGCCGACCATTACTGGATCGGTACGCATACATTGGAATGTGTTTACCATATCTTTCTCTGTAAAAATACATAATGCTTGTAATTTTTATTAAATTTACAGAACTTTACATAATTTGCAGCTAAAATTAAATAGTAAAATAGAAATATTTGTAAAATTATACGACATAACCTTAAAATTTCTATAATTACCATGTAAATATTATGTAGGTACCTATATAAATAATTTCTTTGAAATTTTGCTGACATTTTTTACAGTCTACTGGGTGACAACAATTGTTGTAACAAATTGTTTCATTGTTAAGCACACTGAGCTTAATAGTGTAATTGTTTTTATTTTTCAGTTCTGAAGGTTTACTGCATGATACACCATGTGGAACAAAATTAAGTTAATATGAAAAATTCTGTTGGATACATTTTCTTCGTTTCGAAAGAAAAAACACTATTGGAAGTTTAATCAAAAGAAGATGACTCTAAATACTACCTGACTGTACCTGCATGATAATTATTACAAAATATTTAGTATCTCAGTTCGTAAAAAAGAAACTACTGTTTACTGATGCGAACCTCGCGAAGAAAAAACACACTATATGTTAATTACATTTTGAAGCAAATATTAATTTACCATTTTAAGGTGTGCATTATACTTGATGATTTCAAGGAAATAGTAATCTCTGCCAACGAAATTGTTGTTATTACCAATATCAAACAAATCTTAATGCAACAAAATCCATTAAACACAATAATAGTTCATTAGTAATAACATTAAGTGATTTGTACAATTAAGCAATGGAAATATTTTGTCACCTTCACTGGATTTACCCATGCAATTAAAATAGTATTTATAATACATCGAGGAAATTTTGTTTTTGAGACTGTACTTTGCTGGTGGCTATATTATATTTCACATTACCAACATGTGAATAAGTTAATTACAAATACTTTATCTTTCAAAAACCAGTCTGGTCAACCTATTGCATACTACTGTACCAATATGTGACTGATCTTTTTCCTTTTATGACATTAGGTTCGTTCCTGCACATAATCCATGACAAATCATTGACAGTCACAGATTTTTAAATGAGGAGCAGAACGAACATATCTGACAATTTGTACTAGTTGCTAATTTCCTGCTGGAACAGTGTATTGTTGATTCAATGAATGACGAAACAAATATAATGAATGACCGATCACGGTGGCAGTAGCTATTCTGAAGATCTCAACTATGATAACACAGATACACAGTTTTTAAAATTAAAGTTAGGTTATAATAGAGATAGAGACAACTATCCATAAAATTATAGGTTAATGTTAGATGCTCAGTAAGGGTAGACAACTTTTTAGACTGTCAACAAATTGGTTTTGGTCGTACTGGAACAGAGGATTAGGAGTTATGAACTGTAGTTGGATTCTTGCTGGAACGCTTACATTCATACCGCGCATACCCCTGATAATTATGGACAGTTGTAGACTGTTGCAGGGATAAACCTATTAAATGAAGTAAAAGTTTCAAAGTTCTTTCTGAAGATGATGTCGCAACTGGAACTTATATTATTCAATCAACAGCCGTAAATGTTAAAACATGACAGATAATAATGAATCACAATATAATTTATACCATTATAAAATGAAATTTATGACTGGATTATCAAATTTATATAAGTTTCCTTGGAATTGGTTTATTACGAATATGTTTCATTCACTGCAATTTTCCGATATGATAAATGTGTGGCTGCTGTTGGGCCTGGAACAAAGCCCGCCTTGTAGACTCTGCCAAAAATTATGTTTGTGCTCAGGAATTACATTACTGGCGTGATTTATTATTATGGGTGTCCGGCCAACCCAAAGAGCACGGTATTATTACACATTACGATAATTATTAGACGGACATATCTACCTTTATGGTTGATATCGATAGTTTCTAGTATTCAGGTTTTTCATGGCCAAACCAGTTCTTGATCCTAATTGCTGTACCTATTAATTTAACTAAAATTAGTTTTCAGATATGGGAAAAATATCAGTTTCTATAAATCAACCAATCATGGAATGCATATAACTGTAGTAGTCCTACGTGAATTTTGTCTGGAATATAAATTATTCCAAAAGGATATTTTCAAAGGTAGTGCCATACAGCGAAAAATATGTGATTTTAGTATTTATCCAATTGCGATGTAATTTTCAAATTAAGAATTTCAATTATTTGGTTAAAAGTAATGATTTTTCAAGATAACTCCCTAAAATTCAAGAAAACTTGTTATTTTCATTATTACGGAGTTTATACGCTAATATATTGTGTATTTAATCTTAACAAGACAAAATTAACTGGACCTCTTTCTCTTAAGCTGGGAGGATCCTGCCTCTAGCTCCACCATCAATACCGATCGCAGCACTAATTGCGAATCACCTTGTCTTGGTCCACAGGAGGTATGGGAATGGTCATCTTCGTCTAAAATGGGAACGATGTTTCAACAGTGACCATGACAGTTTTGGCGTAAGTGAGAGCAACATATTGCTATCTTTTTGCAGCTGGACCTTCCACTGCTACAGTCTTTCACGCGCCTACAAAATATAAGGTCCAAAATTTCCCTGGGTGCTGCTTAGTTTTTTGGTTTCTCAACCAGAGCTGCATAACGCGTGCTCTTTCTCTGCCCCTTCCCTGGGTGGAAGAGGCAGAGTATCGTATCATTTCAACATGCATATTCGCCAAATTTTTTAACATCAGCATGCGAGAAAGAGGGGTTGTGGAAGCTGCTCTTTTTATGTCAGAATGTTTTTGGTAAATTCTTTTACGAAACCAAATACTCTTCCGCAATGTGGCGCTAGTAGAATTTCAGCCAGTATCTAAATGTGTGTAAGAATAAATTTTCCTTGAATCCCAGCTGCTATATTTAATGGATGGATTAAGTGTTGGTTTGTCTTCCTCTGTCAAGTTTTATGGACAGGATGGTCAGGTGGCGTCTTTGTTGTAAGTAGCACAGTGAGGTCTTCCCATTAAGTGTTTCAGCTAATAGACTGGTCAATGTCTGTGCTTACGTCAGCATGATGTGATGCTTGATATGTTGTGGTGCCGTTTTTCTGAAGTTTTGAGTTCAATAATTTGATCAGCTTATCTTTGTTCTGGTGGTTGGAGAGAAATAATTCTTGAGTCACTGAAACTTCAGTTTCCAGATTAAAATTGTTGTCGACACACTTTTTCATCCGATAGCGCTTTTGCTGTTCTGCGCTTAATGCTATTGGGAGAGCTACTATATCCATGAAAAACAGTGGTACTTCTGTTTTATGTTAGTTGTGGAAACTTAAGATTCTTTTTGCTAGATGACCTCAGGTAAGAGAACACCCCCATCAATCACCAAATTAAAGCTTGGTAGATGTATATTTTCGCTGGTTAGTTTAAACAGCTTTTAAACTACGGAATTTTTTGTTTTCCTCATACGACCCTCATTGAATAAGGTCAAGGGAAATGGAGTCAATTCGTACTGCAAATAATCAACTCGGTGTCACTTTTTTACCGATGTAAATCTGTTGGAAAAGGAAAGGAGCTCCTACAAAGTTATCTTCGCGGATATAGAACTAACATCTCTCTCTGTAAAACACTGCTGTTAAAAAATTCTGTTTACTTTTTTTTTAATTACCGACTTTGAGAGCAAATATCTTGGAAACAGTGCATTGAAGGGTATGTAATTAATCTTACAGATAATTTTTTGAGCTATAAGCGAAAAACCAAAAAAGGAAACCTTAAAGTATGGCACATTCTTCTATAAACACTACTAACTGTGCATAATCCAATTGTAAGAATATTTTTGTAGAAGTGTTGATTTTTCATATTATTATCGTAAGTATTTGGCATTTTTCCTGACAATTCTGCAATGCTTTTAGCTTAGTATCGTGGAGACAGTATCTAGTTAAGAAACCTTTAAGGCAAAAATATTGGCCCGCACCGCATTTTCCTCCCAGTAATCATACGTGCGTCAAATATTTGAGGAATACAAGTGCTCTGGCTTTTCAATTAGCTAATCTTTGTAAACATCCCGTACAGAGTACATTAACACATATTTTGACTGACGACAAAATCAGGCTCGTACGCAGAACTGCCGTAAACAAAGGCTGCTACCCCAGCTTTAATTTAGAAGCTTTTGTAACGAGCGCGATTATCAAAAGACAAAATACGCGAGCAGAACAAAGCACCCTCCACGTGATTTTACTCGCAAAATATTTATAAAACCGTTCACCCGGGAGTGTGCATTTATTTTTACATTGTGATGCCACCCACGATTATTATTTGCTTAAAACAATGCGAGAAAATTAGTGTATGCCGCAGCAAACAGATGGTAAGTTCAAGGTGAAGGAGGCATTACAGAAAACGCCCGGGCATGACTATTTGATCGATCATATCGAGTGATCTCTCTTTCGGCTCTTTGCTTCATATTGAGACAGACCTAAATAAAATAAGACATCACTGACCGATCGGTGAGTGTTTTTACTCCACTATTTAGCTTCAACTCATTAGGTCGGTGCACTAACGCTATAATATATATTTATATACAGGGTGTTCCCTAACTGGACAGCCAAAATAAAATGTCATATGTAAAATCGAATTTTAAACATAAAATAAAGAGTAACTTTTTTCATATCGGACTTCGTTTAGGAGATATTCAGTTATAGAAATAATTGAGTAATTGACAAATGTGAATTCATTGTGAGAATTTATTAAAGAAAAGTCTTAATTTTCCACAATCCTTTATTGAAATTGTGATTATTTTTGACTACGAGTTATAAAAATATTTTATTAAAGTAAATATTAAAACAAACAACAAACATTATTACAAAGTTAAGAACTACAATAGATGTTCAAAAATGCCACCATTTACTTTGACACATGCCTGGCAACGCAAAAGAAGTGAATTATAAACTGCTTCAAAATTTACAGTATGTTATATATTATGCACTGCATTTAAAATTGCACCTTGTAATTGTTCAATAGTGTTGATAGGTTCTGCATAAACTAATTGTTTTAGGTGACTCCATAGGTAAAAGTCAAGGAGATTAAGGTCCGGTGACCTTGGAGGCCAATGAACGGGACCGCCCCTTCCGATCCATCTCCTATTGAAATTATTATTGAGCCACTCCATCACATTTCCTCCAGCATGTGGCGGTGCCCCGTCATGCTGATACCACATTCTGTTTTGCAGACCAATAGGAATATCATCTAATAAATCTTACAACTCATTTTCTAAAAGTGCCGTGTATGCGTCACCAGTTAACCGATTAGGCAAAATTTGAATAGGTAGTAATTGTCCATTGAAAATACCACACCAGGTGTTTATAGAAAATCTTTGTTGGAAACCTCTAATTCTAAATGCGTGTGGATTTTGTAAAGACCACATATGCTCGTTATGAGTATTGTAACTTCCAGTCCTCGTAAACATTGATTCATCTGTCCAAAGTGTTTCTCTAATAAAGTTAGGATGTTGTTCATTCTGTTCAAGTAGCCAATGGCAAAATGCTAACCGCTGTACCTCGTCGCCTGGATGCAAGTGATGGACTTTTTGATAGTGATATGGATTTTTCGATTAAGTGTTTTCCAAACAAACTGCCGCAATTGTAACTGTGTGGAAATGCTTCTAGTACTGGTCGTTGGATCATCAAGTAGTGCATCAATAATGGCAATTTCTTGTACAGCAGGAAGAGACGTACCACAAGAACATGTCAACTTGATCGCTGAATGTAAATTCTCCAGCCATTTTCAACAACAAGCGGCAGCAAAAATAATAGTTTTATTACTACCTGTCAAATTTTAAAGACAAAGCCTACTACCGATTTTTTTATTCTTGTTTTAATTAACGCATTTTTTTCTTGAAAACCTGAGTTTTTTAAAATTTAACAAAAGCAAATAAGTGTTTTATATTAAATTCAGCGCAGGATCAATGGAAAAAGTTTATTATTATAATTTATCTAAAATTACTTGAGACTTGGACAACCTAATAAATCCGTCAACAAAGTCACATCACAGAAATTTCGCATTGAAAATTTGTGTTCATTTTCTCGTACTGTACAAGGTTATTCATTACATTTAAGCCAATCTTTATTATCGTTATTATTAGATATACAAAAGAAAGTTTTGTATAAAAGTTGTAGGGCTGTAACTGAACCCCTTAAGTAAGTTAATGGAAGCACAGTGGCGTGCAGAAGTTGAAGGATATAAGAAACAATAATATGTGTTTAATAGAATGCCCTGTTTGTTGCTGAATTTTTCGATTATTCTTTTTTCCTGATTTCAAAAATATTACAGTCCTATCTAACTATTTCTGAATTACTGAACAGTGAAAATAGTATTTAAGTATTTTGTTATTATATCAAAAACTGTTTTGAGGGAATGCTATTATTATTCCAATATAATGTACAATCCTTGACGCAGGTTGATCTGTTCTGGCGAAGTACGTTTCACAATTGGGTACACTAGCGTCGGTGTAGGTTATTCATTTACGCTTTCAGCAGTCGTTCGGTAGTGTATTAATTTATATGAAATTATTGTTTTTATGATTGTTAAATGCCAATCAATGAGTTAATGCTATTGCAACATTATTAAATCAAACAGAATGAACCTGCGACATTCAAAGGTCATTCAACTCTTAAACATATTTATATAGCACAGAAATGGACGCAAGTGAGGTGTTATTATCTTTTTTTTTAATTCATTTATATTTTAAGTAAAAAGTAAAGTAAGGTGTGGAAATTCATAGTAATAATAGTAATATTTTAAATAGTTGACGTAGAAAAGTGTAACAATGTATTATTTTTAAATCTGTAAAAGTTCATAATCGTGCAATTAGATCATGTGCGTTTAGTAAAAGATACAAAAAGTGCTTGTAAAATTGCAGAGGCGTACGTATATGAATTTTCTACTACATTGACTTGATTGCTACAAAAACAAATCTTACATAAGACCCGACCTAAATTAGAAGGCAAGTAAAGAAAATACATAGAGTGCTCCTATCTTCCCATTCACAACATTGATAAAATATATATCTAGCACGAACGAATAAATAGGAGATTCTTATATATTTGATTTTCTTTAGCATCTACTAAACAAATGAATAAAATAACTCTGGTTAGAAAGAATGAAGAAAAGGAGGGCGTTCTAATGAATATTTGTAAGGGATTCTTTTCATGAAATACATAAAATTTCTAATACTCGTATATACAGTGTGAATGTCAGTTGTAGAATAGTGTGCAAACGCTTAGACAGATTGATTTTGTTTTTTTAAGTCCATTATGCTCGATAATGCAAACTTTTTTACCATTCGCCTACTCTCCCCTAACGATGACAAAATTTT
The DNA here is from genome assembly GCA_037114965.1 of Monochamus alternatus. NCBI lineage: Eukaryota > Metazoa > Arthropoda > Insecta > Coleoptera > Cerambycidae > Monochamus > Monochamus alternatus. Next base: position 78,007,770 of record CM073431.1, read on the forward strand.
TTATTCTGATTTTCCTTGAAATTCTGCGTAGAACAAATATCTGAAAATGGAATATTTGTCAGCAGGTTTATTCAATTAAACGAAATGGTACGTGAATATTAAAGTAAGCTACAAAAACAATTGGTAATATTAAATAATAGCCTTTTATAGTTAACAGTTTTATGACATAATTTATTTCTAAAGTTTATCTCTCAAAATTTTAATTTAAATGAATAAGTTTTCCAGAACTCTGATGAAGATTGGCCTTAGAACAATTAAATGGCCAACTTGATCATGTGACCTTACCACTTTAGATTTCTTTCTTTATATTCTAAGTGTTACAATTTGTTCTTTTTCTGTATTAATTTTGTCGTATTTGCTTCATTATTGAAATTTACTATTGTTGTTCCTATATTGCCATTACTTCCATTTTGTTGAAATGATATTTGGATATTTATTTCTGCATACTTTACGTTGGTTGTAGTAGGTATACAACATTCATTTGTTTAAAATAGACAAACATTCCATGGCAATTTCGATATTCAATTGTGCATTTTGAAACTTTAAACGCTCATATCCTAATATCATATAGCTAGATTTCTGCTGTATGAAGATTTCAAAGAGTGTCAGAATTTGCGATAAAAAATTTTGGTTGCTATTTAAAAATTTGATGATGTCACTACGAGGCATTACCGACCATCATGAATATTTGAAAAACAAAATCTATATGTGAGAGTGTTTTGCACATAGGTAGAACAAGAGATTGTATATTTAAAACGTACTACTGTCGGCATTCGCACTGAACAACAACAATAAAAAAATTCGTAAACTCGTCAAATAAGAAAAAAAAACGTTACTGCCTTTAGGTAAAAAAGTTTTTCGTTGTGTACGAAAACGTAGTATTTTAAGAAAATTGTTAGAGAAAAGATCACAATTTCTTTTTCATGTTCTATTCCAAACAATTCTGTCTCAAAACATACAACCAAAATTGGAAATATTTTTATCTACAATCACTAAGTAAAGTAACGTTTTTTGTTTGACAGTGGCGATTGGAAATGCTGCAGAAACTGTAACTTTGGGTTTGTTGCCTAAAAAATCAAAAAAGTTATACGACAAGCAATATAACCTATTTGTGATATGGTGTAAATCGAAGAAAATTTATAAATATTTAGAAAACATACTCCTCGCTCATTTTTGTGAGAAAGCTGACACCAAAATCGTCATCATTATGGTCGATTTGCTCCATGCTAAAGTCCAAATTACCTACCAAGAATGATATTGACTTAAGCGAGTTCTATAGAAAATATGTAGCCTTGAGACCTAGAAACGAAAACACACCACCACGATTATTCTTAAAATTTAATAAAGTGTTTTAAGCAAGAGGTGAGAATTAATGTTATTGCTAAAATACTAAACGATATTAGTAATTATAGTAATCTACCAGAGTGCCATTTATACACATCGGCTACTTTATTAGCCATGGTGGAGCTGATATTATAAAATTGAAGCGACACGGAGGATGGAAGAGTTCGATAGTTGCAGAAGGATACATAGATAACATCAATGAAATAATTGAAACAAGTAATTGAATGTATCTAGTAATTGCAGTGATGAAAATTTTACCATATCAGCATATAGTCCTAATATGCATTCTGGAACAGGAATTATTAAAAAATTACGAATGCTAACAAAAGAATTTCTTACCTTTGTTATATTTGTTATAATTAATGTTCTCGTTGTAATATAGCTAATAATTGAAAAGCTTTATTTTGTTGAGTAATTGTAGATAAAACTTTGTATGCACTAAGACCAAAAAGTGACATTACTGCAATAATGTATCACTTTTCGCTCTTAGTACATAAATAAATATTGTTTTCTAAATTAAACATAATTGATGTATAAATAATATGAGTTTTTTTTTTAATATATTTTTTACACCTACATTATAAACCTTAAATGCCTACTTATTCTCAGATACAATTAGGTACCTACTACTAAGTAGACCGCAGAACAATTTTTCTTATACGTACGCCTCTGCACAGTATGTCAAGAAAGAACACCAACCACAATGCAGACACGCAGTGAACATAACAAGTGGTGGGTAGCTGCTATGTTGTGGTAGTTGGTAAAATTTATAAAAGCACACAGTTACACACACCTTGATTGGACAACGCTGCGGTCGCATGGCCTGCTTACCTTTGACGATATGAGCGTCAAAGTTGGAGAGGATTCCTGGAACAAAAAGGACACGTTAAGCTGCGAGGCGTACAGAGGGGGTGATTAAATGTAATTTTGTCGGTATACGGGCTTAATTACAGAACTCGTCATGTATCGGGTTACGTCTAACTCGGAGAGGCAGTGATACACTCGAGCATCTCAACTTATAATAAATCAAATTTGGTTTACGGAGCGCGGCTTGATTGTTTCACAAATTATAGCCGTACACGGAGAAAATCACAATTATCACAAAATTGGCGTTCAGTGGAAATTTTCCAAGGAGCCTACAACAATTTACAGGGGTATTGTACAGGGTGATTTTAAATAAAGTAGCAAAAATGGGACCACATATTCCTTAGGTTAAAATAAACTGATTTAACCTAACATACCTATATCCCAAGTCGCTTAATAAAAAAGATACAGGGTGTCAAAGTTAAAATTTTACTTTCGATATTTGGAGATAACTTCTTAAAAAATCCAAATATTTACTTAAAATTTGTAAACTAGGAGTTTTTGCGGGTGAGAAATTCAAATTTGTTACTAATTTTAACGTCACTAGTAGAGGGCGCCACCTATGGGACATCATGTTTCTTTTATATGGCAGAACTTTTTTGCAGCTTAGTGTATCCATCTGACTATAGAAATAATTGATTCTCCTACATGTTTTATTTGAAAAAGTATACCTTGCTAAAGTCGTTAGGAGTAACCATTTTTGAAATAATCCTATTTGAAATGCTGAGTGGTAAAGTGCCTTTTCTGCTGAAGATACAGCAAAATATTACTTGAAAAAGTTGTTCAGAATGGCAAATTATGAAGACGTGCAAGAAGATCGGCGAGGTTTGATGAAACCATTTTTTTCAACAAAGCACAAAGATTTTATCAAAGCAGGCTGATCTTTTTGAAATTTTGCACATCTCCATAATTTACCGTTCTAAATAACTTTTTCAAATAACATTTTGCTATATTTTCAGTAAAAAAGTCAATTTACCTAAAACGATAACAGTTTCCAATCGGTGCACTGAATAATTCAAATAGAATTATTTCGAAAACTGTTACTCCTAACGACTTCAACAAGGTATATCTTTTTCAGATATAACAGGTAGAAGAATCGATTGTTTCAATAGTCAGATGGATACACTAAGCAGCAAAAAAGTTCTGCTATTTAAAAGAAACATGATGTGCCATAGGTGGCGCTCTCTACTAGTGACGTCAAAATTAGAAACAAATTTGAATTTCTCACCCGCAAAAACCCCTGGTTTACAAATTTTAAGTAAATATTTGAATTTGTTAAGAAGTTATCTACAAATATCGAAAAAAAAATTTTAACTTTGACACTCTGTATCTTTTTTATTAAGCGACTTGGGATATAAGTATGTTAGGTTAAATCGGTTTATTTTCACCTAAGGAATATGTGGTCTCATTTTTGCTACTTTATTTAAAATCACCCTGTATATGGTCAAAATATACAAAAAAATTTTTTACTCATTTCTAAACGTCAATTAATCAAAATATCATACTCATCAAGAAAATGTATTTTTTCTACTCCCTACACGGAAAATACTATTTTACTCTCTCATTTCAGGCAGGAAATAAGTAGTTTTCCTCCCTCGGGAGGAAAATAATTTGGCTTCCTCGGGAGGCAAACATGTAGAAGCTTCAAATAGCTGTAAGAGTAATGTATAGACTTCTTTTATTGATACAGAAACTTCCTAAAAATGTATAATAATGCTGTTCTTTCAAACAGATTTTTTATTACTTATCTTTATTTATAAAAACTGAAAACAGTTTAAATTGAGGTTTAAATTAATATCAGTAACTAAATATTGTTAAAATGTATGGGTACAATTAGTTAAATTATTAAAGGAAATTCTCCCTGAAGAAATATTGGCTCTGCTGGTGGAGATCAATTCCTGTTTGTTATTTTCCAAATTCGTGGTGGTCGATGAACTACTTGTGGTAGAAACAAAATTTTCAAAAATAAGACAACGTTTTTTGGTACTTGAAGTAGTACTTTCTCCCGTAGTTATTTGGGTGGCTACCTCATATTTTTTAGAAATGCAATCATCGTCCCCTTCTGCTGCTGCGTTTGTTCGCCATCCCCCATGTTTTTAGAATGAGAATATCACTTCCAGCATTGACTAATAACGTAGCTGAAGTACGGTGGAAGCCGTGTCCAGTATAGCCTTTCGAATCATCCAAATTTAAAAATATCTCTATTCTGTATGGAATTTTGGCAATTGTGTTTTTGCCAATTACCTGGTTTATAGTTAATGTTGTTTAAATAAAATAGTCTAGCGATTATATTAGCAAATGCAATCGAAGATTACGTCGAAACTAAGTTGAATATTTATTTGACGATTTTATGAAAATTCTTGTTCAATACATGATGGGAAATAGGTGTTTTAGGCACCTCATGCCGCGTGTCTAAAACACTATTATTTTGCAACTTGTGTCGAAAATAGCTATTTTCAACTTGTAACTTGTAAAATTTTTAATTTAGTAACATTGTTTATATTAGAGAATTCAGTTTTATTTGTATCATATATGTTAAAAATCAGGGTACACAGTTATATCCTATAATACAAAATTTGGACGTTGACATAGTTGGAACTGAACCGTATACAAGTGCACAAATTGTTGAAGTAGAAGACAAAGACATTTATATAATCTTTACTACGAAATATTTTTTATGGCATTTCCAGTTTATTATTGATGGAATCATCAATATATCTGGCGGGAATTTTGATGGATTCCCATCCTTCTGCACGTTTTAGTGATAAAATATCTTCACCCGCATACACAACCATTGTTGTCCCACATCGGCAAAAAAAATTGCCTGTATTAGTCAAACTCTGTTTTTTTTTAATCTTACATATTTCCAGTTTGCTTTGGGACAGCGCCAATAGTGTGCTGACCAACATTAAGGGAAATACTCTTCCCATTCCGATATGTTAAAAAAATCGTAGGTTTTCTGTTCTACGAAGCAGAAGGTGTACTTAAATTTATGCGTTAGAAAAGTAACGCATAAATTCAATATTTGTTAAGAATGACGTTTCTGTCTAAAATCCTCGGACAGGTAATTTTTTTAAATTCCGTTTATTGTGATGTAATGTACAATAAGATAGTGCTCCAGGTGTTCCGGATATGACGTCATCGATATATATTTTTTAAAATAACAACAATATATATTTCTCAAAGAATTTTTTATAGTCTGTTTAGAAATGAAAGAGAGTAATAAAAGCTTATTATGTATGCAAATCATAAATAAATGTAGTACTGGTGCCTATATTCAATATTTTTATATTATGTATTATCGGTGATATGTATTAGATGAGGTGTTTTAAAAAAACTTTGTGTGATGAAACCGTACTAAATTGTAGCAGGTAGCTAAAATTTAATCCCCGACAATCCGTCTTTGTCTATGCCGCTTCAATTTCTCGGTCCATTTCTCTTATAAGTAAACAATATAAAAACAGCATTTCAAAACTACGGGCTACTTTAAGCATCTTAACCGGGTTAAGAGGGTTTTTAGTAATTCAAATAAAATTATTCAATATTAGTATCAAAATATTTATTTAAATTTCATGAATAGACTTTTATTCCACACAAAAATATATGTATTTTGAAAATTCAAATTATGGTGAGTAAATGTAGTGCTGTATAGATGTATAATAAAGAAAATAAAAAAGTAGGTATATTAAAATTCATCCTCTGAATATTCTGATGAATTATCTTCGTCTCCTAGATTGATAACGATAGGTTCCACAGTAACGTCAATTAAATTATAGAGTTCCCACATGTTCTCCTCTTCTTTTTGTACATGATGTATACATCTTTGCCAGTTATCTGCAGTTACTCGTTCCAAGGAATTTTTTAACAAAATTTTCACGTCACTAAATTTAAACGTTGTATTATTTCGCGCTACATCTCATTTTACCTGCACCCAGACTAATTCGATTGGGTTAAGTTCACAGTGACAATGTGGTAACCGTAGTACCGTTATTTGGCGATTTGTTGCCATTTCATCGATAACATATTTTTTCTGATCTTTATTAAGATTGACAAGTGTCAAAAGTTCCTTTTTCACCATATTTGTTTTAAAAGAAATGTTTTTTTCGGATAACCATTGAATTATATCGGCTTTCCCCAAGCAGTCGTAGGCGTCCGCTCAGTCTGTCATGAATGGTAACTGGCATTATCCATGACAATTAGAGACCCCCGGAGGAATAAGATCCAACATCTGTATGAAATACTCTTCGAAAACATCTGCGTTCATGTCTTCGTGATAGTCACCTGTATTTTTAGATTCAAATAAAAGTAAACCGCCATCTACAAAATCACTGGCACTACCTATTATGTGTCACTATTAATCTTCGCCCTTTACCTGAAGATGCCTCAAACCCTGTTGAAAGTATATCCAAAAATGCTTGTCGAAAACTTTTTACATTTTTATCTTGCCATACTTTTTTATAGTATATACCTAGGATGTTTGGTATCAGAGAGCATACATATGACTTGTGATAGGAATTGTAGGAGATTTGATATATATATTAGTTTAAAGTTTCTAATACAGTAATAAACGTACCTTCTTAAGTATTTCCAATTAAACTTACATTAAAATGGTCTCCACAAACAAACAATATTGCAATGCTGGAGAGCTTGACGTTACGTTAAGCTTCATCGCTGTACACCAAATTTTTCTATTCATTTTTAGGCACGGTGAAATATTTTATTTTGAGCGCTGTATGCTGTTTTCGTACATAATGGCATAATGCAATACTTATTCTATTTTGAAACTTTATTCAATACCAACGTCTGGACACTAACACGTAATAATATCACAAATGACAAATAAACTCTTCTAAACGTATGTACCGTTGTCCAAAAATAGAAAATGATACAGATATTAAACACAACGCTGTGTTAGGGCTGTAGTATACGTGCGAATATCTCCTGACGTCGCAGATCTTCGCTGTTTGCCGACTGTTTTATTTAAATTTTAAATACCGTTTTTAGGCAAATTTTTCCATGCAATTATCTAGGACAAACGATAAAATAATACATTGCTACTTCTGCACGTATTCGAAAAAATATATTTTCCCATTTAAATACTGCCTACATAACAAACCAGATTATTTTTTATTGCGAATTTCTTATTCCTAAATTAATTTGCATCTTATTTCATATCTAACATAAAATGAAATCTTCATCTCTTTAACATACACTAAAACAAACAAGACTTTTTATTTATATTTTGAGCTACCACTGAGATGTGCCTCATTCTTAATGCAACATTGTATAAACGAAATATTCTTAAAAACTGAAATTGTATGCTTTTTGAATATTCCATTCGAGTTTTTTGCTCGGTATCTTGAACCCAGACTATCAGACAACAAAATAATTTCCGAGGAACAGCATTTTATGTAAGTATTGAACTGCGGAGGCGTTATTAAGCACGGTGCCGTCTCACAATTAACAGAGCCGCTTTTTAATGGCAATAACTTAATTATTGTACGTTTGGGCGACTGTTCAGGTATTATAGCTTTTGTGTCATCCTCGACTGTTGGAAGATAAGATTAATCAGCATCAGACGTCTACATAATTTTTTAATAAACTTTATTAAACAAGAACTAGTCAATACATAGGGTGTTTATGGAATAACATGCATTCTTTTAATAGAGAATGTGAAAATAATGAATGAAAATGAAACCAGTTCTGTTGCGTGCAATACACGTTGCAATTTCTAGGACAAAAGTGTACAAAAGTAACTAATTTTGTACACTTTTTATTACACATGGTGTTACAAATTTGTAGGTCAAGCCGTTAACCGCATAATCTTTGGACAAAAATAATGGGACCTTTCTTATGCCACTTTTCATTTCGGAGCTCCATTTTCAAAATACAGGGTGTCAAATTAAATTGATAGCTTCGGTGGTTTTAGATGTTTGTTTGAAATTTGCCACATATTTTGATCTTTAGTCGCCATACTTTATGTGTAATTTTGGTATAAAATGTCAAAGCATGAGAAAAGGGCGGGTTTTAGTGCCCATGGACGGCCCCATTTTTTTAGTACACTTAGGATTTCAGAAGATATTTGTTAGATAGATGTTTTTATTCAATTTTTTTCATTCTTACAAGGTTTTATTTTGAGGCTCGGTTTACAAGATATTACAATTTATTGATTTTGGTTTATATTAGCTTAGCGAACAATATATTTCGTAAAATCGTCATATATATTCAAAACAGTTTCGACATAATCTTCAATTGACTATTTTATTTAAACAGCTTTAGCTAAGTTGTCTATAAGGTTGTTGCTATAGAGCAGTTGCTATGGTGCTATATTACAAACTATACAGACATTTTAAAGAATTCTGATATACTCGCGTCAAGAATTCAGACGTCTTACGTCACGGCTGACGTTACACATTTGTTTTTATTGTCAACGTAATTTTCGATATTTGGTCGCGTTAAAAACAATAATTTTTTGCAATTTAGTGCAATATATAATGCAAACTTATAGTGTAGTATATAGTTTTATTACTATCAGTTGTAGTTTCTTAAATATTTTGATGAAAATACAATAAATTATTCATTTGTTCGTATGACGTAAGCCGTCTGAATTCTTGTCGCGAGCTGTGAACGTTTGTGAGCATTAAACTTCATAAAACTTCAGTATGTGTGAAGCAGATTCTAGTTATACTAAAAATTATGAAATATAAAATGAGGCGGAAGCTGCCTGATGTAAATGTACCAAAAAACTTACGCAAAATTTGATATTTAGTAGTTATTCCAGCGTACTTGTCCCAGTTATCTTTAAAATTTGCACCCTCTACATTATAGAGTAATTATTCCATATTGCGAACTACAATTTATTTGAATACAAATATGGATATTAGTAAATATACCAATGGTATTACTTTCCTCAAAAGGAAGTCAAGTGGTTATAGACCCAGAAAATCCAGAATATTTTCCAAATAACAGGTTATCAAAGAGGCAGAGAATGAAAAGTATTCCAAAAAGTTGTCTTGATTGATCGCATATTTGGAGACTTCAGGAGATTATAACTAGTTAACTTATTTACGTAAAGAGAACATTAAAGACGCTAAGTCGTTCATTAAAGTAACTATGCCCAATACCAGAACTAATGCTCCTAAATTATTTACAGTACCAGAGGGAGATATAGAAGGCGTCACTTTTTCGGATCCATCATTGATCACAACTGATTTTTTAACAAGTACAGGAATTCAAAATGTACTACACAAGCAGTGGGTATAAATAACATAGGTTTAATTTCTAAAAATATTGCCGAATTTCTTAGATTCTCAATGTTACTGAGTATACTGGGCACTGCTTTAGACGATGATCTGTAATCTTCCTTGTAGATGCAGGAGACAACAATTCGATGCTCGAGAGACACGGAAGTTGGCGTTCGACTTCTGTAGCAGTACATAGAAAATTCCATATAAAATAAGCAAGCGATAGCAGGAAGAATTCTCGGGAAGAAAGGAAATACCACTTTCATTCCAAAAACTTAGTGCACCAGCAGCACCTGGAAGCATGTGTTACCTTCTTCCAATATGGAATGTATACGAAGTGAAGAAAAAAAATATACGTTCTAATGTCCAATTATGCGATTTGAAAGATTGTGTTATTAATATTTATAATAAATAAAAAAATTAAGTTATTTTATTTAACTTTTACGCTCCTGTGCGTAAAAAAGATTGTTTTAAGCACATGTGCCTAAAAGACTGTCATTCCGATACTGAAATGACAATCGAAATGTCTTTATTATGCAACGATATTATGAAATAGTATATTAAACAACAAGGTTTGAAAACGACTCTTTGCACGCGAGCGATACATATTGGTGGACCGAGCCGAAGGCAGGTCCACAAGTCGAGCGAGTGTGCAAAGATGTTTTCAAACGAGTTTTTTACGATGCTTTTTATACGACTGCAAAGAGAGACCACAAAAATCAAATTTTAATTTAAATCGTTTTTATTGCTAAAATTGCCAACGCATTAACAAAATAAATTAAATACAACTTTTAATTTAACTAATTTTTATTAAGAAAATTGCTAACGCATTAACAAAAGAAACTAATATTTAATATTTATGGTAACATTTGAACATTCCTTCAAGGTTACGCTGGGAAAAGCAGTATTACTGTGCATCTTGTTTTCGGTAATAGAGAATATTTTTGGTGTCCTGTTTTTAGTGCAGTTTTTCAGTGTGCGGTCGTTTTCTTGTTGTATTCCAGTATCACGATCGTTGTTCTGGTTCTGTGGCAACAGAAGACACTGAAAACTGTATCTTATTTCTCAAACAGTCATCAACGTAGCCTTCGGCAACTGTACTGGATTTCTACCCTCCATGGCGATTGAGCGCAAACAGATTTGAGCCAGAATTAACTAAAATTGTGGCAGGCATAATTTGGGTGACAGCATCAAACAAAAATCACAATCTGGAGAGGCGTGTGCAAATATGACATAACCGTGTGCAAAGTACCGTTTTCAGAGCGTGTTTTCCGTGTGCAAAACCCCCTTTTGCAAGGCAGTCTTATAAAAATACCTTTACAATATATGAAAAATGAATAGTTACTATATATTAATTTAGTAATTAGTCCCACTTGGTGCTGAAACCAATGATAAAATTCTACACGCGACGGAAAATCAAGTCCAGTTAAACCTTGCACACGTTGAACATGATAAGGATGAGTTACGGTAAGAATGTAACTACCCTTGTAACATATTAGTATTTGAAACACCCAGTTGAGGTGCAATATCTCCATCGCGATTACAGAAGTTCGGGTGTTCCTTGACAAAGAGCCAACTGTGCTTCTTCCTGTTTAAGACACGTTGCGGTCTTTCTTGTCCAGTGCCTTCTTATATTCGGTTCACTCTGCCGCTGTTCCACATCGTTCTCGGACAAGTATTTAAATAATATTGGCACACCTCGTATATTAATACTATACTATATGTCAACTCGTGAAGTGAATAAGATACTTTGAAAACCACGTAAGGCCGCGCCCGCGCCGTGTTATACTAAACATAAGCCAGTTACTGCATTGTAAACAGTTTATTAATAATTATGATATTATGTTTCGTCTGTTAATTCTGAATTCATTTTCTGAAATACATAACACAGGTCACACTAAACCTAAAACTTTTTGGAAAACCTTGAAATATATAAATGTCACTGAATCTGATGATAGTGCCTTTGATATCAATTCCGATATGTATAACAACTTTCTGTGTGATGAGTTGCCTCAGCCTCCTAATATTTTGGATTTAGGTTTATTAGATAAATACATGGGCAGATTTCCAGGAACGAAAGGAGAATTTAAGTTTAATACTGTTATTGCTGATCAAGTGCAAACAATTATTTACAATATAAAAACTCAAGCTAAAGGTTGTGACAACATTAACCAAAAGATTTTACTGTTTTCCCTTTTCTTAGTAATCATTTTACATTTATTATTAATGAGTGTTTAACCTCAGGTATATTCCCTTCGGTCTGGAAAGATACTCATGTCTTACCGTGTCTGAAAAAGAATAATCCGGAGGCTTATTCTGATTTCCGTCCCATCAGTATTTTGCCTACATTATCCAAGGTGCTAAAGAGAATTGTTGCTGGACAATTTAATATATTTTTGTCTGAAAACCATGTATTACCCCTTGTCCAATCTGGTTTTAGGGAGTTTCATAGTACAGCTACAGCTCTATTACATATCACAGATGACATTTTCAAGGCTAATGACCTAAATCATAATACTTGGTAGATTTTAGTAAAGCCTTTGATACTATAGATCACACAATTTTGCTTAACAAAATAAAATATTTCGGATTTGGTAACAACACACTATAATTTTTATCTAGTTATCTATCTAACCGTCGTAAAAGAGCTTGTTCAGGGAACATCTTCTCGTCTTATAGATTTATCAAGCAAGGAATTCAATTTATACTGCAGACTTTCACTCATTTTTCACTCACTGTAAAGTTCATCAATTTGCGGATGACGCACAACTTTACTTTTCTTTTGATTCGACGGATGCTTCAGTCGCTGCTAACTATATTAATAGGGATTTAGAAACGTTAGTGCATGTTACTAGTTTACAATGTTTAGTATTAAATGAGTATTAAATTGTTGGCAAAAATAGGCTACGGTTGGTGGATAACCCTGATTTTGAGGTAAAAGTTAATGATGTACTTGTAAAGCCAGCTGATCATTGTAGAAGTTTGGGTCTTATTATTGATGGTAGTCTTACGTTTAACAATCAATCATATAAACAGTCTAGTTCAAAAATCGTACAATATATTAAAAGTTCTTTATATGTAGAGATTTTCTTAATACTGACACAAAGCTACTGTTGTGTGACTCTAATTCTATCTCTATTAACTTACTGTGATGTTATATATTGGCCTGCGTTAACTGTTAAAAATAGAAATACGCTCCAGAAGATACAAAATTCTTACTTACGATATTGTTTTACTTTGCAGAAATTTGATCACGTATCGGCTGATCTTATCATCATCATTTATTTATCTTTAAAATACATTATTTTCACTTACCTACTTATCTTCACGAGAAGTTGATACGTGGTTGTGATACGCATCAATTGCCTGCTCGTGGAAGGGATCTGTATACCGTACCTAAACATAACACTGCGCAATTTTAAAAATGTTTTACTTATAACGCTGGTAAAATTTTCAATGAGATTCCTATTTCTATTAAGTCCTCACATAATACTCATTTGTTCCGGAAGCGAATGAAGGCCTGGATTTGTTCTAATCGATAACTGTTGCGTTATTCTTATGTATTAACATACAAGTACAATAAGTTAAGTACAATATGTTTATATTGTTTCTATGGTTTGTCTACTACTTTTTCTATGGCTGGTTGGTTACGTGGAAGAGCGGCATGTTGCCGAACGGCGCCAACCTTATATCAAGTATATTTTGTATGTACTCTTGCGTATGAATAATAAAGGCAATATTATTATTATTATTATTATACTTTCATTATTACCCCTTTAAAGAAATGTACTTATTTCAGAAAGACCCTGTAATAAAAGTTAGAAACACCTTTCCATTTTTAGACATTTATAACGAATACTAAATCTATTTCCAAGTTAAATTACTCGCGTCAGCCATAAGATCTATGGTAAATCTTTTTTCATGACTACACAATGATAATCACTACCTATTCTAAATGTCATGACTGCTATTGTTAACGCAGCTCCTTGTTATTTTTTTCTATAGATGTTTGCACTTTTTTATACGTATACTGCTTAGAACAGTAAGAATGTAAAGCATTAGCATATGAGTAGCAAATATGTAAAAGTAATAGGTGAGGACATGTATTTAAATACCTATGGATTGTATCGAAGAATGGCATTTGAGGTTAATGGCTTGGAATACACATAGTAAAAAAATGTGCCTGTAATTTTGCTTAAATTTATTGAACGGTTTCACTATAATAAATTTAGATTTGTATCTGCATACCTAACAGTTCAAATAACTCTTATTAATTTTAGGTCAATTATTGCAAGACTTGATGAATTTAGATTAAATTTAATTGAGTTGTGAACTCGGGAATGTAGTTCAAACTTAAACAAAATACAAATTTTCTTATAATATTATTTTATTACATTGTCTGTGTCAAAATAATTTTAAAGACCCAATTGCTTCTAATGTGAAAAGCAATAAAATAATATTATAAGAAAATTTGTATTTTGCATATAAAAGTACATTCTGTTTATTATTTTTTTGCAGTTGACGTCTTTAAAACAGGTTCTACATTATCTTGAGCAACACGAAAATATTTAGGTACATTTTTTAACTAAAATTGAAAAAAATGTAATAAATACAAAAGATAAGGGCAACATGTAGTATATTGCATGAAAGACGAAAAAACAGGCAATGTTTTGTGGCCATAGCCTGCTTCAATAAAAAATTTTTTTATCCGCCTAGAGGGCGCAGCGAACCGCATACGATATTTCAAAAATCTGTTTATATTAGGTGGAAGGTATCAATTTTGCAATAAAAATTTATTACCAATAAGTTTTCTCTATCTCTTAAAATAAAAAAGTTAGACAGCACTTTATAGGTTTTTTTGTTATTACTCATAAAGTTGGCCATGGATCTCAAATTTTACGAGCATAAAGACCTCCAAAAATGCAACAAAAAACAATTAAAGATTTTTGACGTATCTCGCATATTAAGCGAGATACATGGGAGTGGCTCTCTTAAGTGATACAACCTGTATAACAAATAAAAACCAAATTAATATTTTCAAAATGGAAGAGTGGAATGAAAGAACTTATAGTAATATGAATATTAAACGTACAATGGAATTCGATGTCGGCAGCAGTTACTAAAAAGCAATAGAATTTGGAACATAGTTGGCTTTAAATGAAAGGAAGAAAACAATTTCAACATCAATCAATACTATGTATGGAAATGTTTACTTGTTAGTTTTTATAAACAAAATATTTCGTCTGATAAATTTTTGTAAACTTTAAAAAATAATAGTTATTTACAATACAAGTGTTGTAAAGATTCATATTACAACACGAGATATTAAAGTTACCAAATGAGGCATCAGCCAAGTTTGACAAAACATCTAGTGTAGGTAGTACCTAATATGAATTTACAGCAAGAATATTGACCAAATTTTCTCAACTAATCGCATTTTTGAATAGAAGTTCAGAGAGTTACAAGGCCAAAAAGTCCAGAATTTGTGCATTATGAAGAAGTATATAAGTTTCTAAGTATTGCAGATGGATGAAACATATTTATTCACGAATCATATTCAATACAATGGCGTCTATATACAAATTATGATTCCCTGTACGAAAACAAAAATTGTCCAAAAATTTGTTATAAATTAAGGAAATGTGGGCAGGTATCAACTGTTTAAATATTTTTAGAAAATATGCTGAACTTCGCCCTCCTAATGCAACTTGCAAATGGTTTTTTGTATTATACAGACGAGGAAAATGTTCCTTCCCGAAGAATACATTGGACATTGTTTAGAAGGTATTCAGTTACCATTCTGGTTGATAGCGGTGCTATCCAGATGATTCCAGATCTTCAAAGAGTAAGAAACAGACAGCAAAAAAAAAATAATGGGGTCAAACACGGACTTAGCGATTGGAAATTCTAATATAAGCAGCTACATCACATCTACTTGGTACACAAATTTCTAATTGTAAAAAGTGTATTATTAATGTTTATAATAAACCTTCGGTTTGATCATATATTTTTTTAAATAATAAACAAATCATTCTTCTGAAAAGCGGGGTTTTACTTAATAGAAAAATGTTAATAAAAATGGTTTCCTTTCTATTACAACATTAGTGCTGTAAACTTCATATTATTAAACGAAAGTAGATAAAAATATTTTAATACATTTTTTCCGCTATTCATTGTTTGTCATCAGCTATAATTTCTCAAGTTTATGCATATAGGTTAAGAATCACTTTGTATTTAATAGCTGTGATGATGAAAAACTAACTAAAATAATATATTCTTAACTAAAATATGTAATTTCGATGTAAAATGATCTACAACCACCCTCAAACTTCGTTTCGGAATAAAGTTGTATCTTCTTTAATAAGTTTCATTTCAATGTGGGTATTTTACAGTCAAAATAGATTGTGACTATACCAAAATTAAACACAAATATGTAGTATTTATGTTTTTTCAAACATAGTCACAGTCACAATATTATATATTCAATTTTATTTTGAATTATTATTGGCGCATTTGAACGAATACTGGTAACTGATGTAAATACGGTCCTGTCTACGGCTGACAAATTGCTGACAAGAAACACGCAGAAGCCTTTGATGTTTTCATGGCAGTTTTTATGTCTTTTTCTTTATTCCCTTATATCGATGACATAAAATATACCCTCTTTTAATGTTTCATTTCAATGTAGGTAGGTATTTTACTGTCATAATAGATTGTGAATAACAATAATAAATTTTCCTGTAGCCTTCAGCATCAGAAACGATAATTTAAAGATGGTCTCTTATCCGCCTGAAAATATGTACCCAAAAAGCGGTCCTGCAAGTCTTATAACCCTACCTCCTCTAAACGAAAATTAAACAAAAATATGAAGTATTTATGTTTTTTTCAAACATTACATTCATTATTACATGCGTAATTTCGTTTTAAATTATTATTGGAGAAATTGAACGAATACTGATAACTGATGTAAATACGGTTCTGTCTACGGCTGACAAATTGCTGACAAGAAACACGCGGAAGCCTTTGATGTTTTTATGGCAGTTTTTATGCCGTTTTATTTATTCCCTTATATCGGTGAGATAAAGTATATAAAGTTTTTTGTATTCCCTTATATCGATAAAATATAGTATACCTTCTTTTAATGTTTCATTTCATTGTAGGCCATGATAAATTGTGGATTTCAAAAATAATTTTTCCTTAGTAGCCCTCAGCATCAGAAACGATAATTTAGAGATGGTCTCTTATCCGCCTAAAAATATGTAGCCAAAAAGTGGTCCTGCAAATCTCATAATCCTAATCCCACTAAACCAAAATTAAACACAATCTACTATATCTACTTCTGGTATAAAAATTTATAATTGTATAAAGTGCATTATTAATGTTTATAATAAATCTTAAAAAAGCGGGATTTTATTTACCAGAAAAATGTCAATAAAAAGGTTTTTTTTTAATTACAGCACCAGTGTTGTATTCTTAGCTATAATTTCCCAAGTTTATGCGTATATGTTAAGAATCACCTTGCATTTGATAACTGTGGTGGTGATGAAACTAACTAAAATAATGTCTTGTTAACTAATCTATGTAATTTCGATGTACAAGGATATACAATCACTTTCAAACTTCATTTGGAAATATGGTTGCACCTTCTTTTAATGTTTGATTTCAATGTAGGTATTTTACTGTCACAATAGATTGCGAATGGCAATAACAGATTTTCCTAAGCATTAGAAACGATAATTTAGAGATGTTCTCTTATCCGCCTGAAAATATATACCCAAAAAGCAGCTCTGCAGTTCTGTAAATACGGTCCTGTCTACGGCTGACAAATTGCTGACAAGAAACACGCGGAAGCCTTTGATGTATTTATGGCAGTTTTTATGCCGTTTCTTTATTTCCTTATATCGATGAGACAAAGTATACCTTCTTTTAATGTTTCATTTTAATGTAGGTAGGTATTTTACTGTCATAATAGATTGTGAATAGCAATAATAAACTTTCCTAAGTAGCCTTCAGCATCAGAAACGATAATTTAGAGATGGTCTCTTATCCGCCTGAAAATATGTACCCAAAAAGCGGTCCTGCAAGTCTTATAACCCTAACCCCACTAAACCAAAATTAAACACAAAGGCCCACATTATGCACTGACCTTGGCTACGCTCGAACCGACCGAGTCGCATAAAATTTGCGAGAGAAAAAACGAACAACAAAAAGAGTCGCATTGCTAAGCGTCTGGACCATATATAGGTCGGCTGGTTATATAAGTCTCCACGTTGGTCTTTTTGGTTTTTCTCGGTTGGCCACATGTCTGCCTGCAAAATGGCATCTGCTACGAGGCAGCACGCGCTTTTCATATATAGGTGAGCAAGTTCTTAGTGGCTGCCCTACGGAAAACATTTAATTATATGGCTTTCAACGGCCCTTTCCGCCTAAACGTGTGTGTTTGGGAACCATATGTTAATATTCCCAATTTATTATAACGATATATGTCTAGCTTTACCTACCGTTTCCTAGAAATTCTTATAATGGTAATTCTAATTCAACATGAAACACTGATTAAAATTGTTTGTCTGGTGCCGGGTCCTGTTTTCGGCTTCAGCTGTTCGAGACTGCTCTTCTGCAATTTAAATTAATTGTACGTATCGGAGAGATAAGTTCTAAGCAGAAGTACGTTGTCGGTAATGATACGTTTGAGCAATTGTTGATGGTATCTGCGACGAAAATATTCAAGTACGTGCTTTGTTTTACAGTCTATTATTAATATTAGAAGATGGAGTAGAATAGGGTCGATTAACATTTATGTATTTTTATTTATAGGTTTCAATTAAATTTATATAGAGGGTCCCGTAAAGTATGTTACAAACTTTGGGTTTGGGAGTAAGGAATCTAGACTGGTTCCAAACTGTCAAAATTGTTAGTCCAACTACTTCTTACCTGATGTTTACTGAAAATAAATTTCATAACTTTACTGGTCGAATATTTGTGGCACTTTGAAACCAGTCCGGATTCTTTCCTTGAATATACCTATTACTAACACCTAGAATAACCATAACCTTTTAAATGCAGTGCTTTGAAGATATAAACCTTAGAGGTGCAACTACAACAGTTGTTTTTGTATCTAGAACGCCAAATGGTACTTTATATCTATTCCAGAGCACAAAAGTATTTTGAGTTCGAGATACAAACAATATTGTTTCAGAAACTGCAATAAAATAAAGCAATTGTGTTATGTACAACAATTTAATTTATATTTTACATCAATGAATCAACCAAATTCAAAATGAGCTCGGAAAGTGAAGATGAGCATTTACCAGGAGAAGTATTGTAAGCGGCACAAAGTGTTATTTTACAATTCATCCTCTAAAAATCGTCAAGACAGTACGACTTCGCCTACAACAAATTCAAAGAGTGGTGTAGTTCGAACAAAATTTAAAAAGTGTCCGAAATATGGTCAATATATTCCATGTTAACAACTACACCGAATATCAAAGAAAATGTAAATATAATAAAATTATCAAAACTAATACCACATTTGAAAAGCAAATCAATTGGATACCGTTCAGAATTCTAACGAAAGAGGAAATTGCGAGATTTTTACAGGAAACACCTGGTAATAGACTCGTGGTAAAAAAGGTAATTCAAATTAATATAAATCGATTGATTTAACTAATTTTGAATAACTTTTCAAATCGTTTTAATAACTGGTGTTTGTGGAGTATTGAGAAGAGATGAGCTACTAAAGATAACGATCGATGATATCGAAGACAAAGATTCAATTATTATTATAAGAATTTCTGCTTCCAAAACTCATACTCCAAGATCTATAAATGATACTGCAGGAAACAACTACTCCGCGGGCTAATGCCCCGACCGGCATTGAATTACACCTGCAGCCTGCACCCTTGTCGTCCACTCCACAACACATAGACCGGTTTCGGGCTTGTTAGCCCTCATCAGTATGCCATAGGTAAGATGACCGACAATTGAACTGGCTGTTCCTTCATATGTAGGTTCACATATAAATCGAGCGCAGGTGAGATGTAACTGGTACGCTACTTCCTGCTCGACTTGCAGGAAGCAACCTACACAATGTAGGTCGCTTCCTAATTCAATGCCGGTCGGGGCATTAGCCCGCGGAGTAGTTGTTTCCTGCAGTATCATTTATAGATTTAATGGCGCATCGCCCAGGGCAGGAGGTCTGCGGTTAAGTACCTACGACAATGTAGGTCGCTTCCTGTAAGTCGAGCCGCTTAGGCCGAGCAGGAAGTAGCAGACCAGTTACATCACATCTCATCATACTCCAAAAGATGTTATGTGATTTCCAGTTCAGACCAAATGAAGATATACCGCAAATACTGTGCTTTACGTCAAGCAGTTACTACGATTCGAAGATTTTTGTAAAGTATGCCAGGGAAATAAGGAATGTGCCAAAAGAAATATAGCAACTTATCTCAATTTGCCTCATCCGGACACTTAGCACTGCTTAGACGTTCTTCTGCCACTCTGTTATCTGATATAGGGATTGATATTACCACCATAAAACGGCATGGGGGATGGCGGTCTAGTATGGTAGCGGAGACATATATAGAAGATTCTAGAAAAAAATAAAATTTCAATCGAAAATAAATTGTTACCATTTTCAGCAGAGCCTACGGAACTTGCCAATAATACAACGTACGCAGTAAACTTAAACAATTAAGCAGCAGCCTCATTGAATACCTAGAACTTAAAGCTACGATAACTGACAGTACTGTATCTAGCATAAATTTAACTCTCTGCAGTATCGGCACTTTCAATATATATGTAGCGCAAAATAAACTGTAACCTTCATGTTTATATTAGCTGTTTTGAATTAAAATGTGTTAATTAATTAAAATATATATTGTTTAATTAATAAAATCATAAATAAAGGAATGACAAATTATTTTGACATTTGTTTTACGTTTTTCAGCGAAAAAGACTTTGGCGTTCTAGAATATAGAAGTATTTCAACTGAAAATTTAACGAAAATGTCGACTTTTGATGACAGTTTTCGAAAAAAGTAGTTTTTATGAAGTAACTAAAATAATGTGGATATGGATAAAATCGAGATAGCGGAAGGGTGTTTTTTATCGCTCTGTGTCATATTTTCTTTAAAACAAAAATCTACAAAGGTAGAGGCAAGTTTTTAGAGCGGCTATTGAATTTAAAAATTTTTGTCCCTGTTCTTTATGTAAAATGTTTAGTTATCTAATAAATTTACAAAATGCAGAGGAATGTTTTCCAGTATTGTCTATACTTACCCCAGTTTGAGAATAGTAGAAAATTACTCATTTACAGTAGGTGCTTAGTAAGGGAAGTGAGAGTCGTAGGGAACAAAATTCCATAGGCGTATCATTTGAAAAAGGTTCAAATATCGCAAAAGTAAACTAATAAAGTCAATTATTAGTATTAGAAAAAAATAGACAATATTAGATATACAGGGTGTTAAAAATCCTGCTCTGTCGATTTTATCTATATCCATATTATTTATTGGCTTCCTAAAATGGACTAGTACCTGAAAATTTCATTACGTTTTTAACAAGCACAGGCTAGCAAAATGATGGGTCTTATAGTTCGCAACTCTAAAACATTCACAAATATTCGAGCTTTAAAAACTCTATTCTTTGCATATGTTATCTAAGCTTGACTATTGCTCACTGGTCTGGAACCCTTATTATTAAACTCACTCCGATTGTCTCGAAGGAGTACAAAGACGGTTTCTAAAATATTTACAATTTAAATCAGTTGGTACTTACCGCGCATAAGATTTTAATTACAGGACTTTATTAAATATGTTTGACGTTGAGGCATTGCAAACCCCGCAGACAATACCAGTCAGTGAAATTTGTTTACAATTTAGTTGGAAATAGAATAAATTGTACAAACTTGCTTGCCCAACTTAATTTCCTAATTTCTCGTAACTTAAAATAATTTTAAGTTTCCTCATTCAGTGACGGAATTATAAATATTTTCACCAATTTTTTTTAACCCCGTAAATTAAATATTAAAAATTATCATATCAATTTCGAGGCATATTTTATATAAAATTTTGCTTACTAGATATTTATATAAATTTATTATCTGCCTCTTTGTTACTCCCAACATATCCAGCAGACGCGCCACTGGTTTTACTCATATTTACTGTACTTACCCATTAGATACGTATAAACGAAAAAAAGCGTTAATACCGAAATATGAGAATATATCCAATTAATTACAAAACGTTTTAATGGAATAAAAGAATTTATGATGTCATTGAATTGAGGTAGATGAACTGTAATTGATTAACATCTACGGTAAGTTATTTATTTAATGAGTTGCCATCCTGTTTCAGAAACAACTGCAAAAAATTACATGAATCCAGTGAGAGGCTGCACCAAAATTATCTTAACGACCATTACCGGTAACATTAAAATAATGAAATCGTTGCTTCTTCGTTATTACTACTGAAAATTGCTAAAAATAATTGATTTTGTGGAAGAGTTATAAAAGATTTGAGATTAAATGAGTACAGTTTTGAGTACTGAGAAATGTGATATTTTTGATGAATTATGTTGTATACAGGGCGGCATTCGTCGACGATTCTTTGACGCAAATCTTGCAACGACGCTGGCTGTGTTTTATAGATTTTACTTTTTAGGTCACCGAAAATTCCAGCCCATACGTTTAATTTATCCGATTGCTGTGTATGCACCTCGTGAAAAACTCTTGTGTTTGAATCTGACCAATAGCGGCAATTGTAACGGCTTACCGTCCCGTTCAAGAAAAAACTGCATTCATCAGAAAAATAGATCTTAAAAAGGAACTGTGAATCGTTCCCTGCTCGCTCACTCATTATTTCGCAAAATTGCAAACGGCGGTCATAATGATCCTCATGAAGTTCCTAGACTAAATGTATTTTGTATGGATGGAATTTATTCTTCTTCAAAATGGTTTTTATGCTAGTTGGATTGATCTCAAACACAGACGCCAACTGCCTCGTACTTAATGTAGGATCAAGACGAATTTGTCCCAAAACTGCAACTACATTACCTTCATTAACTATAGGTTTTTCAATTTCTCGTTTTTATTGGCTACGTTCCCTGCCTCTTGAAAATTTTTTACTAGATCGAGAACATACTTCCTCCGGACATGTCGATCTTGATGTTGTTGATGATGTTCATGTGATGTTAAATAGCTGAGCTGTTCTGTTCGCTCCTTTATTGCTCATAAAGTCAAGCGAAATGATATCTACCCTTTGCGTAATGGAAAAAACCATAGTGTTTAATTTTCAAAAACACAATTAAATAAATTATCAACCAACGCTTCCAAATAGTACTAGAAAATAAATTTGGAATCCACTCATTTTACGTTCATTGTGTGTATAGTATCAATTCCGTTTTTCACAATTGCGTTTTTTTGACGAGTGCCAAAAATCAACTCGAATGAGTGACATTTTCATCATTACTAATTGTTTGTACGTAAGTTTCAACTTTAATATCAAAATTCTTATTAAGTATTGGGCGAAATTATAAAATTTAAAGTCGGTTGTAAAGAGAATTGTAAGAGCTTTCAAAAGAAATATTACTCAACCCCCAATGCCATTTAAATATTTTGCAGTGATGCTTACTCTTGCTTGGGGGGTGAAAGTGACGGAGTCAAAAATACCAGCAAAGAATGTCCCCCTTTAATCTAAAATCGACGGGTCTGAGCGTTTTTCTACAATCTATGCAGTTCCTGAAAATGATAAGCTTTCAATGATCTGCCAATATACATGTAACAATGTTTGCTGATGACACAGCGATTACTGTGCCGGCGAATACACCAGATGAGCTCAAAAAAATTATATGTAACGTGGTGGAGTCATTGAGTATATGGTGCCAGAGGAATAAACTAATTCTAAACAACAAAAAGACTATTTACATTAATTTTCACCTTCAAAGACCTCTACCCACAAACTTTATGTCTTATGAAGGTATCATGTCAGATTCAGTGAAACTTCATGGCACCATCCTTGATTCTAAGCTCTCCTGGTGTAAGCATGTTGACCATGTGTGTAGTCAGCTAAATAAAGATTTCTTTGCACTATTGGAGTTAAAGCATACTTTTGATCAAGCGGCCTTAATTAATTTTTACTATTCCATGGTATACAGTCACATAGCGTTTAACATTCTTGCTTGGGGTAGAGGTAGTGAATGTTTTTCTACAATATTGACGCAGTTCCTGAAAATAGCTTTGTTTCGTTTTCCACCCGCTATATTATTATAAAGGAGAAAATAGTGCAATTGATTTGCATAGAAATATATATTACATTTAAAAAATTGTATGTTTGGGTCATGCTTTAAAAGAGACACCCTGTACATAAATTACAGGTATGTCACTGAACTCTACGTAGAAAAGTCTATCAGAAGCAATTTTCTTCATTCCGATATCTCAACTATTCTATAAGGTACGAAAAATCACTTAGTAATTTTTAAAAATTTGGCCTTGTATTTCAAAAACGAAGAGATATGAATATTCTAATTATGGTACTTTAATTTTACCAAAATGTGTCCAGTGTGGTGAAAACCGCATCATTTCTATGTCTTGGAACACCCTGTGTATGTGATATAAAACTGATAGGTTTTGAAAAAACTTTGTTTTCTGCTATGATACAGACACTATTAGCTAGCATCATTGTTCACCATGATTACTTCCGACTATGTTATTTTGTTAGGACAAACAGAAACTACATAAAACATTTTTCCCAAAGTATATTGGGTGACTTGTGTAATTTTATTTTATTATAAATATCGTCTATTACTATAAATTAATAATTTACATAAGAGGAGCGTTATCCCCACCCATACAAAGCCGTTAAAATGTTACGACCGTTTAGAAAAAAACCTCAACAATTTACGTTGAACGTTTAGAAGGTAATTAATATTTTAGCCGAAATTGTTTATGTAGGTGTGCACGGCAAATGATCTCTGTTTTTTTGTAAGTACCAAGTTTGATTGTTTTATTATGCCGATGGGCAGTGTAGGTGTTTCTTGAATAAATTATACTTGCCTGAGAATATTATTACGCTTAATTCTGATTTTACCAGAGGTGCACGGTTTTGTCTCTGTTACTTGCCACCAGTGGCGTGCCAGGCTCACTGTCGGCGATAATAATAATAATGTTTATATTCTTTGCGTCACTAGTGAATAGTAAGTGCATACGTTTCAGTATTGTGAAAATTAAATTTTAAAATCTTCAAACATTATTTTCTTGAAATTTTTGTTATGTAACATCATAATTTTTCATGATGTATGTATGTAGAATGACACGCTCTTTCAAATGGCATGGTCAAAATTGGGGATTGCTATTTAAAAAAATTGAACAACGATGACGTCGCAAATATGAGTCGTATGTCAAAAAGTGCCTCTTTTAAAAACAAAATCGGCGTGCCAGGGGATTTTTTCGAAAACTTCTCAATTTCAAAAATAATAAATTTATTTTCGAAAGCACTGTATAGATCCGCTTGTGACAATTATGGCGACAATGCTGTTGCATTAAGTGCCAGATAGATAGTTTTATTTGAGGTATTTATAAAATTATGCCATCTAATTTCACAATAAACTACTTGTTTTAATTTGAAAAATAATAAGTAAAAATACAGAATAATCATTATTAACATTTATTAATTTCTTAAAATTAATTTAACAAATTTTTATTGCCATTTACTACTGACTTTATTTCTCCTTACTTTTAAAAAATCTTTATTTATTGCTTTTGTTTATTATATTCTCAGAATAAAACAGGTAATTTAATGTACCTAGTAAAGTCAGATAGCAAATTCTTATAAATGGCTCAAATAGTTATTTGGAATCGGAATGAAGCGCTGAATACAATAAATCAAAAAACATGCAAGTTTGCTTTACCATTGATCTTCTAAACGCCCTGCATACATTCTATCAGCTTATTATAGAAAAGTTTAATTTCCAACTTTAATTTCTTCGATGAACCTAAACCTGTATTGTATCTCCAATTAAATTTTTACGTTAAAATGGTCTTCACAAACAAATAATGTTGAAATGCTTCCTTTCGTCGCGCTTCATTGCGATCATATTTTTCTTTTAAATTTTTGGCATAGTGAAATATTTTTTATTAGGCGCTGTATGTTGTATTCGTAATGGCATAGTGCACTACTTTTTCCAATTGCCCGGTGCACCTCCTATGCCCATTTTACGAGTCTATTTTGCAACTTTAACAAAATAACTCTTAATAATATCGCACATGACAAATTAACTCATTTAAACGTATGCGCTGCGTTGGGCGAATGCATGGAAATCGTAAACAGATATGAACTAAAGCGCACTGCTGTATTTAGATACGCACGTGCGAACGGCATATGACGTCATAGATCTATACTCTGGTGGCGACCGTTTTGTGTAGGCTAAATTTTTAAATACCGTCTTTAGGCTTATTAGGACAAACGCCATTTCCGTTAAAATAACAAATTCTTTCTTCAGTATGGATTTGGAGAAATGACGCAATTTCTCTATTTATTGGAAGTTTTGAGTACAAATTCCATCAGATTACGAACACTTCAGGAGTTTAAAACAAATAGCCAAACTTATTTCAAAGAAATAAATGGTTTCTCTTCTAGGGCCAGAACTAGACCCATACGTATTCATCGATTTTGTTGATGTTGTTTAGTACAAATAATAGAGTATCCGGACAAATTCCTTCGCTATGTTATAAATTGGAATGTGATTGTTATCTTTTGAAATAAAAATTCGCATACAAATGTTACGGTCACATTTGAATCATATTCGTACTACTGCCGCATCGGCTGATTCTTGATTCAAATGAGGTATTTTGCAGACACGTCCACATCTTATTTGCATTTGAAACTTATGTTTACCATTTCAGCAAACGCACTTATTTCGGAATCATCTTGGTTAAAAAATAAATATATATATACCATCTTCATTTCATAATATAAAAAAAATAATGAATGCTGTCCAACTTGCATTTATATATTACTTTGAATTGATGAAGGCAATATATTTTTGAAAATCCACTGAACTAAAAAAGAGAAATTAATTTACCTATTTACATTTAAATTTATATATATTCCTTCTTCTAAGAAAAGTGTTACCTACGTTAGTTCCACATAGCACGAAAGCTGTTGAACGTTGAACTATATAAAATTCTGCAATATATTATTCAACCTTTCTTCTGTCTTTTAGATCAATGCCATTCATTCATAATATGATGTAAATAATTTCAAGGTCACCAATTAAAGACTTTGGCCAGGCTGTTTACCTTTGGTGTAAAATTATTGTAGGACAAACAATATAATTAGATTTTGGAATGCTTAATCTATCAAATAAATGTTTGAGTAACAAAAAAACCGGTGATTTCTAATAGAAACGTCGGAATTATGTTATATAGTATTTTTATATTTAATGGTGAAGTTATTAGTCCACTGAAAATTATGAATTTACATATCTGTGACATGTGAAATTAAATTATTCGAAATAATATTAATAAGTCACAAATATTAAAATATTTCAACAGTCGTCTACAGTTTTCTTCAAAAGCATGTGAAGTTAACTGATTTCTGAACCTATAAACAAAATTTTACCAATTTATGGCGTCATTAGTTACTCCGACACTGCAATTAATTTTGTTAAACTTATCGGTAATTACAACTAATTTGTGGTTTTATTTAATATGGTAAATGGATGTGACATTATTTCTTAGGTAAAATATACAGTTATTTTTAACGATTTTAATGAAATATTCAAAAATCAATTTACTAGTAATTAAAGAACAAAAAGTATGGTGACATTTTATAGCTATTAAGAAAAAAAAATAAATATGCTTAAATAACATTATACATTATTAAAAGTTGTAGAATAAGTAGTTATTCTTGTTTCTTTCTATCCAAAGTGTTTCCGGAAATGATCTGATCAAAAGTCTTTGTATTCAGTTTATACAGGGTGTCCTCGGTTTTCATCTTAACTTTCGAAAAAGAAAACATGAAAAAGTAATTGTCATCTTTCCTATAACATTTTTCTCTACGATACTCTGTGTTCCTGACAAAGGACAACAAAATTATTTTATTTTTTATCCACTAAACAAATAAATATTTTTCCTTCAAACCAGAGACGCAGTAATCATAATAAACGGTTAATTTTGAAGTGAATAAAATTTCTCAACTAAAGCTAGTGGCGTAGGTATAGAGGTCTTGTTCACCTTTCAATCCCCTAAACTTCTACACCAATGCCAATGGTGAAAAGTATTTTTTCAGTATAAATATTAAAATTCTATTATATTTTCTGAAAAGGCTGATCTTGAGGAAAGGAGGCTTCGTTTTTCAGATATTTTGACTTTTTCTAATAAAAGTTATTTTATGAAACTACAGGTGTCTTAAAAAATATATAGGATTAAATAGGCATTGCTTGTTTCTAAATCTGTAACAATAGCAATAGTAACAGATGTCATGTCAAATTGGTTTATTTGTGGTGCGATTAGAGATGTTGAAATTATAAGTTGATTAAGTACGATCTACGGAAAAAGGTGGATTAGTTGAGGTGATCCACTTGCTTGGCCAGATTGACTACCGCATCTCAATCCACTAGATTAATGACTTTGCAGCTTTTTTAAGGAAAAAGTGTATGCAGCTTCGGTGCATAGAAAAATGGGATGAAATAAATAATAACATGCTAATTCGGACAAGATGTTCCTAAGAGATCGATGCTACATCGTTGCTTTGACAAAAATGGATATTACTGAGTATAATTTAAATTAAGTTGTTGCTTTTGTTTAATTTTCTATGTTCAAAAACTCGAAAATGGTTAAAAATAGGAATGTCATACGTCATATTTTTTAAATCAGAAAATAAAGATTAATTCAAAAATAACAATACACAGGATGTTACATTAAAAATATACTAAGTATACCATTTTACATAAAATGATTATCTATTTGAACGCAGAAAGAATCTTGCCGAGTTCGAGGCAAATGAATACCGAAAATTTGTAGGAGGCAATGACGTCAAGTTTCCATCGTTTAATTCCAATTTGTCCTGGTATATTTCGAAAACTACTTATCAGATCGACTTCAAGTTTTCTAGACTGACCATAGATCAGAAATGCTTCATAAAAATAGTGTAATTTGAAATTTAACCAAATAATCCTATTTGCAAAGCCACCTATTAATTGGAAAAAAACTGGTTTCAAAACTTAGTTAAATTTAAAAAATCGCAAAAATAAAGAAAATATATGTGCTGTATTTAAGAAAAGTTACAAAACAACTTTAAACGCTGTATAAAAAATAAGTAAAATATTTTATAAATAGTTATGTGTACATTCTAGCAACAGTAAGTAAAAAATGGCGTAGAGTTTACGAGTGTAACTTGATAAATAAAAATTTCTACATGGTATACGCAGAAACTATTTCTTAAATCGCGGTAATTAGACATAACTTCATTTGTTCCTTAGCCTGCTGCATTGATTAATGTTACAATTTTGAAGATAACTTATGGTTTACATTTAATTTTTACATTTACAATTTTTACATTTATTATTTATTTATGGAATTCTAAATCATTCAACTCCACATCCAAGAATCTTCAGAAATATTTTTTAACGTCTTTCGCAGTCAGGCTCATTTCAGAAAGGTCCAATTTCTGAAAGACCTTTGAGTGTCAGAACACAAACAAAGGATCCAAGCCTTACTATCGCAAGACTACCCTGCTCATTTACATTTTTCCACTGGATTTTGCTTAAAATTGAAGAAAATGTTGACTTATTATATTGTTTACCGAAGAAGCTAATTTTTCCATAGATCCTGTAACTAACTTGCACTATAAACACGTTTAGTCTGATGAAAACCCTAATGCCATAATGGAAACCCGATTTCAACATCAATTTTCTTTGAATGTATGACTGGGTATTATTGGAAATTTTCTTGTTGGGTCTTACTTTTGACCAAAAACCCGTGTTCCTTATGCGCTAAAAAAAAGAATGTGGTTTATTCATGACGGAGCTCCCCCACATTTTAGTTTCGCGGCTCGTGAATTTTCAAATGAAAGATTCGCTAATAACGTGATTGGACAAGGCACTCAAGAACCAGGTCAACCTTAGCCACCCAGATGACCCGATATGAACCCTATTGATTTATTTGTTTGGGGACATCTTAAGACATTAGTTTACAAGGTTCATATTGAATCTTACGTCAACAAATTATAGCTATATGTGATGCGATAAGAGCTACTTCTGGAATTTTTGCACGTGTTCAAGCTGCAATCTCAAGAAGATCTGAAGCATGTATTTTGGTTGGAGGTGGCCATTTCTAAAGCTGGTCATTTTTTGTTTCCTATCTACTGTGTATGCACGCCGAATTTAGTTAAATTATCTCAAATGGTTTAAAATTAAAAACTGTTTTTTTATATTATTTTTGACACATTGCAGCCCCATACTAATACAACAAAAAAACGCTTATTTTTAGCCACATATACACCCCTGAATTATAGATCTCTACTTAAAGAACACCATGTACAGGTATTTTAAAATCTAGTTCATCCTTTTAAATACGAGTAGAAGCACTTTTTCTTTAGACAACAACTGATACACGTATTTTGAAATTCATTTGTTTCTGTAACTGTTTCAGCTTATACAAATAAACTGTCTGAAAGGTGACAACCTTGTCGGCTTCGATATTAAGCTCCATTTCTCTTTGACATGGTAATTTTTGGGAGCGCTACGTAACCCTTCAACAAACAGAAACATTCAACAGTAAAATTTGACACCCTGTCCACAAATAAACATGTTTATTAAGAAGAAATCCAAAACCGCTGGAAACTGAAGCAGGTATCACGTTCAAAGAACTCATAATAGAGTAATTAGATATGCTCCTCGATTTGATTTTTTCATGGTTGGCTTGATTCATACACTGTATAATCGACTTCAATTCACATTTAGTTAGAGATTTGAAATTGATGGTTGAAATTTGCTTGAAATTGTGTAACTAGGTTATAGTCGGGTTTTAATATACTAGAGAGTGCTAGTGCTGTTTAATATACCAAAGAGTATTAATTTATATAGTTAACACAAAGCTGTCCGTTAAATTTTTGTATAAAATTGTATTTCCCGTGTATTCCGCATTACACAGCTTCTACTGCAACTAATACGCATTAATGCTCGATTTCTATTGATATGACGCTGTGACAGATCCACCTATTCCATCTGTAGAGCTACCATGGGTGTGCGCGTAGGTAAAGTTAGAATATAACTTTCCGCTAATGTAATTGAGATTGTAATTAATTTATTAGTGATATCGTTTCTGTTCTTAAGAAAGGAGTATTAATAATACAAACTCTACAGCGTGTTCTCAAAGTCGTAATCGCCTTATTTTAAGATGCGACGAATATCGTATGATAAAAAACTTGTAATGAGATTAGAGTGCGACACCCAAAGAGATATGAGGTAATTGATGTCATGAAATAATATGTAGTTCATTAACGAGTGCCCATAGTGAAAATAAAAAGTGGCAAAGAAGGACATACAACTGCAAAACGGAAAACAGTGAGGAAGGAAAAAGATAGTTAAGTTGATGATGACACAAAATACGTGATTCGTGGAACAATTTATGGATGGTATTTTAAAAATGACGCTGCCAACAATAAAAAAGAAATTTGCCTAGAATATTTAGAACGGAGCTTTTGTGAATTATGTGTGGCATTTCCAGATTTTCGTTTTATAAAACGGAATCGAAAAAGTATCCTAATAAAAAAAGACGAAATTGTAATATGGCGAAGAAACTATTTAAAAGAAATATAATGATAATGATAATAGTAATGAGCGTTTCAGTGACAGTTCAAGTAGCCAGTAGTGTATAGTGTGTATGTACAGTGCAGTATTGATGTGTGATATCCGCAGAATGCGCATCAGGTAGGTTGTAGGTGTAAGTGTGTTGTGGTGATCCATCGTCGTCCAAAAGTACAACATTCTACAACTGTGGAAAGGTGCTATGTTCATTAAATGTCAACTTATTTTTGGTCATTTGAACCCTCATAAAGCGGCACGCCTATGGGCTCATGTCACCTGCAACTGGGGTATAGAGTTTGAAAATTAACACCTTCTAGACTATGCGGGGGAGCTAGTCAATTATTCTGTAGATTACACATTGGTGTAAATGAAATACATTCTTAATTTTCTTGGGCAATCGTCTATAATACGTTTCTTTGAGCTATGCATATACTTCTAGATTAGTTTGTAAATAAAACTGAATCTATTTAATATACAACGTCATATTGTACCCAAAACTGTTCTTTTTAAATACAACTGATTAAATGTTCCACGTACTTCGTCAAGTTTGTTTGTTTTATCATCTTCCTTAAACAAATAAATACAGAAAAAATGAACATATTAAATTACAGGGTAAAAAAATCAAAGCAAATAGAACTGACATATCCAACTCATAGAAAAACATATAAAGAGACTTAGTATTATATCCGTACAGTTACGATTGAAATTGTCTTCAAGTTGAGAAAGGTAAGAATAATATCAATAGATACTTATAAAATAATTGTGGCGATGCTTTAAAAGGCTTGGTATTGGAGTCGATTAATTTATTGATGACATCAATCATTCTAACACCTACAAGGAGTCATTAACTTGACAGAAGATGAGATGAAACATTCAAGACGGATTTCTCCAGGACCGTTCTGAAGATATTCGAATACAATGAATGATATATATATTTAAAATTGTTTCTTCTACTTTTTGTCATATAATATTTATTTGAAAAGTTTATCATTTTAAGATATAGGATTATGGAAGGAGTAACGTTTATAATTAAAATAACCAGAACAAAATCAGAACATAATATAACCAGAACATTACTTTGGATTAGAATAATAAATATTATTTTATAATTCAATATTTAAACAGTGTTTCGTAATTTTTACATATTAGATCAAATGCTGAATTTAGCCCTAAATTGATACTACTAGAGTCAATATAAGAAAGGAACAAAACACGTATGTTCCTAACTGGCACATGAAAAAGTAGGATGAACAACAACTCTACCTGTATATTAAATTATTTAGTAACTTATACAAACATATCAGGCCAGTCTGGCATCTACGAATTCTAATGGTATTAAGCCAAATAATAAATTAGCAGACGAGATATCATGAACGATATACCTACAGTCCATGAATCGTATAATTGAGAAACTTAACAAACTTATTTTGAATTTTTTCAAGAAATATATGCACATCGTAACAAGGGCTCCATATAACACAGGAAAAATAATCTACTGTGAATAAATGCAAAATACATTATTTTAATAGCTCTTTGAATTTTCATGTAATAAAACCAACAAATTACACTTACTAGTCAAATAATCAATATGAAACTCATTTAAAGTAAAAAATTGCTCCAAGTCCTTAATCTCAGTTACTCGTTCAAGACTTTTTAGTAAAAGAAATACAGCAAAATTACTAACACAGTATTTGAAAAAGTAGTCTAAATCGTTTTGTACAAATAAACAATCCCGACATGAATTAATTTAATGTAAATTTTAATACCATCCGCATATAAAAGATATTTACAAAATTGCAACGAGCTTCTGATCACATTAATGTAAACCAAGAAAGACAGTGGGCCAAGATGAGGCCCCTGAGAAACTCCTGATATGATACAAAACGCTTTAGAACAATAACAATTTACGGACAGTTTGGGATCTATTAAACAAATATGACGCTATCCAACGTAAAAGATTACCACAAACACTAAATCCTAATAATATAGCCATTATTATCTATGTTATGATTGAACAGAGTCTACTTGAATCTACATATCAATGGCATTTCTTATATAATTGCTATAGGTTAATAAATTGCTATAAATCGATCTTTTTGGATTTCTAAAATAAAAGCCTGTTAAGCCTAGGACCAGTTCTGCTGAAGTGAAATAATTATAAATTTCCTGCCACTTGACTGAAAGAGCTTTGATTATGTTTCGCCTACTCTGTGCATTATTTATAACTTATTATGTAAACCTGGCCGTATCTACACTTTATAACGTCTACCAATCGAACCCTGTCGACGATCGACCACATTAATAGTTACATGAGAGCTCCGAGCGGAACCGTAGCCGACCGAGAGTAATCACCACTATTATCAAATTCGTAAAAAAGTTCCATGTTTCTTATTTGTATGCAAATAGTCTTGCAAGAATTATTTAAGGGGCTTGCAAAATTTAAAATAAGTAAAACTTACAATATTTTTAATTGTTTCAAATTAATGTTATTAAGATAATGTACTCAAATAGCTTCAGACAGACTTTGTCCCAGAATATGTTCATTTTTTATTTTATTTTGAGTCGTAACTATCTCACCATTATTAATTTAAATATAATTTTCTTTAGAAAATGTGAATATTGCGTCCTTTCTTATAAAACATTTTCATTGCAAAATTATCTTAGGAAACTGCTAATGTACTATCAGATGTTAGCAACGTTAATAAAAAATAACGTTGACTTCATAGAGACATATTAATAATAATAAAAGTATTATAAATTAGATCTGTGATTAAAAAATCATAATTATTATTTATTTAATTTTGGCATAAATTTCAAAATTCTCGCGTATGAAATAGTCCCCGGTGCAAACACTTGAGGTGCTTTAAATTATAGCACCTGCTGGTGTAAGGATTCCAGGATCTCTAGTGATCTGTATTTCACAATAATATGATCAAATTCAAAAACGAGTAAACAAAATCAAATGAAAAATGTTCTATATCTACCTACATAAATGTCTAGCGTATTCTACTTTCAATACAAAGAAATAATAATTTCTTTATAATAATATTCTGAATTTCTATATAAATTCTATTTAACTAAACAAATTTTGTAACGGAATATACCCATAACACAAGAAAGTAGACTAGAATGTATTTGCTAAACTTCCTAACGGTATAACACCGAAATTACATTGGATATATAAGTACCATAATAATGTCAGAACATCTGGCTTAATTTATTACCATTCCTATATATTTTGCATAATTTTAGGTGAGTATGAAAGAAACCAACCTTTCTCACGATTTAATACGCAATGATACTGGACAAATCAAATAAAAATCAACTTTGCGCAACCTTTCACTCACTACAAGATGATATATGCTTTCCGCATGATTGCAATAATATGGCGTATATGCTTATTGAATGAGTTGTACGCACTTGACTCAAAGTAAATAGATACTTGATTAATTGATATTTTGTAATTGATTTAAACAATTTTGTCGTCAAGCCTTTAATGTTGATTAATTATTCAACATCTCCAGTACAAGTGACACTACAAAATAAATGATAGTATCCAAAGAATTAGTTACACCAATTTTTGTATTAATTCTAAAATATTAAAGTGCGTTAGATAGATTAGTCCAATTAATATAATAATAAGTGTCAAACATTTGTGATAGTGTTTTTATGTACCCCACGTTTAGTTTACAAATAATGTTAAATATGATGTTTCGGATAGCTCAGAATTAACCAATTATATACAGTCACTTTCTTATTTTCTAGCGCCAGTTCAAAGCATAATATTGAATATAATAAAGAGTTCTTAAATTATTTTATGTTGATTCAGACACTATTTAAAAAAATATATAAATCAAGATAAGCACTATGTAAACAATATTATATTAACATAAGAAACTCTTTGCTCAGGGGCGGTTCAGCGAAGAAGTTCTGCTTTCAAGGTAAGAAAAATTTTTATATTACTTTGCTTCCTTTAATAATGATACTCAATTTTGCATTTTACTATATTGTCACGGAATTTGCCCCGCACGCACCCAATTCGACGACTGCGGTATCGCGAAACGCGAGATTGTCCCGATCGCCCCTACGCGATTCTGGTAAACAAACAAATTATGCCGTGTATAGAGGCGCAATTAGAAAAATGGAGAATCGACGAGAAGCGTTCGAGTCTTTCTAGAGATACTAGAAAATACCTGGAATATTTGTTTGGTCTATAAAAGAAGAATAAACCGCCGAGTCAGTCAGTCTTGAATGAGAGTAATGAATTACAGTCTTGATTGGAGTGTTTAGTTGAAATTGCCTGGAGTTTCAAAGTGAAGTAGTGCTTAGATGAGTTGTAATTAGTATTCAGTAGTGTACAGAGTGTTAATAATAATAAGTAATTAATTAACGGATTGTTTTTCTGGTAAAAGAAAAAGTCGGGTTAGGAAATCCGTGACAATATAAATGACTTTAATAAACAGATTTCAAATTTCCATTATCAATTTAACATTAAGCTTTGCAATGTGCGCTAACTGAAATTAATAATTAAGGAAATCAATATTCTTTTTATTATCAATAAAAAAATATATAAATGTTTTAGGTCCAATAAACCAACCTTTAATACAGTAATTAGTCAAATTCTGTGTATTCTTTACTTTCCCAATTTTCTCGGTTTTGATTCTTCTTCTGCGCTCGCCCCTATTTGCTCGCCGTCGTCTGCAAACAGCTTCTACTGCTGCTTCCTATAATTTTTAAATTTAGCGTCTCTACATAAGCTGAACTCGCAGATTTCCTCTCAACCAACTCTCGTAATTGTCAACAAACATTTCCTGATTTTGGAAGATTATTATTAAAGTTTTAACCCTATTATTTTATAAAATCACTACGCAACGTCCACTGTATATCAATAAAAGTTTTTAATTCACTTCACATTTAAATTCACTTTACTTACGTAATAGATTTTACAATATTTTTAATTTTTATATTTTGATATCTATCTATTTACTAACTTATTAAATTTTACAATTGAATAATTATCATTTTGTCCACATAATCTACTATACTGTTTACAATATTATTTACATGCTAGATCTGTTTATTTAGCTTCCTCAATTTTATTTTTCCTGTCAGTTTCATGCATTCAAAAATAATTCTCGCGTACATTGATTTTATATTTTAGTAGGTATTCTAAATATACTAAAAATTTGTAAATTCTTCACTTTTATACAATGACTGAACCTTATATTGTTTATATTTCCTCTTACTAATTTTGTGTTCGTTACAGTATATTATAGTAAAGTCTTTTTATCTTATTTCATATAGAAGTCTAGCCAATAGCTAATCTACATGGAGGAAACGAATGTGCTCCATTACCTTTATAGTTCAAATAGAAATAATAACAAACAAGCCTAACCTAACTAACTCTCTAACCTATCTTTGTAATTTGAGATCGATTTTCTATGTTTATATCATGCAAAAATTTCATCTCAGGTATGTATGATCTCTGTTTCTGGTTAAAGTACATAATATGAATCCTAGTTATTCTTCATGCAAAGACATTTGTAAAAATGTCCTTATTTAGTATTTATGCGTTTGTCAAAATAGTTTAAGTTTATTATAATAACAAGTTTTTGCAATCCTCTTTTTTCTTGTGCCACATACAGTATGCGCCAAAAGTATGGAATAAATTCAATAAAAACGAAACAATTATTTTTTGGGAAAAATCCTCGAACAGGTCGATTTTTAATTTAAAAAATACATATTTAAGCGTAAAATGCGATTTTCAAATGTCATTTGTTTTCGAGTAATGACGTCATCGATTTTTTTTTAAATGGCAACACCATATTTTTTTCCTTGATTCTGAAAGATCGTTTAATTCTCTATCAGACAGTACTAAAATTTTGCCCACTTACATAGGAAAGTTTTCGAGTAAATGACGATTGTATGTTAGAAAACGTAAATTTTATCCATAAAAAAGTAACAATTCTGAGGTATGTAAAATAAAATACAATTGATTAAATTTTATACTTAAATTAAATGTTCGAATTGCCATCCACCAACTTCTTGACAATGCGCAAGTCTGTGAAGAAATTCTTCTTGGACATTATGAATGATTTCTGGGGTAACTCTGCGTATTTCGTCCCGAATTCGATTTTGAAGTTCTAAATTACGTGGTTTATTAATGTACACTTTTGACTTCAAGTATCCCCATAAAAAATAGTCAAGAGGTGTAAGATCTGGCGATCTTGCAGGCCATTCTATCGGTCCGTGTCTGCCGATCCACCTCCCAGGAAAACAGTTGTCCAAAAAATCTCGTACAGGGCGCGCATAGTGCGGAGGTGCACCGTCCTGCTGAAACCATATGGTCATACCATATCGTCAGGAATGTCAGGGTCATTATCGTTAGGAAAAATTACTGCAAGGGCTGGAACAAGGTCATTTTCTAGAAACTCTAAATATCTTTGTCCTGTAAGGGTTCCTTTAAAGAAGAAAGGCCCTACTATTCTGTCGTCAACTATTCCAGCCCACACATTTAATTTCTGAGGGTGTTGGGTATGTGCCTCTGCCATCCATTGAGGATTTTCTCGACTCCAATATCTGCAAGTTTGACGGTTTACTGTACCATTCAGACAAAATGTGGCCTCATCTGAAAAAAATATTTGCCGGTGTAAATTTCTATTTCCTTGACATAAATCCATTAGAATTTCGCAAAAGTGTAAGCGGCGATCGGGATCATCTTCATTGAGTTCCTGCACAAGCTGAATTTTGTAGGGATGATATTTTTCCTTCCTCAAGATACGTAGCACTGTGCTCTGACTAGTGTCATTGTTTAATGCAACCAATCGTGAAGAATTATGAGGATTATCCACCATACTTATCAAAATGTTCTGTTTCTGATTTTCATTAATGCTTGGACGTCCAGGTTTTGGAATATTTACAATATTGCCAGTTTCTCTAAATTTAGACTCTACCTTACTGACTGTTGATTGGCTGATAGGGCGATCTGGATATTTTTCATTAAATAAATCGCAAACTTCCTGCTGAGTTCTAGTCATATTCCCGTATCCGATAAGAATTAAAATTTCAATTCTTTGAATGTGCCATAATACTTTAAATTGAATAATAATTTCTATGTCGCTTACAATACTTATTAGAAAGTCGGTGTGACAATGACACTTTGCAAAGATTTTCACCTACGTGATCCATAAAAGAACTATGGAATTCGATAAACTAAACTTGATAACGTTTTTGCTTTATTTTAATTGATTTACGTTTTCTAACATTCAATCGTCGTTTACTCGAAAACTCTCCTATGTAAGAGGGCAAAATTTTAGTACTGTCTGATAGAGAATTAAACGATCTTTCAGAATCAAGGAAAAAAATATGGTGCTGCCATTTAAAAAACAATCGATGACGTCATTACTCGAAATCAAATGTCATTTGAAAATCGTATTTTACGCTAAAATATGTATTTTTTAAATTAAAAATCGACCTGTTCGAGGATTTTTCCCAAAAAATAATTGTTTCGTTTTTATTAAATTTATTGCATACTTTTGGCGCATACTGTATATGAAGACCAATGCGATAGACAAAGAAACAACGTTACCTTATACACTCTGTCTAAATGCAGAACTCTAGGTCTCACAGGTTGGAAACAAATAAAAACGAACGGCCAGGTTATTTCCGTTTATTATTAACCCCGGTCATTAGGGCTCACGATAACCTCGCTAGTAAACGTTGGCGAAAAAGATTAAAGTTGAAATTGAAAATTGTTATTACGGTTTTAATGCTCTCTGACAACTACTGTCTAAGTCCGTAGGTTTGTACTTGTTTAGCCCCACATAACAT
Organism: Monochamus alternatus; assembly: GCA_037114965.1. NCBI lineage: Eukaryota > Metazoa > Arthropoda > Insecta > Coleoptera > Cerambycidae > Monochamus > Monochamus alternatus. Next base: position 78,046,855 of record CM073431.1, read on the forward strand.
AAATACTTATAGAGGAGGTCCTAAACCGAATGTAGGAATTGTTACACACAAAAGCACTTTGAGGTGGCAGCTGCTTAATATAGAGCAATGCAGAAAAGTGGCAATGGATAAGCGTCTTTTTAATGTAATTTATGTGTATATATTTAATGTTGTTTAGTAAATAAAGTAAATGTGTACAAATTCTAGACATACTAACGTAGAAACAGATTAGTAAAATACAGTGCTCTTCCCATTATGAAATACTGAATGAGACGCTTGTTCAAATAATTTCACGAAGAAAACATATACTACCGTTTCTTCGTAAATGGCTGAAATTCTGATACTTATACAAAGTATGTATAATTATTGGTAGGTATGTAAAATACAGTATGCGCCAAAAGTATGGAATAAATTCAATAAAAACGAAACAATTATTTTTTGGGAAAAATCCTCGAACAGGTCGATTTTTAATTTAAAAAATACATATTTTAGCGTAAAATGTGACTTTCAAATGTCATTTGTTTTCGAGTAATGACGTCATAGATTTTTTTTTAAATGGCAACACCATATTTTTTTTCCTTGATTCTGAAAGATCGTTTAATTCTCTATCAGACAGTACTAAAATTTTGCCCTCTTACATAGGAAAGTTTTCGAGTAAATGACGATTGAATGTTAGAAAACGTAAATCAATTAAAATAAAGCCAAAACGTTATCAAGTTTAGTTTTTCGAATTCCATAGTTCTTTTATGGATCACGTAGGTGAAAATCTTTGCAAAGTGTCATTGTCACACCGACTTTCTAATAAGTATTGTAAGCGACATAGAAATTATTATTCAATTTAAAGTATTATAGCACATTTAACTGTTACTCAAAGAATTGAAATTTTAATTCTTATCGGATGCGGGAATATGACTAGAACTCAGCAGGAAGTTTGCGATTTATTTAATGAAAAATATCCAGATCGCCCTATCAGCCAATCAACAGTCAGTAAGGTAGAGTCTAAATTTAGAGAAACTGGCAATGTTGTAAATATTCCAAAACCTAGACGTCCAAGCATTAATGAAAACCAGAAACAGAACATTTTGATAAGTATGGTGGATAATCCTCATAATTCTTCACGATTGGTTGCATTAAACAATGACACTAGTCAGAGCACAGTGTTACGTATCTTGAGGAAGGAAAAATATCATCTCTACAAAATTCAACTTGTGCAGGAACTCAATGAAGATGATCCCGATCGCCGCTTACACTTTTGCGAAATTCTAATGGATTTATGTCAAGGAAATAGAAATTTACACCGGCAAATACTTTTTTCAGATGAGGCCACATTTTGTCTGAATGGTACAGCAAACTGTCAAACTTGCAGATATTGGAGTCGGGAAAATCCTCATTGGATGGCAGAGGCACATACCCAACACCCTCAGAAATTAAATATGTGAGCTGGAATAGTTGACGACAGAATAGTTGGGCCTTTCTTCTTTGAAGGAGCCCTTATAGGACAAAGATATTTAGAGTTTCTAGAAAATGACCTTGTTCCAGCCCTTGAAGTAATTTTTCCTAACGATTCCTGACATTCCTGACGATACCATATGGTTTCAGCAAGATGGTGCACCTACGCACTATGCGCGCCCTGTACGAGATTTTTTGAACAACTTCGCATTCGGGACGAAATACGCAGAGTTACCTCAGAAATCATTCATAATGTGCAAGAAGAATTTCTTCACAGACTTGCGCATTGCCACGAAGTTGGTGGAAGGCAATTCGAACATTTAATTTAAGTATAAAATTTAATCAATTGTATTTTATTTTAGATACCTCAGAATTGTTACTTTTTTATGGATAAAATTTACGTTTTCTAACAGTCAATCGTCATTTACTCGAAAACTTTCCTATGTAAGAGGGCAAAATTTTAATACTGTCTTATAGAGAATTAAACGATCTTTCATAATCAAGGAAAAAAATATGGTGTTGCCATTTAAAAAAAAAAGATGACGTCATTACTCGAAAACAAATGACATTTGAAAATCGCATTTTACGCTAAAATATGTATTTTTTAAATTAAAAATCGACCTGTTCGAGGATTTTTCCCAAAAAATAATTGATTCGTTTTTATTAAATTTATTCCATACTTTTGGCGCATACTGTATATCAGTTGTTTCTTGTTGACACACTGAAAACATTTGGGTTAGACTTAGAAAAAATCGCATAATTTGTGTACTATTGTTGTTAATCAGTATCGTAGATACTGGAAGACATTCACTAAAAGGTCCATAACACACAACAACATTAACATATTTGATTCTTAACTGCCTTACTGAATTTTAAATTAAAAGCTTTCTTTCAGTTTATTCAAAAATTAGTAATATTCTACTATAATTTATAATTTTAAAATTCAATTTATTTATTAAAAAGTTCACTGAAATCCATTGAATTAAAAATTCTAAATTGTATACAGGATATTACTACTAATTAAAATTAAAAAGAAATCTGTTCTATTATCTTTCGCTAATCATCATCATTTATCATAGCGTTTCTAATTAAAAACTATAGTTTTTGTGATACAAACAGTTTAATAGTCTATTTTTTGGTTATTTTAGATTTAAAAATATGCAATGCCTTAAAAATTCTGAAAATTTTAATGGCAGTATTTTCCAATATCCTTTCCATTGGTCATAATTCTATAGATATTCAGTTTAGTGAATTTTAGATTAGCTTAGTTAAATCTAAAGATTTGAAGAAGAGAATGAATGTTTGAAGATTGTAGAGATGCTATGATTATACAACTTTTAAAAAAGAGAGATGCAACAGACTACAGACACTATAGAGGTAAATCATTGCTGGATATATAGTACAAAATTAAGGAAACGTCAATAAAACAAGGAATAGAACCTGCAGCAAAACCACAAATATTAATAATAATAATATTTATTGAGCAAAATACAAAAAAAATAATAAGTTCTACTAAATGAAAGGAAAAAAGAAATGGTTAAAAGGTCAATTGATCAGTTAAAGCTGTTCTTCCTCAAATAACTAAGGAAATTTTAATTTATGTTCATTGTATAGTCACATGTACATACATACATACATACACATACAATATCGCATGCATATCCAGAAGAACAACAATTTAATCTAACAATAAACCTAAAAAATAACCTGCTTTATAAATTTAGCTCCATGGGTAGCAGGTTTCAGAAAGGGGAGATCAACAACGGACCTAATCTTCATGGTGAAGGAAATCCTTAGTAAATGTTATGAAGATGGGATTAAAAGAATGCTCTTATTAGTGGACTTTAGGAAGGTATATGATTCTGTCAAAATAAATAAACGAAGTAAAATAGGGAAACAATTTGGGATACCCACTAAACTGATTAAGCTGTTGAATATGACATTAGAAAATCAATAGCAAAGTATGAATAAAAGGTAAAAGTTTGGACAGTTTTACTATTAACACAGAACTGAAACAGGGAGACCCACTCTCAACGCTTCTTTTTAATTTAGCACTAGATAGGGCCATAAAAGATAATCAGTTGAACAAAAAAGGACATAAATTGTTTAAAATTTATCAAATAATAAGTTAAGCAGATGATGTAGTCGTAATTGCAAAAAATAGTAGACAATTAGAAAAGAAACGAGAAAACTTGTGCAGGAAGCTTATAGTGTTGCAGATAAAATCAAGAGAAAATAAGCCTTTGAGAATAGGAGAAAAGTGATACCAACTTCAAATAGAGATATGGATTTCGAAGAAGTACAAGTACAAAAAAATGGTCCAGAGAAATAAAATTCGCGATGGCGCTATATGGCAGGGAGGGTCAAGAGGAACTCTGTTGAGGTGGGATAGGAAGATCTTAAGTAGGAAGAACAATGATGACGAAATATCATACATATGGAAAGTACCAGGAACCCAAAATGGATAACGTAAAATGTAGAATACTACAGTGGTTATGACATCCAAAACGAATGGGAGATGAAAGAATAGTTAAAAAATTGTAGGGAGGAAACCGAACTACAAGAAGATAAGAGGGAGACCGAGGAAGCGATGGAGAGAGGCAGTGGCAATAGATTAAAGAGACAAAAATGTTACGGATAAATAAAGGCGAGAAACAGGAGGAAAATAACACAACTTTGCACTTAAACGGTCTACAAACAGTTTTTTGTACAGTAATTAAATCAATAAGTTTTATCAGTCAACGTGAAACATCTTCTGAGATATTTACATAAAAATAATATATTTCAAAAACATTAACTCTCTCTACTTTAGAAAATAAGCCATTTACGAAATAAACTTTATATGCATTTTTTTAAATAGTCACTTCAGAAAGCGTATTCTTCAGTATTCATGTCACTATATAACGATGTCCGTATTCAACACAAGCAAATGTTTTTTAAAATAGACGTTCAAAGTATTTGCTTAGACAAATTATGAATCAAGTGGTCAAAGTGAAACATTGGAAAAAAGTAAAATTTTAAAATCTGTAATTATTAAGAAATACTGAAAAAATTCAGAGCATTTAAAATTTCGTTAATTCAAGATGGATATTAGTGCAAATGTAAATAAATATTCTGGTTTTAAAATATGTGGCAATAAAATTCTTTAAGCAATCATCAGTACTTCTTAATCAGCAATATTTCCTGTTATACTGAAAGCATCACCTGTCGTATTACAGAATTATATTCACAGACAAATTAACTTACTAATTAGGAAATTAATTAATTAACAAATATTGAAATCTGAAAAAATAACGAAATTTAAAGTGGCTCTGGGAAAATAACGATTGCGTAAATAGTTACTCATAAATAAATTAAGTATATTAAACAGGTGACGTTTTCTTGGCATTTGGCATTACGTGTGGTATTTTTAAGTCTTCTTAAAGAATTTGTTTTTCCATAATTTGTAATTAGACAATCTAAGAAGTCACACAGTAAAATGTTTTCTTGATGAAATTTTTAGTTTATATCCATTTATATACCTTTAACCGAAGTTGAGCCCCTAGTAGTCTTACCTAAATGGTCAAAATCAATATCGCTGTATTTAGTGTTGTCCCACGTGAGCTATTTTGTAACGTTTACCTTTGAATGTCGAGTGTAATATGTTAATGTGACGTGAGTTGTTTTATCTACAAAAGTAAGCCTTAGTTATTAGAAAAGTATAAAGAATTTAAAAATATGAGTACTCTTAAACTTCTTTATACTACGTTTATCAGATCTAAACTGGAGTATTCATCTATTGTATGAAATCCTATATATGCAGTACATAACACGGAAATTGAAAGGGTGCAAAGGCGATTCTTTAAATCTGCAGTTTTTTCTTTGGATGGTGTATATCCATTGAGAGGCACACCTTACAATTATTTCTTGGAGAGGTTTAGTATGAGTAGTTTAGAAAACAGGAGGAGTATGACAGCTGTACTGTTTCTATTTAAAATTCTCCACAATAAGGTTAAATGTCCGTCTCTATTGTCTTTGCTGGATTTTCGTGTGCCTAGGATTAATAACAGAAATAATGGACTATTCTACATTAAGAACTATAGAACCAACATATATAAGCAATCTCCAATATACCACATTATAAATAGTCATTCACTAATAGATGGTCATTTAGATATGTTTGTACAATTGCAGACATAAAAAAAATTTTAGCTTCTGAATTTATGTTTGTTATTTGCTTTTAATGTGTACAGTTTGTTTATTATACATAGTAGATGTTTGTAATGTGCCCTATACACACGATTTTTATTTTTACACAAAATTTTATATATTTATTTGTACATTCTTAGGAGTATTTTAGTTTGTTATGTTTATGTTAAGAAATGTTTGTAATGTGCCCTATATACACGATTTTAATTATTTTGCATTCTTCATTAGCTTTTATTTTTACACAAGATTTTATACATTTATTTGTACATTCTTAGGAGTATTTTAGTTTGTTATGTTTATGTTAATTAACTCAGTTATATTACCTTTTTACTATTATTTTTATTCTTGTGAAACTTATCCTATTAATGGGTTCTATCCCGTTGGATATTTTAAATAAATAAATAAATAAATAAATAAAATAAATAAATAAAAAAAGTTACCCAATGTGTTCCCACAAACCTTTTCCCATTATTTATTCTTTTAATGTCAGATCGAAGGATCTGTGCCCTAAATGAGACAATTTGTTACATAAACTGTTATAATAGTGGAGTCACAGTAATAAATTAAATAAATAATAAGGATGAATGATTAAATTTTCAGATACATTAAAATTTGTGGTTATAATGAAGCCTTAATTTTACTTACCAATAATTTCACACAAAAACATATTAAAAACTATATATCAGTAAATTAAATTGCCGATGGAAGCAATTTTATTTTTAAATAATAAATATTCGACGAAAAACCAAAAAATGATCTACATCTTTTTTTGACAACGTTATATCTCATCTAATGAAATGCTCAATTCTGTTTTGAATATTGTTTCTGAAATAGCACCTTTTTATTTCAATTACTTCCACAAAGAAAAAGAAAACAAAATACTTAGATCAGCACTTAGGGGTTGCCAAGGTCTGTATTTTCCTAAGGATTTATTGCAAGAAGTATAGCAACACCAATTACGAATAAAGGAAGCTGAAGAGAACATCAACATCATTTAAAAACAAATTTTGACAAGACTGTCAGTAAATGAAAAGGATAAAAATTTATTTTCAATTCTATGCCGTCATTTCCATTCTTCCATTCAACTCCTTTCAGTCATAACGAGTTATGGATCTAACACATTTAGCCTCCTAGAAGTCTAGTTTTGACCTTTATGGATGAAATGAAATCTTGGAAATCATATTGCATTATTTGGAAACCTAAATTACAGGGCGTCTGTGAAAGGTTGGGAAATCTCGGAGCTGGAGATACTGGTGACCAAAAAAAGTCGATTGAGCCAAATATGCCTTATCGGAATGTTGCTGGTTTCAAAAATACAGGGCGTTCAATGCGAGTTTGAAATATCTAAATAACTTATGTTTTTTGGCACGCCAAATAAGAATTTTTAACTAATTTTGACGTCACTAGTAGAGAGCGCCACTTATGGCACATCACATTTTTTTAAATGGCAGAACTTTTTTGCAGCTTAGTGTAAATTGAGCATTTATCTTTAGCCAGATAGTCAAACCCAAATAGCATTATATGATAGACAAAAAATGCAAAGAATATTCGCAGCTGCAGTTGATTTTTTAAGTTTTGTGTCTTATTATCTATTATTTAAAACTACAATTCATATCAAGGTTCAACATAAAATTTGGCTTCTTTTCGCACTTTCTTATATTCAAAACAGCTTGAATAAGACAATATAAAATTGTTTTATTACTAATCTAATTTTGAGATAAGCAAAAACGTTTAAAGGATAACTTTTCTAAAAAATCATTAAATAAAAAAATGTTTTCTGTACTTGAATGCACTGTATATCAAGAAATGCAATGCAATTTTTTGTATTTAATTATAATAAAACTGTAAATAAATACGAAAATTATATAAATAAAAAAAAAACAATACCGCTTTCCATCATTTATAATATTGATCGAACATTTTTTGTACAAAGCAATCATTAAATCACCTTGTATATTCATTCAATTATGTCGGAAGGCATCCCCGAGGGTGCGAGTTTGACCATATCAATATTAACTTTTCGCATAGTATCACCGTGAAGATAACACAACATAACCGGCCGTTAATTCAATGTGGAAACTATGCCTCAGGGAATTGCATGCGATTTGATATTTATTTTTCGGTTTTGCACCCTTGTTTAGAGAACCTGACCGGTAAAGCAGACGACTTTTTATCGCCCCTCCCCTCCCCGCTACGGGTAAACAACTCTAACACAGGTACTCTTGCAACTTCATCTTTCTCATTTGGTTGATCCAGTTCGACTACAGCAAGATCGGAGATTTGTCACTGGTGCTGTTTCCAGAAGTAACAGTAATTTTCAAGTTTTCAAACCTCTGTTTTACATTCACCTTTTTTCGAATTATTCATTAAAATTACAATTTACAAAAAATGTCAATATCTTTTAACGTATTATGATTATGTTATATTAGTATACTTCTTTTTAGCGAAATTTTGTTAAATGTAATAAATTAATTAAAATAAAACTTTACAATAGCGGTTACCGTGCACCTATAGATAAGTTTACGTATAAACATGTCCTAAATTTTTAAAAGAAATAATTAGAACATTAGATTATAAATGAAATACAATTGTACATTGGAAAAAAGTTGTTGTGTAAATGAGGTTCCGCAGTGTGTCATTCAAGATGTGTTAAATTTTCATGTTAACAATTAAACATGCTCTGTCTTTTTCATACGCTTTACGCAAAATGTGTTGAAATTACTGGTAATATAATAAAATAATCTTAATAATATAACGGCGGTCTTAACCTTCTTATAAACGTACACTGATATCGTACCCCGCACTGCGATAAATGCACTTATGGAGTGGAATGCAGTGGAGACTATGGGTCAGTGTTGTCAGATGTGAATATCTTCTCCACATTGAAGAATTTTGACGCCTATGAGGAAAATATTTTTTGAAATCACTAAAATATAAAGAGTTTTCTGATTTACATAGTTTTAAAGTTTTCTATATATGTTTTTTGTTAAATATATAAATAGTCGGATATCATGCTCTTTGTTCAATACAGTATGTTATAGCAAAATGTTATTAGAACTATTTAATGTACAGTAGACGTACTATTCGTGATCGTTAAATGACATTTGACATTATTTTGAACAAAAGATATTTGCAAATTATAATACCTGCTCAATTTATAAGCATTTGTACGAAAGTTGCTTTTAAGAAGCATTCCAATTGCTTTTGCTTTCCTATCAAAGTTTTTATTTTGTGAAGAAATGTTCAAATTGAGAAAGATCGGTGTATTAAGTTATTATATTTATGGATTTGCAGTGTTGTGTTTGTTTTGCTGTTTAGATCTGAGTAACATGTTCCAAGTACCCGCTGCTATTTATCCGCCTAAATTGGATGCATCGCTACCAGGTCTGTTTTCGCACTCGTGCATGCCATTTTCTATAAAAACCGTAAATTTGCACCTAATTTTGTTTGAAGAAATTCAACATATGTATTTCGTTTCTACAAACATTCTCCCTCAGATCACACATTACCGTTTACAGAGAAGTAACCATTCCACTTTTACAGTTTATTTCTTTTTATTTAAACGAGCATTTTTATTAAACTAGCTAAAATTATTAATGTTCATATTTATACTGATTGCATTTCTTACGAGAATTTAGCCTGCTGTTTAAAAAAACTTGTTTTAATTCTTTCAGGGATTTCACAATAAATTTCTACTGATTCTAGTGCTTCTCTGAAGAAATAATACAAATAATTGTGAAAAGTCGGTAAGGTTATACCAGGTTTTTATTGACAACTAATTTAAATTTCCCTAAAAAAATCCATTAGTGTATGAGTACCCTTTATCTCTCTATATGTTCGTTTTACAAATTTCCGTAAAATTATACCATCTGGCAACATTTTGGCCAGAGCCGTACTTAGATTTATTTTTCCACTACAAGAGTGAAATTGAATTTTCTTGATTTAACAAAATGGTAAGTACCTATCTAACTAGAACAAATATTCTGATAGTTGTGATAATGCCAAGGTTAATAAAGGCTATAAATTACGAGTTAATTTTTGTAAACCACTAATATGTCGGATTTACCTACTGCATCTTTATTTAATGTCGTTTTGTTTTACATTTTATGACGAGACTGTTATTTGTTTTTAAATCTGAATGAAAATAACATTTGTTATTGATATTAATTGAATTATATTTTATTAATAAAATCAAAAATAAAGTAAAACGTCTTTTATTCTATTATTACAGTAACACCTTGAATCTGAAAGTACATATGATTATACATACAGTAAAATTAATACTTTGAAGTATAATATCCACGCATTTAATAATACAAATAACACCAATAACATTTGTCATATTAACAAGGTAGATTATGTTAAACCTTTAATACAGTTCTGCATGTAAAAATGTATCCAATCCCGTATGACTTACGACTAACAAGATTCTTTTGAGTTTAATCTATAATTATTTTTTTATAGTGTATGTTAAAGATTTATTTAAAATGCTGCGGCTGACATAAGTCCAAACTGAAAATTTAACTATATTAGTGTGCGATTACTAAATTAGTTCAGGTACTTTGAATTTTTTTATTACTTTTTGCCAAATTTGCATATCTACAATATGCAAATAAAACAAATATATGAACACTTTAAATATTTCAATAAACTTTAATGGACCAACCCACATATTTGTTACACAACGCGGCCGAAAGTTTTGCATGGTATCAAATAAATAGTGTATAATCTTTCATCTGATTTTATAATATAATCGTCGCATAAATAGTTTACGTAAAAAATATTGAATAAAAATATCATTAGATCTTATTAATCTTGTAAATAGTTCTTCCTACACTGGTTTCTGTAATCTACACAAAATAAATCACAAGCAATGGTAGCAATAACTTCAGAATGGATTTGACTTTATCGAAGATACGAACAATAAGACAAAGCTTGTTTTCATTTTATGTTTTGGTACTAGAAGCACTAGGTCTGGTTGGAAAATTACGGGATTGACTTTGTAAAAATTTATTGCGAGACATTCTTCTTTCTTTAACTTCACCTTTAAAGCATCTGCATCAATCCCTTGTAATTCCTTCAAGGATTTTATAAAATCTTTGTCTCTTAAGGGATATTTGAGCTTGGAGAATAAAAAGAAGTCAGCAGGTTTCAAATCAGGTAAGCACAGAGGTTGAGAAACAACAGTTAATATTTTGTCATTTCTGTATGTAAGTTGCAAATAACAAGTATCGAATGAATAAGGACATTTTCGCGGTATAGCAGACATAAATTTATCTGAACAAATTCCTTGCAATCAAAGAAAACTATCAACATGACCTTGATCTTTGATTCATGTTTCATCTGTTAAAATTCTGTTAAAAAATATATCATCATTATACAGGGTGTCCCTAAAAGGTTGGGACAGCGTTTCGCCACATTAAGCATATCTGAAAATCAGTCGATTTAACTAAACTTGCCTTAGTCCAAAAGTTGATAATCACGGAGCTACAGGGTGTCAAAGATTAAAAAATAAATCGGGTTTTCTTTAATAACTTTCGACTGTTTCACGTCAATTTCACGAAGGGGTTTCTTGGAATGGCAAATTCAATTTTATTGTCCATTTTGGTATATCTTCTAGAGGGCGCCACCGGCGACGACTTTGAACCATTTAAACCATTACAACTTTTTTGTTCCACCCTGTATATTATTTTGGACTAGAAAAATCTCTGCCCAGTCTTTTATAGTTAAGAAAGGTTACCTTATTGAAGTCGCTTGGAGAAACGGTTTCCGAGAAGAACCCATCTAAATCTATTGTTTGCAGTAATTCTAATACTAAAAAAAGTAATAAGTAAACGCAAACATAAATAATTAAAATAAATGCTCGAAATAGCCACCATTTTCTTGTATGCAGAGATTTATTCTTCGTACAAAGTTTATTTGTACTTTGCGTAGCAGGTCTTTATTCGTAGCAATATCTTGAGCAGCGGCACGAATTCCTCCTCTTAGGTCATTTTCGTTATTTATAACGACAGAATCGTTCGTAAGTGTTCCCCACAAAAATGTATAATAGAATCAAATCTAATAGTTCCTATTGTTCTACCAAATAATTTAATTTCAGAGAGCTATTTGTTATTTCTGAAAGAAAATTTACCAGTGTTGCTTGAGGATAAATGAATAATTTCGAATTTTGTAGATAAATAATAAGTCATCAGCTTTAGATGTGTTTTTCTCGGAAACCGTTGCTCCAAGCGACTTCTATAAGGTAACCTTTCTTAAGTATAAAAGACTGGGGAAGAGATTTTTTTAAAAAAGACATTTTTATTGCCGATAATGTTTCTTCCAGCTTGTCTTTACACTTAGTAACTCCACGGAAAAAGTGGCAATTCTTATTGAATATGTATTTAAAATGTACAGGTAGGGCAGTTCCGGGTGAGATGACCCTGCGGGTGAGATGACCCGCTCGTTCATTTTCTAAAGTTTTTAAACTTCCCGCTATTGTTGGCAATGTACCGAAAGCTGTTACCAAGCCCCATCGCGCATAACATTTCTGTAGCGTCAACTAAGAAATTAGGTAAGTTATGCATGGTAATAAAATTCTATACCCTCAGATATTTTCTGCTTATTGTTTAACTTGTCATTAAATTACATTTTATCAAATAAAAATTACTGTTCCTTAATATAATACGTTGATATAGTATTTAGAGGTTAGGAATACATTCGTATCCTGACACATGATCGAACTGTTATTCAGAAAAATAAGTGGGTCATTTCTCCCACACTTTCGGGTTAGATGGTTCTGTATTTTAAGGGATAGCCATAAACATTCATTGTTTATTTTTTACAGAGTTATGCCGACTGAATATAAAAGAAAACATGATAAAGGTTATGGACACAAGAAACGCTTTCAAATACAGTAGAAGCAGTTGAAAGTGGCAGAATGGGTGTGCATGCTGCGTCCAGAAACTTTGGGATTGCAGCTCCTACATTAAGGAGGAGAATGAAAAACAATGACGTATCTGAGAAAAAATTGGGACCGCCTACATTGCTAGGAGCAGAGAACGAAATTAAGCTTAACGCTCACATAAAGAAAATGCAAAAGTAGTAAATGGTTGAAGACCCATTTTATACCTAGAAAACCAAGTGGAAAGATACTCCTGATTTTGGATGGGCACTCGACCCACTGCAACTCTGTAGAGATGCTAGAGTATGCAGATGAATGTGAAATAATATTACTGTGCCTTCCCAGTCATACTACCCAATTTTTACAACATCTAGATCGAGGGTTTTTCAAAAGTTTCTAGTCACATTTTGCTAAAGCTTGTAACTTGTTTATCAAGACAAATCCTACCAGAAACATTAATAGGATGATATTCGGGCAACTATTATCAGATGCTTGGTCGAAATCAGCTACTGTGGCGAATGGAATTTCATCTTTTAGAGCAACTGGTATCCATCCGTTCAACCCCGATGCCATTCCAGATTATACTTTTTTGAATGAAAATCGACCTGAAGAACGTCAACCCAAGAAACAACGTGCTTTACAAAATGTGAATGAATATCTCATTGCTGGTTGTTCACATCAAGTAACTAATGAAGTGACTCCGATAAAAAACACACTAAGCACGATGCTTAACAAAATTAATCCTATTCCGAGTACGTCAAGTGCAGTTGAGCAAACAAGGAAACGTGGAAAACAAGTAGCAGCACTGTTGACCTCGTCTGACAACATTGAAAAAAGAAAAAATGTCGAAAAAAGAAAACTTGATTTGGCAAAATCTAAAGCAGCCAAAGTAGAAAAACGTGCTAAAACATCATGCAGACCCAAACCTAAAACAGTTATGAATGTTTCATCGTCGGATGAAAGTATTTCCGATTTTACTTACCAGTATACCGATGACAGCCCTGAAGATGATGATAGCGCTGAATGCACGAGATATGGAGAGCATTACTTCTCTACATCGAAACAAGACGATTGGGTTAAATGTTTAAATTGTGAAAAATGGTTTCATGAATGATGTTCAAAATTTGTTAACCTCTGTGATTATGGCGGAAGAGTTTTAGCTCTGAGAAAAAAATAGTTACAACCCAATTTTTGACAAAATATATTTTTTTCATGTAGGTCAAAACAACCTGAATGATGAGTCATCTCACCCGGACAATCCGGGATAGATGGCTCTATGTATGAACTGCATTTAATTTTTTTTTATGAAAAAATGTATTACTTTTTTTGTATTTTACATTGGCATTTTGATTTACTATTATATTTACTTTTGCAAATAAATTTTTATTTTGGATTATTGCTTAAATTTACAGTTTTGTGGTTTTTTTAAAAAAGGTGGGCCATCTGTCCTGGAATTACCCTATACCATAGTAAGAAACAGAAACTAATATTAGGTTAGGTTTGAATTGGCAGCTGCAGGAGGGATATTGTGTATGTAGATTTCACATTAACAATACAAAAACGCGTCTACACAGTACCCTTGCAATATTTATAACCAAATAAAAGATTAAATAAAAGTACAGAAGCAGCAACTTCTGTCAGTTCTGTCTCAGTCAATTCTCCAATTTCTATAACGTTGGCGATATAAAACATACCAAAAATGTCACCAGAATTGCAACCGCAATGCAATAAAATTAGGACAGGTTCTATTTTCTGCAAAGCAATCAAAATTGCCACAGCTGTTCGAAGATAGCAGTAATGCGCAGACTCGCAAGAGCAAAATCGGCAATTTTTATTGCCGGCAATAGAAATTGCTAACTGTAAAGCGTGCTTTAAAGTGGACCAGTTGCCAGTGCCGTGTAGAAGTGTATTTTTAAATCATTTATGAACTGTCGTTTTTGTTTTTTTTTTTCAAAATTTTATTGGTAAGAGTCCCTTGTATATTCAATTTTTTTTCTCCGTCACCCTGTATGTGTAAGGTTTTGCTTATGAATTTAGCAATTTGATATTTACCAGTTCGTAATTCTACATTATGAGAACTCTTCCTTCTCTTTGCTTTGAACTAACTAATCTCCAGCCTGCGGACATAATTATAGTTTAATGAATTTATAATTAATCAAATATTGTTCGGTAATTCAAAAATTCACACGATGTAAGGCTGAAGTTATTATGGTAGGATGGTAACCCAATACTTTTTCCTGTTAATAATTCAGACCTAATGCATCCGGACGGATCAATTCATGTATATAATGAAGTAAAAGTGCCCGCAGTAACTTTTAATAGAAATATTATAAGTATGCATATATTTTTCCGGTGATGATCACAATGACACGATAATTCATAATATGATTTATTTTGGATGATCCTGAAATCAGACATTAGTCCTTGTCGCCTTTCACTAATGCCTATGTGATTCTGTTTTGGAATATAGTTGGAAAGAAAGTTCAATTAGCGAACAATATTAGTTTCGATTTCGATAAGTTTGTATTTGCATTTTTAGGTTAATATATTCTGCACCAAGATCAATATAAACATTTGAAAGTGATTATTTAATAGCCTTTCAATGCAATTCATGCTGTGATGGCTTAGAAAAAAGGTATTCAATTAAAAAAAAAACAACAGCTTAGTTCTTTTGATACGTAGATTTTATAGGTTTTAAGTTGTATTTATTTCGATTCAAATTTTAAACGTTTTCTCGCGCCGCGGAACTGGCCGTCTTATCGGCATAGTTTTTGTTCAACTTTAATTTACGCATGAGGAGAGAAATTGTAGAAGATAGTATGTTAGGAGTTTACCAAGGTGTGCATAAATAGTTCTTGCAAATTTTACCCACGGGCATCTACATTGATTCCAACTATGAAAATGTAACTTATGGTAGTAGTTGCAGTGGTTACATTTGGTTTCGCTTTGGGCGGATTTTGTTTAGTGCACATTCTTTGGTGTTAAAAGAAAAACGCCTTACTACAATAAGGATCCTGTGTGGAAGGTTCGTAATTTTTTTTTGTATGCATTTTACTGGCTTCATCTTTAAATTATTATTAATATTACCTACATAAGTTTTTCTCTCTCGTGCAGGCGTTTTGTTCTCTGCCATTTCCCTTGTTAATTGGGGAACAATTTGTTTATCGCCGGCATTTCGAGATTCAACCCGGAATTGTTTTTTACCGACGCTACAATTGGGAATCTGACGTCACGGGAAGCATTCGAGTACCGGGCAGGCAGGATTCTCCAGGAGGCCAGGCCGAGGACCTCGATAAGTACCCTATTACGTACCTAGCTCCGTTAATTTACTTTTTAGAAGCTATATATCTCTTATTTTGGAGTGTTTGTCCATTACTAAAGTTACATATTTGACTATCGCGTGGTGAATTTTATACCGTAGGCCACGAAAAATTATCTACACAAAGTTCAGATCTGATAGATCACATCTTTGTTTTTTTTATATTGACCGTGGATATATTTATATATTATTTGTTCATAGATTCGGAGTGGGAGTTTTTTTTTTCTTGTTATTATACACCTCCACGCTCCTAGTCTGCTTACCTCTTGCAAGAGCCAGGTTTTACTTAAGTTGTTTTTTTTTTATATTCTCGTTTGTATATTTATCAGAAAATATTATACATATATTTTCTGCTGCCTCATTATTATAACTTTTATATTAAAAATATATCTTGTATTATCTACTCATAATTATTATTTTTTCTTTATTCTTATTTACTGGATCACATCCAGGGAGAATAATTTTAGTAATTTTATGTCTTCCCTGGGCTTTGCAATATATTCATTTAAATAAAATTACTTGGCGCCCCAACCCCATTTAGTAACCATAATAAAACTACTTCCCACGCCCAAAAGCAACCGGTGAGTGATGCCAGGGTAACAAAAATAAAAATCGATAACTTTTGTTTTTTTTTTCAAAATCAACGTAACACTTTTATTTGTTATTACTACTAGTATGACTACTACTAGAGTATAAAATGAATTAAGAACAAAAAATTTGTATGTCACTGGATATGTTAGTGATAAATAGTTAGTTGAAGAAATTCAATCACAACGAATAATTCATTCTACAATAGGCCGTTAACAGAGAAGGAAAATTGTAATTGCAATGAAGACCACCAAAATTTAATGCTGTGCTATTATTCAAATGCCACTGAAAATGTCACCTTCAACAGAGGGTATTTTAGTGAACAGAACATAGCAAGCACGACACTGAAAACTTTAAAGTACATTCCCAAAATCAGTACCAAATGAGTTCTATTACATGAGGTGCTAAAATGGGGACTACTTGCATCTTATACAAATACATTAAACCACTTTGTGATTACGTCGCGAAAACATGCTTTCAAAGATACTTGGTCTTAGCTTAGGTGCATTTTAACATTTTCAGAATTAGGAAATTTTAAAGATCCTCTTCAACTCGAAAAACAATAACGTTTAAGAGTCGTTACACTTTTTGTTTGTTGTTTTAGTTTTCTATAAAACGTAGTCGAATGCCGAAAAGTATCTTTATTCAGCGAGGTTTCTTGTTGCTACACATCTTACACACAGAAACAGCTAGTAATGAATTAATGTATTTTCTTTAACATCAGAAGGTCATGTAGGAAGCAGGTCACTATTGGGTAAATAATAATAATAATCTTTATTTCGCCTTAGCTATAACATGTATAGATTGTGATAAGTCATACAAATACACACCTTAACTAATATGCAATGTTTAACACATGCAATGAAAACAGATAATACAATATAGTAAAATGGTATAAAACAAAAGACTGACAAACGAAAAATAATTAATTAGGCGCTCTCAACTACCTCACGCAAAGTATAAAAGCATTTACTTACAAGGTATTTCATCATTTTTTTTTTAAATAAAGTAACTCTCGCAATTTTTTAAATATAATGGTAGTTTGTTAAAAATAGTTGAACACAAGGCATAAGGGCTTTTCCTAAAAAGTGAAAGGTTATAATTACTTATGGACATATGATTAGTTGTGCGTATATTATATGTATATTTATTGGTATTTGACGCAAATTTATTTATTATCTTTATTTTTATAAACAAAACATATGCAAGAATTGAGTGTAATTTTTTACTGTATTAGAAAGGTATTTTAAGCTAATATAAATCAAATATCCTACAATTCCTATCAATGAAGTCATATGTATGTTCTCTGATACCAAACGTCTAGGTATGCTAATGAACAATTCCACAGACAAAACTCTATTTATAGAGTGTTTTATTAAAGCAGGTTAGTAAATTAGATTAATTTCTTTAGATAATTATTGAATACAGCTTTGTCTGTGAAATTGTTCATTAGCATACCTAGACGTTTGGTCTCAGAGAACATACATATGACTTCATTGATAGGAATTGTAGGATATTTCATTTATATTACCTTAAAATACCTTTCTAATACAGTAAAAAATGTTACAAAAGCTAATAATAAGGAATATATGGGTAGATATTGTGGGTGTAATGCAACGCAGGTTGGGGCTTTTATCCACTGAGTAGTTAGTTTCACTAACTCAATATTATTAATACCTAAAAATGTATAAAAATTGAGTGTAATGTTAATAAATTATTTTGTTTAAAAACTGGTCGGTAAGAGTTCTCCATAGTGGATTTTAAAGGTAGTAGCAACTTTGTAGCAATTTTCATTTTATCTAAAATATGGAAATCAGTTGGAATAACGGTGCGACAACTGCCATAATTGCATAATCAAGTGCCGTCAGATTAAAGATTTGTTAAAGATTTCCAATACGTCACTAAAACTATTACAAACACTTTAAAGCTCACTTCTAAATAATATGTAAGTGATATGGTTACCTTTAATATCCACTTTTAAGTTTGGACAACTTTATGCTGCTTAGTTTTCAAACCGTTCCGGATACCAAACCGCTCCACCAAGTGACTTTCAATGATGAGGATTATATATTTTCAACTATACCATCACAAATTGGAGTTATTTTTCCTATATGGTGTTAGATTTAGTGATTACTGCATAATAACTACTTAATTGTAGTTGCGGTATCAGTTTTTATTTCTATAATTCTGCTTGGGCTAATGAATGTCTCAGAAAACCGCTGCTATCTAAAGAGCATTTCCCACCCATAGTACCAACAATAGAAACAGTAATTAATATATGGGCTGCCCTTGGAGTTCCGGAACTAATTCATTGTATGCAAGGCTTTCCTTGTCCAATCAGATGCACAACATGGGCTTACGCGGATGGACACCAACTTTTGCTCACAGAATTACCTTCTTATTAGGGCTAACTCGTTCTTTGTGTTTTTAGCGTGGACGCATTGCTAATAACAAACTGGGACACAAACGATTGATGCCGATGACAAGACAAAACGACGGATCAGTAAAGGGGCAATATTATTGGCCCACTGATTTTTCATGGACTAAATGAATTTAAGCGACCTTCATTAAAAATCAGATGGTTTGCCTGAGCATGGAGAATCATTCATGTTAAAATAGTCCTCTTTGAAAGCAGAAACACATTTTTTCTGCGATAGTTTTTCCTAGGGTGTTCCTTTCATCAACGGCAAAAAGGGCTTGGTGTATCCAAAGATTTAACTCCTCTATTGACCTCAAAAGATGTGTCAAAAATATCCATTTTTTATTATATATTCCATACAGGTCACAATGTCTACTAATTGATACTCACATGACTAAATTCAAGGTACTCTTACCATGAAAGCCAAATTCGCTACGAACTTATGTATCATCCAACAGTACCTAAATATCTTTAACCAACTCAATAAAATTAAAATATTTTCGATGTTTCAACATTTTTATTTGAATAACTGTAACCTTATTAATTTTATGACCATCTGCGTAGAAGTTGCTTTAAAAACAATAAAATAGTAAAAAAGTTTATTTACGAGCGTCCCAAACTTAGGAATAAACACGGAAAATTATCTCCTTGTTTACTTGAATTTTCAATAAGCAGTCCCGCAAACTTACGAATTCGACAGAAGTTGAGCCATAAAATTTTCTTTATGCTTTTCAATAGGGTTTTGTTAGTATGTTATCGCGCATTCGTGACGCTCAAATATAAAATTAATATGTCATCTTTATTGAATCCTATCCCATTTCGAATTGTCTGAATTAAATTTATACATAAAAGTTTTCTTGAACGAGGCATATTAAAAAACTTTGTCAAATATATTACTAGCACATATAGAGGACTCTGATATTATGCATGATGTTATATAATGTGTTTTCAATGTCTTTGAGTTTTTCTTCCACATGATAAAGATAATAGGATAACTAAAATCCCTTCAGTGGTAATTTTTGAAAATGCACCAAAATGGTATATATTATTCAGATGAATTGACTACAACCTATCCTTAAAAAATCTTGGAGATATTAACATTATAAAGGGGCATTAAATCTATAAATGATACTGCAGGAAAAAACTACTCCGCGAACTAATGCCCCGATCGGCATTGAATTACACCTGCAGTATGTGTGTGAACAGTCAAGAACCCTCGTTGGCCACCCACAAGACATAAATCGGTTTCGGGCTTGTTCGCTCTCATCAGTATGCTATGGTGAGATGACCAACAATTGAACTGGCTGTTCCTTCATATGTATGTTCACATATAATCTGAATGCAACCATACAACATTCATTTCAAACAACATATTATCTATCTATATGACAGTAAAAATAGTAATTGCTTATAACAGATATTAACGTTAGTTAAGTTAATTATAAATTTACTGTTCTACAATTCGAGCTAAAAATATTTATTTTCACATAGATATACTTATATCTACTAATATTTACAAAAGACAAGGAATAAATACTGTTGTTTCAAGAACAATTATGTAGTATTTTCCTACATTGAAATACATTTTTAGATGATGGATGAACAATACACTTCTACAGAGAAGGACGGATTATTCACATTTAGAGGATGGATGGGCAAATTCCACTAAAAAAATCTTACACAAAAGTTATTTCTGCTCCTGACAAGGCCTTTCTGAGTATTTAGAAATAAAAATGTGCCTCGTATAGCGTATTTATTATTGAATTATAATAATAAAATTTAATGGTTCATAATCTTATAAGAGACAGGTGGATTTTAACGGCTTGATGGATCCAGAGAAAAAAGATGGAGGGAACAACGAAGCAACTGCGCACAACGTTGTTTCTGGGTTTTTACCCTTCATCAGCGCAGTGCAGCTTAAAAACAGGATGGAATAAAAAGGAAGGGCAAAGGACACGAACACAAGAGAATGACAAGTAGTATGCCTATCTCTATTTGCGGCTTCGTGTCACACAGCCTCGGTATTGAGGCTAAGAGCAACAGTCGCCCGCGGAAGAGAGTCCAGCAACCACTGTCAGAGTCTCAGCCAGGAAATATACAAGAAGGAAAGGAGCTTAATGGATCATAATCTTATAAGAGACAGGTGGATTTTAACGGCTTGATGGATCCAGAGAAAAAAGTTGGAAGGAACAACGAAGCAACTGCGGACAACGTTGTTTCTGGGTTTTTGCCCTTCATCAGCGCAGTGCAGCTTAAAAGCAGGATGGAATAAGAAGCCGCAAATAGAGATAGGCATGCTATTTGTCATTCTCTTGTGTTCGTGTCCTTTGCCCTTCCTTCTTATCCCATCCTGTTTTTAAGCTACACTGCGCTGATGAAGGCAAAAACCCAGAAACAACGTTGTCCGCAGTTGCTTCGTTGTTCCCTCCATCTTTTTTCTCTGGATCCATCAAACCGTTAAAATCCACCTGTCTCTTATAAAATTTAATGTATTTCTATAAATTTTTTCCTTGACATTAAATCAATCAGTCATTAAGTCAGTTAAGTAAAAACTTTTCTCTCTTTTCAACTACATCTGTCAATACACTCTCTATTTGGCTACAAAAATAATATAATATATTTTTAAATTGGACTGCTTCTGTTACACTATCCAGGTTAAACAAAATGTAAATATTTGAACTGATTGATAAACTCTTTGGTATGTATTTTTTTTAACATATGCATATTGTTCAATTTTTGACTTTTAATATTCATACCTATATGTGAAATAATATAATATAAGTTATTGAAAAAGTTTTCTCATTGCATATTTTTCAATGTTAGTTATAAAGGCAAGCATATATAAAAGAAAATTTAAATTATCTACTCAGTAAAATTAGATATCTATATTTACAATTCCAACTTAAAAATTACAATGTATAAATAAATACAAATTATAGTAACGCAAATTTACGATGGAATTTAGTATCACAGTTGTAAAATCACATAACAAAATATTGTAAAGTTTCTTCTTTGTTGACTGTTAATTGAAGTAGAACAATTGTTGGTTAGTTGGGTACATCAGTCAAAATCATAAAATAAAACAACTCGGCAATTAGCGCAATGGACAACGTTACGGTTTTTTATTTATAAAACCATGTTCAAATCTATAAAATATAACATACATGGTAAAAAAAAAAAATAATAAAAAGTTACAAACAATTAATTTACCTGTCACTGATTGATTGCAGCTTGCAATAAATATGAGATAATTTCTTATTTATACGTCTAATATTTTATAACATTATTTAATTCTATTTTTGGTAGCTCGTATTGTTTAGTGGTCAAGGATTAAATGCATTTAAACTGAAGAGGTCTGATACATTCAGTGTTAGTATGATAACAACGTAAAAATACTTAAAGAAAAAGGAGAGAGATTTTTATTTATACATCATTTACTAAAGGTTAAAAACAATTTTTATATTTAACATTATTAATAAATAGTTTAATGCTATCATAGCATTAAACTTCAGTTTAATGAAATAAAATTAATGAGAATTTTTAACAATGTAGGGATAAATTGTAAGTGAACATTTTATTGTATGAACTAAAGCTTGACGTACACGATCTCTACCGTGACATCTATCGGACGAGGAAATAAACTCCTTTGAAGTGATGGAATAAAGGCAGGACGAGCGATGTGTTGTTGGTGCAGTAGTCGAGCTGTAGTAAGTACATCCAGCACATTATGACGGCAGGTCCGGGCGATTTCGAACAAAAGGCATTTCCCTCGACCCATATCAGAGATATGCCACTTTGAAATTGCGTTAAAAGTCATCTTGGCCCAGGTATTCACCCATACCGATGGATATAATTACATGGCTGCCATTCCCAGAACATATCCGAATAAGCAGCGCTTATTTTCGACCGCAGCTCGATCGGGGACCTTGTATAAATCATGAACCACCAAATAAAGAAACAATCATTCTTAATATCCAATTTACCGATACGTAACTTAAATTATCTGCATTTACATATTAGTTACATTAACATAATTAATTCCGCGTAATTAATGGAATTATTACGTTTAAATAATTATTCCGACGAATGTAAGTGAATTGTTTATTACATCCTGTTATAGAAGAATTGTGAAATTTTTTTAAATATCAAATTTTATGTATGTACAATGATACAACCTCAGAAATTTAATACTGCTATAAATTATTTCAATAACACTTTTCTATGTGAGCATTTCAAACAAAGCTCGTTAAATATTAGTAATAAATACCATTAATATTAAATCTGTAAACAGAGACAAAAATGAAAGGACAAAATAATAAAGTATTGGTTTCGTTAACGATTGGTCATCTATTCAACTATTGTTTGAAATAATTATTTAATTTAAGTAAACAAAGTGACCCGAATTTGATGGAAAGCTACAACGTACGATTATTTTAATCATGTCATGTCTTAGGAAGAGTAACTAAATATACAACTGGAGTACTCATTTAATAATTGAGAGACAGACCTATACAGAGTGATTCGAAACTTATCTATATCTTTTTGTTGTACAGACTCTCTTACAAATAAAATTTTGTCAAAAAAAATCGAAAAGGGCAGTTCGAAAATGATTTAAAAATACACTTCTGCACGAAAATATAAATAATTTTATCACAACTATTTTATATAGCAAATTCAACTGATTTTGCCGCTATTGTTATTAATTATTAATAGAATTAATTTGTGGTTTTAATTAATAAAACAGTTTGATACATCTGGATGTTACAATAACAAAATTTTGGGCCCGTCTTACCCACTTTCTACAAACTAACACAATGTTTCTGTAGTAAGTAATTTAGTAAAGATAAATATTTTGTTTGAAATTAATGTTGTATGGTGAGACACATCCAATGGTGTAATTTTGATGCAAACATCTAAACAACATACCGTAGTTTATATGATGTTTATGAATTGTATAATATTTTTAAATTGGTAAATGCATACGTTACAAAATTTAATCGTATGCTTACTCTTTTAGGAATATTTCCCCAAAAGGCCTTATTAATGAACTGTGTATGTTTGTCTATTATACGTTAACAGCACAACTAAAACGTATTAGGTTAGAGGTTAGGTTGATGTGTCTCTGCGCATGTGCAACAGAAATCACATGAAAACTTTAGTAAAAGTAAATAGTTCCATTGTAGTACATTATATTATCGCACTATTTTTGAAATTTTCTATAATTTTATGACATTAAAACACACACACACTTGATTATTCCTTGATATATAACGTAAATTAAAATTTTCCAGTAAATAATATGTAAAAAGAGTATAACAAAATAAGGAAATTTCCACCCACTTTTATCAGTGTAGTGAAGAGATTTCAGACTGATTTAAAACCATAGCAATTAATAATCACAATTTCTTTACATCTTATTGTGCATCTTTTCGAAAACCCCAAAATATTGTATATACTTACAAATAAAGACCCATTTTGACCGTCATAAAGTAAAAAAGAAAAGACACACTTGACGTAGCATTAAAATCTCCACGAACACTAATAGCAGGTACAGATCCCTTGCAAACCCGGTGGTCTTAGATGATAATTGACGGTAAAGTCACTTGAATCTGGCCAAAACCGTTCTTATGTCTATATTGAATAAAGTCTGAGGGCATCTATTTTTCCCCATGTCCTCAGGACCCCATAAGTTATGACGTCTCGAAAGTAACTTTATGAGTTTCGGCAATATTTATTTCTGTTTTATGAAATTGGTTTCAAAGCCATTTTTAATTTCTGTAGTATGTGGTGTTGAGCGGCTAATCCTTTTTCGTAATTCTGGGAAAACGGTTATTTGTGGGTATACTGTTTTGTTAATTTCGTGCATCATAAATCACATAATGTATCGTTTTATCGCTTGTTTCTTGCTGGTTTTCAAATTATATGTTTGTAAGCCATATACTGTTGGATATATGGAAATATATTTATTATTTACAAGGAATATTATTATTTGCGGAAAGCATGGAACTTTTATAGAAATGTTAATTTTATTAATGTTTTTAAATGTATGCGTTGATGTAGTTGATTCTAAGTATTTAAATATTTTTAAATTTACATTTTTTTGGTCACTGATATTTTACATTAATTAATTCTGAATAAAGGTATTTTATAACCTTAAATTGATATGTTTATAATGAAGTATAACAGTAAAATAGTCATTATTTACAACAGATATTAACACTAGTTGTACTTATGTTAATTATAAATTTACTGTAACTAAAATTCGACGTATATTTACAAATATTTGCAAATACTAAGCAATATATACTGGTGTTTTAAGAAATATGTAGTATTTTCATAGAAAATATTCAACATATCTAATGCGAATGAAAAACCTACATTGTAATACATTTTTTGATGCTGGGTGAAAATAGTGCACTTTTACAGGGATGGATGGACAAATTCAACTAAAAAAATTTTCTTACACAGAAGTTATTTCTGCTCCTAGACCTTCTTAACAATTTAGAGAAATAAAATGTAACTCGCATAGTATATTTATTGTTGAATTCTAATAATAAAATCTACTGTATTTCTATTAATTTGCTAGTAAGAGATATCCTGCATATTACATTGACTAACTTAAACCTGTACTTTTGTGCATTTTAACAAGCAGAGAATTTTGTCCGTGACGTTAAAAGTAAAACCTTTTCTCACTTTTCAACTTCATCTGTCAATGCACTCTCCATATGGCAACAAAAATAATATAATAAATTTGAACTGAAGGATGAACTCTTTGGTATATACATTTTTTCAGATGTGTATATTGTTCAATTTTTTATTCATTGATATTTAATCATATGTGAAATAATATTTGTTTTGAAAAAGTTTCTTCTATGCGTATTTTTCAATAGGCAAGTTATATAAAATATATGAAAATTTAAATTATCTACTCAGTAAAGTTAATATAGACCCTGTATAGATAATTATCTATGCAGGGTGAACCTTAAATAAGTACAAGTATTTTAACTGCTGGTGTAGTTCGTCATAAAGATCAGTCTAGTGAAAGCCATATTTAAAAATTTCTAATATTTACGGAGATATTATTATTTTTTTTAAATACCCACATTTTGAGGACCGCAGTCATAACCAACCTAATGAACCGTATGATTTGTTGCTAGGTTGCCATATCTCCTCTAATATAAATATTAAGTTTCCTTTAACGTAATAGTAAAGTAATACGGTTAAATTCTATTTTAAAAATATTTGTTTGAAGCATAAGTACAGTAAAGTTGGGTATTTTAACTATTTAACTGACCTTACTATAAATGATTAAAAATAAATTTCTGCAAGTTAAATACATACTATCATAAAGTATTTAGGAAGATATTATGTGATATTACTATGTTCAATGTTCAAAAATTATACATAAACGTGCTCACAAGCTTACTTGTTTGTTAAAAAATTAACTATTTAAGCCGTAATCCACATTTCACAAGTTAAATGTCATTTTACACTGTTAGAAAGAGACACAAGACACAATTTCCTAAAGTTATTTTATGAAGAATAACGAAAAACTATGATTTTCACACAGCATATTAAATTTAATTTTCGCCTCATAACCCCTAATGAGTCAGTATTAACCATTTCGAATCCAGAACCATAAAGTGACTTCGCACTTTAATCAGTGAAACAAATTTAAAAAATAAAGGTACACACAATATTAAATAACAAAATAGCAGCTTGACGTATGCGCTTAATATCAAGAAAAGCGAAGACATTTGTGTAACACTGGCAACACTGTGAACCACACGTTCAATCTGCAGTGCTATGGCTCATAAATGTATGAAAGTGAGCGGTCCTCAACAAGTTTTCTATAGAAAAATTACAAAATTTATTTAAAATTTTACTTTTTTATTTCTGATTTTTTTGTAAAAAAAACTATTAATTACAGCTGGTTAAAATATTTGTAATTATTTAAGGTTCACCTTGTATTTTACAATTCCAATATAAAAATGACAATGTATAAATCAACACAAATTACAGTGACGGAAATTTACTATGGAATTTAGCATAATAGTTGTAATATCACATAACATAATATGGAAAACAACACACATCCAAATTGCCAACGTAAAGTTATGTGAAATTACAGATAAATTTTTATCAGTATAGTAGTTTCATTAATTGAAAAAGCTGAAAGAATGTTTGTGAAACAGGATGATATAAATATTTCTGAAATGTTTATACAATACTTATGAACGCGAAATGGATACAGTTTATAAAACAAAATATGTATTTAATTTATTTTATTACGGTTGTGACAGGTTGCTGTGTAAGTGAGGTTTTGCACTGTCTAATTCTGCATGTGTAAAATTTCCGTGTTAATAGTTTTACATACTATGGTTTTTAAACGTATTACGCAAAATGTATTAAATTTACTATTATTATAATGAGAAACCATTTCGTGTAAACTCAACACACCTCTATGTCTCTGTCAACTGTTCAACACACGTCAGTACAACATGTTGGTCGTGTTGCGTTGTTGTGTTCAGTTAACTCTCGTTCCTATATTCAAATGGAGAGCATTTAAATTGAGGTTTGATCAAAGTAAATGGTAGTAACCTACCTAACTATAACAAGTATTGTTGATATTTGTGATAAAGCTAAAACTAATTAGAACTACAATTCTTAAAAATATTAGAAGTTTACTCTGACGTTTTAAATAACTATCTCTATATTTTGAATTTCTTTTTATAATAGATACCTAACCTTATGACTAAATACATCTTTGATTAATGTTTGTTGTTTTGTTGTTTATGATTTACCAGAACGTTTTTTGTTTCTAAGTCCTTTATTAGAATTACTGCTACTACGAATTTTGTTAAATATTTTGTTAGAAAATAGGTTGTTGTTAAGTTATTATTACTGTAACGTTATATACCTGAATACCATATATTGATGCGGAAGCTCACCCACCTGTTTAGTTTATAAATTATGTTTCTGATTGCGTTTGAATTTGTAATAATTTTATTTTGACGTTTTCTATAACATTCCAGACTTTATTCAATTTGGTATGAGATGCATTCTCAACGTCTGGAAAAACTTCTAGAAAAAAGATTACAAAAATTAGAATTCAGAAAACAAACAGGAACATAATTAACTAACCAAAAAGGTAGGCGAGCTTTCGTATCTATATTTTACAATAAAATTTACATGTTAATTTGTAAAGTACCTATACATCTTTCGTGTAAAAATATACATGATTATATGTTGTGGACCTCGATTAACACAGTATTGTGTTAAGATCTGTAATTATTTTTTACAGTGTATAAACATTTACATAAAATTTAGAAAAGTACGCAAAAAAAAAATTAATAATAATTTTATACCAACCAATTATTAAAAAACTACAAAACATTTTTAACAAACAAAAGTTATTAATTTTTTCAATGTTTCTTCAGATAATTATTCTGAAAATGTATAGGTACTTATATCTATCTATACTATAAAATTTCTGAATTTCCTAAAATTAACGAATATGTTTTATTAAACTGAAGAAATTAAAAAATCCAACTTTCGCTCTCCATTGGTTTGTGAAGCTGCATTTAAATATTATAATTTCCCAGAAAACATTTTCCACAAATATGTTTTGTTTCTAAATTGGTTATGTCGCAATATTTTATTATGTATTTTAAGAAAAAAATATCTAATTTTACATTAAAGATGTACATGCACGGTATTCACATGCAAATTTTTGTAATACAGTATGGATTTGGCATTTTTAACATTCATGTATAATGTGTAAATTTACAATCATTTTTATCAGTGTATTTATAAAAAAAAATAATTGTCAAGGAACAAACAAAATAGCTTCTACAAAAAAGTAGGTAAGGTAAAAGTTATAAAATAAACTTGTACCATAATTTATGAATTATAGAGAAATTTTGTTACTTATGTTAGTATGAGAAACCGGTCAATCTAAAGCTAATAATAGTAAACATATGAAATAATAAATGTCAAATATTTTAATAAAATTATAAATGCTTTTGGGCGACGAAAAAGTTACCATACTAAAAAAATAGATAAAATAAAGGTAAGATAGAAAATAAAGTAAATAAAAACATTATCCTCAAGCGTGCTGATGTATGCATTCAAGTCAGGGAAGCACTTACTTAACTTGACAGGTCGATTACGGCGTTTCTTGCATACGATACGAATATTCACTTAGAGAATGCAACTATAAAAGTCAATAAACCACTGAGCGGCAAGGGAAACAGCCTGCAGCGCTGCAACTCATTTGCACTTACCCATGAATTCAGCAACAGAAATAAAAGTCTCAAGGACAAATTTGGGTGCGTTTTTTGTGGGTTAGTACACTTAATTTGAACCAGCAGGTGGTTTTTGATTTCTAGAAGAGTTTATGCCGTTCTCAAATTATCGCTCCGCCAGAAGTTTTATTTGTTCACAGAACGGACGTTTGTTACGGATCGAAAATTTGCTCCAACCATGGGCGTTTCGAGAGAAATTCGAGAGGGCGCCCTTGAAGAGTATAAAATATAAATATGGTCGTTTGTACAAATGAAAATTTATACAAATCTCATGTAAATACAAAATAATAATAGTAAATATAATAATTCAATAGAAAATGTATAAAT
Organism: Monochamus alternatus; assembly: GCA_037114965.1. NCBI lineage: Eukaryota > Metazoa > Arthropoda > Insecta > Coleoptera > Cerambycidae > Monochamus > Monochamus alternatus. The sequence continues at coordinate 78,076,314 of CM073431.1, forward strand.
TGATAATAATATAAATAATATCTCTACCCCTCATTCTCATCACGAGGATTTGGCTCAGAAGTCGAGGACTTGTACGGGAGAGGGGGCGGCATATTATTATTAAGCAGGCCGTATTTGTGCCCAGGAACGACTTACGTTAGTAGACCCTAACCACCATGCAGTGCAGGAATGAGGGAAGCCTGGAAAACCTCATTAATTAGCGGGGTAGTCAAACGTCAACCGGTATCAATCTCTCACATTGACCCAAGCCAACAGTCTTCCACCCTACCACACTCGCAGGGGGGTGCTAATCCTCTCTACGAATATAGCTTATATACGGTCTACCGGCTGCGGGGGTTGAACCTACAGCTAGTCACCTCGATTCAAGTACTGACGCCTTAAACCACGCGACTGCTGACCGATCGATAAATTGCATAACCACTTTTTTGCTTCTTATGCGTCATTGGAATTCGTTAAAAAAATAAAATTGAGAAACAATGCCATCTTTGGTAGAATCAGGATCAATACGTTTTCATGGCTACACGCTTGCCATCAGAACTAGGTAGTTATTTTACTTATTTTCTATACGTGTACCTTTCATATAGCTTGCCATTAATGAGGGCATAAGAGCTTTATAATACCAGAAAAGAAAGAAACATAGGAGAAAATAATCTCTACTTTGCAAAATTGATGAATGAATTATAACGATTCTGCAACATTAAATTAACAAGCAGTTTAAATTTTTTAAATTATGATTTTATTAAACAGTAGTGCCAGTCGAAACTCCTATCTCTTATGATGTTCATAGTGATGATAAATTACTTGCAATTTATGGAAATGTAATTTTACGGGTAATATTTCATGTAAATTACAAATTAGATTGTAATTTATGCAATAGGTAAATGCAATTTTAATTTTTCGAAATTTTAAAGTGTACCTACAAAACTAATCCAGTAATCGAATGATTGTAAAAGAATATTTTTCTTGATTTTTACGCAAAAAACTGAATAATATAAGGAAGCAACTATAATAAGATAATAGAAAAAAATTAAATTCAATTAATTTCTTCAAAGACAATTGTTAAGACTGCTTTTTTCGGTCATAAACATTTTTTGGTAGAATGTATGTAACTGTAAATTACATAAATTATACCAGTTACCTCATGGTGTGTAATATTACGGTAATTTTACAGTAGTTTATGTAAGTAACAATTTGCCATTTTACCATTTACATCATTGAACGTTAATTGAATGTTACCTATGCCTTAGAATAATACATTTATTGAGCCTCAATTCCAAAAAAACTTGTTCAGTGTTAAACATTAAGAATGATTTTAAAATAAAACACTAAACTAGCACATGAAACATTCTTGTAACTGTCAAATTCGATCCATAAACTTGAATTAAACATCGCTCTCTAAGAAATATTAAATTAAAGGATAAAACAGTACATTTAATTATTTTATGATTACTGATCCAAGTCTAAATTAGTTTTATTCAAAAACATAACTAAATATGCTTTAGTTAAAATGGTAGTCAGATTTCATTTGATAACAAGTCCTTATGCAAAACTTACTAATTTTTGGTTTCACAACAGGAAACCTAAAAGTTAAATCAAAACATAGAATACAAATCAATAACACATACTTACATATGTATGTAGAAACTACAAACAATAGAACACAAATAATATAAGAAAATATGATTTCGGACAAACGAAAAGTAAAAAACATCGTGTCATTCATATTTTAGTCGTTGAATCAATAGGAATTTTATACACACCTTTTAGTTTGGAAAATTATAGTGATTTTGCTAAAATCAGACAGCACAAACTTAGATTTTTAATAACAATTTTGTTAGTAACTTAGTTAACATTTCATAGAACTAGCAGCATTTTCCAACATTTCAAGATTCAGTTTGTACTTTTGTTAATGTGTAACAACTTAGTTTATCTTTACATTAACTATACTCTATATTGATACAAATCACACTTTTGATAAGAATTTGACCTAAAGAAGACCTGCAAATTTCAAACTCCAATATATCTAAAATTTTAACTGTAATGAATCTATTCTTCCTTCCAAGAAAAATTCTTATACCTATATGATAGTTTCATAATATTTCGACCACCAAGTCGTCACAATCAAGTTAGAGAATTGAAACGAAGAAAACAAATTGATGTTCTTGTGTAAAACACCCATCTAAATATACGATTACCCACTTATTAAAAACTGAAACTAAGAGGAAATACCTCATACTTGCTTTTCACATTTCTAAGAATGGTTACGGTTTGGTGATTAAGTCTGCAGACATAATGTTTTCAATTGAATTCATCGGCAAATGGCTTCATGCAAGAAAGTACAAGAGTTATTTTGATAGTATACGACATTTTTCAACACCACAACATAATTACACCACAGTAAGATACGTAAAGACGTCTCGACGTATTAAAATTACCACTGAGTCACTCACGCATACTTTATAAATTTGTAACAAAATAGTTATTTTTGTATCTAGTGCACAAAATGCTACTTTCAAAATATGTATATCTCTTAAAATTGTTTAGTTTAATACAAAAAAATATTGTGGAACTGGCTTAAAATGCTTTTCAAAATTAAGTACCTAATCACTGTAACTATGGAAATAAAATGGCAATTGTTGACAACAATAATTATTTGAAAGTAACATTTTACTAGTGTCGGTTTTCCAGTACCTGATGTTTAACAGTAAAATAATGAAAATTTCAAGCGACGATGAACTAAGCAGTGCCCCACTATTTGATAGATGCAGCCAATTCGGTAATTTCAAATCTTTTACCTAAAAAATCGAGGCGGCAATATGAAAATACATATCAGCAATTTAAAGCAAATAAAGCAAGAAAAATATCCGATAATGTGCTGTTGAAATATTTTGCAGAAAAGTCTAAGAAGGTGAAATCTTCCACGTTATGGGCAGCATATTCTATGTTGAAGTCAATACTTAATGTTAAAAAAAACGTGGATTTTAAGGAATTTACCAAGTTGGTTCCATATTTGAAAAAATTGTCAGTTGGAAATTATCCTAAGACATCTAAGGTAGTAACTCGAGAGGAAGTTAATCAATTCATAAGAGAGGCAGATGATGAAATCTATTTGATGGTTAAGGTACATTTGTAATTATTGTTTTATGTGAATTTTAAGTTACTAAATATCGTCGATGATCTCCTTTTAGGTCGTTTTAATACTGGGTATTTCGGGTGCTTTCAGCCGTGACGAACCTACTAAAATGACGGTCGATACCGATATACAAGATATAGATTCCATTTTGACTGTTAAAGTATCCGAAAGAAAAACGAATATACAACGAATTTTTACAGTTTCAAATTTAGATTATACTGACATTTACTGAAAATATGCTGCTCTTTGTCCAAGTTATGCTACCAGTCGTCGATTGTTTCTTAAGTATAAAAATAAAAGATGTTTTAACAAAGTTGTCGGAATAAATTGTATTGCAAATAGCAATAGCAAAATACTTAAAATTACCAAAGTTTGATGCCTGGACTGGTCATTGTTTTCGGAGAACTCCAGCCACACTTCTTGGTAATGCGAGGGGCGATATATTATGTAGTTTGGAGTGACACGGAGGATGAAAGATTCTATCAATAACAAAATTCAAATATCAAATAAAATTTTGGACTGCGAAATTTCAGGATCAAGTGCTACCACTTCTACCCCTTCCAACCCCAAAAAGTGCAGTATCACGAGCTGAATGTGACTTATCTGGTTTAGGAATAAATTTTGTCATACTTTGAAAAAAGTATTGTTAAACATTTAGAAATAAATGATTTCTTGGATTTTTGCTTCATTGAGGATCACAAAGGTTAAAATACAACAATCTAATATAGTCTACATTTCTAATATGTCTATTTCACGCACGGTGTCATGGTAACGTAGGAAAATAAAAAAAACTGTAATATCGCATATTGTTATCAATGCGCGAACTTCTTCATTTTTTGACGTTTGTAGAAAAAATAATTTAATTTTGTAAGCAAGAATTTTAAATTTTTGCTGATGTTGCTGAACCAAACAGAATAGATCCTGACCTCTTGCATAAAAAAGAAACTGTGTTAAGTATGATTTATGACTGTCTCCCAAATTAGAAATGTAAAGGATATACAAGTGTAAGAGAATATTTTTTTCTAATGTCTATGCTTCTTGAGGACAAAAGCATTAACATTAGTGTTGTGAAATCTAAAAGGGGCTTTTGGGAAGGACTTTAATTACCATGTAGGTGGGTACAATTTCAATAATGTCAACAAATTTTATTATAATAACAAATGACAAATAATAGTATTATAGATGCTATTAGTATGTAAAACATAGAAACTGGACAGTTTTTGCATATGTGATATGCAAATTTCACTCAAGACTGATACGTTGACAGACACGAACAATTTTCACATAGTCGCAACGACTTTTATGAATAAAAAATTATAATGTGCAGACTTTCGTGAAGCAGATAAGTCAACACCAGGTTCGGTTTTAAAATGCAATATAAAATCAGTATAAAATAGAAAATTAACAACTTTGAGTTAATGGTTTTGGCGACAGAGTTATTTCAAATTTGACGTCATTAATTCACATAAAATAGTATAATAGTATAAGAGGATATTAAGGTATTCAAAACATGCGCGATTTTTAAGTGCAAGTGGTTTAAAGACCAGTTATCCATGAATTCTTTACGCTATTTTCTTTTATTGGTACACTTTGAAATCACAAATACTGGCATTAATACTACAACAAACGGAAATAGGAACTAATAACGTAAAATGGTTGAATTCGTGATTCGTCAATATACCTTTTGTTGTCATGCAAATGAGAAAAATAAAAGTTAATTTGTAATCTGCCACATAAGATTAATTCTTGTCACGACAGTTGCTACTGGTTGTATATTGTTTAAAAATGAGTTCTAACATTGATTACTTAAATAGTAAAGCAGAATCGCGATTTGTACCGCAAAATTGGAAAACGTTTATAAAAAAGAATACGACAAGTTGATGAAAGAGCAAAATGTAATAGATACAGATGAACGAGTTGTGCTTATTTATCTTCAGAAAATGTTGGAGCAGTACAAGGCGTCGACTATCTGAGCTATGTTGAGGATAAACAAAGGGGTTCATTTAAAATCATTTGTGAAATTACAGGCATTGATGAAGACAATTAGCAATAATGATGTAGCCAAGAAAGCATATAGACCAGGGTCGATAATTTTTGAAACCAACAAAAATGAAAGGAAAAATAATTTACGGGCGATCTGAGGTCGGGAAGTGGAAGGGGGTGAGTTTTAAGGGTAAAAAACGGTTTACCTCGATTTCTAGCAAAACTACAAGTTCTATGGAACTTTTACAAAAAATAATTTTTTTTCACGATATTTGGTGAAAACTTACTATCTTTTTATGACCCAAATACACTGTAATTTTTTTATTTAAAATATTTATTTTTTCACCGTATTTTGACTTAATATCGAAAAAGCACCCAAATTTTCAATCGAAAATTCTCACGTCAAAATATCTGCTTTTTTTAAAATGTCGGTGGGCATTTTGTTCGTTGAAATCTCCTCTACTTTCTGAAGGTGTAAAAAAATATACATTATTTTGGTAAACGTTCTCAGAAAATGCAAAGAAACGAAAAAATATTATAGATGTTTTATTAAATTAACTTTATTAACTTATTTAGTGGTTAATTATAGTAGTATATTTCGATTTGCAATTTTTTTGTTTATCAGTGCAATATGGAATCTTACGTTTTTCGAATAATTAAAGTATAAATTTTAATAAATAGCTCAAAATTGTACACAATGATTAAAAAAAAAAATTTGAATTCGAGTTTGTCACATCATTTCTTTGTTTTTCCTGAGAACATTTTCCATAGTAATGTATATTTTTTTACACCATAAGATAGTAGAGATTCCAACGAACAAAAAGCCAACCGACTTTTTCAAAAAAGCAGATATTTTGACGTGAGAATTTTCGATTGAAAATTAGGGTGCTTTTTCGATATTAAGTCAAAATAAGGTGAAAAAATGTATATTTTAAATTAAAAAAATTACAGTGTATTTGGGACATAAAAAGGTAAGTTTTCACTAAATATCGTGAAAAAAAATTATTTTTTGTAAAAGATAAAAATAAAAACCAAAAACTTGGTTATTTCAATTTTTCACATAAATTTTGAGGTTATGCGAAAAAAGCGTAAATATAAAAGTTGTAGATCTTTTTATTATCTACAACTTTGCTAAAATCAAGATTTTACCCTTAAAAACTCACCCCCTTCCACTTCCCGACCTCAGATCGCCCGTAAATTATTTTTCCTCTCATTTTTGTTGTATTCTCTTCCTTTTCCAATGGGTTTCATCCTACTATTTATTTTCACTTTTTTCCATTTTCAAAGGCTTCAGCACTGGTCTAATATGTATTCAATGAAGACGATTTGCGGAAATTTTTCACACATGCACGTATTTATTTTTTAAAGTGATACCCATTTGCGGTATCTTTGGCTCTCGTAAAAAATGTGAATTGTGCGACTTACACTTGCATGACATCAAGGAAAAAGGAAACGTATTGCTTATTACTATCCGATCATCTAGTTATTTAGTTATGTGCGTTTGGTGAAGCAGTATTTATCACTGCGCCCACAAAATGTAAGTGCAGACCAAGTTTTCTTATGGTATGATAAGGGGAACAACTCATTGGTATTAATACATTTGAATTATGTCCCTTGCAAATTGCGCGTTATCTTAAATTGGACAATCCTGAGAAATACACTAGACATGCGTTCTGACGTACGTCTGACATGACAATAGATCAAATCAAACAAGTAGGATGGAAATCGGCAACTGTGACGACTGGTTACGTTGAAGAGAGTATTAACAATAAGAAAAATTTTTCAAACATTATTGGGAATGCCATTAATGAAAGTGCATTGTCTTCCGAGAATGTTAGAAGTATTAATTTGAACAGCATTTCCTTCGGTTTTAGAAAAGCGAAGCATTAATATTTCAAACAATACTGTACTTTTCACGTTCATTTAAAAAATGAATATTTGAATAAAGCTTTTGAAACATTTGTTAGTAGTATTTCATTAGACGCTACAAGGTACCCCTGTCAGATCAATAATTAAAAAGATGACACTTAGACATCACGTTTCTCGGGTAGTTGATTTTGCCATAGTAACTTAAACTTTTGCCTATTTAAAAACGTGCTTTAAATAGGCAAAATAGGGTACTAATAAAAAATATATATTTTGCACTTCAAGTTATTTAACTTATTTAAATTGTTCCATAAGTAGGTAGAAGCATGTTTGCTATATTAAAATATTCTAAATATGCAACACCATTGTTAATTATTTTAGTAGATATCAAAATAGTAATGTTAATTTACAGAAGAAAATAAAAATGTAGCACAATGAGTATAAATTATAATCAGCAGAATTAAATTTACATTTGTGTTTAATTTTCTCCCACAACACGCGGTAGAACAAAACTGGTGCATTCAATTTTTTCATATCCATTCAGATTCGGGAATTTGCGTGACTCAAGGAAATAGAACAATGAAATTTATGTCCACACTAAGTGTCAGACTAATTATGAGATACTTTTTGGGAACGGAGCAAAATTCTAATTACGAATATTAAATTCAATTTAAATTCAAAAGAGAACAATTAAATGTTATGAAAATTGGGTAATGCAATTATATAAAAATTAACGGTTAATAAATCATAAAGACCAACAGAAAGCTTGCTTACTTTCCATAATTCCATGTAAGAGTTTTAATTATTTTCCAACAGAAAGCATTAACGCAAATTACAATTTATATACAGGGTGACATTGAGGGACAGGGGGCGGCATATTATTATTAAGCAGGTCGCATTTGCGCCCAGGAACGACTTACGCTGATAGGCCCTAACCACCATTCAGTGCAGGAATGAGGGAAACCTGGAAAACCTCATTAAACATCGACCGATATCAATCTCTCACATTGACCCAAGCTAACATTCTTCCACCCTACCATACCCGCAAACAGAGTGTCAATCCTCTCCACGAATATAGCTGATATACGGTCTACCGACCACGGGGATCGAATCCACATCGATTCAAGTACTGACGCCTTAAACCGCGCGACCACTGACGGAAAGGTTTGAAATTACCATCAAAGCAATATGATAACTTACCTATCACCCTTGACTATATACACTAAGACGAGTCAATCTAATGGGAGACCTTGTTGGCCTGAATGGGAAACCAACTCTCGCGTAATGGGAAACGAACTCAAAAAGAACGTTTACGCTTGGACTATTTGCTAATAGATGGCGCGATATTAGGTACTAAAATGACATGAATTTGAATATATAATTTTGAAAGCTCCTCCCATCGAAGATGATTGGTTCATACATATTATGTTATGTACAATCGTTTGCAATAATAATGACATTCTTTAAATTGAATTTTGCTATTTCTTTTGAACTACTGACGTATTTGTAATGAAATCAACTTTCAACTTTTAACATTAGTGATTAGTTGTTTCACTTACCAATATAAATTTAATGAGTTTCTACTCAGAACTTCGAGAAGTTCAAAAACTGTTTTGAGAGAGTGTCATTGTTATTTCAAAAGCTTGTATGTACTTAAAATTCATAACTTTAATGACATTCGATAGGATTACTGTTTATTTTATTATTAAGTGAATGTGTTGGTCATGAGGAAGCAGGCAGGAAATAAATGTTAATTTTTAAAATGTAATAAAACTAGATGAAACATTCCAGGAATAAAACTTTCCCGCGCAAGGCGAAAATCGACTATAATGATAGATTTTGAATTCTGATAAGTAATTATAGTAATTTCATCACGATTTTTAATAAAAAAAATACAGAACTGCAGTTATCCAGTTCATATTCACTTTCGCGTATTAATGAAAGCTTAAAATATATTAACCGCCGGATAACACTTTTATCATACTTCTCCAGCTTTGGTAAATTCAAGTGAAGAAGTCATTCAATACGTGTCGATAAAAATATACAGGGTGGGCCATTAATAAGGGGACATAGAAGAGGAGTAACATCATTGGGAGGAAATATGAAGATATAGCTAAATATACCTTCGTAAAATATTTCTGTGGAAAAAGATACAAGGTGTGAAAGTTGAAATATTTTTATTTGTGTTTTCTTTTTTTGTATTAACGCAAGTATCTCTCAACTGATTGTCACCAAATTTGGTAGGGAAATATTTTTTGAGAGTTTTGCTAATAAAGGGCGCCGCACTAACAATGGCTAATGATGAATTTTTCTCTTATTTTGTGTTGACAAAACATTTTGATTCGGTTGACTGCAAAATTGTATCCGAACATCATTTCTACGTAAAAACATAGAACTCTACACTTGGTAGAGTAGAACTTGATAATTTCTACCAATTTCGAAAAACTGCCATAAAGGTTTCTGCTTATACGCGACTTCAAAAATGCTATTGAAATTTAATTCAAAAAAATTAGTAGGCATCAATGAGTCTTTTATTTTTTTTAAATGTCCAGAGTAACTTTGGAAAAAAACTCATATTTGAAAAAAAAATTATATACATGCATTTGGTTGTTTTAGATCAGTTTTCTGGAAAACGGTAGGAATTTCGTTAACAAAAAATAAGATAGAAATTGTCATCATCTGGCAATGGTCTATCTGTTTTAATAGGTACCTACTACATACATTATGATTGCTTTTCTTAAAATATGTTTCCCTACCAAAATTGATGACAATCGGTTGAGCGATCCTAGTTATTAAAAAAAAAAACGAAAAAAATCATGTAAACCTGTATGTTTTTCCACAGCAACATTTTAGTAAGGCATATTTAGCTATATCTTCATATTTTGCTTCAAAACTGTCAATTCCTACTCTGGCACATTATTAATGGTTCACCCTATATAATACTTAAAATAATAAATAAATTTTGAAACACATTCTTTTCTGATGAGGCCTGTAAAGTTCACAAATTATTTTTACTAAAAACATTAGCGCATGTAAATTTATTTAAATTTGCATGCGCAAATGTTAAATTATTAGAATTTTTAAATTAATTTAAATTTAATTTTAATTTAAAAATTACTCTTCAAAAAGACTACAAAATAATATTTATTTCACACCATCACAAAAATATACTTAGATCAAACATTGAAAAAAGATACTTGGTGTTTTAGAATTTTTACTAATGAATTTTTCGCAAAATAATAATGCATCTTATGCAGTAAGAGAAACCCACCCGATAATATGCAGTTGTATATGTCTCTTTATAGAAGTAGGTATGTCGAATTCATTTGAATTATCTTAATGTTTCAAGGAAATAAAACAGAAAAAAAAATTTGGCATATCGCTGAAAACTGTTTTAACAATCTTATTTTTCTGTTCTTTTAAAATTAATTTACAGTTCATATTCTTACTTCTCTAACGCAATAAAATAAACTGCTTATGTTTCAAACTTTATGATCTGTGGTTGGAATATAAATATATTGCCACAATCTTATTATTTAGCAGATTAAAATAGTAGCGCTTTATTTCCTTCGTTTGAATAAATGCGTATTGATACACAGTACGACATCTAACAGGAATTATGATAACTATTTAGGTCTTTATTAAGGACTGACTCTCTTGGTGTAAATACTCAAGGCTATCACGGAATTGTTTTCAAGGTATACTTTGCTTAATTGTAAAAGAAATGAGATTCATTAGTAAGTATGTCCAAAAATTTTAAACGTCGATTTTCTCGTTGGTTTTTTTGACTTCAAACAAGAGGATCAAATCTTTAGATAAACTCATTCTTTAAAGAAATGCCATCAACATCTTTATAAAATTATAGATAAAAAAGTTGATCATTTCTTCACGTAATTTTAGAAATATTTTACCTGAAAGTGCGTCTCTATAAAAGTAACAAGTGTTCCTAATTTCGGTTTTTTTGACTTTAAACAAGAGGATCAAATCTTTAGATAAACTCGTTCTTTAAAGAAATGCCTTCAACATCAATAATCATATGCTGTTCTGAAAATGATTTATTCGCATAGGCATTACTTGCGTCGAGATTTAAAGAAAATGTTGTGCAACTCTCTTGTCTTGTCTATAAGTAATTATTGCGATAATATAAATGGTCCATGTTTAGATAGTATAGACTCACAACATCTACAAAAAATACAAAATTCGTGTCTTAGGTTGATATTTAGGATTAGACGCAGGCAGAGAATATCTCGTAAACTAGTTGAGTTATCCTGGCTTAATATGTACCACAGAAGGTACTTGCATTTAATCTGTTTTTGCTACAAAATCTTAAAATTCAAATCCCCTCCCTATCTATATAGAAAAAATACTTTTAGAATAGACGTTCATAATTTAAACATCCGTAGATAGCATATAACAAGAATACCGTACCATTGCAAGCAAATTTAATTACAACATAGCCTCGTGTATCTTAATAAAATTCATTTCTTCACTTACCACGTGCCTTTAGAAATATTTTACCTGAAAGTGCATCTCTATAAAAGTAACAAGTGTGCCAAAGTTGGAAAAAATCGTCCCAGTATTAAAAAAAGTTATAGTCAAAAAACCAAATTAAAAAATATAACTTTGAGATTACGTAGCTCCATTTATATTGACTTTTCGAGAAAATGTGTGTAAATTCTGTGCGAGGAGTTTCCAGACACCCTGTATAATTACGTGTAACAAAAACAACAGAGGAGGCGAATCTCCTTAATGATCAATTGTGTTATTCACTTGTTTCAAGGAATGAGTATCTTTGCATGTTCCCGTACAATAGATAACTCCAGTCCCACTGTATAGAGATATAATAAATCTAGAACATTCTCAGCAGGCACAAGTACGTCGGTTAAAGCCTTAAGCAGCAAGCACCGTTGGAAAAAACCATAATCGTTAATTTGAGACTGGATACTCTCGAATTTATTATTATTAGAAAAAAAATCAAGTTATGTTGTAATTAATACACCGCAGCGTATTCCACTGACGCCATCACTGAATGGTAAATGGTCTTACATTTGAGAAAACCAATTATAAGTATTGAACAAGCTGCGCACATGTTCCCCGTTTCATAAACAAAATACTTATTTGTGTCTGTAAACATGTTGTCGCCTTTTGTTATTCGATTTCGGTCGCAAATGTTTAATTACCCATGAAAATTTTGTAAATATTAAATTTCATTAGCGGAAACAATCCTTCGCAGTCACAATCCTTCGCAGTCACGGGAAGACGTCTCGCTTTAGTTTTGCTTTATGAAATAATTGGTGAAGGATAATAAGTACTATCTGATTTTCTATGAAAGAACAATATGCTCTGAAATAACAAAACCAAAAATATCCTTAGTAGTCAACCTATTGTTACGAATATGACAGAATGGAAAATAAGCTGTGAAAAGTCAGTATGAGATGTTGTTAATTATTCCTTACAATTACTGACATTTGTAAGTTGTAATTTAATTTCTTACAGAGACTAAAGCAATTTTCGATGGTCACAGTAAGTTTTACCGATTTTCTTAGACATAATGGGTTTGTAACACAATTTCCAAAGCCACCCATATGTTTTACACCCAAAATTTGTTACTATACAGGGTGTCTCATAATTAGCTGCCAACCCTGAACAGGCCGATTATATGATCAAAACTAAATAAAAAAGTTCATATGAACATGTATCCGGAAATGCTTCCTAAGGGCACAGGGACGCATTGAAGAGGGAGGAATGGAAATCATTTTTTTGCAATATCTCTCAATCGCGTTTTGATAAATGAATGAAATTTGGTATACACAGCTAAATTTTGATGAGCAATGGACTTATCCATTTATTTCCACATAGTCCATTGGGGTGGATACGGGGGGGCTCTTGCGTGTGTAACTTTTTTGCAGCCTAGTGTGTCCATCTGACTATCGAAACAATCGATTCTCCAACCTGTTTTATTTGAAAAAGATATACTTTACTGAAGTCGGTAGGAGTAACCATTTTTGAAATAATCCTATTTAAAATGCTCAGTGCACCGAGTAAAAACTGTTTTGGTTTTAGGTAAAGTGCCTTTTCTGCTGAAAATATAGCAAAATGTTACTTGAAAAAGTTGTTCAGAATGGTAAATTATGGAGACGTGCAAAATTTCAAAAAGATCAGCCTGCTTTGATAAAATCTTTGTACCTACTTTGTTGAAAAATAGTTTCATCAAACCTCGTCGATCTTCTTTTGTTTAAAGTATAAATGCTCGAAATGACCACCATTTTCTTGTATGCAAAGATTTATTATTCGTACAAACTTCATTTGTACTCCGCGTAGCATGTCTTCATTGGTAGCGATTGCTATCTTGAACAGCGGCACGAATTCGTCCTGTTAGCTCATTTTAGTTATTTATAGCAACTGAATAGACCTTGTTCTTAAGTGTTCCCAACAAAAATGAATCACATATGTTCAAGTCCAGTGATCGAGCAGGCCATTTCTCCGGTGTGTCTACTTTTCTTCCAATCTATTGGTTTGGAAATTGCACATGAAGGTAGTTTGTAACATTTAGTCCAAAGTGGGGTGGAGCACCGTCATGAAGAAATCACATTCTACATCTGAAATCCAAGGGTAAGTCCTTAAGTAACACTGGCAGTGTTTCTTGAAGAAAGTGTAAGTAGCTATCAGCATTCAAATTATTTGGTAGAAAAACAGGACCTATTAGATTTGATCCTACTATACCGGCCCAAACATTCTAATGAGTCATTCCTTATAAAATAGTCTAAAAATAAAAAAAAATGTTGCCGACCGATTTTAGATTTTGGTGTAACTTTGAAAAACTCTACTCTGGGATCCCATACAACAAAATTTACACGAGTTTGATTTTTACAAGCGCTTGTTTCCGCCTATTTAAATAAAGAAGAAATAACAAAACAAGTGTCATATAGTCATTTAAAGTTGAAGGTAAGAACAGTAGATTCTGTATCAGATTTTTATCTAGCAGTCAACACGCTCGTTTCATAGCCTGAATATTGGGATTTTTAAAAATGTCAAAACTTCAAGCAAAGTTTTCTTCTATAAAGAGTGGGCTACTCAGGTCAACTTGTGGCTGAATTTTGTCTATGATATGTATACTTAATTCCCGCGGAGCATGAATTTTTAACTCTCAACAGTTAAGACGCTAGAGTTGATTGAAATTCACGAAAAATGACTAAAAAACACTCATTTTCAGCACGCTGCTATTATTCAAAGGGATCGTCCGAGCCAATTATCTTCATTTACACTGAAATTATTATCTTTCCCACTCTGAATTCCGTCTTGATCATTCAAATATCTACAAACAGAAAAATTTGACAGCAAAAATTAATAAAGCTTAAAAATAGCAATTTTTAAGAGTCTTTATTTAAATAGGCGGAAACAAGCACTTGTAATAATCAAACTCGTGTAAATTTTGTTGTTTGGGACCCTAGAGAAGAGATTTTCAAAGTTATACCAAAATCTAAAATGGGTCGGCTTTGCCAATTAGACGATTTCAAATGGAATGACCCTTACTGAAAATGAATATCAGTGTTTCTTCTTTCACGAATAAAATGACAAAATCTCAATCGGGCATAAAAATCAAAATTCAGTGGGCCTGTATAATAGGATCAATTTTTCCTATTTTTCTACCAAATAATTTAATTACAGAAAGCTATTTGCATTTTCTTCAAGAAAAAATACCAGTATTGCTTGAAGACTTACTCTTGGATAAATGAATAATTTTGAATTTTGTAGATAAATAATAAGTCATCAGCTTTAGATGTGTTTTTCTCGGAAACCGTTACTCCTAGCCACTTCAATAATATTTACTTTTCTTAATTAAAAAAAGGCAGGGGAAGATATTTTTCTAGTCCAAAATAACATACAAGGTGGAACAAAAAAGTTGTAACGGTTTAAATGGTTCGAAATCGTCGTCGGTGATGTCCTCTTGTAGAAACTCCTGGATAGAAAATTTCGTGAAACAGACATTTATTTTTTAACCTTTAACACTCTATAGCTCCGTGATTATCAACTTTTGGACTAAGGCAAGTTTAGTTAAATCGACTTATTTTCTGCTGTACTTTATGTAGGAAAACGTTGTCCCAACCTTTTAGGGGCACCCTGTATATCACCAAATAATTTGGTTAACGAAAAAAGAATAGTTTTGGTTTTATCAATTAGTTTCCTCTGCATAACTAACTGCATTAGAAGTATTTCCTTTACCACTTTTTTAAAATCAGAATTTTGCCTATCGACTACTTCAGATAACCGCCATCAGCGAATCGCATTTTTCGAAGCTAACTTCACGGTCGACCACTCATCGATCCAACGCGGATGCAGTACCCTGGAAGTTTAATCGTTTCACGCGGCCTAAAGAAAAACTGAGGCGAAGTGTCAAAATTAGCCCACTTGGGTAATTCCGTAAAGCTCAATGGAGCAATTTTGCATGAGCGGAGGCACTAAGACTTGTAAGGAATTTACCAAGTCATTGTGTGTGCTCACTCGCTATAAACATCGATAAAGGATAATATACAGCAAATGAGGAAAGGGCCATTGGAGCAGAACACATTCAGATTTAAGCGCGTCTCTACGTGTATGGGAATGGAAGGTAACGTATTGGCAAATACACAGTACACATGGTACGGTATTCCGTATTAATTCGTAAAGTGATTCTAAGTAGATTATCTCCTATTAGACGTTACACACTTTGGGCAGCGGATTTTATCGATACGGTGGATTTAACTTTATAAATGCATTTAGTTCATCATACGCGGCATTGGAACATCCCACATCGGTTTGATGCACAAAGGAATGCTTCCTTTTGTTGCTGATTGAATCATTACTGTCGCTTTTTTACTTATAAAAATTATATCAACCCATTAGGGAGGCCGAGCTTATAAAACCAATGTTCCATCAATCGTGTTAAAGAGACATTTCTAATAGATCTCGTGGAAAAGAATTATATAGCAATATATTTTGTAAAGAATGGGTCAAACTCTAAGGCAGCTTCCTTGGATGAACATATGGTGATTTAAGTTATACGACCAAGAAAGTAGTTTTTTTATTAAATTTTTTTAAATGAGGTAGCAAAAATGAGACCACAGATTGCTTTGATGAAAATAAATCGATTTAACTTAACATTCCTACATCTCAAGTCGCATAATAAAAAAGACACAAGGTGCCAAAGTGAAAATTTTATTTTCGATATTTGGAAATAACTTCTTAAGAAATCAAAATATTAATCAGGGGTTTTTCCGGCCGATAAATTCAAATTTGTTCCTAATTTTGACGTCACTAGTAGAGGGCGCCACTTATGGCACATCATGTTTCTCTTATGGCAGATTTTTTTTGCTGCTTAGTGCATCCATCTGCATTATATCTGAAAAAGGTATACCTTGTTGAAGTCGTTAGGAGTAACAGTTTTCGAAATAATCCTATTTGAAATACTCAGTGTACCGATTGAAAACTATTATCGTTTCAGATAAAGTGCCTTTTCTACTGAAACTACAGCAAAATGTTACTTGAAAAAGTTATCCAGAACGGATAACTGTAAATTATAGAGACGTGCAAAATTTTAAAAAGATCTGCCTGCTTTAAGTCTTTGTGCTTTGTTGAAAAATAACTTTATCAAACCTAGCCGATCTTCTTGAAATTTGCACATCTTGTCATTCTGAACAACTTTTTCAAGTAACATTTTGCTGTATTTTCAGTAGAAAAGACACTTTACCCGAAACCAAAACAGTTTTTACTCGGTGCACTGAGCATTTCAAATAAAACAGGTGCGAGAGTCGATTGTTTCGATATTCAGATAGATACACTAAGCTGCAAAAAAGTTATGTCATTTAAAAGAAACATGATGTGCCCGAAGTTGAGCCCTCTACGAGTGACGTCAAAATTAGAAACAAATTTGAATTTCTCGCCCGCAAAAACCCCTGATTTACAAATTTTATGTAAATGTTTGTATTTCTTAAAAGTTATCTACAAATATCGAAAATAACATTTCAATTTTGACACCCTGTATCTTTTTTATTATGCGATTTGGTATATAGGTATGTTAGGATAAATCGATTTAATCTAAGGAATCTGTGGTCTCATTTCTGCTACTTCATTTAAAAGTACCCTGTATAACTTTTTGAGAAACGAAAGTTGTTCTAAGGTAAGCTGACATAAATCATCGTTTTCGTCCAAGGCTTTAGAGAGTAATTCATACATTTATAACTCAAATATTATATGCAATTTTCTCTAAAATGGTTAATTTTAATGACATGTAAAACGAATAGCTTTTATAAAACTGATACAATTCTTTTTCAAAATAATTAATATTTTTCCCTAGAAAAAATCTGGATGAAAAAATATAGCGGCACAGGCGCTCTGAACGCTCTGTACACATAACACAAACATCAATCAATCAATATTTGTATGTATCATACAAAAAACCTTATTGTACAAAATTCATTTAAATTACCATATTTTCGTCCAAGGAAGCTAATCTTAAAGCATGGCTCATTCTTTAATAAACACCCTGTATAGTCGT
Organism: Monochamus alternatus; assembly: GCA_037114965.1. Classification (NCBI taxonomy): domain Eukaryota; kingdom Metazoa; phylum Arthropoda; class Insecta; order Coleoptera; family Cerambycidae; genus Monochamus; species Monochamus alternatus. The sequence continues at coordinate 78,093,830 of CM073431.1, forward strand.
TGATAGACAATAAAAACCAATTTGTTGGAAAATAATTTAATAAGATAATGAAAACTAAGAGGGTTAGTTTGTTCAATATTTTGGGTTCTGAAAATTTTATTTATCACCTGTGTCTATTGTTAACATATTCTTCGATATATTCCTCAACGAATTTCGTTCACTTTGCTTTTTAAACAGATACCATCTGGATCACAAGAACCACTTCGAAAGCATCGGTCTAAATACTGTTGGATTACTATTACGTATGTACAACTCTTCTTATTCTGGTACAGAAAATATCGTGAATGATTTAAAACCTTCGATTCTTGATCTTCTATATCTTATTAGTCATCATAACATACCACAAATAACAAACAAGAAAGCGACCTAGAGCAATACACATCAAGAATGAATTCCTTCCTCAATTGTTAAATATGGTTTATCTTTATAATTTCCAGAATAAATTTGATTCTTTTCTTAGTTAAATTACAGATTTGTTTTGTATTTTCCATGAGAAACATCCTTTTCCAAAGCAACCGGTGTTAAAATGGTATCTGCTCTTCGTACAAAAAAACTACACATGAGTGGATTGTAAGTTACTGACTTGGTTACAAGATCCAAAAATGTTAGGCTTTTCCTATTTGATATACAATACGAATGAATGTCTAATCTAATTATATACGTAACCTAACTAATGATATATTTCCTTTTGTTGTAAACAATGTAGTTGGGAATATGGTTCAAATTATCATCAGTTATCATTGACAACTATTTTGAACTAACTTGTTGTCTGTACAGGAAACTTTATAAAGAAAATATTTAATGACCTAGTTTACTGGAATTTTCATGAAGAGATAAGCAAAAATATATAGTCTTGAAATGTACGAATTGCATCATATTAAAGACCTATTTACAATTTACTCTACTTTTCAGTTCCAGACAATGACATTATTCAGTACCAAAGGAACGAATAATCAATCTAGTCACCAAAGTATCTAAGGTACTCTATTCCATTAAAATGTAATACCTATTAAACACACAATGGCACAATGGAAATTAAATATAAGAGAGCAGTGTGTTTTTCACTTGAAGAGAGTAGCAACACTAACTACCTATTCCGTTACGTCGAAACTTCTACCAAATATTTGGAGCCTAAATATGCTAATAGTAATTTTTCTATTTAATATTCTAGCTTGTGTAAGTCAGATACGAGTATACGTGGTGTCTATTAAATTTAGTTCAGAAAGGCAAATTGTAAGATGAAGGTTATTCAATTCGGGTACGCGCGCTTCTGTATAAGCAAGCCAAATGAAATAATGTCTGTGTTTTATTTATTATCGTTATTTACTGACCGGAGATAATAACACTTCAGGTGAATAAAATTTTGGCAGCGGACAAATATCTTATGTAAATTCAGCAATAAATAATGAATAAGTGAGGTTGGGCGAGACCTAAGTTGTTTATTAGCATATATTGGAGAAACATGAAGCTACTTGGACCTGAGTTTACTGCATGTTAAATGCCCAATATTGCTGAAATATGTGTAATATTCACAGCGGGTAGGACGGTATATCACTGACGACACTGCGAATTGAGTATTAACAATTGTTGCTGCAGTAATTGAATATGTAAGTATCGTAATACTTATAAGTGAAATCATGAGTAAAAAGATGTTGCGAATTAATTTTAGAAATTCAAAGAAAATTATGAGAAACTATTGCTGAAAATATGTATAAGAAGAAAGACGGACACGAGAAATATTTAAGAAATTATTATTATTAAATAATTAAAGTGTTTTTCTACAGTTAACGCATTCTTTTTAAATTTTATTTATTTTTACTGAGGCCTAAGTATTATTAACGGATTCGCTTATACAAAGTCTAGCTCGAGAACAACAAGGGCAGGTCAAATGATACTAGTCAAGGGTAGGGATGTGCACTTTAATTCTGTTACTAGCAGTAGCCAGTTACTTAGATCACGCCATAACAACCCTGAAAACAAAACATAGATCAAATAACAGCACAGGCAAACAATAAAATTGCAATGAAACAATTTAATTGTTTATTGCTTTGTCCGTGTCAAGTGTGCATTAGGCTATTCTGTAAAAAAAATATTATATTATTATATTAATGCAAGATACCTTATTTGACGAAGGATGCTGCTACAAATTTAAATAATATGTGCATTATATAATGATAATGGTGACTGACATAATCTTTTAAATGTACTGGGGGTGCCGAAAAGAACTGCTTATTAAAGAATTAACAATCAGGAACTGCCAGAGAAGTAGAGAGAAGACAAACGTAGAGATAAAATAACCGCCGAACACCGTCAATTCATGGAACTGAATAAAAAAATACGAGAAGTTTTTGCAATTAATGTTTTTAAGGAATGTGCGTTTGGCAGCATTTGAGTAGACTTATATTTACTTTGAATGACGACTTTGATGGACGAAGCGAACTTCAACTTGTTCATATCGCGGATCCATGGCCAAAAAAGGTCGTTGCACAAATATATCTGCAGGTTGCAGAGGAGTGAATATTTACCTAATAGGATGCATTGGAATCATGGGGCTAATTTATTCCCAAACATTTACCAAAGTGGAGTTGCATTAGTCATTGATAATGCTCCATGCCACACTGAAAAGGTTTTTGCAGAGTTTGACCATCACGCACTTTTACGACTAAGTCCTTATAGCCCTATGAATAAGCATGGTCTGTATTAAAGGAAATACTAAAACCACTCATGGCTGAAGAGTTAAATAACATGGTGATCGGGATTGTCTGACTCAAACAGAATATCGTATGCAGAGATTAGAGAACATCGTTCGTGGCAATATTGGCAGGATAACTGTTGTTAATTGTGTAAATTGCACATATATCAAGATTTGTTCCTTCTGCATTGGATATGCAATAAATGATCTTTTAAGAAAATGGTTTCAATTAATTATGTTAATTACTATGTCTATCATTCAATAAATTATTTTCACTAGTGCCAACTTAAAATTGACAAGTGCCAATTTGATTTTGTTGTCAATTTGTTTCTGACTAATGCTAGTTTGAAACTGATGTAGCCAATTTGATTTTGTTTATTCTCAATTTGTTTCTGGTTAACGCCAATTTGAACCTGAAAAGGTATAGATCAGCATGGGAATAGTAGCGTCAGCTGACAACTGTGTACTGGGTTAAGGGATAAGAATGGTGCAATGGCAATAAAGTAGTTAACAGGTTGACCAGGATTACATCGAGGTCTCAATATTTTTTGACCTGATCCTTCGAGAATGCTTCCGTTGTCAGCTTTTGTTGAAATTATTAAGAAGGACACCCATAAAGAATTTAGAAATTGATGGGATGAAACAAATAGCTCTCAATTCACCAAGGAGTTCCTAGAGTATTTGCTCCCCTTCAAGGGGAGCAAATCTTCGCCTGGTGACAGATATTCAAACTGGACATTGGATGACCTTCTATGAACAATATTGGAGACATTCGTCTGAGATGGATTGGTCTCCTAATAGGAGGAAGTACAACGGGTCCAATGAGGCCAAAGTGATATAACCTTTTAAGTCACCCTTTCCACAATATCAAAATCCAAAAATGCCGCCACCTTTTAACCAGATCATAACCACCACATAGAATATCGGAGCCATTGTAGAAGGCATTGAATGGGTTTCTTTAACTATCAAAAAAGCAGAATTACATAGAGCATACGAAGAAACATTTAGGATACAATTTCTTCTAACTAATTTTTTATAACTGAACTGAAAAAAATATCAAATCCAGAAAGGAGCTGCTAAAATTTGCCCCTGGAAGTATCGTTAGCTACTGAGCTAAAAAAAATAATAATAGTGTTCTATCTTCTTTTATAAATAAGTAAGTCATCCATTCCACAGCAGTCTTGATTGACGTAATTTTCGAACATTTGCTAATTGAAAAACTTATGAAAATGAACATCTTTTTTGTTAATTATGGTTGAATTAAGACTTTATACTGCGAAATTCTCCACTCATTTGTTGTAATTGGTGCCTCCTTAAAATGAATAATAATGAAAACACCGTTTGGCAATATTCTGAGTTAAAAGGAAATAAAATAATAGTGTTATATCTTCTTTTATAAATAAGTAAGTCATCCATTTCACAGCCGTCTTGATTGACGTAATTTTCGAACATTTGCTAATTGAAAACCTTATGACAACTGTCTGATTTGTTAATTATGGTTGAATTAAGACTTTATAATGCGAAATTGTCCACTTCTTTATTATAATTAATGCCTAAAAACGAATGATAATGAATGCACTGTTTGGCAATATGGGTACCGGTGTGCTACCATTAAGCTTGGTTCCACCTACAAACGAAGTGTCTTTAATTGATCGAACCAACATCATAAAAAACTCATATACGTAGCCTGTCTCAAATTTCAGCATTGTCATGAATTACAGTGGACTCTGATGTGACCATAAATCTGACATTTTTAAGTATCGCTAATTGTTATTTATATCCAAACGCAAATAATTAAAATAAATTTTTTAAATATCATGAATTTAGGTGTTCCACACTCTGGGTGTTTTCACCGAGAGGATATTTATTGCCTTTTTAGATTTGCATGTGTAGGTGTAATTACACAGCAAGTTTCTCAAGCGACTCTAAAAATTAATGGGTATAATAGCCAACATTATTCATAAAAAAATTGGAATTTACCTCACAGCCGCCTCACATTCACGAATGTACAGCGGTACTCCGATGCTATGCTTAATTATTCCTTGGCTCGATTTAATTCCGACGATTTTTCTGCTCAAACGGAGATGCCACATAACGTATTTAAATAAAAAGCCCATTTTTTAACTTGACAATTAGAAATGTAGAATTATTACACAAGGCTACATTTAAATATCTCAAGACGTTTTCAATGTACGCTTAATAAATATTTTCTCCTAATTTGTATCCCTGTTACAATACCAGCGGTCTTAGAGCGGCAGATTGCTCTTTGAGATGTTAAATTGTTTGTGACTAATCTGTTGATGTCGATCACCTCAGCCGTTGATCGTATTTTCGATAAGGCTGCAGGATTTATTTCCTGCTACTTCAGATGTACAATAAATATTATTAAATAAATGGTCGTCAACAATCTACATTACTCGGTATACCCATTAGGGTAATTTATATATTTCCTGATATTCCTACACGTTTTTCCCTTATAAGTATTGATGGATCAGAAAATGTATACTTAATAATAACTATACTGCGGGAAATTGACTAATAAAAAAGTTACGGGGTGGTTCAAAACTTACTTAAAATAAATTTCGAATATACAGGGGACTCTGCACTGCACGGTACTAGAAACTGGTCCACCGAAAACCTGACAAAGCAAAGCGTGCAATCGGCGGCTGGACAAAAAATTGAAAGAAATTCCCAAGGAAAGAAATAGATAACATTTTATAACACCTATTTTATACAGCAAATTCAAATGCTTTTGCCAGTATTGTTATTATTTAATTATTAAAAGAATCAATTTGTGGTTTTAGTTAATAAAATAGTTTGATATATTTTACAACAAAATTTTAGGCCCACTTTTTACAAACAACAAATGTTTCTACTTTTTGTTCGGTTTGAACTCGTAAGTTGTTGGTAGCAGCTATTGAGATTTACTCAAACCTATCATACTTTTTTAAATCCCACAAAAATAAGTCCAGAGGATTTAATCATGAGATCATGACAGCTATGGTACCAGTCCTCCTCGTCCGATTCCTTAATTTTAATGTTTGGACACGCTGTATATGGTATTGGCAATGGACCTTCATCTCTTCCATGATTCGGTTGCAAATTTCCCGTCACGCCTACGTTTGCACTACACTTGCACCCACTGCACACCGTTGTAAAAGTAGCTGCATTTGGCACATGTTTACCAGGAAATCGTTCTGCTAAAGCATTTTCACTTCACCATAAATTAAAACGATATTCATCAAATGCGAGTCGCTATACACGTAAATAATTTTTGACTTTTGAAAAGCTAATGCAAATACTCGCATTACAAAAACGTTAATACGATAAGTAATTGGATATTTGAAATCGCCTGGTTAGAGACTGCAGTAACCCAGCAATGTAAAGGTTGAAACTAATAGAACTTCAATAATTTTTTTCTCGGAAACTATAAAGATTTTCATTCCATTTTTCATGACGCATCTTTCCCCAAATTTCTTTAGATAAGTTCTAAATCACGCTTTATAATCAGTTCTTTTATTATGCATACATTTTTTCATTTTCTTTCTCTCTAAATCATATTTTTGATGCAAATATACTAAGGTTTAAAACGTAAAGAGAACAAAATAAACCTTATAAACGGCCAAATACTTTATTAATTTATATACACTGTTTCTGAAAATAATTGTTATTAACTGTAACTTATGAATTTGGCACTATGCACTGGAAAGTACAAAGTAACCTATTAGGTAGATTTAAATAGAATCAGGCGATGAGAGATACGAGGCAGGCAAAAATGGAAGATGTAACGGTCATATGACTATAGTGTGCTTGTATCTAGCGTATCTTAGGAAAATTATTTAGTCCTAGTATTATTTTTGAATATTTGGGGTGCTTATATAAAGATAAGGATAAGTTGACGTGTGGCAATATTAACTACAATTTATAGATTGCGATATATTTTAAAATAAAAAAAAAGGTTGAAGTGGAACCTATGAATTAGAATTGTTTAATGTTTAGTCTCTGGATTTTATTTGTAAGATAAATGAACTTTTCACGATTAGATACAATTATGCAAATTATAATTTTTTGTTCATTAAATTTGAGGATTGAAATTTTCACACCATATATACACCACGCTATACCAAGTTTAAATATGTAGTCTCAATTATTTTTGAGCAATAAATGTGTTTCTAAAATTTTAGGAATCATAGAATCCTTAAAAATTATTCTAGAAATGCATATAACTTTTGATTTTCTGTTTGTTGGTCTTGACGAAAGCAATCGTTGCTACACCCTACACATAAAGTTAAGACCTATGTATATTATCTCCTAAACACCCCTCAAATATTAAATGTTTGTCTGAATCACAGAAGAATTTTTCAAATGAATCAGAATTTCTTTGATCTCAATAAACTATTTGTTTATACTTACGTTTTAAATTCACAAACAGATTACTAATTGCAAACAACGTTAAAAATCTACATAATAATTTATTTATGAGATATTTGCTATTCATTTGATTATTCTGATTGCATCAAAATAATTTTAATACTGTACAAGTATTTCTTGTGCAAAAATCACGAAAGTATAGCTAAAAATGTTTTGTCTAATTTGCAGAAGCATGTTGGCTTAAGTATAACAATACTATAGCTTAGCTATGCACATAACTAATTTTCTCGAGAAGGCTTTAAATTATCAAAAATTGGCGTGTACCATTAAAAGCATTATAGTTTTTTTATATGAGTTTTCATTTTTTCATATCATATTATAGTTTTTTATATATGATTTTTAAACGTATATACTAACTGTATATATAGGCAACGTTTTTTAGTAGGTATGTCATAAACATTTGTAAATGCAGAGAATATCTGAGAATTTATTTATTAGTAGCTATTCATTTCCAACCAATGCCAATGTTGTAATGACTACTTCCAGATATAAACATACTGATATGTTTGGTGAAAATTCAATCTTGACAAATATGTTATGGAAATTTTAATAGAAATTGATTTATTTATTTGTTATATTTTATTTGCACTGAAATATCTAGTTATACTTTATAACAATCATATTTTCTATGACAATAACACGTTATATAATAATTAGCAGGTACAAATGTTTCATTATTTTAGGTACTCCAATACGTACACCTAGCGTAAATAAATCAAATACATGTCTATTATTTCTAATTTGAAGATTTGTCTGTTATGTATGTGTTATATCTTAAATAAAAAAAAAAACATAACGGAATTTAAGTTTTTAAATTTGTAATAAATAAATCACATGATTCCCCAGAAATTACTTAAGGTTTTGTATTTATCTTTCGAAACGTGTAAGGGAAATGGATATATGAAACCTTAATAGAAAATAAAATATCTATATTTTTTGGAAAAAAATGTTTAAGTATGTAGGTTTACATCATTTATAAAATCTGGTACAATTCTAGTAATTTTATTTCTACGGGTTGGTACAATCGACATGAACAAAGTTAGCAATACTGTACTCTGCCGGCTGACATCGCACATCGCTGTTTGGACTTCTTCGCTCCTTCGCAGTGCAACAAAAGCAAAATAATCGCCATTATGTATTTTTATTCCCAATTTGTTTGCAATATGGAACTAGGTTTCATTTTAGTTTGTGCTTACCGTGTAATAAGAATACAAGAAATATAGGTATGTAAGATAATAAACGTTTTATAAACAAGTTAACCTCATTGAATTAATATAAGTTAGGAGTTGTGTGTTGTAGATAAGTTCCGAATAGAAATAGCTTTAAATTTTTCAATACTCATTATATTCATACCTACGAAATGGGTAAAGAATTGCATTTATACAGTTTTATTCACATAGGTTTTATTTTATTTTCTGATCTACTGTTACAAATCCAACCTGCCTATTTTCATATACTTTGGTAACAAATGTGAATATATTATGTAATATGAAACAATAATAAAACAGTATTTAAACAAAACAGAAAGAAAGACTGAATAGACGTGTGGAAAATTCTAATATCCTAGGCCTTCAAAATGTTTTGCTTAATTACAGTACACTGAATTTTCCAGATTTGAAATCATGGCAGAGTTTGTTTTATAAAAAGGAAGAGCTAGATCCTAGAAGACCATATTTCAATGACATGTAAAATCACCTATCTGAGGACACCCTACATGTAATAAAATATTATAATAATTAATAAATCTGTGCAACACACAGTCTGGTAGTATTTTATAGATATATTTCCCTCGTCAAAAATATTTTAAATGTTTATTACCTATATGTATGTATGTGTATGTATTTTTTTCTACATTTTTCAACTTCAAAGGTTTACCTATAAATATATACAAACAAAAAATATTTTTATATTATGATTCGTAACAAGGTAAGTTCATTTTTATTTTTTAATGGGCATCTAATGTCTCAAAAACTAACTGCATTCTTTTTTTCCAGGACGTGTGTTAGTGCCATTAAATCAAGTGTGTTATGTGTTTTTCATGGCGTAATTTTACTTGATCCAACGAGGTTCCATATCTTTTCTAGTTTGAAAGATATACAAAACTGAAAATAATTTTTTAAATTTTTTGAAATTTCAAAATATTTATATACTCGTGAGAAAATAATATACTACATAGTATTTTCTCACGAGTTTTCTTAAGTCTATTCTCATGTGTTTTCGAAACATATGGTTAAGTATATTGAACCTTCTAAAAATCTAAAAATTTGTTCTTTACACTTTCGTATATCTCAAATTGAAAAAGATATGTAGCCTTATTGAATTAAGCAAAAAACGCTATATATACTAATATTAACAACGTTTATTATCGCTTTTATATAAACGCCCATATTTAACATATGATACAACAAATATATACGTTATCCATAATCGTATATTTCTAATATATAATATATGAAATATATACGTTTTTTTGATGTATATATGTAGGATACTGTATACTATATACATACCATTTTTAAACGTACATATTTCATATATGATACACTAAATATATACGTTTTTCGTAATCATATATATATAATATACGAAATATACACGTTTTTTGCGCGGACATTCGAACGTTAAATATATGTTGCGGTAAGCGTGATATATATTACTCGTATAAACGAAATCGAAATGTTTAATAAACCATTTGGTGTAAGGGTAAGGTCATATCTTACTCACTGAAAATTTAGAACAGTTACAACTGCTAATTTTGCTATACTCTAGAATATATAATATTGTCTTTAGTTCACAAGCACTTGTGACAATAATATTATATTTTATGGGATACCAGCTGTACCTTGCGCGCGTTGCTACGCCACCAATCTGTCGAAAATTGGTCGTACCAACTTAGAAACCTTCGTGGTCTCATGCACAACAACTTTGCTAAAGATCATCACATGATCAAATGCATAGTTTACGATTCTATAAAGGACATACAGACAAACATTCATTTTTATATATGTCACTTGTCAAGTGAAATATACAATACACATAATATATTTTTGATAAAAAATTGAACTTAGGGGCGACTACCTCTTTCACATTAATTTTGGGTAAGGTCTTTCTACATCTCATTTTTTCATGTGCATTATTCTTTCAAATCTATGTGCAAACGACTAGAATAGGAAGAAACAATGTTCTAACAATCTTATTTACAAAATCAGCTGCTCTGATTCAAGCAACGTTAATGAACAGATCTAAAGTTTAGATTCACTTGGGTTTGAGTAACCTAATAAACTTAATACAATTAATAAATTAATACAAAATTCGTTCCACCTTAGCTACACTATATTAATTAAAAGCAAGGAATAACCCAGTTCAATTAACAAATAAAAACAATCATCACACAGTTCACAGAATTGCATCATCATTTTTGGCGAGTGGCGAGAATACCTACTACTCATTTAGATTACCTACATAAAAAGTAGGCACCATTAAATCAATACCATGTCAATTTCTAGCAAAAACAAGCACAGATATTTGATAATATAATTACATATCATATCTTTCTCCAATGACTTTCCCTTCACAAAAAAAAAACAAAAGCCACAAGCTCCAAGTCATACAAACCCGATCGCTAACGGATAATCTCTCATTAAATCGGCGATGTTACAAATTGATCGCTGGATGGAGCCTTGACAGATTGAGCCGTCCCAGACGAGCACACATGACACTATTCGGCTACCGCGCCTTCCTCAGAAGTAGAAACGCTTTTTCACACATCCAATTCATCAAAATTCGAATGAAATTGTTTTTTCGGCCACGCGAGGCGCATCAGCTTGTCAGCGAGTTAATAACCCGAGGATCTATTAGAATTTAGTTAATTAATTGGCGGTAATGGAGCTCGTATTTTAGTAATATTTCACTAGGCAATAGTGCCCCTCATTTGCATATTTTACAGTGGACAAATTTACGTAATAACAAAAGATATTTGACGACAGATGTTTGGAATTTATTTTAATGTTTCTTGGTGCAATAGATGATGACAGTTTTATGTGGCGTATATCGATTGTTTATTTGTTCTTAGGTATTAACACACACTGAAAATGTTAAATGAAATTCAAGGCTCATTCCAATGTTTTCCCTTCTGATGACTAAAATTACAGATTTTTAATTTCGTAAAATGTTTACTTTATTTCAATTATACTTTAGGTGGTCAATTAGTAACTCTAACAAATGCAGGAATTACTTAAGCATGTGTGATATTCAGTACGAAAATTGAATGTGCCTCAACCACAGAATAGATGAGTAAAGCCTTGTCGTCATGGACGCGAATTATTTAATGGCGGGAAAAGTCTTAGCGAATTTTGCTAACTGCATCATTTTCTATCATTTTCATCATTCATAATAAAACAATCATTGAATGTCATGGTAGATTGTCAGAAGCTCCAGCTAAACTTACTAAAGGGTCAATTCTGTATCCTGGTGTTAAATTTTAATAGGGTGTTAAAATTTTAAAGTATCTTTAAATTTTAAATGGTATCTTGTATAGGTGTTACATTTTAAACCCTATTATTTCCTACCTACTAAATTTTTAAAGGACTTTAAAATGACATAAATATATATAGTTTTGATAGGAAATCAAAAAAATAATATATAGCTACACTTTGTAAGAGAAATTTAGTATATATAACTCAATTTTTATTATAAAATGGTAAATTTACTTATTGGAATGTGTCATATACAGTTACAATTAGTTGAACAAAACATGAAAATCAGTAACAGTGTTATCTCAAAGGAATGTTACTTTATTGGTAGCAGTTTATTTAGAATGTCATTGTTGCGAATACACAAATTATCGAAGTGCTTTTATGTTACCATGCATGAAACACCGATGTGCTTTTTTTAATAAGAAACAACACTGTCATTCAGACGTCACTTAGTTATTTCCTAATTTGCTAACGATAACTATTATACAACAAAAAAAAAACCAGTTTTTAAACAAAAATGGATCTGCAAGAACTTCTGAAAAAAAAATTATTCATGAGGCAGTGGCAGCTATATTGTAAATTTTACCAAAAAAATCTCGTGACGTTTATAATTAGGAGTTCAAGACATTTGAAGACTGGATGAAAGTTAAGATTAGTTAGTATTCAATGCTCAACTCTCAACTTTACAAAAACATTGATATCTCTAATTTTCCGAAACGACACTGTCATTCAGACGTCACTTAGTTATTTCCTAATTTGCTGACGATAAATATTATACAACAAACAAAAACAGTTTTTAAACAAAAATGGATCTGGAAGAACTTCTGAAAAAAAATTATTGATGAGGCAGTGGCAGCTATATTGCAAATTTTATCGAAAAAATCTCGTGACGTTTATAATTAGGAGTTCAAGACATTTGAAGACTGGATGAAAGTTAAGGTTAGTTAGTATTCAATGATCAACTCTCAACTTTACAAAAACATTGATATCTCTAATTTTCCGAAACTTCTAAGCGTTTTAAAGACCAAGGCAAGATCACAAGAAAAAAAAATCAAAAACTCTTAAACGCAATGATATTATTAAACGCAAGTTTTTCAAAGAAGCGTCTGATGGTGAATTTTTACTCATGAAAACAGCTTTAATTATGGGGATTCGGAAGCTTGGAGATGTGATGAACTGACTAATTTGAGTGTCGAAAATGTTTAAGACAAAGATTAGGACAAAAGTTTTAAATCTATCTGTAATTCGTCAGAGTCACCACCAAACATCTGTCTGCATAGGTGAGCTACCAACGCATGAGAGCTAATAAGCTTAAAACCGCTGAGCAATTGTTTCCTGAAATTCCGCATTTGTAAATATTGTAATCGCCGATGGCGATACAGGTCGAGATCGACTAATACCCACAGTATAGTGAGCCGCTCTTTGGTTGTGGAAGTATCTAGGCCAAGCATTGACTAGACCACTAGATGTCGACACGTACTGCTATTACCTATGCATTTCAAGGATGATAACCCATATATTTTTTAGGAAGACCTACTACAATACACTTCTATATTTAACCTGTTATTATATTACACGCTATACACGTTTTATTTTTAATTTGATAATAATTCCTTTCGCAGATAAATACAACAGTGCCTAACAAGTTTAAATAGTATAATCCATAAATCATCTTCGGAGATGGTATTGTAAAAATGAGCCTCACTCCGAAAGACTGAATAACATTTCTGAACATTCTTTGATTTGGATGATTTGGAAGTCTTCCCATATAAATTTGTCTAGCCTCAGCACCATTTACATCTGCAAGGCCATAAATGTAAACCAAATTGGTCCTTTCAGCTTTTAAATGTGCATAAGCCATTATTAAAACTTAATATTTTTAAAAAATAAGCTTAATTTGACAATATACAATGTTAAATAAGATGGCGACTTTTTACTATTATTATTTTGCATGGCCTCCTAAGACATATTTAAGTAATATAAGTAACTGTATAAAGAACAGCTAATCAAATAACTCAGTTTTGTTGTTAATCTGTTTGGAATACAAAAAGTGTAATGAAACAAAAACTGAAGATAATACAATGGTGCATATAATGGCCTGTTTCATACAGGATAATATTTTTTTGACAAATAATTATCGATGATACCCACACCTCCGCTACTGGTTTCTCAATTTACTAAAGCTGGTAATTTTTTATTTCATACCTACTATCATACTAAATATTCACACCGAATTTGGTTAAATTATCTCAAGCGGTTTATAAATTAAAACTTGATTTTTTTTTAATTTTTGACACGTTGTAACTGGATAATGGCCGTCCTAAGACCCCAGACAACAAAAAACCCTTATTTTTAGCCATAGAATACGCACCTGGATATTTGACCTCTACTTAAGAAACACCCTGTATACCTGCCAGAAATTATCAGTCGCTAATCATAGGGATATCCTTCAATGCCCTAAATTGTTCCTTACTTAAAGAAATGTCTTATTGCGTCAGTTTGCCACTATATCATTATCAGACCCAGATCACAGCATGCTGTTACAGTTTTGTCATCATTTAAAAACTTTCATCAAAATAAAACGTACATATGTTACACAATCATATCTATCAATCAGATGTACCGCAAAACTGTGTTAATATTTATATAACTTAGTTACTAATGTAACTGACACTTAACAAAACATATTAATTTGCCTTTCAATTAATAGGCAATTAATGCTCGCGTTTAGGTATATCAACATTCCTTCAAAACATGCAAAAAATACTTACATGTCTTAATTATTATAATAGGTGCAGGTCTAATTTCACGAAAGCGAACTAAATTTTAATAATGATTTTACGAGTATAAGTATTATTTGCTACTAAATATAAAGAAAGTATTGGTGCAATGTGACTTCCAATAAGTATCTCCCTGCAAAATTTACAAAGTAAAAATTATAAGAGTTTTTAATTGTAAGTTCACACTTCTACGATTTTTGACATAACTTTATACACGACTGGTTCGACCTTGGACTCATGCTGTACGTCAAAGTTGTCACAACAAATATAGCCTACAACTATTCAGTTAAAAAAACGTGTAACACGCCCTCTCGATCTGTGTCCATGACCTTCTTGGGTCCACGCGTGATCACACCGTAGTATGGTACGTAAGGATCTGTTAGTAGTTCTAGACATTTCTCTCACCGACAAACCTCCTTCGCTCAACCCAACAATCTGCCTTCTCTCAAAGTCGCTAAGCTGAGAGATCTTTCCAAATCTACGTACCTATGCAAAATCAGTTGTGAAAATTTTTTACAACAAGCTTCACAACACTTGCAACACAAATTTGAGCAGAGTAAACATGCAAAATATTATCAAAATAAAATGATATTTAATGGGCGTGAACCTTTCTTTGCCACGTAGTATATTTAGAAATAATCTTGGATGTTTTCATTATTTCAAATGAGGACAAAAATTGTTCAAACATGCTGAAATAAACGCTCACGTGCATTACAATTCACACAGAACTTTATTAGAATCTATTTGTAAACAAATAATATGACGTCACGATATCATCAATATGATCACCGTGACGTCAAACGTATTTTATGTTATGGTATTTTAAAATAGCTTTCTTAGGAATAATTCTTGGTTCCACGTTTATATGAAGAAAAAGTAAGTAATCCATTTAGACATGGAACATAGGGGTGAAATTTTGCCTTTTAATTTAAAAACTCCCACATTTTATCAAGATACCCATAATGCAATAAAATTTGTATTGCAAGAACGAAATATATTTAGCTGAATGTTTATAAAGTCTTATTCGTTAACATCAAAACATAATTTATTTATTATACAACTTTTACTTTTATGTGTGAGATCTCCTCTAAAATATAATCTGCAATAATTGACAAAACCGAAAGTAATTTATTAATATAACTGTAACAAAGTAGCACTACTTTCTAAATAATCATATTTATCTATTTAGCATTATAATTATTAAGAAATTGCGAAATGCTAAGCACGCGCGATATCATTTTTAAGTACGTAACTGATCTTTTTGATCTTTATCTTCATCGAGAATATTTATTTTTGCAATCAGTGAAGTACAATTATGATTTATTTTGTTTTCCGTATTCTAATTAATAAATACATCAGTTCATTTTGAGAGGTATACATTTTAAAAAATATTCTGATGATAATAGAATACATAAAACTACTCTATAAGGTACATGCCACTCTTAGGTCTAAAACAGATGAAGTGTGGGTGTAACTTGAAAATACGGGTCTGTTTCCAAGAACTGATTTATATTTGGCCTATCTCTGTCATTCAATAGACGTCAAAAACACTGAATATTATTGAGATGTTACATCTACCCTATGAGAAGTGAAACGAACTAAAATATGTACCTCACAGTGTACCCCCTATAGGGAATAATGAGTGTTGAATGCTTGATTTAACTATTACATTTCCTGTCATCTTGTCACATATTTTCTGAAAGAGAAGAAGGTACTAGGAGTTCAGAAACAATGACATACGGTAATAAACAGAAGAATCCATATGCACTCATAATAGAATACATATTTAAAAAGATAGTATAATTGTACATTTACCTTTTATGACAATAGAATAATATAGATTGATTCAGAACTTATATAAAAAAATTTGGGAATAGTTCCCGAAAAAAAAAATATTGTAGTTCTATTTTCTAGTATTTTCAACATTTGCATCGCTAGACTACTGTAGTTTCTAGTCAGGCGATTTCAAATATCCAATTACTATGGTATTAACTTTTTCGTGATGCAAGTATTTATATTAGTTTTTCAAATATCAAAAATGGCTTACGTCTATCGCAACTCGCAATTGATGGATATCATTTTAATTTATGATGAAGACATTTACAACGGTGTGCAGTGAGTACAAGTGCAGTACAAACGCTGGCGTGACACGGAAATTTGCAACCGAGTGGCGTATCATATATGAGGCTCAATTATATCCATTCATCTACAGAGTGGCCAAGCATTCATACCAAGGAGTTAACGAGGAGGATCGGTACCATGGCCGTCATGATCTCCTGACTTAATTTAACTAAACTGACTAAATTATTTGGACTTATTTTTGTGAGAATATTTAAAAAATGAAGTGTATACCTATTATTAATGATTTACGCCTATCATAGCTGCTGCTAATAACTTCAAAATGGACAAAAAGCAGAGGCATTTGTGTTAGTTTGTAGAAACATGGTAAAACAGGCCCAAAATGTTGTTGTAACATCAACTATATATGTCAAACTATTTTTCTAATTAAAATCATAAATTGATTCTAATAATTAATAACAATAGCGGCAAGAACAGTTGAATTTGCTGCGTTAAAATAGGTGGTGTAAAATTTAATTTTTTTCTTTACTTGGAAATTTCTTTCAATTTGTTATCCGGTCGCTGACTATACCCCTTATCATGTTTTACTGCGTGGTTTCAATGCCGTGTGGAAGCATATTTTTAAATCATTTTTGAACTGCTCTTTTCGGTTTTATTTTTACAAAATTGTATTTGTAAGAGTCCCCTGTACAAAAAAAAAATTGTTTTAGATAAATTCCTAATAATAATAATAATAATATAATAATATCTCTACCCCTCATTCTAATCACAAGGAAGTCGAAGACTTGTGCGGGAGAGGAGGCGGCATATTATTATTAAGCAGGCTGCATTTGTGCTCAGGAACGACTTACGTTGATAGGCCCTAACCACCATTCAGTGCAGGAATGAGGAAAACTTGGAAAACCTTATTAATTAGGGGGGTAGTCAAATGTCAACCGGTACAAATCTCCCACATTGACCTAAACCAATATTCTTCCACCCTACCATACCAGCATAGAAGGTGCCAACCCTCTTCACGAATATAGCTCATATACGTTCTACCGGCTGATGGGGTCGAACCCACAGCGATCTAGTCACCTCGATTCAAGTACTGACGCCTTAAACCGCGCGACCAGTGACCGATCATCATCCTGTATATTCAAGTGGTGCGATATAAATGATATCTTTAAAAAATACAATTAATTATACGTGTTAAGTTCGATTCAATATGTAAAAAAAACAATAACATTCAATCAGTTTAAGTTGATAGAAACCGATATATTTTATCTTTACAACAGGAATACCAACATCCTATATATAGGTAATATAAAAATTGTACATTATAAAGTGACGTTGAAAACTTTCCAGTTTTTCCCGAGAACACTGGAACATTCGATATGTTCTGATATGCTAATGTAAAGTATTTTAGATAAGCAAAAATTGAAACACAGGATGTTTGGAAATTATGAGCTAGAAATTCACAACCAACATTTCAAATAACCGTAATATGTATTATTTAAACTACTATTTTGTGCCACAGTTCTATTAGTCAGCAGTAGATTATTTTTCCATCACCTCGCCACATAGCTGTGACCCTACGCTCACAATAACTTTCCTACTGTTATTTTTCAGCTGTTCAATTGCAACCGGAATATTGACATAGACTTTTCCTTTAACATAGTAACAAGAAAGTGTCTAATGGGGTCAAATCCAATCCAAGAGCGTGGTGGCCAATAGGCTTCAGCTCTGTAAGAAATTATGCACCCAGGAAATTTGGTATCCAAAAGATCCAGCGGTTCGTAGCTGTGTGGCACGTGGCACCATCTTGGTAAAATCATATTTCACCTACATTTAAATCATTGGTATCGTAATTTTTGTTCATTACCTATAATTGAACCATTACTTTTGTAATAAGCTTTGAAAATAAGTATGCGTTAGTGAATTGTGTAACGCTTCATTTTGTAAGGGCATATTTTCCACGAAATAACAGAGGAGCATCAACTTTCAAAACCTGCTGTAAGAGTAATTGCGGCAAGTTTAAATCGGTTACCTCTAGCTTACTTCCTTATATGATAAGATATATAAGAACAAGAAATTTTGAAACGTATTACTTAAACTGTTATCATAGGATAAATAATAACGATAATTGTTTAATTTTTTTCATCTGAGGGCGCCAATTTTAAATTCTTCTGGTTCTGGAAAGCATTTTTATTTATGCCTCTATTCCTGGTAGATGTCCTGGTATATGTGACGATGTCAGCAGTGCCTCTTGATGATGGCTTAAAAACGTGAAATTTTTGTTTCTATATATCTAATGATATATTTCACTTCAAGTCGCTGCAAATCAATTGACCAATAGAAATGTGGCACAAAATGTTAGTTTGAATGATACATATTACGATTGTGAATTTCTAGCTCATACTTGCGGGACATTCTGAATAAGCACGGTGTTTCAATTTTTGTTTATCTAAGATATTTTATATTAGCATATCATAGCTTTTTCAAACATATTGAATGCGTTATCGGGAAAAAACTGGAAAGTTTTCAACGTCACTTCATGATGTACAATTTTTGTATTATATACAGGATGTGGTGGATGTGCTGCAAGGGTAGAATATCTCGGTTTTTATCGACTTAAATTGTTTGCATGCTGTTATTTATGTTACATATTGAATCGAATTTAACACATTTAATTAGATTTTTTATAGTATTATGTTATTCTTTTTGTCGCACCACTTTCAATCGTTATAATTTATCCTGTTTTCAAATTGTGCGTTCCATTACAATAGAAGGTTAATGCGCAAATACACTTTATATATAATTTTTTCTCAGCGTAAATATTCATTAATTTGTTTTAATCGCGCATTCGTATTATACTCATTTTTTCCTATCTTCCATTAAAATTAATGACATGATGACTGAATCACCCTGTATAACCAACGTATCAACATAAAATTTACGATATACTTAAACTTAATGTCGCCGTATTTCTTGCCGTATCATGATCACATTTGTGGTATCTTTTAGATATAGAAACCTAGAAAAATAAAACACGTTGAACAAAAGTAATATCAAAAATAAAATTCTTGATGTCTTGTTTATCCACTTTTGTTATTTCTATTGTTTCAAATAAAATAACAACATTTGAAAAGCGTTTATAAGACACACATTATTTTACTATTTTAACCCCATATTTTAACAATAAATATTTTCACATATTTATGAACAAAAGTAAATAATCTTATATGCAAAACTTTGTAAGTTTATGTTATAACAGTAATCACATCTACAGCTAAGATTTCTGTACCTAAAAATTTGTTGGTAAGACCACTTTTTGTTGTTATATATTCGTTTTACCTCGGTACCTTTGAATATTCGCATATGAGCTAACATTCCCGTTATTTGATAAGCTCTATATTATTCAGTTATACAATGTCTAAAATTATTTGTATTTGTGTAAACACTATTTCAAGAATACGGCGCCTTTAAGTATTATATTGTTTATTCGAAATTCCATAAAACTTGCCAAAGCAAAACAACTAGTAACCACTAAGTGGAATATTATAATTTCTGTCATTGTTTAAAATACTTAGAGCTTAACATTTTTTAACTTCGAAATTAGGCATTTCTGACAGTTTTAAACTAGTCCCATCCCAACTAACATTTAAGTATAATAGACTACTACACAAGAAAAATAAACCTAAATTGATCGAGATTTACTACTTTTCGCCATAAAAATAGTATTCGATGTTGGTCATACAGGCGGAATACCATACAATATTACAGAGTTGTAAAAAACGAATTAAAAAATAATCATATTTCGCCTATCAAAATTTAAGCCAACACTGCAGATTATGTAAATCAAGCTAATGATAATATATCGATAAACACAACATATATAAATATTCCATATGATAATACTGTTATCGTCTCAAATGAATTCAGTAGTGCATGTGAATTAAAATTTGAATTGAATTCCGTTCGAAACTATTTATTTTGTTGTTGTTATTAGGCACACATAATATTGGCTTTAATTTGAATTTTTAATCACAAATAAATCGAAGAGTAGAATTTTATATGTAGGTATATAGTAATAATTTAGTTGGTAATAATTACCATAAAATATCTTCATTTGGAAGAAATTTCAACCACAAAGTTAATATTTTGCTGTGACGTCAACATTGGCATAGGCAATCTGCCCTATAGGTTAAAACTTACAGACAAGTTGTCTTCAAAGTTGATTTTATTTGAGCGGCCCCGTTGTAACAAACACTAGATGTTTTGTTTGTTATTTCTAATTGATTACTCATTAAAATTAAGTCAATACAGATAATATTAGTTAATACATTAATGACGAAACATTATTAAACACATTTTATCATGAAATACGTCAGTTTTTTAGGTTACTTTTCAGTATAGTATTATTATTAAGAAGCAATAGTAAAAATATATATTTATAATATATTTATAAGGTGCGTTATTTTATGAAAGTTTGGTCATCACAAAAAATTTCCGGGTTCTACAACTTGTTAAATGGAAACCAATAATACAGACTTTATATTATATTAAAATCTAAATATCTATAAATACCCATATACTAACTACTCTACTTGTAGTTTTGTAGCCTGACTTAGTCTTTCTTTCTCTTCCTATCCCTGTTCGCTATTAGACTGTATACAGTATGCGCCAAAAGTATGGATTAAATTCAATAAAAACGAAACAATTATTTTTTGGGAAAAATCCTCGAACAGGTCGATTTTTAATTTAAAAATACATATTTTAGCGTAAAATGCGATTTTAAAACGTCATTTGTTTTCGAGTAATGACGTCATCGATTTTTTTTTAAATGGCAACACCATATTTTTTTCCTTGATTCCGAAAAATCAGACAGTACTAAAATTTTGCCCTCTTACATAGGAAAGTTTTCGAGTAAATGACGATTGAATGTTAGAAAACGTAAATCAATTAAAATAAAGCAAAAACGTTATCAAGTTTAGTTTTTCGAATTCCATAGTTCTTTTATGAATCACGTAGGTGAAAATCTTTGCAAAGTGTCATTGTCACACCGACTTTCTAATAAGTATTGCAAGCGACATAGAAATTATTATTCAATTTAAAGTATTATGGCACATTTACTGTTACTCAAAGAATTGAAATTTTAATTCTTATCGGATGCGGGAATATGTCTAGAACTCAGCAGGAAGTTTGCGATTTATTTAATGAAAAATATCCAGATCGCCCTATCAGCCAATCAACAGTCAGGTAGAGTCTAAATTTAGAGAAACTGGCAATGTTGTAAATATTCCAAAACCTGCACGTTCAAGCATTAATGAAAATCAGAAACAGAACATTTTGATAAGTATGGTGGATAATCCTCATAATTCTTCACGATTGGTTGCATTAAACAATGACACTAGTCAGAGCACAGTGCAGTGCAGTGCAGTATCTTGACGAAGGAAAAATATCATCCCTATAAAATTCAACTTGTGCAGGAACTCAATGAAGATGATCCCAATCGCCGCTTACACTTTTGGGAAATTCTAATGGATTTATGTCAAGGAAATAGAAATTTACACCGGCAAATACTTTTTTCAGAGGAGGCCACATTTTGTCTGAATGGTACAGTAAACCGTCAAACTTGCAGATATTGGAGTCGGGAAAATCCTCATTGGATGGCAGAGGCACATACCCAACACCCTCAGAAATTAAATGTGTGGGTTGGAATAGTTGACGACAGAATAGTAGGGCCTTTCTTCTTTGAAGGAACCCTTACAGGACAAAGATATTTAGAGTTTCTAGAAAATGACCTTGTTCCAGCCCTTGCAGTAATTTTTCCTAACGATAATGACCCTGACATTCCTGACGATACCATATGGTTTCAGCAAGACGGTGCACCTCCGCACTATGCGCGCCCTGTACGAGATTTTTTGGACAACTGTTTTCCTGGGAGGTGGATCGGCAGACGCGGACCGATAGAATGGCCTGCAAGATCGCCAGATCTTACACCTCTTGACTATTTTTATGGGGATACTTGAGGTCAAAAGTGTACATTAATAAACCATGTAATTTAGAGGAACTTCAAAATCGCATTCGGGACGAAATACGCAGAGTTACCCCAGAAATCATTCATAATGTGCAAGAAGAATTTATTCACAGACTTGCGCATTGTCAAGAAGTTGGTGGATGGCAATTCGAACATTTAATTTAAGTATAAAATTTAATCAATTGTATTTTATTTTACATACCTCATACCTTTTTTATGGATAAAATTTACGTTTTCTAACATTCAATCGTCATTTACTCGAAAACTTTCCTATGTAAGAGGGCAAAATTTTAGTACTGTCTGATAGAGAATTAAACGATCTTTCAGAATCAAGGAAAAAATATGGTGTTGCCATTTAAAAAAAAATCGATGACGTCATTACTCGAAATCAAATGACATTTGAAAATCGTATTTTACGCTAAATATGTATTTTTTAAATTAAAATTCGACCTGTTCGAGGATTTTTCCCAAAAAATAATTGTTTCGTTTTTATTGAATTTATTCCATACTTTTGGCGCATACTGTATAATCAAACATGTAACGTCTCTCTCGGGAAAAAGTATGAATAATCTTATTAGAATAAAATTCTTGCCGACCAATTAATAACTTCCTTAATGCTTTAGTTTTTTCCCACATTAGGAAAAAGGCCAACAAATATAGGTAAACTTTCCCTATACGGAATTGGTCATGAGAAGTTAAGGTAATTTTAACTTTAAATATTTGTTGGGCACCTGTTGCAGGTCAATAAAATGTAACACTTATATCTAATTTATCCACCTAATATTGACCAAAATGTCATCAGTAGTTTTATTTAGGAATAAATAAACTTCTGGATATTCTTAGTTACATTTCAGTATATTTATCTACCAGGAAGTTAAAAAAACTAAAATTATTTGATTGTCCCCTTATTAGTTATAACGTCTTATTTTACTAACACACTTACACTCGAAAAACTCGACTATTATCGTGTACCGCCTAAGCGATAATTTATTGTAAAATTGTACAATGACCAAACGGAGTGCATTGGCAGAACACGTAGGCGTCTAGAATATGGAATACCAACTTGTATCTTCAATACGGACCAAAACATGGACGTATATATTTATTTTGGTTGTGTACACGAACAATTGCTATCTTGAGCAAATTCTAAACGGGCCTTGTTGCAATTTAGTGGACGTCTTGAGTGTATTTTGTGCATCGACATAAATAAGCACATCTGTCAAATCCGTATACCCAGGGCATGCATCAGAATTAACGAAAATATAATCTGGTTGCTGCAAGCGTAATGCCATTGTATAGGTACGAAAAGTGAATGCACCTATAAAGCCTGGTCCAAACTAGGTGCAACACAACATGCAACGCAACGTGATTGGTCAATTTGGACGTGCTGGCTGGTGGCTCGTAAGCATATAGCGCGCATTCGCAGCTTGTTCGAAGCTATCCGAAAATTATCGGTACATGCAGTGAACAGAAAGGGAATTTCAGTTTGTATTTGGATGTCGCTTTTGAATTACTTTACTTTTACTATAAAATTACAAATATGCAAACTGTTTATAAAAAAATTAAAGCAAGATGCGAGCGCATAGAAATTGGCGAAACGCGATGGCAAAACCTGCATATTCTTGTAAAAATAAAATTCGTAGTTTACTTTCTTCATGCAGGTGGGAAAATGCAAAGGAAAAGAATTCTCAAAGAATTGGAAAATGTAAACAATATAGACTGATTCACAGCGATGGATGGACCGAAGTTTTCATGTTCGTTATTTCTTTCTGAAAATTTGACTCCTTGTAGGCTTGTTTTGTTGATGCTTTTTACTGATAATATCATCGTATAAAATAAATTATACTTTAAAGAATAAGTCTAATTACAGAGTGCAATTATATCTTCGTAAAGTTATGGAAGAGAAACAGTTTATTTACCTACTTGAAACCGTGAAGAGCCGCCACTGATGTGTAAGGCACTTTGCTTTTATAATTTTTTATTTGTAACTTAAATAGCAATCCTTAAAATGCATAAATAATTCAACCAACCTGTTGTGGTTAACTACATATGGTGCTTTGTTTAAAGTGATGTTACCGCTGTAAGCATTATTCACTGATTTTAATGTATTTATTGTATTTTTTACCATTAGTTACATCATGATGGATTATGTATTTTTATTTTAGGCTATTATTACTTACTTGTCAGTAGAGCTGTATAAATTCATTTGATGCGAATTTTATGAACATTTCTATTAATAATTGTTTTTATACGTATCTACAATCTGTGCAATAAAAGTGGCACTCTTTAAAACAAATTTAGTTATTTATTTCGAACTACTGACGTATGCGTAGTGAAATCTACTTTTAACATTAGTTCTTAGTTCCATTCATCAATAGAAATCTAATGAAATTTCTACTCAGAACTTCCATTGGTCCAAAAATTGTTTTGAGGGAGTGCTGTTATTATTGCAATTGGATGTACACATTAAAACAGATATGTAAAGCGTAAGAGATGAAAACGAAAATTTTGAAGAGATCTACGTTCACATATTTTATAAAAATGTCTTCCCACCTATAAACTGTGAAGTCCACATTCCAGTTATACAGGGTGACTTAGAACTTATCTAAAAGAATTTGGGAATAGATACGCCATGAAAAATGGGGTCAATATCGTATTTTTTTAAGTAAAATCCTTATAGTTTC
The DNA here is from genome assembly GCA_037114965.1 of Monochamus alternatus. NCBI lineage: Eukaryota > Metazoa > Arthropoda > Insecta > Coleoptera > Cerambycidae > Monochamus > Monochamus alternatus. The sequence goes on from CM073431.1 coordinate 78,118,993, forward strand.
CGAGGAAAAAAATATTGAAGTTCTAGTAGTTTTAACACTTACATCGTTGGGCTACTGTAGTCTCTAGCCAGGTGACTCCAAATATCCGATTATTTATCGTATTAACTTATTTGTGATGCAAGTATTTACATTAGTTTCTCAAAAATGGCTTACGTCTATAGCAACTCGCAGTTGATGGATATCGTTTTAAGTTATGATGACATTTGCAACCGAATCATGGAAGAGATGGAGGTCCAGGGCGTATTGCAGCAGTGTGGCGTATCATACACGAGACTCGATTATATACGCAAGGGATTGGACGAGGAGGATGAAGTATATTGCACTGAAGTGGACGCTATTGATGATTTATGCAAACGTATCACAGCTGCTGCCAATAACTTACACATTCAAAACAGACAAGAAGCAGAAACATTTGTGTTAGTTAGTAGACAGGCCCAAAATGTTGTTGTTATATCAGGTACGTCAAACTATTTTACTGATTAAAGCTATAATCTATTAATCATTAATAACAATAGCGGCAAAAGCAGTTGAATTTTCTATATAAAAATATGTGTTGTAAAATGTATTTTTTTTGGCAATTTTTTTAAATTTTTTGTCTGGTCGCCGAGTATATGCCTTCTCACGTTTAACAATGGATCAATTTCCAGTGCCGTGCGGAAGTGTATTTTTAAATCATTTTCGAACTGCTCTTTTTGACTTGTATTTGTAAGAGTACATTTAAAAAAAACATTTTAGCTAAATTCTGAATCACTGTATACAGTTACTGTCACAAAATATGGTATTACTGTCACATAATCTAGGGACGGGTTCTACGTTTAAAAATAGGATTTTTTTTTATATAAACATGGGTCCGAAAATTCACTATTTCAGATACATGTTGTTTAAAATTGTAGTGTATGGTGAAGGGCTACTTTACATGTATAAATTTCTTTTTTAATATACTGGCATCAGTGGCGTTCGTGGCGTTAAATAGTTATTGTCAGCAAAAAAATTATACGCCACTGATTTTTTGACAAATTGGTATCCCTTTCTTAAAAATTAATCATAACAATAGACCAATTTTGGAATGCTAATTAAAAAACAATAATCTAGGTGGCATGTGTCAGTTTGGTATAAATTCCATGTCAGATTTAAACAAAAAAAGATAACACAATGTCGAGTGACCATTTTTTTTAAGTGTTAATTTTTCATACATTTTTTTAACATCTATTAAGTAAACATACTGAATGATTCCTTTGAATTGATTTTGTGTAACACCCTGTATATTCATGTCCTAATTTTCACAGTTCCGGCGTTCTCTTTGTACGATAAAATGTCGTATAGTATAAAATCAGCTTTAAAACTTTTATTGTTTCTAATAAATAATCATTAGTACTTAAATAAATACACTGGATTGTTTCTTCATAATTTTACAAAATTAAGCTTGTTCCACCAAATGGCAATACGCATTCAGCGCAAGGACAGAAATAAAGAAAATAATATCAATGCGCTTGTCAGGAGCTATTGTGTACGACGTAAGACAGCAAGGTAGAATTACCAAAATCGAAAGTGAGAGTGAGACAAGCTATCCGGGAGATGTTCCAACTGAAAGCCCCACAATAAGATTATTCACACACAAATACCTGCTTTGGTCAACAATAGAAAAATTTAGATTTGTTATTTTTTTAATGCCTTTCATTTCCATGGCACATTTTACCTGATATATGATTTTTATGAAAAGTCATGCTTTGCTTTTACAACGGTCGGCTTCAGAACACAGATAAATGTCAGATTTTAAAATACGTTTATTTGATTTTTTGATGAGGTAAATTTTTATGGCGAAGTTATTTCTTCCATTTGTAAAAACCATTCGCATAATTTCTCCTCCCTAAATAGATAAGAGACACAAATATATTTTAAAATTAAAATTCTTATAATAATGAAAAAGAACAGGGCAGCATTGATAGAAATGTTGTTGGATCAGTGGAATAAATTAAATATTAAAAAAAAACATGTATTGCGCAGTAATGGGTGGCACTGTGTGATTACATAATATACAGGGTGATCCAGTTAAAATCCTTCAGGCAGATTACAGGGTGAACTAAAAAAAGATAGTGACAGTCTGTAAAAGCGAAGTTTTACTACATTTAAATTATTACTAATAATATGATCAAAACTGTATACATAAGACATGCCAGATGAATTACAAAACGTTCATGTAAATTAAATCAATTAAAGTAATAAAACAAACTACAGAAATGTGATTATACTTATTAATATTATGACAAAACCTAAGGCAAGCATTTTGAATTTCTGTAAGGAACATTTTTGTCTTTCTCTAATAACGCAGACCAGTACACGGCATCATAATATATTACTCGAGACAGAATGATTGAATCGCATATTTACAACTTCACTTCAGTGGATAGAATTTGCCAAAAAACATTTTTCCTAAATTATATACCAACATGAGAACTAAATCTGAGATCTGCATCCAATTTGAAATCAAAATTATTACAAGTAGTTACTGGTTCTGAGAATATATTATTTAATTCAATATTAAAGGATTGATTTGATAGAATATGTCGATGACTACCAAACACTAATATTGTTATCTTACTTTCATTAATAATTAATCCATAAGCATTAAAATCTCTACTGATGGCAGCACGATGTGAATTAATATTTTTAACAGCCTTGTCAAGGTCACAATAATTAAAAGAATAATAAATTTGAGTATTATCAGCATACTGATGTGATCGACAATATTTCAGATGACTGGACAAATCTGAGAAATATATGGAAAAGAGCGAGGGGCCTCAAATACTACCTTGAGGTACTATACTTAGACTAATATAATAGCTGTTATTATACTGACTGCATTGTATACAATGAATACTTGTTTGTTGCACAAAGTGTGCAATGATTTCACACATGTAATATCAAGCAAACTTGATATATAATTCAAAAAAAGTTAATTTCTTCTCTAATATTTCGTTTTTTCTCTATGATATAGGTATTACATGCTATTTAAAAAAAATACCAGGATCAAAGATTTCGGATTTTTTTCGCTATAAACACCTTTTTATATTAAATACAAAATGTTATAAAGAAAACTTAGAATGAATAACTGAGTAGTGTACTAAATTTTAATATCATAGCCTGCTTTGAAATAGAAATCAAAATTATGTAAAACATCAATCATCAATCATCATCAATTTTTGTTTAGTGTTCTCCTACATAAAGGACACTGCTAACAAGAAACATTTAAAATCAAGTAAAAAATGAAGGTAGTCCTAGGCTATCAAAATTTTGTATACTCTCTCAATTTATTATCCTCTTTAAAATAAAACTTTTGAGAAAAGGTCCTTCTCGCATAGTTACTCAATTCTAAGGATTTGAAATCATAGTATATCTCACATTATAATTCGTGAAAAGAGTTGAAAAAGGAAATAGTAAATAGGCATAGAGTTAAGAAAGAAAAACTACTAACACAGAAAAAATAGGTGAGTTAAACAAAAAAAAAAAGCTAAAATATTATTAGCACAAAAGTTACCAAGAGATAACTTTTGACCAAGGCCTCTCCTGATGTTAAGTTAAAATAAACGTCAAATGAGTTTAACGACCTTGAAGTAGTATGCAACTCCGCCAGAAATCAATTCGATTCCTTAAATAACATTATAAATAGGGCTAAAAAATATTTCCTTAAATTTTGTATGGAACTATAATCGGGTAAACATCCTGTACATATAGGAATGACAAATGTTATTTCTGCAACATTCTACAAACATTATTTTCATTTTAATCTACCTTTACTTTGTTTTTGTTACCGATCTTTAAAGAAACCAATGCAAAACTGTTTTTTTTTTAAACAAAATAAAATCCAATCAGATATAATAGCAAATTTGAAATGGAAAGCGTTATGCATTTTCCCACATTTTAACATCTTGTAACTAGAAACGTGGCAAAAATCACAGGGTTATCGATACTTCGAAATATCTAAAAATATTCAACTCAATCGTTCGTTTATGAAGTTCCCTATATTTACTTATTATATAATAATTTTATTCACACACATCAAGGACAAAGAACATTAACACATACATAAAAGATTACAGCAGTAGTGAATACATAAAATACAATAAGTGACCAAACACTTGTTTTGTAAACAAAAATAGTAATGCATATGTTAATAAAGCAATTATTAAGGTACTCTAATACTAAAAAAAAAATAAATTCAGTACAAATATACATTATTAGTAATGATCCTAAACTACATTACAAAGGTAGGACAAACATATGTTAAGTACACACAAGTAATATTATTTACATTCAACAATATCTCTGATATTAGATCTACCAGTGCTAAAAATAAATATTTTCAACTCTTTCTTAAAAAGACCGAAATTTGAAATATGTTTCAATCTTACAGATAATGTATTAAATATCTTCGGAGCCATTACAGTATAGGAGCGTTGGGAGAAAGATTTAGTTACAAAAGGTACGATATGATCGTCTTTATTACGTGTAAAATAACTATGGCTAGGAACTAATGCCCTGCTCTTATAACTGTGATATTTCAATAATATATAATAAAAATAAATTTGTCGAATATCCATAATCCCGCTATCAGCGTACAGCAAGTCTGAAGAATAATTATACTCTTTTCCATATATTATTTTTAAAATTCTTTTTTGGAGAATTTCCAGAGGATTTATATGAACCCTTCGCGCAGAGCCCCACGCGAGAATGCCATATCGAATATGACTTTCAACTAAGGCATAGTATAAGGTTTTCAGATATTTGATAGGTAAGTAGTTTTTTAGACATTTAAATTTATATAAGATTGACTGTAATTTTTTAATTATATAATTAATGTGAGAATTCCATTTCAGGTGTCTATCAATATAAATTCCTAGGTACTTAATTTCATTCACAGGGTATATAGGGATCTGCTTATCTTGCAGGGTGATATTCAGATGATCAAAGGCAGGAAGACAATTTATGTTACAACTAAATGGTACGTATGATGTTTTTTCGAAATTAATAGTTAAAAGTTTGTGGTTTAACCAATTTTGTATTATCTGAAAATCAGATTCTACTTTTTGCTTCAGTGCTGCCCAATCTGTATCCTCATAAAAAATTGCGGTATCGTCTGCAAATCCTATTGTCATTCCCTTACTATTTAAAGAAAATAAACCGTTAATATAGATATTAAAGAGTATGGGTCCCAAAACAGTGCCTTGTGGGATGCCCCAATTCACTAATTTGCGTTCACTGATGTCGTCACCCACTCTTACAACCTGATATCTATTAGACAAATAATTTTCAAATAGTTTCAGAGAACTTCCTCGGATGCCTATGTTATTAAGTGACTGCAAGAGTAAGCGATGACTAACAGTGTCGAATGCCTTTGCCAAATCAATGAATATGCAGAGGCAAGGTTTATTCTTTTCCAGTGCATTATGGATTGGATTTATTAAGGCCATTATAGCATCTTGGGTGGACGTTTTTTCTTTAAAGCCATATTGATTTGCGGATAGTATTTCATATTTATTGAGAAATGAAATTAATCTTATTTTTATAAGCCTTTCAAATACTTTTGAGAGATGAGTAATAAGGGAAATGGGCCTATAATTACTGACTAAAGCACTATCTCCTTTCTTATAAAGTGGAATCACAATAGCATTTTTAAACGCAGAAGGGTATTTTCCCATGTTTAAACATTGATTTAAAATATAAGTTAGTGGTTCCACAATTTCTTTTGAAATACTTTTTAATATTTCGGCACTTATCTCATCATACCCAACTGCTTTTTTTTTAAGTTCACATAAAATTTCCCCCACTTCCTTGGTATCTGTTGGAGCAAACATTGCAGAATTAGGTAGTGTATGTTCAGATATAGGTTTAGTAACATCCACAACAATTTTTTGTGCCATACATTGACCCATATTTACATATTGTGAATTAAATTCGTTACATATGTCTCTACCTTTTGTTAGCAACTCTCCTGATTCACATCGTATGGAATCTATTATTGTTTTAGATTTTTCCTGGCAACTGATGTTTTTTACTGTATCCCATAGTATCTTAGAATTACCGGCGTTGTATTCAATTTTATTTGTATAATATTTATATTTCGCAGTTTGTATTAATGAAGTTAGTCTATTTCTATATGCTTTGTATGTAGTTTTCAATTCTTGGTCATTGGGATTACGTAATGTTGCTTTATCCCTATATTTACTTAGTATGAGTAAAAACTTCAGGGTAAGTTAACAAAGCCAAAGTAAAAGTTTGACTTCCCCTTTTACTTTTACAGGCTAAGTAAACTGCAATATTGACTTTTTTTGTAACAAATTGTTAGTTATAATTAATATTAATTTGTTTGTTTATTACTGCGACTTTCACGATATTAACGTTTTTAAATTATTCATGATACTATTAAAATGTTTGCATTAGACCACGCTCCCAAATCTGAGACGAGAAAGGATCTAAATAATTTTGAGGATAATGACGTTAGCTTTGATTTCTCAATATAAAATAATAAAGAGACTGTCGTAAAATACATTTATCACCCATATAAATTTGTACAGACTTCTTGTCACAATTAACATATAAATAGTAATCATAACGTGTGTTTTGTAATTTGATATCACCTGGTAAGCTTTCGAAGAGACTCGTCATCCAAGACAGGACCATCTTCATGTAGTATACACAATATTTATATAACTAGCTTTTCAACATTAGGAATTTATTTTATATTTCTGGATTCTGAATCTTCTACATAGATTTAGTAAATTTCTTTTACATTGTTTTTAACTATACCTTATCCGAATGTTTCCATTTCATTGTAGTAAGTTTAATTTGAAAATGTATTGGTTCTATTTGAGATATTAGATATACTGAGAGAAAGTGAATATAAAAGTTTTGCTAAAATAATTTATGTCATAATTAGAATTTTCCTTATTAGTAGGTAAGTATTGTACAGGGTGTTCAGTAAAGAATAGGTCATACTTTGAGGCTAGCTTCCTTGATCAAAGATAATGTAAATTACATCAACTTACCTTAGTACAATTTTTCTTCGTCAAGAAGTTATAGGCCTGAGAAAATTCTTTTTTATTTAATTTTTAACGATTATTTCCATATTAGTTGGGTAATTATATATATATGATTGCTCTCGAATTTTTGAAAGATTAAGATTTTTTGGAAAATAATTAAATTATTTTGGAACAGCATGACACCAAAATTCACCATTTTAGAAAAAACAGCTTTGAAAGTGTTTGTTAAGCTTGGAAATCAATACATAAATAGTAACAAATTATTACAGATAGTAATGCCTAGTAAGGTAAGGAATACTTTTTTAAATAAAACAGGTAGAATCGATTGTTTCGATAGTCAGATGGATGCATTAAGATACAAAAAAGTTCTGCCATTTAAAAGAAACATGGTGTACCACAAGTGGCGCCCTCTACTAGTGACGTCCAAATTAGAAACATATTTGAATTTCTCGTCGCAAAAACCCCCGATTTACAAATTTTATGTAAATATTTGGATTTCTTAAGAAGTTATTTACAAATATCGAAAATAAAATTTTAACTTTAACACCCTGTAACTCCGTTAATAATCAGTTTTGGAAAAAAGAGGAAGCATTCATTTTCGGTCTAGAATTATCCCCCGAATTATTTGCTCATCATTTCCGGAAACCCTGTATAATACAACTTTATACTTTAAGAATGTTAAAGTACACGTTAAGTGCAATGTTTGCAAAAAAAATTATATAACATTGAATAATACGTTTTCTGTAACGTTTACTTCACGTTAAATATAATCTAATGGCCAATAGATGTAGAGACTTATATCTTACGCACTATATCCTTCTATACTTGTACCCTTTTATAGACTAGATATAAAATCAAGCAGTCGCGATTATCGTAGGCTTAGCGAACTAACAAACTCGACATTGGTATGTGTCTGGTCACCTGGCACATGGACTCTGAACCTGGCTGTCTACTATAAGTTTTCTGTTCCGTTGTTTTGTACATAACTAATCGTAACTGAATTAGTTCTATATTATTTAAACGTGGCAATGTTATATAAACGTTTCTTTTTAGTTAAAAATAACGTTTTTCAGTTAAAAATGATGTTTTTTCGCTCGACATTTTGACGTTGCTTCAACCTTCAATATTTTTTAATCGTATGCTTGCCCATTAGGTAGCTATTTGGCGGATATTTCAAAAATAAATTTAAAGTAAACATCTTGTTTGTGCTTTATTGGTAACTTTTTTATTTTTTAAATGTTCTTTTTCTTCTTTCTTTCATGTTGTCATATTTATCTGTATTTGTTTTATAAGAACGACATTAGATACTAACAGTAACAATTTTATAAATCCATAATTTGTTAATTTTCTCTAAAATGGTGAATTTTGCCGTCATACAATAAGTATAATATTAAAACTAATCGAAGGTGGTTTAAAAATAACTAATCATTTTCCAAAAATTTCTATGGTTAACAAAAATCTGAATGGACATTAACTCAAAAATCAATTAGATATTGCAGATCTCACAAACATACTTATTTTACAAAATTTGAGTAAATTTATCTTACTAATAAGAAAACTGTCAAAAAAATATAAAATATATAAATAATAAATAATAATAAAAAAAGAGTAACGTTATTGAGAAAGTAAAATTGTACTAAGGTAAGTTGATTAATTCACATTACCTGTTTATCCAAGGAAGCTAGCCTTAAAGTATATCCTATTATTTTCTGAACACCCTGTATAATAATATCTCTACTCTCTGCTCATTATGCTAATCGCGAAAATTAGTCCAAACGTAACATGTTTTAATTAAGAAAAAAAAAAGGATTGTAATCAATTTTCTAAATGAAAATTGACTATTCTACAAACATGCGCATCGAAATAATATGACAGCTAAAACGATAAAATTGTAAGCTTTGGAATCTCTACTGTCATTCTGTAATCTGTATACTTATTGAATACATTATAAGTTAACAATGTTCTATCTAATTTAATTTTCTTAATTTTAATAAAGAATTAAATAAATCCTTAATGCATAATTTTCATGGTATAAGCAGTATAAACATGAAGCCAATGAGTATCACATTTTTTATGTAATTGATTTTCTAAATTGGCGTTTAACGGTTCTGTTTCATTATAATCCATAAAAAATCTACATTGTAATTTGATTCGTTCGATCTATAACGTATCAGGCTCTTTTAATGTAAGCAGCCAACTTTCATATTACGTTAACAGTGTCTGAAGATGCTGTAAACATTCCCAGCCAATTTCTTATCTCAAATTTCTATTAGTATATCCTTAGGTGAGCAGTTGTACAAGAAATTTATGGTCCAGTGTAATTTACAGGCTTTATTAACGAAACAGTTAAATTCACATGGGATTAGAGGAAAGTTTCTCGTCTACACAGGACCTGAATTATTATTATTAACAATTAGCGCCCCGAGCTGCAATTCTATATTAGACAAGCCGATAAATTTCCGTTTAAACTGCCAGAAATTAGCAATTTGATCCAATCGCTTCAATAAGAATCTCATTGCCCCAAAAAAGCTTCAGGTGTTTAACTTGTAGGCAAGCTAAGGAGTAAAAACAATTGGAGATTAATACACTGAAAGAAATACTACTCAAACAGTTTCAACATATTGTGTTTACAATTTTGTAGAATAAACTACAAATGTAGTAAATCAGATAAGTTGTGGTAAACGCAAAAGTATTATAATCTACCTCTCACTCTAATCACGAGGATTAGCCCAGAAGTCGAAGACTTGTGCGGGAGAAGAGGCGGTATATTATTAGTAGGCAGGCCGCATTTGCGCCCAGGAACGACTTACGTTGGTAGGCCCTAACCACCATTCAGTGCAGGAATGAGGAAAACCATATTAATTGGGGGGGTAGTCAAATGTCAACCGGTACAAATCTCTCACACTGACCCAAGCCAACATTCTTCCACCCTACCATACCCGAAGAGAGAGTGCCAATCCTCTTCACGAATATAACTTATATACGGTCTATCGGCTGCGGGGCTCGAACCCACAGCGATCTAGTCACCTCGATTCAAGTACTGACGCCCTAAACCGCGCGACCACTGGGATGTTGCAATTTTATAATTATACTTTTTTAACTTTTTAATATTTTGTAATAAATATTCAAATTGTAACATGCTTTTTAAAGCAGTTATAGTGAATAATAATGCAGTTGTTATAAAATCATTATAGAGTAAATACGTAACAAAAGCCTTTTTGTTCCTTAAAAGACACTATAGAACTAAGATTTATATACATATGTAGGTCTCCCATACCCTCATCTGACGAGACCTGCCTATAAAAGTGCGAAATATTTTGATCAAAGTATAATGGGGAAATTTGTATAGCATAGCCGTGACTTGTAGAAATTGTTATCTGCTTGCAGAAGGAAAATTTCATTACGATAGAAAAGATTTATTTTATTACTAATGGAAACTTATTTCCTTATAGAAATTTAGTAACATATTTAATTTAAACCATTCCAAACCTTATTCATTTACACTTCTAGATGTTGAAGTTAAAGAATTTTATTAGCTTTATTAAATAAGATTGAAATAATTGATATTACCACAACAAAATATGATAACACTGTGGATATTAAGTGGCATATATCTGTTATAGTAGTTGCTTATGAAGCTTATTTGCTCTATAATCATTGCAATCGACACAAAAATGTCATATTAGTGATTTGGAAGTACAAGATAAAGCCTTTCTTTCTGTCGCCATATTGTGAAGAAAGAAAACAAATCTTAATTAAAAATATATACAATATAAATAGGTAAAATGACATCAATAATATGGATCTACTTACATTCTGACTATTTTATATACAGTTGGTTGTTAAATTCATCAATTTAGAAAACATTTTTTTTTTATAAAATTTCCAGCATCATAGCAAATATAAGGTTAACTGAGGGCGCGTCAAAAAATTACCATTATGTACTGCACATTTCACGATAAAACTTTTTCCGCATTAAAATGTACTGCTCCCTGATAGACAAACCAACAAAGCAATTCGTAATGATGCAAGTACTTTTATGCATGCTGATTAGGTCATCTTCTATCTTGGTTCCTATTGGCGCATCCATATTATTTCTAATATGTGCGATGCAGAAACATTTTATTTTTAAAAGATACAATTAAACGATATTAAAGTTCTCTAAGTAGAGCACCATGCAACACAAAAATTGTATAACGAAGTGGTATAGAATTTTTATGATATTGCTTTGTAACTGTGTTATAAAAATTCTTTAAGACCTGTGAGAACGTTTATTCAACAATTTTATAAGTATATTCTGCACATCTTACAGAATAGCTTAAAGAACTAAAAAGTTCTATAGAACGGTGTCCATTTTTATGGTATAAGTGTTGTAAGAACGTTTTGAAAATGTTTTTAGAATAAACATTGCTCTATAAAATTTGCTGTGGAAACGTTCTTACAATTTTTATAGAACAAAAAATTGTTAGCTGGGCACCTCATCCCATTTAACACTACGTGTCCCAAATATTATTTGATTTTTTTGTATCCTCAGTAGACCCATACTATCGAGTTTTGTACACTCTGTACAGTGCACAAGTGAACTATTGCAATTAGGACACTATAACAATGACAGTATAACAAAAACAAATGAATAAATGTAATTATAACTAAAACATTTAACTAAAATTTGTATTAAAGATGTTGAAAATAGCGTGTTTTTATGTATGGTTTGTAAATTTTCTAAATATCACCCTTCCAGTTCGTTTCTAGTAAATAAAAACTTCTTGTCTATTTATTCCTCTCGGCAATATTTTAACATATTTCAGAAACATAAAACAGAACCGTGGAATTCAGACGGTCGGAATTTAAATATGTGCAAATACGCACGAGGGTGGCATGGACAACATGCAGGGGTGGGAAAGTAATTATTTTTATTGTCAAGAACCGGAAATTGGCTGAGCATATGCGAAACATATCGTGTAACTTTCAGAGTGGTAATTTCACAGAAAAGTCGAAATTTATTTAGAGTGTTTAGGCGGTCAACTGCTAGAAGAGGTTCCCATATCGAGGTCGTCAAATTGGGAGCGAATATGGTTTCCGCTACGACAAAATTTATGCTCATCAATTATCTTACTGGGATCAGCTCAGTGGCGTGGAAGCGGGTTATAATTTGTACAAATAAAAATACGTTTCGATAATATTTGCTTCCTTATTCTCTATTATGGAAAGTTGTTGGTATCACATCTGACCATATTTTATTTTTAAATTACAAGTACTATTAAATTGTAGTTGGATTTACAGTAACATTAATGTAACAAATATATTACTGTAAAACGCAATATATACAGTATGCGCCAAAAGTATGGAATAAATTCAATAAAAACGAAACAATTATTTTTTGGGATAAATACTCGAACAGGTCAATTTTTAATTTAAAAACTACATATTTTAGCATAAAATGCGATTTTCAAATGTCATTTGTTTTCGAGTAATGATGTCATCGATTGTTTTTTAAATGGCAACACCATATTTTTTTCCTTGATTCTGAAAGATCGTTTAATTCTCTATCAGACAGTACTAAAATTTTGCCCTCTTACATAGAAAAGTTTTCGAGTAAATGACGATTGAATGTTAGAAAACGTAAATCAATTAAAATAAAGCAAAAACGTTATCAAGTTTAGTTTTTCGAATTCCATAGTTCTTTTATGGATCACGTAGGTGAAAATCTTTGCAAAGTGTCATTGTCACACCGACTTTCTAATAAATATTGTAAGCGACATAGAAATTATTATTCAATTTAAAGTATTATGGCACATTTAACTGTTACTCAAAGAATTGAAATTTTAATTCTTATCGGATGCGGGAATATGACTAGAACTCAGCAGGAAGTTTGCGATTTATTTAATTTAAAATATCCAGATCGCCCTATCAGCCAATCAACAGTCAGTAAGGTAGAGTCTAAATTTAGAGAAACTGGCAAAGTTGTAAATATTCCAAAACCTGGACGTCCAAGCATTAATGAAAATCAGAAACAGAACAAGTATGGCGGATAAGCCTCATAATTCTTCACGATTGGTTGCATTAAACAATGAGACTAGTCAGAGCACAGTGCTATGTATCTTGAGGAAGGAAATATATCATCCATACAAAATTCAACTTGTGCAGGAACTCAATGAAGATGATCCCGATCGCCGCTTACACTTTTGCGAAATTCTAATGGATTTATGTCAAGGAAATAGAAATTTACACCGGCAAATACTTTTTTTAGATGAGGCCACATTTTGTCTGAATGGTACAGTAAACCGTCAAACTTGCAGCTATTGGAGTTGGTAAAATCCTCATTGGATGGCAGAGGCACATACCCAACACCCTCAGAAATTAAATGTGGGGGCTGGAATAGTTGACGACCTTTCCTTCTTTGAAGGAACCCTTGCAGTAATTTTTCCTGACATTCCTGACGATACCATATGGTTTCAGCAAGACGGTGCACCTTCGCACTATGCGCGCTCTGTACGAGATTTTTTGGACAACTGTTTTCCTGGGAGGCGGATCGGCAGACGCGGACCGATAGAATGGCCTGCAAGATCGGCAGATCTTACACCTCTTGACTATTTTTTATGGGGATACTTGAAGTCCAAAGTGTACATTAATAAACCACGTAATTTAGAAGAATTTCAAAATCGCATTCGGGACGAAATACGCAGAGTTACCCCAGAAATCATTCAGAATGTGCAAGAAGAATTTCTTCACAGACTTGCGCATTGTCAAGAAGTTGGTGGATGGCAATTCGAACATTTAATTTAAGTATAAAATTTAATCAATTGTATTTTATTTTACATACCTCAGAATTGTTACTTTTTTATGGATAAAATTTATGTTTTCTAACATTCAATCGTCATTTACTCGAAAACTTTCCTATGTAAGAAGGTAAAATTTTAGTACTGTCTGATAGAGAATTAAACGATTTTTCAGAATCAAGGAAAAAAATATGGTGTTGCCATTTTAAAAAAAATCGATGACGTCATTACTCGAAAACAAATGACATTTGAAAATCGCATTTTACGCTAAAATATGTATTTTTTAAATTAAAAATCGACCTGTTCGAGGATTTTTCCCAAAAAATAATTGTTTCGTTTTTATTGAATTTATTCCATACTTTTGGCGCATACTGTATAAAGTTTATAGAATAATGTCATTTAGATTTATTTTATTGTATTTTCTGAATTATTTTGTAATTTTAATGCGATCTGAAAAAGTTACAATTTTCTGACGTCTCTAAAGCCGTTCAAATCATTTTGAGAACCTGGACTGGACTAAATCGCTGTGTGACGTCATTGTCTCCTCTAGCATACCGAGTTGTGCATTTACAATACGAGCTATAGAAGGACTGTGATATTGTAGTGTACCGAAATGTCCCAGTACAATGATAAATTGTCCAAATAAATTATTTATTAGTTTACCCCGAAATCTCAATACGCGAAATTTGTGGCAAAAAGTAAATGGGCGCAGATTGACAAAAATTTATATTATATTTAATTTAGTTAAGCTTAAATTCTTAGGTACATGCTTTTGCAATAATAATGACACTCCATCAAAACAGTTTTTGAACTTCTGGAAGTTCTGAGTAGAAATTTCATTAGATCTCTATTGATGAGTGAAACAACTAAGAGCTAATCTTTAAAGTTGAAAGTAGATTTCATTACAAATACGTCAGCAGTTCAAAAGAAGTGGTAAAATTCATTGTAAAGAATGTCATTATTATTGCAAACTATTATACAACATACCTACGTATTGTAGGTACCCTTAGCTTTTTTTTAATAGTTTTTAGTTTATAGATTTCTTTTTGTTACAATAAAAGAAATCAATTTGAATAATAAAATTTATACACTAAACATCTACTTAATTATTTTTATAGATATTGTGTGAAATTGGGGTGTTCTTTAATTAGAAGGCATTTGTAAATATCTGTTGAATAGGTAGGTATATAACAAAACAAATGTTTTACCTACATAAAACTCTTTTTTTTTTAGAAACCAAAATATTTCATTTTAGTATACCTACATTTTAGAACATAATAAACACATATTACCTATCTCCATTATTTGAAAAACCTTGCTGCTATTAACGACTCCGTTTAAGAACTTACCGTTGCATTTTTACCCCTCTCATTTCAGCACTTACAAATTGGTGATTTATATTAAAATAGCCCATAATCAGAATTAAATCTATCATCCGTAGATTACACAGATATACTTTTAAATATACTCGCGGCAAGAATTCAGACGTCTTACATCATGGCAATTGTTTTTATTATCAACTAAACGTAATTCCCGATATTTGGTCGATCATTTTTTGCAATGTAATGCAATATATAATGCAAACTTTTAGTGTAGTATATAGTTTTATTACTTTCAGTTGCAGTTTCTTAAATATTTTGATGAAATAATAATGAACGATTCATTTGCTTATATGACGTAAGTTGTCTAAATTCTTGAGTACTGCAGGTTGTGAATTATAACAGTAGTTATTTTTTGCTAATATGTCTTAATTTAATACAGAAAGGTCCTTGTCCGAGTTCGAAGTGGACGAGTACGGAGAAACTGTAGGAGGTAATGACGTCACGCCTCGCGAGCGTTTCATTCCAATTCTGAGTTGGTTTGATTACGTCACAAATGCTTCACAAAAATTAGACAAATAGTGCAATTTGACCTAATGATCCTATTACATTAGGTTAACATCTGTGCCAGATTTTTCTCATACGGAAATACTTATTTATGTAAAAATAGCTGATATGAGAATGTGCTCTCTTCAGCACTTTGAAGTTAACAGCCTAAAATGTGTCGATGGAAAATTGAAGACAGTATAGATGCAATAATGAGGAAATGTGTTCAAGTAATTTCTTATACAAATTTTCGTCCATATACAGATTTCTGGGACCATGAAGCTCTGCAGTTCGGTTATTAGGTGCATATGATAATAAATTTGCTAACCAATGTCCTTCTCATTTAGAAGGTTTGGTTCTTTATGTACCAGAACAACTGTCACTCTTATTAAAGCAAAACCATTCTGTAAATAATGTATACAACACTACTTTAATATGAAAGTGAACAAAACCCAGCGGGGAAAGAGTAACTGTATGCCTTAGCCGGGAGTACAGGTTTAGCCTTTTCGGCAAGCCGGCTCGTGTATGGCCTCCTTAAGAACTCAGCAGTACTATGCAATACATGGACAGGAAACGTGTTACGCCATTTTCTGAAATATTTTATGAAAAACAATGGGTTTAAAATTCTTTCTTTCAAATTATTCGTCCCGGAATTTTGTAGTATAAAAAAAATACAAAGAATGCGTAACTTTCTTATTATATCAAGAATACCGCAAGATTCGCTGTCGTATGAAGTACAAGTGTGCCAATGTCGCCATTTTTCTTAATTAATAATACTAAATATAAAATTCAATAGATACTATCAGGTGGCACCACCTTTTGTAATATTTCGTGTAGGTAGTGGTACACATAAAACTTCTTACCAAAATGTACATGTTATTTAATAAGAAAGTTGATGTATCGTACGCGATTCACCTACAACTGTATTTGAATTGTTAATAATAGAAGGATAATCGTTTTGATAACAACTTATTAATTACTACAAATCTCAAGATTTCATTTTTCATTTCGAGATAAGCAAAAGTGCAAGGGTTAAATTTCTAATGGAACAAAATTTGTGTATATTGTCAGTAAACCTAAACAGACATAAATCATTTAGAAAAAAAAAAGATCGAGAAAAGAAGTTCCCACATGATTAAACATGACCGAAATTTAGATAAAATCAAATATAGGCTGCTTTCTGATTGTGTGCTGAAAAACAAGAGCGTATTCTACGGATCAAAAGAAGGTAATTTGTCGCCGTAAAATGATCAAATTTGTGATGTTTTTTAGGTACAGAAATCTTGAAAAATAAAACACGTAAGTAGAGCAAAAGTACACATACAATTGCAAAAAGGAAAGTAATCTAGTCCTTTTAGTCTTAACTTCAATTTTATTAAGCGCTGTAACAGGATGTTTCAAGAGAAGATGTACATATTTTATACTGTTTTAGAAAGGTATTTTAAGCTAATATAAATAAAATCTTCTACAATTCCTATCAATGAAGTCATATGTATGTTCTCTGATACCAAACATCTAGGTATGCTAATGAACAATTCCACAGACAAAGCTCTATTCAATAATTATCTAAAGAAATTAATATAATTTTCTAATGAAACATTCTATAAATATCTAACTTCACTTTTTGGCAGTGGGAACACGACAAATTCAACCACAATAGATGAGATCTGACCTATTTCTGCATTTTTAGGATTGCTTCTTCAGGTGGTCTCCTTTAAGTTGAATCAAATATCTAACTATAAAAATTATTATAAAAATTAAAATTATTTGATTCAACTTCAAGGAGACTACCTGAAGAAGCAATCCTAAAAATGCAGAAATAGGTCAGATCTTATCTATTGTGGTTGAATTTGTCGTGTTCCCACTGCCAAAAAGTGAAGTTAAATATTTATAGTGTTTTATTAGAAAGTAAATTATATTAATTTCTTTAGATAATTATTGAATAGAGCTTTGTCTGTGGAATTGTTCATTAGCATACCTAGATGTTTGGTATCAGACAACATACATATGACTTCATTGGTAGGAATTGTAGGAGATTTGATTTATATTAGCTTAAAATACCTTTCTAAAACAGTAAAAAATGTTACAAAAGCTAATAATAAGGAATATATGGGTAGATATTGTGGGTGTAATTCAACGCAGGTTGGGGCTTTTGTCCACTGAGTAGTTAGTTTCACACAATATTATTAATACCTAAAAATATAAAAAAAGATGTACATACTTCAGTATGTTATTCTACGTTCAATTTTAAGCAAAAAATTTTCTATGAACCGAGTTCTGGAAACGCTTCATTTAGGATATACAGAATGTTAAGTTAAAAAAAAATAATCACATTTTCTTTAATAACTCTCGACTAATTTGAGATAAATTCATGAAATTTTGTATGCGGAAGTTTCTTGGCACGGGAAATTCAAATTTTATGCACAATTGCCTGTATCTCCTAGAGGGTGCCACAAGCGACCGTTAGGATTTTAAATCGATTCAACTTTTTTGTGCCACGGTGTGTGTCATTTAGGAATAAAAAAAACATTTTCCCCTACCTTTTCTACTTAATAAATGTACACCTTTGAAATCCCTGGTAGCAGCCGTTTCTGTTAAAAACTAATTTAAAGATGGTGACCTATTTTACGTTAAAAAGGTACTCTTGTTTCAAATCGTTATCTTTAACGGTTTCTGAGCAAATCGCTCTTGAATTAATCCCACTTTGGTCAATTTCATAGTAATTTATACAAAATTATCAAGGTATTCTTATGTCAAAGTATTGTCAATCCGATTGCCAATTTAATAGTTCTAAGCGAAAAAATGGAAAAGTTTAAGGGACAAGAGTTAGTTGATATATTTATTTATGGCTTTTGCGATGGTAACGCTGCAGCGGCAGAACGCGAGTACGGAAGGAGGTTTCCAAACCGAAGACTGCCATCAAGAAGGCATTTCCTACGGTATTCCGCAACTTAGCTGCAACCGCCACTTTTCGAAAAGCACCGGGTCAAGGACGTCCCAGGATTAATAGGGAACCGGAGGTCCTTGACGCTATTGAACAAGATCCTATGACTAGCATACGGAACATTTCAAGGAAAATAAATGTTCCTCGGCCAACGGTACTACATATCTTAAAGATTTCCTTAACATAATTGATTAGATTTGCTACTAATATTTCAGGTTGGAAGAATATTAAAGCGACAAGGTCTACATGCCTATCACTATCGACGTGTACATGGCTTGATACCAGAAGATTTTGCGCCACGTATGCAATTTTGTCGCTGGATTTTGTCGTTGGACAACGAGCAAGCTTCCAAAATTTTGTAGTGTGACGAAGCTACTGTTACCCGAAATGGAAAATTAAATTTTCATAATTCTCATTATTGAGAAGAAGAGAACCCACATGTTGTTCGGAGAACAAACTTCCGGCAACGGTTTTCCATAAATTTATGAGCGGGAATAATTCACGACACTCTGATTGGACCAATTGAAATTCCCCAACGTCTCAATTCAAATCTTTATTTAAACTTACTTCAAGAAAATCTTCCCCAAATTCTCGATGATCTGCCTCTAAATTTACGACGTAACATGTTTTTTCAACACGATGCAGCCCCGGCACATAGTGGTCGCAATATTCTAAATTTCCTAAACGAAAATTTCGCTGGACGGTGGATAGGGAGGCACGGACCGGTAGCTTGGCCGCCGCGTTCTACCGACCTAACCCCGCTGGACTTCTTATTCTGGGGATATCTAAATCAAAAAGTTTATGCCACCAAAGTCGATACCCGTGAGGAATTGCTGCAGCGTATCAATGATGCAGCCAATGAAATTCGTCAAAACCGTTTTAGCATCGTAATAGCTTCGAGAAGTGTTACACGTAGGACAAGACTTTGTATCAAAGAAGGTGGAGGGTTTTTTGAACAGTTTTTAAAATAACTTGTTGTCTGTTATCAAAATTAAGTCTCCATCTTATGATCTCTTCGAAAACTGACGGTTGCAGCTAAATTGCGGAATACAGTAAGGAATGTCCTCCTTGATGTTAGCCTTCTATTTGGAAACCTTCTGCCGTACTCGCGTTCTGCCGCGCAGCATTACCATCGCAAAATCCATAAACAAATCATCATATCAATAATGTGTATTACTGATTACGTATTAAATTATTATTATTATTTTTTGTTTAAATTACTATGAAATTGACCAAAGTGGTATTAATTCAAAAGCGATTTTCTCAGAAACCGTTGAAGATAACAATTTTAAAGAAGAGTACCTTTTTAACGTAAAACAGTTCGGGAAAACAGAATTTGCACACACTTTTGTTAAAAAATCAAAGATGAAAAAGTTACAAACGCAAAATACCAAGGCCCCCCCGTACCAACCCCAATGGACCTTGTGGAAACAAATGGATTAGTCCATCAAATTGCTCATAAAAATTTAGCTGTGTATACCAAATTTCTTTCATTTATCACAACGCGATTGAGAGATATTGCAAAAAAAATGATTTCCATTCCTCCCTCTTCAATGGGTCCCTGTGCTCTTAGGAAGCATTTCCGAACCCATGATTATATGAACTTTTTTTTGATCATAGAATCGGTATGTTCAGGTTGGCAGCAGGTACACTGAAATTTTTTTAGATAAGTTCTGAACCACTGTGTATATTATACAATAAAATTAATATTTTTATGTGTCAAGTATAAAAATAACACTAAAATCTGTAAAAGTTATACGTGATACTTGTTATAACACAATGAACTGTGTTAAATATTTAACACACTGCTACATGCCGAGAAATGTGTAAAAATATACACAATCTCGTGTGGCCCTCGATTAACACAGTATTGTGTTCTTTTGTATTAAAATATGTAATTATTATTTTACAGTGTACAATATTGGAAGAGCGTATTTCTGTTGATTAATTTATTTTAAGTTCTGAGTCCAGCTTGATTTTCTAAGAGCGTTAACGCGTTCCGTTCCGTTTAAAAATATCCAGATATTTTGTAATGCACGCCTCTGTCACTGTCCAACCAGTAATGGACCGGTGCATATCATTAGTTTTATTTATTAAACGAATATGATACTTAAAGCATTCTATTTTAATGCCTCACCATTTCCAGTGTCTTTGCTCTCTCATAAGCATGGATAATGCCTAATACTATTTTTACTGGACCTCGGTTTTAAGCCAATATACTCCCTATGTCCGATTGCCAGTAGAGATCGACGGCAATACGGCCGTATCTAAGTAGATGGTCGGAATTTTACAAACAAGTTTCGGGTCTAATACACAACACATGTTGTCGCCGGCACAGATACGTTTTCAAATTGCTTTGAATAATTCCTTGTACAACGTTGTTAAAGTTGGCGTCAAATTACCTAGTCGAGATCGCATCGGTGTCATTAACATCGGAATTAACGGACCTTATTCGGACGGATCTGCAATTAATAGGCAAGGTGGGATTTTTAATTGCATTATTTATTTTACTTATAGAATTGTCTCACATCGAGGAAAACGGACACGTGACACAGAGGATCTATTTTTGGGTACGTGGGATCTGATATGGAGCTCCCTATCAGGAAGGGATTGACCTTTCCTTTTGTTATTGACATCTGACTGACTTGCTGACATTCATTATGAATATTTATTGAAATTTCCTGTCAGTCGCTAAATAGGTGTATTTGCCAATAACTATGATAAAAATATACATGAAGTTATATATGAGGTATAAGATTTCCAGGATTATTTATTTGAAGTACGCTAAACTAGACACGAAGTCATTGTGGATATGCAGTTGTTTTTGTAAAAACATTAAAAGTCGTCTTTTACATGATATTTATCAAAACAATAGTTTTTTGTCTATATAACTTAATACTTATTTACAATATAAGTGTTGTAAAGATTCATATTACAGCACGATATGTTAAAGTCATCATCGACTGTTCTGATATGAATTTGCAACAAGAATATTGCACAAAATTTTATACACTTCCATTTAATAGCACGGAACAAAATATATTTGGCAAAAAGTGTCAAATAACGTGACAAAAAGTGACTCTGATGAAAGTTTATCCTCTGATATAGAAGCAGCAGCAAACGGACAGTTCCGATAAAATTGAAAGCGCAGCATGAGTTTCAGTACCAAAGGTTTGTAGATTGCTGCAAAACTAGCAATGGATGAGGTGTCTGAGAAAATACTTTTGACTTATCTTTCCGGAAAGCAACGCTCCCAGAAACCATCTACATTATGGATTCACTTCTCAATGTTGAGAACTATGATTTTAGTTAAAGAAAATCCATTTTCAATACAGCACTAGCGTGTAATAAAAAAAAATTGGAAAAGCTAATAATAAAGAATGTATGGGTAGATATTATGTGTATAATTCAACGCCGGGATTTAGTTCGCAGAGTAGCTAGTTTAACACAATATTGTTAATACCTAATAAAAGTATATAAGTATAAAAAAATCAAACCCTTATCTTCAATATCTATTGTTAAACTGAATAATTCGGTTTTGCTACATGTCAAACATTAAAATAATCTGAAGCGATATATAAGTCTATAAAAATAATTAAATGAGATAATACAAGTCACTTTCATTAATAAAAACCTTCCTCTGATGCCTCTTGCAAGAATTTCTCAATCTCCGTTTTTGTTGAGTTTTTGGAAAATATTCAAATATGGTGTTAACTCGGAATACTTCTCTATATCTATATTTTGTTTGGCGTAGTGTTCTCTTCAGCATTGAACTTGATCGTGTCTTAAAAATAATATGTATTTGTTTCTAAACAATCAGATTGTTCTTTATGAGTAAATATACACCTCTAATGGTTTCTGTTGCAAGAAACTGGCTCCTACTTAATAGCATAAAGTTTAAAAACAATTTATGCACTCAATATTTTGATCCAGTAAGTAATGATACCCATTTGCATGATCTTCAGATAAGCGATCAGTGTTTGGTCAAATAAATTGCCAGCCGTTTGATTGGAACTAATTATGTAAATTTCCAGAAAGAATTATGTCGATTTTTATCATTCAGAATATGTGATTGGTCAAGAGCAGTTTTTAAATAGGATATTAGGATTATATGCATTTTCATTTTATAAACTATGTACTTAAATTGAAAAATCTTTCATCTCATTTAAGAAAATATAATGTGATTAAAACAGGAAATATCTAATTAAGAAATTAAAGCGACTAAAATAAAAGGGTTCGAATAGCTATTTGTGAAATAAGTTACGAAAAATGACTTCTTTTAAAAGGTTCAAAATACGCCATATGCAGAAAAGACACTTTAAATTGTATAATTAATAATAACTATAGTTATCATATTTTTTATTGACAATTATGAATTTCGAAGATGTGAATCAAAAATTTTGAGGAAATGTTGATATAGAAACGAATTTGTGTATTAGGTTTTGCTTAATATTATTGTGTCACTGATTTATGAAAAATTATTATTATTATTATTGTTAAATTAAATTTAGGGAAAGGAAAATTCTATATTGCCCTTTAAAAAAGTATTAGCTCTCGAAGCACAAATACAATACATAAAAAGAAAAAAAAACAAAATTAAAATTAATATTATCTATAAGTTGGACCTCCAATAACGATCCAAGCGATTTCTGAAACTGTCCACAGTGCCAGCACTAATATCTTCTTCAGGTAAATTATTCCATGTGTTTAACACACGACACAACCAAAAATGCTGCCTACATGTGGTACGAAAGTGTTCGTGTGACAATTTAAGTCTATGATCTCTAAGTCTTGCATCTCAACTAGGAAGAAAAAAGTTCAAGTATGTACCGAATAAGTTGTTAAGAGCACGATAAGTCATAATTAAGTCACTTCCCACTCGTCTTCTGTAAAGTGTTGGTAACTTCATAATCTTTAGCCTCTCTTCATACACCAAATCGCGAAGATTGTGTGGTATTCTAGATGCTCGATGCCTGTATACGTTCAATTATGTTTATATCTATCGCAAAGTACGGAGACCAAACTGGGGCTGCAAATTATAAAACTGGACGGTTTTATCAATGTGAATGGTGAAGGGGAGTGAAATGATTTGTCAATCAAATATAACATTTTGTTAGCCTTTTTTACCACGGAAGAAATGTGCGGCTCCCATTTTAAATCTTCAAATATGATAACACTTAAGTCACACTGGGTAGATACGGACTCTAACTGATGATTCACAATAGAGTAACTAATTCTAGGATTATTTCTACCAAAATGAAGAATGCAGCACTTATCTATATTCAATTTGAGGAGCCAAGTGGAGCACCGTTTTTTCAAAGTATCTAGATCATGTTGAATTTCAATCTGCATCTGCATAGAAGGAAACTTTGGACTTAAGCAGGGGTGGAATATCACACGACAAATAGCAGAGTGCCTACCATGAATCTTTGTAGCACTCCACTCGTAACAGGAGCTGAAACAGAGAAGGAGTTACCCACTCTGACACAGAAGGTCCTATTATTGATATAAGCCTCAATACATCTGAGTAAGTTTCCCCTAATCCCAACATGCTACAATTTTATGAGTAAACGTTGTAGTGGGACTTTATCAAAGGCTCTCGTCAGAATCTTGCTTCTCTGCTTACAACGATAATATGGGAGATGATATAGAAGAATCATTAAAAATTGCGATTCAATTATTATTACCGACAAGATCCAAAGATAAATATGAAAAAGCGTACCGTTTATTTGAAGATTGGACCCATCAAAAGGAAGTAACTATTATCACTGAGGCAGTTCTACTAGCCCGAGCAAAAATCCAGAGTATACCAGAGTTCTACGCTGTGGAGTCTTTACTCAATGATAAAAACAACATTGTCAGTAAAAAAGAATATTGATATTAAGAAATTTCCTAGTTTAAGTCTAATATTTTTAAAAAATCAGAAATTGAGAAGTTTTTGAATGAAGCCGATGATAAAACCTATTTGATAATGAAGGTAAAGTGTAGATTTCACACTCCTCTCCATGATTTTTGTTTATTTATTGGTATTGATATTATTGGTATCAGTGGAGCATGCCATCGTGAGGAACTAATATTTCTTCATTTTGAACATATAAAAGACATGAGATTATATAATGATAGAAATTCCGAACACAAAGACGAACGAGAGAAGAGAATTTACTATTTCCAACGGGGACATCGAAGAATTTAATCTTGTCGAAATGTTTCGAAAATATTCTTCTCTTCGTCCGTCACCGATTGAGCATTCAATTCTTCCTAGGATATAGAAATGAAAAATGTACAGGAAAACGCGCACGTATAAATTCTATAGGGGTGTCCCTAAAAATTGGCAGAATTTTTTAAATTGTAGAATGCTGGGAATTACACCGACCACTGTGTCCGGAGAACGTCTGTTATGGCTGATGCAGGAGGAGACATCACCACTCTTACGAGGCATATTAGATACAAAGCAACGAACGTGGCACAAGAATATATCAAGAATTCCGTTAAAAAAAAAGTAACCTAAAAATATTGGGCCAAAGAGATCAATATAAATGCAAATTTTGCCTCTACTTCATCAAATACATGCGCAGGGCTTTCCAAAACCTATTGTAACAAAAGTTATAGTTTAAATTTAATATATAAATATAAAATAATGATAAGATATGATTTAAGTGAAGTTGCCAAAATGACATAAATCGTAAATAGAAAACTAAGCGTTTCATACCGTGGTCACAGATCTGTCGAATTAATAGCTACGTGTGGGGTGCCTCAAGGATCAGTGCTTGGTCCTCTATTGTTCATTATTTTCATAAATGACATCAACTTGGACCTACAGTGTTCTACACTCTTATATGCCGACGATTGTAAACTATTTACGCGTATCAAAAATGTCAATGACTGCTTAAATTTACAAGAAGACTTCTTAAAATTGAACAGATGGTGCATAGAGAATCGGCTAGCTCTGAATGTTAGTAAGTGTAATTGTGTTTAATTTTCTAGGAAAATTAACGTTATCCAATTCAATTACAAATTAAATGATGTAATTCTGAATAGATATAATCAGGTTAAAGATCTCGGCGTAACTTTTGATTGCAAGTTGAGTTTCGTTTCTCATGTGAATGATATTGCAGCTGGTGCTTACAGAAATTTGGGGTTTATTATTAGAAGCTCGAAAGAGTTCACAGATAATAATTTTTTAGTATTAGTTTTTAATGGTTTTGTTAGGTCAAAGCTAGAATATGCTTCTGTAGTTTGGAATCCAGGTTATGAAATTCACATATTTAAATTGAAGAAAATTCAGAGATTAACTATGGTGGAAAAATGATAGTGTCTATCCAGTAAGAGGTATACCTCAGTATAATTTACGAAACCGTTTCTGCATCAATGATTTCGAAACCCGCCGTAAGTATTTTTCAATCGTTTTTTTATTCAAATTAATCAACAACCAAATTGATTGCCCTTTCTTATTAAGTTACATAAATTTTCATACTAGATCTTTCTCTATTGATACATTTTACTTACGATCTTCTCAGTCTAATCTATTGAAATTTTCGCCTGTACATAAAATGTGCCTTAATTATATTGCTGTTCAGAATGAATTTCATATTTACTGTACTAATATAAGAAAAATAAGGAGTGTTACGTTGCAACTTATTTAATGTTTATACTGATATTTGTCATATTCTGTTGATTTGCATGTTTTTGTTTGTTTTATATTTATGTATTTGTTTTCCTACCCTATAATTGGAACTTCTATGTCTGGGTAGTGTATTCTAAATAAATAAATAAATAAATAAATATATAAATAAATAAATAAATAAATAAATAAATCGTCGTAGCATCTAGGACGGCTGGTTGGTCCATGCATTTGTGTATATATACTATATGAGATAAATTATCTATAACAACAAAACAACAATTATTTAAATAATAGTTTTATATTCGAAAAAACTGAACCGCTTACAAATTGACGTTCTACATAATTAGGTACAAATCAAATCTTTATATACGAAATTTTTCGCTAATGTCATCTCTTTCAACACCAATAATATTTAACTAATAAAAAATATCAAGCAACATTTTAAGTAGCGAATAAAAAAACGGATTAGCACAAATTTTTATTCAAATTTTTACCAGTTCCTCTCCTCTAGAATTAGTGAACATAATTTGTGACATACACGAAATCCCTTTTACCGTTAACTTTTATTGTCGAAAATCATATATTATTATTCAATTACATTTTTATGCAACATCATTCAATAAACATCATGAAAAAATAAAAATCACATATTTTACAGTTGTGTATAAATGCCTGACACAAAGTATATGTAATTTTATATGCAGTAAATCTTAGTTGGATAGCATTGTACGAGAAGAAAGTTCATCTCAGCAAAACAATAAACTAAAACTAACTGTTATAAAAAGGGAATAAAATATACATTTTTAAAATAACATAAATGATTCTTGTGCTTTCAAATAGAGGGGGCTATGATGCCGGAAACTACACCTACACATGTACATGCTAGGTCCACAAATATTGGATTTCAAGTGCCAAATCAGTTATGTAACTATCCAACTAGTTAGCAACTCAACAACAGGCGGTCACTGACAGATCTCATGATCAGAGATCTTATCTGTTATAATTTTATGGCACCATTAGAAAATACCAACATTTGCAATTCGCTGTTTTCGCACCTTGATAAAATATCGATGATAATAGCCAGTGACCTATAAAAAATATATACATTATTTGTGGATATATAACTTTAATAGTTTTTATGTGAACTGGAATATACAGTGATTTAGAACTTATCTAAAAAAATTTGGGAATAGATGCGTCATGAAAAATGAAGGTAATATCCTAATTTTTTTGTAAAATTCTTAAGATTCTGGGAAAAAAATATTGAAGTTCTAGTAGTGTCAACCATTACATCGCTTACTTATCGTATAAACTTTTTTGTGGTGCAAATATTTACATTAATTTTTCAAATATCAAAAATGGCTTATGTGTATAGCAACTCGCAGTTGGTGGATATCGTTTTAATTTATGGTGAAGTGAAAATGCTTTAGCAGAATGATTTGCTGGGGCCAAATGCAGCTACTTTTACAACGGTGTGTAGTGAGTGCAAGTGTATTGTAAACGCGAACGTGGCAGGAGAAATTAGCAACCAAATCGCGGGTGTCCACGGCGTATTGCAGCAGTGTGGCATGCGGCTCAATTATATCCGTACCATGTACAGAGTGTCCAAGAATTAATACCAAGGGATTTAACGAGGGGAACTGGTCCCATGGCCGCCACGATCTCCCGACTTTAAATCATTTGGAGCTATTTTTGTGGGAATATTTCAAAAATGAAGTATATTGTGGACACTACTGATGAGTAACTTACAAGTTCAAAATGGGCAAGAAGCAGAAACACTTGTGTTAGTTTGTAGAAACTGGGTAAGATGGGCCCAAAATTTTGTTGTAAGATGTAATTTATTTCTTTTCTTGGGAAATTCTTTCAATTTTTTGGCCGTTCGTCGATTATATGCCTTATCAGGTTTTACAGTGAACCAGTTTCCAATGCCGTGCGAAAGTGTATTTTAGAATCATTTTTGAACTGCTCATTTTGATTTTACATCCAAAATTTTTTTTAGAAAACTTCTGAATCACCCTGTATAGCGTGTCTCAAGTCAGAGATCAACAAAAAGCTATAAAATTCATACAAAAAACAACTTAATGAATATAAATATATCATATATACAGAATGTTTCCTCAAACTACTATTCCAAATTAATTTATAATAAACATAACATGCGTTAAAAATATTATCGCATCAAAAGTTATAAATTTTTTATCAATACACTGACAAATTTTTTTAAAGGCTGAAACCGTTTTCATATTTTTTCTCGGGCAAAAAATTTTACAGTAGCCAAGTTATTTACTGCTATTACTATAAGTCGTCGGGTGCCTCACCTATGATATACCGATGAGAACTAACAAACTCGAAACCGGTATATGCCTAATGGCACCGCTGACGAATGATGTTTAATATAGGTTTTTCAGGTATAATTCAGTACTAATTGGAACATTAGTCCCCATAGCAGTTGTTTGCTGAAATGCCGTTTTTGCAAATATCGTCATCGCGATAGAGATCGGAGGCTTTCAATGGTACCTATAGTATGGTAGGTCGCTTGTTGATGGGACTGCCAGGTCCAGCATGGAATAACCAGTAGCCACTAGATGCAGCTACATGGTACATAACACGTACTCAGGTTTCCTTCTGTCGACTTTGATAGACACAAACAGCTAGGGTTAGTTTTCGGTTGCGTCACCTATGGCATACTGATGAGAGCTATCAAGCTTGAATTTTGCAGATCTGCTATTATTATTATTTTTTACAGTCTTGGCTCTAAAAAAAATCAATATTTTCTCATGCGAAGTATCTCAACCTTTAGTGCGTATATAATCTTTACAATATTAACAAGACACATTAACAAATAAATATAAAAAAGTCAGGTGGACAGATATAAAAATATCTACAATATTTATAAAAAAATATGGTTAATTTATACTGTCAATAATATTCGGAGAACTTGTTTAAATAAAACTGTGGAAAACTGTACGTAAACTCAAGAATGAATGAATGAATGAATAAAAGACCTGTGAAATATACGTATCAATATATTTGCACACCTTCAGTTGAAGTTAGCTTCATCATTAATTTTGTGATTTTGTCAAATATAAAAATTGCCAAATGACAGCCCTATACCGTTCCAGAAGCAAAATTGGCCATGCAGATGGTTTGGAAATTTTATTCATACGCGAATCAAGTAGACGCCTTTCAAATGTAGGATTCATAGTAAAGTAATGTAATTAATATTAAAATATGTACAGAAACTAATATTAGCAAACAGGTCTTTTTTATAATTGGCTTATTTGACCTTTATTTTATTGCTAATTTCTTATGAATGTACGTTTTTCGTTATTGCAGATATTTTATAGTCAAATATAAATAATTTAGCGTTGAAAGTACATGTGTTGGTGGCAAAATCTGTGGAATATGCTGCCATGGCACAGATTCGATTAAATTAATGGAATCAAAGAATGGGAATTTATTAAGTCAGATTCAGCTTGTTTTACAATATTACAGTTACAGCTATAAATTTTTCAAACGAAAAATTACATTCAAATAAATTATGAATTTCATAGTTGACATGGGAATCTGCATAATGCTGTATTCTAAGCTACTGAAACTTGGAATAATAAATAGCGAAGTTTTAATAATACGAAGAAACATTGATGTGATCTATAGTCGGGCTCAGCATTTAAAGCAATCAACACAAATATAGATACAAACAGTTCGTGTATTTGTAAGTGCCGCATACCTCCAAGCGTATATTCGATTACACAGCTTCTGCTGCCACATCAGAATGCTCAATTTTTATTGGCAGAGATCCTTAACGGATCCATCAGTTCCATCTACAGCATTGCCATGGGTGTGTGCGTGAGTAAATTTCCAGTATATATTTCCACTAATCTAATTGACATTGCAATTAATTTATTACTGATTTTGTGCTTATGTTCTTAAAAATGGATAATAATTTAAGCTCTACAGCGTGTTCTCAAAATCGTACCCGCCTTAATCTAACAAGTAAGGAATACCGCATAACAAAAAATTTGTATGAAGAAATTAAGACTCCAGACCAAAAATGAGTGTAAGTGATACGGTTGAAATATATAGAACGTTAATAAGAGTGCCTGTGAGTAGTGTATATAGTGTAATAAAGAATGGTAAAAAGAATATACAACTGCGAAATGGAAAATAGTAGAAACTCACGGAAGGAAGAATATAGAAGTTGTTGATTGAAATGAGCTTTCGACAATAAAAAAAATCAAGTTGATATCTCACAGAATTAAACTTTGCCTACAATATATAAAAAGGTGCTTTTGCAAATTGCAAAAGATGATGTAGAACAAAAACAAAAACAATATTAGAAAAATGTGAAAATAATATGTAAAAATAATAAAAGGCAACAAAAAGTAGAAAATAATAATAATAATACATAATAAAATGGTATTTACTAATTGCTTACAAATCTGGAATTAAAAGACTGAGCTCCAAGAGTTAACAAATTATTCAGGCTAGAAACGTTAATATCGTTAATATTCACTAACGCAGTTGAAATTATTGGACATTACAGATACAGAAAACTTCAAAGCAACATTTGTTTTAATATTATGAGTAAAATAAATCATTAATTAGAGAACCAGGACGAGGAACTCGAATAGCGAACAAACTTAACAAAGTAGTGGAGTAAACATTATCATTAAATAATTTATGTAGAAATTATAAATTTGTTAGTACCCTTCCAGTGCTAAGTCATTAAATGTTAAATCTTTGCAAAAGTAAAATACGATCATCTGGATAACTGGATAAAAATAATCAATTCGAAAAGACAAGAGTTTTCAAATTCGATTTTTCTACCTCTTGGATATGTAAATTATAGTGAGGATACCAAATAAGTGTGCAGTATTCAAGCTTAGCGCGTACTAACGAAAAATACAGACACTTACGAGCGTTTATATTATTAAATGATGACGTGTTTTAATGAGAAAACCAAGAACATTATAGGTAGTATTGCCTACTTAATAATCAAAGAAAGATAGTTTATTGTCAAAAAGTGCATCCAGGTCTTTGACATTACTGCAACGCGCAAAATTTGATAGTACAGGTACATCCCACCTAGCAAAGTAATTCTATAAATTTAGAGTAATAGGAGCTTTATATTCTGTTAACATTTTATAATTGTATCTAGAACACTAAATGATTGCATTAATCTGGCACATGAGACCATTTTGCCTTCAGAAAATGAATTGTTTTTTAAATGTGTTGCAAGAACGTTCTTAAAGCATAATTTATAGAACATTTATAATATGACCGCTAATGTAGTCTTATAAGTGTGTACAATAACACAATTTTACAGCAATGGTGCTTATAGAATCAAACTGCTGTAAAACCGATGCAAAATAGTTGTTACAATTCTGCTGCGGAAAACAAATTACAAATATGGATGCTGCTATCGAACTCAAGAGAAATATCTCTTTAAAGCAGTTATAGAGAATAATAATACAGTTGTAATAAAATCATTATAGGGTAAATACGTAAAAGCCTTTTTGTTCATTAAAAAACGCTATAGAACTAACATTTATATACATATGTAGGTCTCCCATACCCTCGTCTGACGAGACCTGCCTATAAAAGTGCGAAATATTTTGATCAAAGTATAATGGGGAAATTTGTATAGCATAGTCGTGACTTGTAGAAATTATTATCTGCTTGCAGAAGGAAAATTTCATTACGATAGATAAGATTTATTCGATGACTAATAGAAACTGATTTCCTTATAGAAATTTAGTAACATATTTAATTTAGACCATTCCAAACCTTATTCATTTACACTTCTAGATGTTGACGTTAAAGAATTTGATTAGCTTTATTAAATAAGATTGAAATAATTGAGATTACCACAATAAAATATGACAACACTGTGGATATTAAGTGGCATATATCTGTTATAGTAGTTGCTTACGAAGCATATTTGCTCTATAATCATTGCAATCTCGACACAAAAATATTATATTAGTGAGAATCCTTTGGAAGTACAAGATAAAGCCTTTCTTTCTGTCGCCATATTGTGAAGAAAGAAAACAAATCTTAATTAAAAATATATACAATATAAATAGGTGAAATTACATCAATAATATGGAAAAACTTACTTTCTGACTATTTTATATACAGTTGGTTGTTAAATTCATCAATTTAGAAAACATTTTTTTTATAAAATTTCCAGCATCATAGAAAATATAAGGTTAACTGAGAGCGCGTCAAAAAATTACCGTTATGTACTACACATTTCACGATAAAACTTTTTCCGCATTAAAATGTACTGCTCCCTGATGGACAAACCAACAAAGCAATTCGTAATGATGCAAGTACTTTTATGCATGCTGATTAGGTCATCTTCTATCTTGGTTCTATAACGTTCAGATGCCCCTGAAGTATAGTGCTATTGTCAATACATGAAATACTACGAATCAACTTAAGTGGTCAGGAAAAAAATGACAGGATTTCAGACACAAAGATAAATCATTCACAAATAAAACAAAAAGTAGTGGTCCTAAATTTGACCCTTGTGGGACGCCGGTGTTTGCACTTATTGGAATATTGTCCCCTGCAACCTTCACCACTCGTATCCATCTAAGTACTATAAAGGAAACACTCTCTATATTTGGAAATTCGACTATAATCTTGTTTCTCTATTCCAACTGCTTCTGCAAATATTAGTCATCATTTTGGTTTCCCTGAAATATTAAATAGATTATGTGCCAATTGGCTTCTTTAAATGGTTAAAATCATATACAGAAAACAAATAATTACTTTCATCATTTACTTAACAATTATTTCATAAAATAATTGAATAATGTTTCTGAAATTAAATTATTATAGAATATCTGGAACATCAAATTTTAATCCTCGAACTAACACATTTTTCACTTTCAAATTTATAGACTTTGCCTTAATTAAACGAATAAAACTCAAGTATTATATAATTTATTTATTGATACTTTGAATATTTCAAATAAATAATAGTCCTGCCATAATAAAAAAAAACGAGAAATAATAATTTAATCATTTAAGATCTTATAAATAAAACATAAAATATACTTCAAACTTCTACCAACACATAATTTTTTGTATCCCATCTTTAATAAAGACATCTTTCAAAGTTATAACATTATTTAATTACAGTTTAGGCAATATTGCATCAAATATGTTCTTTTTTAAATAATGTATCATACGTATGATTTTGATTAATAATATACACAACATATTTGTCGTACATGATAATGCCCAAATAATAAACACAGATAAAGTAATGGTCTATTTATAAAAGCCTTGATGTATTACATACAAAACATCAAGAAAATGATACAATCTCAGCAATGATAAATGTCCCCTTATGACATTATGTCGCTCTAGTAATAGAGTACCGTCGCACCTAAACCACTAGTAGTGGCATTGAGAGGTTAGTACCTTTAGTTATACATAAATAATTGTATACAGAGTGTACAGTGTAAATAACACAACAAAATATTATGGATTCCGTTGCAAAGAACAGGCTACTAGATCTCTCGACAAAATACACAACTCATCTTTTTAAAAATGCATTGCAATACATTTTTTTTCTCATAAATCCTTAACTTTTCGAAAAAAATTTAAGAGATCAAAAAGTTAGTACCTAAATGAATGAGGCTTTTTAGACACATTTTGTAAAAGGAAAAAAATTATCGAAAAAAAAATGTAAGAGAACTCCTTACAAAAATACTACACTTTTGAAAAAATTTCAAAACGTGTAGTTTTATTGACAGATACCGTTCTCCAATATTGGTTTCTTTAGCTTGATATACATGGAAGGTAAAAAAGAAAAACCATTTTTTTTTCTGGGAAGGATTTTTTTCAAACAAATTTATACCAGAGACCTCTATTAATTTTGATCCATGTTTCAGTGTTATTTAGATACACCTTGTATATGTATTGGTTCATGACCGTATACATGTCCCCAATTTTTCGTTATTTTCATTGGGAAAAATAATAGAGGTAAAATTTCTCTCTACGACACTCCCTTTTCCTGATACAGGGTTTGTAAAATATTCATTTTTTATCTACTAAACAAGTAAATATTTTTCGTTCAAACTTGGTATGTAGTAGTCATAAAAAAATGTTAAAATTTTGATATAAATAAATTTTTTGAACTAAAATCAATGGCACAGGTATAGGGTTTTGTTCATTCTGAACCCCCTAAGTTTCTACGTCAATGGTTTTTTTCTGTGCACATAGTAAAATTTTATTCTATTTTGTAGAAAAAAGTGCCCGTCTCACTGAAATAAATATTTAATTTTAATTCATATGTACAATAATTTTTTTAGTTAGATTTTTTACTCAACTAAAGAAAGAAGCAATCCTAAATATGCAGAAACAGATCAGATCTCATATATTGTAGTTGAATTTTCGAGTTCCCACAGTTTTAAAAGTGAACTTAGGTATTTATAGAATGTTTTCATTAATTCAGGTTAGTAAATTTAGCTAGATTAATTTTTAATTTAGATAATTATTGAATAGAATTTTGTCTATGGAATTGTTCATTAGCATACCTAGATGTTTGGTATCAAAGAGCATACACATGACTTCATTGATAGGAATTGTAGGAAAATTGATTTATATTAGCTTAACAATACAAGAAAGAATTAGCTACTACTTATTTACGTATAATTTACTATTAGGTACTTCCTCTAACCTTAAAAATTTATCTTCGCCAGAAGCAGAAAGATCATGAAATCTGATAAAAACTGTTTTAATATGCATAATTAAATTGTACCACTTTTAAAAATACGTGAAAAAATGGCCCTCGATTAGGAATAATTGCTCTTGTCAGCTTAAAACATCCATTGCTTCACTTTTAAGCAGAATTACAATTTTTACTTTTTCTTAGATAATGCAGTTACATCTGTCTGAAAGTTGTATGATATACTTTATTTACGACGTTTAATATATCATATTGTTGCAACAATCTCCTGTCACTTTCTCGTTTCTCTGAAAATATTAGTATACACAAAAGTTAATTTCTATATATCATCAACTCACAATTGCAATCCGAAATACAGGATGATTCAAAACATATCTAAAAGAATTTGGGAATAGATACGCCATGAAACATGGAATCAATATCCTACAAAAAATGTTTGTAAAATCCTTACAGATTCCGAGTAAAAAATGATAGCTGAAGTACTGTAGTGTTTAGACAGGGGATTCCAAATATTGAGCCAGCCTTTACATGTTAAAATGGCTTACGTGTTCTACATTACGTTTCAATTTATGACGATGTTAAAATGCTTTAGCAGAACGATTTTCCGGTAAACATGTGCCAAATGCAGCTACTTTTACCGCTGTGTGCAGTGAGTGCAAGTGTAGTGCAACGCGAGGGAAATTAGAAATCGAATCGTGGAAGAGATGGAGGTCCAGGGCGTATACGGCGTATTGCTGCAGTGTGGCGTATCATGCCTACACAAGTCTCAATTATATCCGTACCATGTACAGCGTGTTCAAGCATTAATACCAAGGGATTGAACGAGGAGAATCGATACCGTGCCGCCACGATCTCCTGACTTTAAATCATTTGGACATTTTGTGGGCATAGATATTTAAAAAATATGTATCGCACCGAAATGGATACCTACTATTAATGATTTAGGCAAACGTATCATAGTTGCTGCCAATAACTTACGGACAGGAAGCAGAAACATTTATGTTAGTTTGTAGAAACTGAGTAAGACGGGCCCAAAATTTTGTTGTAACATCAGGTATGTTAAACTATTTTATTAATTAAAACCTCAAATCAATTCTATTAATAATTAATAACAATAGTAGCAGATTCAGTTGAATTTGTTGTATAAAATAGGTGTTATAAATGTTATTTATTCCTTTCATTTCCTTTGGAAATTTTTTTCCATTTTTTGCCCCGTCGCCTTATCAGGTTTTACAGTGCCATGCAGAAGTGTATTTTTTAATCATTTTCGAAATGCACTTTTTGTCTCTCTCCTGTACATTCAATTTTTTTTAGATATGTTTTGAATTACACTCTATAGGTAATTCACTCTTTGCTTTGTTCTTGGCTTTTGTTCTAGTTTCAAACGTGCAAATGCTTAAGTCCCTCTCAACAATAAATTAAAAAACAGTTATAGCAAAGAATTACAGTTCAATTTCTCGAATAACTTAGTTATTTCCTCTCCTATCCGACTGCTAGAAAACGAGGGTATAGAAAAAGCCTAAAATCAATTAATTGATTACATCCAACAGCTCAATCTCAGTATATCATTCAGTTAATTATTTGGAGCCCACTAAAGAACCGGGTGAAAAAATAGAAACGAAGGGCGGAAGAAGTATTGATTTACAGCTTTGCGTGTAGTTTGCGAGCAATAAGTTTCGGGTTTTTTGTTGCTGCAATTAAGATTTCTGTGAGTTATCGAGTTAGGCCTTGCAGACCTACAGTATAAATATTATATAATTACCGGATTTCTTTATTTGATATTATATAAATGATTTTACTTGCGTAGGTGCATGTCTAGGTACACGAAGAATTAAATTTTCAGGAAATAATTTTTAGTCCAATACACATCAGATCTGGCGTCCGGTGGATCTGTTTTTTGCTGAGTTCGTTTATGATGTTTTTCCAATGAATAATCCAGGTTTCTTCAGTTTTTGATGATTTTAACCCGGAACCACTAGTCTTTTCTGTTATAACTGCTTGTAAGTTTCTAAAGTGTAGTAAATTTGCTATAATTTGATCCCAGAACCATCTTTGTAAGTCCAACAATTTCCGAAAAACACAAGTTTATCAATTTTTTCAAACTCGGAAGCAATATTGGCAATATTTTGTTCTCTTTGAATTTCGACCCTATAGGCCCATTTCTTCAGGAAACATATTTATGATTATTTCATTTCATTTTTTCCTAATAATTAATTTTCTTCTAATAGATATTAGAAGTTAGGTGTTGATATTGACAATAAACAATAATTTATGTGGGACTGTGTAAACATGGTAACAAATGAACCAAAAATAAGTTAGGGTGAGAAATTTCACTTCTCTTAGTTCAGAAATAGGGTATAACATAGTAAAAGAGTTTTTACTGGCGGACAGAAGAAGAGGAACCTGTCTCCTTCTGGAGCCAGTAAAAACCGTTACCTTGCGTATATTGTTATATATTTTATTTGTTTATTCATTTATAATAATTCAAATTTCGATTACAAAAAATTTTAATTAAAATTTATCGTTACGTTTGGAAGCGCTACCATGACTACTTTTGTTGTTTATTTCACTGTTTATTTATTTTGGTGAAAATTAATGCGCCTGAAGCAATTATTATTAAGGGAGTCACCAGCGTAGCGTCAGCGCCAGAAAAAAATCATCTTCAAGATACGAGCGTGAATATAGCGAAATAAGCCAAAAGGATTTTTACAGACACCTTACCTTGTTAGCATTACTCAAACTTTTGATACTTCAACTCATATTGCGTCTTGGATTTTGTCGGAACTTGAGATCGCTCCGTTTCCCGCTTGATTCTGTATCAGAGGGTAAACTTGCATCAGAATAACTGATTTTGAAAAGAGTTTTTTATATTTATCTGTTCATAGAAAATACTGGATCTGGAATTGAGGGGAGGATAGCAAAATGGCTAAGTACTTAGGCCACATTAGACCTCTTGTACCTCCTCCCATTAGGAGATCAATCTACCTGAGCCGCTAACCAACCTAAAAAGGAGAAAAAGTGGTGTCGTTGTATCTTTAATGTAGGCCATAGAAGGCTATCGTTTTCCCAACATGGATTCTCTTATTGACGAGATGTGTACTCACAGAGTGCATGAAGTACTGTTTCATCTTCCTGTTCGCAACCCCTACAAAGAGGTGTTTCACACTTCCTCATGTAATAGAGGCAATTTCTTAGCCAGCAATGTCCAGTTTGAATACCTGTCACCAGACGATGATTTTTCTTAGACCTAGCCAGGTACTTTTTGGCTGAACCCTTGCAGGGGTACCTACTGTAGGAACCCCTTAAAAAAATGACAGCCATTTGTTTCATCCCAACGTTTCCTAAACTCTTTATGGGTGTTCCCATGCTGATCTAGTTATTATTTTATGATTACGTAAGATCAGTAGTGATTGTCTACTATCTTATAGATTCTAATAGTTTTGCCCGTTGTATGTCTATGGGCAATTTCTTTGGCGGATACGGTTATACCTGCTAATTGCACGGTAGCATGCCTATCCATTGCCCACTGGTATCGAATATGTAAGGATTTGGAATAAATCCCACATCCTGCACCTTCCTTCTTATTCCATCCGTCTGTGAAGATGTTGATTACATCTTCGCTGGCGGTCTCCTCATTCCTGATAAGTACCATGTAGGGTCTGCCAAGCACAAACTTGAAAGACATTTTGCACAATATTCTTGTTCATTCAGATAACTATACTCGATGTTTTATCAAACGAGGCGTCAGTTGAAGTACTATAGTCAGTAATGTTGCTCGTACTGCGTAATTTCGCATAGAATGAAATCTTGAAGATATTTATAACTCCGACGTAGAGGAGGGTTAATTTGTGACGTATGCCTGAAACGATCCGGCGGGATAAACAAGGAATTTCGGTTAATCAGAGAAATGCGCCTCGTACACCTGGCACCGCCACGCATATCCAAATTGAAGTCCGTATAGCGCAGCGCTTTATCGACGATAAAAAAGCTACATTGAAAATTTAAATAATTATTACCGTATTCGTGACTTACCAGAAAATACATTCGCATTAAAACGGTTCTTCTGAACGTAAATCCAGTCATGCGAGGGCTTTATTATGCCCTTTCATGGGATTTTGTTATACGCAGTGCCGGCGGTTACGAACTAAATTAGTTTTGGGTTACCCGTTCTATTTTCTAATGCCGGCATGCGATGATATCAAAATGCTCGCAATCGATTCTGCTCAACATTCTCGGACTTCTTCAGGCACTATAGGAATATAATTTACAATAACAAAATACAGGGTGATTCAGAAACGTTAGAAAACAAATTGGCTACATTATCGACTTGAGAAATTATTTGATACGTAGTATTTTATTGGTGCCCCTCGAGATGGGTAAATTGCACGATTTTTTTCCGAATACGTACAGAAGAAAGAATGTATTATTTTAATGGAAAAGCGTAAAAGGGGTATATAAAATTTAGTTTGGCCACGCCTTCAGAAAACGCTTGCCGCCACAGCGAAGACCTGTGACGTCAGACGACGTTCACACGGCACAGCATTGTGCTTTATATCTGTATACGATTTCAATATTTGGACAACGCAGTACATATATTTAGAAGAATTAATTTGTCATTTGTGATATCATGTTATTGTGTTAAATAGACATTGGTATTGAACACTGAAATGTACAATGTGGAATGCTCTTAGTTTCACTGCGCATCCATATAGAGTGACAAACCTAGGGGCAGACAAAAGGAGGCACATGAAACTCATCAAATAAATACTTCATTGGTTATATATGTGGGTGCGAGATAGACAATCATGTGAACGTACGATATGAATTGTGTTCTTAATTTCCCATTATTTTGTTTGTAAACACGTCATTGGCGTACAGTGTGGTTAATCAGTACATTTCTTTATCTTGTATCTCGTTAGTGTTATTATTTGTGTATTTTTGTGGATGTTATTGTTGGAACACGTTATGTTTTATAAGGGACTGTAAAATTAACCAGCATATAGTACCAAATAATTTCAATTCACAATCAGCTAATGTTAATATATTATTTATTGCTCTACCATTGCTAGGAGACACAAAACAAATATGGCGCTGACCACGAGTAATCCATTCGCGCAGCTTGACGAGCATTCCAGTCATCATAATATAAAATTTCATTTCAGTAGTATTGAATAAAGTTGGAAAATAGACTCGTAAAATGAAACAGAATGCATCTTATCGGGCAAACGGGAGAAGTATTGCATTATACCATTACGTACGAATACAGCAAACAGCGCCTAATAAAAAATATTTCACCATGCCAAAAAATTAGAAGAAAAAAGTGGTGTAGGGCGATGAAGCGTGGCGAAAGAAAACACTGTAAAATTGTTTTTTACTGTATTAGAAAGGTATTTTAAGCTAATATAAATCAAATCTCCTACAATTCCTATCAATGAAGTCATATGTATGTTCTCTGATACTAAACATCTAGGTATGCTAATGAACAATTCCACAGACAAAGCTCTATTCAATAGTTATCTAAAGAAATTAATCTATCTAAATTTACTAACCTGCTTTAATGAAAACACTCTATAAATATCTAACTTCACTTTTGGCAGTGGGAACACGAACTTAAAGGAGGCCACCTGAAGAAGCAATCCTAAAAAATGCAGAAATAGGTGGTATCTACAGTAAAATATGTTACCAAAGCTAATAATAAGGAATATATGGGTAGATATTGTGGGAGTAATTCAACGCTGGTTGGGACTTTTGTCCACAGAGTAGTTAGTTTCACACAATATTATTAATACCTAAATATGTGTAAAATTGTTTGTTTGTGAATACCATTTTAATGTAACATTAATTGGAAATACATAAGTAGGTAGGTTTAAGTTCACCGAACTTTTCTATTTAGCTACCAGAATGTATACAGGGTGTTTAGAAAGTAAATAGTAAAGCAAACTTACATTTTGTTATCGTTTTAATATTACGATGTGATTGTAGGTAGTCTATTTGAAAATTAATAACATAGTATTTTTGTGAAATCCTTTGAGAATATGTACTTATTTGGTTCAATTTCAAGCCCCAAAACACCGGATTCTAGTATTTTAGTTTGCTGCTAAGCAACCATTAACAACCAATTCGGGAATATTACTTTTTTGATTTTGATAACGTCTAAATGATCTGAATGATGATAACCGATAAAAAGAAATATTAATTCTATTAATAACAATATCGAAATTGACAATTTATCACATATATGTGATATTATTTTATTAAGAATTAGTTTTTAATGTTGCAGATTTTTACGCTTCCTATACAGGATGTTTCTTAAGTAGAGGTCAAAAATTCAGTATTCTGTGGCCAAAAATAAAAGTTTTTTATTATAAAAATGTGGGATCTCAGGACAGCAATTGTTCAACTACAGCGTGTTAAAAATTAAAAAAAAAATTTGGGGTGCATATTAGTATGACAATAGATATGAAACAAAAAATTATCAGCTTTAGAAACATTTACCAGTGGCGAAGGCCGTGGGTATCATCGATCATTGTTTACCAAAAAAATATTTCACTCATGTGCGCCATTGTATTATGTTTCACTGTTTGCTTCCTTCCACTTTTTTATGTTCCAAATCGATTAACCACAACATTGATTTATTTAATCAAGTGCATTTTTACGTTACTGACTAAATTACTACATGTAGTACATTACAAATAATAAAATAATTAATTAACAATGGAATTTCTTTACTACGATTTATTATCACAAATGTTGGAAATGGCCACATTGAGCCAAAATACATGATTCAGATCTTCTTGAAATTGCAAAATATTCAAAGGAATAGCTCTTATCACAGTACAAGCTACAATCTGTTGACGTAAGTGCTGCTCAGATTAAAAAAGTAAGGCCCAACAAGAAAATTTCCAATAATACTCTCCCATACATTGAAATAAAACTGATGAAATCGAGATTCTATTATGGCATTAGGGTTTTCATCAGACCAAACGTGTTTGTTGGGGTAGTTCACTATAGCATCTCTGGAAAAACTAGCTTCATCGGTAAATAATATGCCAGCGGTAAAGTCAACATTCTGTTTTGTTTTTTGCCAAAATCCAGTGGCAAAATTGTAGACGAGCAGAATAGTCTTGCGGCAATAAAACCTGAACGAACCCTTTGCATGTGATACGGAGATACGGGTATAACTGCTGATGCTTCAGAATGGACCAAACTAATTTTTGATTTACATTAAGATTTGCAGAAATCTTTCTAATACTAGTATTTATGTCTTCTTCAATTTCGTATAGAATGGCTTTTTCTAACTCAAACTTTATAACACCCAAAGGTCTTCCAGGAGTTGGACCTTTCTGAAATGAGCCAGACTCTGAAACGCGTTGAAAAACATTTCTGAAAATTTTTGGATTTGGATGATTTGGAAATCTTTCCATATAAATTCGTACGCCTCAGTACCATTTCCATCTGCAAGGCCATAAATGTAATCCACATTGGCCATTTCAGCATTTGAATATACATAACCATCATAAAAACTTTTTTTTTTCTACGTTCATGCAAACAACAAAACTTTATTGAACATATTTAGTGGAAAAAATGGTTCTTTATTGCACTAGTGCAATAAAATTTTTATTGCATTCATCTGTAATTCTGCTACAGCGTTTTGTCATCATGACAAACATAAACGTTCATATCGATGTCATATTTTCATACACTCAGTCATCTAAATAAAACATTTTTTGGTTTTTGCATGAACGTAGAAAAAATATTGTATGCAACAAAAAGCGCTTATTGCGGCACCCGACGTGAAAATGTCACAACACTTTACTTTTTGTACTTGTTGTATAAATAACTATTAAAATGAAGCTTAATTTGACAATACATAATATTAAATAAGATGACAGCTTTATTATTTTGCATGTCCTCCTTAATATACGAGTATTCTTTTCATCATTCATACGAGCATAAACTTATCGATTTTACTATAAATGTTTTTAAAAATTTCTTTCTATTCAAAACTATTAAAGTATATTATGTTTACAACAAAAATTTAGTTCGCAACAACAAAAATATATATATATCTTTGAGGAATTATTGTGAAAAATTATTTTAAATTATTTTGTTCTACAGTTTGACCAATATTCCCAGTACATAACATATCGAATTATTATACAGGGTGTCCGGAAATTATGGGTCAAGACTTCAGGAGGCGATTCGTCACAAGAAATGAGGGTCACAAAGTCCTATAACAATTTTTCGAAAACTCAATATTAACGGAGATACAGGGTGTTAAAGTTAAAATTCTATTTTCGATATTTATAAATAACTTCTTAAGAAATCCAAATATTTACATAAAATTTATAAATCGGGGTTTTTTTGCGGACGAGAAATTCAAATATGTTTCTAATTTTGACGTCACTAGTACAGGGCGCCACTTATGGCACATCATGTTTCTTTCAAATGACAGAACTTTTTTGCTCCTTAGTGTATCCATCTGACTATTGGAACAATCGATTCTCCTACCTGTTATATGCGAAAAAGGTAAACCTTATTGAAGTCGTTAGGAGTAACAATTTTCGAAATAATCTTATTTGAAATATTCAGTGCAGCGATTGAAAACTGTTATCGTTTCAGGTAAAGTGCCTTTTCTACTGAAAATACAGCAAAATGTTACTCGAAAAAGTTGGTCAGAATGGTAAATTATGAAGATGTGCAAAATTTTTAAAAAATCGGCCTGCTTTGATAAAATCTTTGTGTTTTGTTGAAAAATGGTTTCATCAAACCTCGCCGATCTTCTTGACATTTTGCACGTCTCCATAATTTACGATTCCGAACAACTTTTTTAAGTAATATTTTGCTATATTTTCAGCAGAAAAGGCACTTTACCTGAAACCAAAACAGTTTTACTCGCTGCACTGAGCATTTCAAATAGGATTATTTCAAAAATGGTTACGCCTACCGACTTCAGCAAGGTATACGATTGTTTCGATAGTCAGATGAACACATTAAGATGCAAAAAAGTTCTGTCATTTAAAAGCAACATGATGTGCCACAAGTGGTGCCCTCTACTAGTGACGTCAAAAAATATATTTGAATTTCTCGTCCGCAAAAACCCCGATTTACAAATTTTATGTAAATATTTGGATTTCTTAAGAAGTTATTCACAAATTTCGAAAATAAAATTTTAATTTTAACACCTTGCATCTCCGTTAATATTGAGTTTTCGAAAAATTGTTATAGGACCTTGTGACCCTAATTTTTTGTGAGGAATCACCTCCTGAAATCTTGACGCATAATTTCCGGACACCCTGTATATCGTCATAGATATATTTCTTACATTGCAACTATGATGTACCAGTCTTGTAGTTAATAAAATCTATAAAAAAAATGGAATAAAACGAAAGTCCGCGAAGCATCCTTGTCGCTGGCAAGCCACGAATTTGGAGAAATTATTCCAAACAGTCACATAAATCTCCGCTGTAGGTCAAAATTATAAAACATTAATTGGGAGCGATATGTGCCTCATTGACTTTCACAATATCACCTATTCCAGAGCGAGCCGAAGGCTCGGGATGGTAAACTTTATTGCATCAAATGATTTATTCCTTTCCGGTCACATATCGGCGGAACCGCTTTTCAAAAAATATTTATGGACGTGATTTGAATTTAGATACGAGGTAATATACGGATCGTCTAAATCAATACCGAGCTCCTGCTACAGATATTAGTGAATATACAGGTGCCAAATCTGACGGCGCGGCATGTAGCTGGTATATTTTGTATTCCATAAATGTACGGAAATAATTGGCAAAAAATAAACAGATATGTATTGTAATACAAGGTGTTCTACATAAGAACCGACACAATTGGACTGTATTAATGTGATATCACAGTAGTATGCAACT
This sequence comes from Monochamus alternatus, assembly GCA_037114965.1. NCBI lineage: Eukaryota > Metazoa > Arthropoda > Insecta > Coleoptera > Cerambycidae > Monochamus > Monochamus alternatus. The sequence continues at coordinate 78,163,845 of CM073431.1, forward strand.
CGCAAAACTTCGTGTCTTAAGAAATTACATTTCAGTGAAGAGAGGGTCAAATTATCTGACTGAAAGAAAGGACATTGAAATTTCATTTATTTCTCTGTTAACAGAAACATTTTACGTCGTTGGATTTCTCGCACTAAAATGATCAAATTTGTGGTGTTTTTTAGGAAATGTCGAAAAATAAAACACGTAGAGCAAAAGCAATGTCAAAAATAAAATTATTGATGTTTTGTTTATCTACTTTTTCTATTTAAATTCTCATCAAATAATGTTATAACTTTTAAAATGCATTTGTTGACAGACACAAATTATTTTGCGACTCTCCACATTTTAACAATTATTTTCACATACCCTATAAACACGGAGCAATCTTATATGCAGAACTATGTAAGTTTATGTTATAACATGATTTAAAAAAATACGTATTTCGAAAGATATCTGTACATACAAATTTGTTGGTTAGATCGCTTTCTGTCGTTGTATCTATATTATTCAAATGTTTAAATATACTTGAAGAAAACACTATTTCAAGAATACGGCACCCTTAAACAAGTTTAGAAAACCAAAGTTTTCTTACGTGAATTGTTTATACTATTTTTTCGTATTTGGTATTAGTAGGTAATTATAAGCAGATAGTGATAGATATAAAAGCATTACAAAGTTAGAAATTGAAAAAATTTCATAGTAGGTACTTTTGTAGGATTTTCGTAACCTAGTTACCTGACACGGCTTTATATGTTTATACAGGGTGAGCTAGAGAGAATGGGTCAACACTAAGCTGGAGACACTAGATATCAAAATAATAGGTCATCATCATGCCTTATACGAATGTCGCTGGATTAAAAATACAGAGTGTTCCGGGTTTAAATTTAATTCTGAAATTTCTCAATAATTGAACGAATAATAAATCAAACACACGCAAAATATTTATTGACATGAAAATTTGACATAAGCCTAGTAAGAAAAGAAATAGCAATATCAGCGCCTGAAAGAAAATCACCACAAAATAGATTGAAACTTTTAAATGCAAATAACTCAGAAACCTTATAAAGTTAGGCGACCTAAATAAGAGTACATTTTTTTATGAATAATTGAGCGTTCTAATTGCCTTTATTGTGTCCTCAAGTAACATTAACAGTAATTTAATTGAAAATCACATTATAAATTGTATATAATGAATTGCAAAAAAAGATTAAATAAAAAAGAAAAATAATTATGAAGACGAAGTCAAAGTGTCAGCAAAAAAGCTTCAAATTTGTAATTCTAAATAATAATAATCAAATAAATCTATTAAAAATTGCAAGTAACGCGGTCCACTCAGGTTTTCCGGTAGAAAATACGGCCCAATCAAACGATATCCGAACACTCCTGCTCATAAGTTGACAACAAATCGCCTCTGAAAGCTAAACCGACAAGTAGCGTGTGAATTTTTCTCTGAGCAAATGTAGCTGTTATGACTGCAACAATACTCCAACGTGTCTAATAATAAACCGAGTAATAAACTATTTACGTACATTACATAAAAAACCTATACCCAATGGGTAAATTATTAAGAGAAGCTGAAAAGTGTTTCGTGTTTAAATACTAAATAATAAAAAACCATCGTGTTGTCTACAGAAAACTGTCCAAGACCGAAATGGCACGCCGCTAATCTAAGTTATTGAGAGTGAACCTTGACCTACCGTCCGTCGAAGGGCCCATTCTTTACCGAACACCCTGTAGATTAACAATTAACACCGAATTGTGTTATTTTGTATTCAAATGTATGTACAGTAATAATATGGTTTTTAACTCAACCTACTTTATTTCTAAATCTAAATAAAATTTGATATGCCAACAGAAACAATTGAACAAACAGATATGAAAATAATACCCTCACGTTTTATGAAATATGCATATATAGTATATTACCGACATAAACATTCTCAGTTACTTTTTTGAAACGAATTATTCTATAATCTGCGACAGCTGTCTAACTGATATGAAAATAAACTTGAAAAATAAAAACTTTTTTTTTATAGACATTTGCATTGTATTATGACAGCAGTAAGTCGAGTTTTCGTTAGAACGTCTTTTTGAAAAACTATAGGATATTAAATTATAAGTATGACATTAGATATCTGAATAAATTCTTACTAAATTTAAAATGTTATCGCATTCTTGATAATGTACGATCAATGATCATCAACAATTTATTCAAACATGCACTTTCAATCATTCCATGGTGATTGGCTAATTGGCGAAACAAAAAGCAGGAATAGCGCAATTACAATAGTTCATGGAAATCACATCTGCATCATTAATATTAATCAGTTGTGGATATTAGATACTGCTCGAATCTTAAAAAAAACCTAAAATTACGAGGCTGATGATTTCGAGGAATGTTGATGTGAACATATTAGTTTTTTTTTTAATAAATGTATAGAATAGATGTCACCAATTTTGAATATCACGTGAAATTATTAGATTATAAAATAACTCCATAAATATAGCAAAACTTCCGGCCAGCTTGTAGGTTATCTTAATTGGATATAGGATTACAGATAAACTATATTTTAATGTATTAAAATTTAATTCTATAAGTTCAGTAGCAAAATTCTACGCGAAAAGCAACCTTTTTTATGGATCTTTACTGGCCTAGTCTGGAAATTTTAAAGTGTTGCAGAAAATATTTAATTTTTTACCTGTTTAACAAATATTCAAGGGGTAGGTGTGATATAAAAATCAAATGGCCACTGTGTTACTCAATATCTAGGCCACCGCTGTCTAACATGAAGGAGCCAAAAAAAATAAATAGAAATATTCAATAGCGTCACTCCTACACCAACAAGGAAATGATGAAGTAAAATAACACATACATAGGCTATGTGACGCCACTGGCACTGGATAGAACACCGCAACGAAGTATCTGGAACATTGGAGATCTCGCTAGATGCTCTCGAACATTAGATTGGCCCCTCGCGAAGGTTGAGTCAAGCGGGATGAGTTAATAGTGTAGAATAGAAACTCGCAGAATAATATTGAATATGTATTTGTGCGATATAAGTGGTCTGCTTACTTCCTGCTCGGCCTAAGGGGCTCGACTTACAGGAAGCGACCTACATTACAGCAGGTACTCACGCAGACCTCTCGCCCTGTGCGACGAGCCATTAAATCTGTAAATTATACTGCAGGAAACAACGGTCGGAGCCTTTTTACCATGGAAGGACCAGAATATAATGGGACTTTTTTAAGAAACTGCCAGGAGTACGTTTCCCCAACTAGCAAAGCTTAGGCCTTATGATGGGTTCAATGCCGGGAAGCACGTCTCTGTATGATAAATCACTAAGTTGCTTCGTTTATTAACAACAAATATTATGCTAATATTGATACACTGGTTAGTGAAAACCAACATTACCAAACTTCGCACAATTTCTTTTTTTCTTTATTTGATATTTTTTTGAAGAAATAACAATAATCATGCAAACTTGTTTTTTTGTATACATATATTACGAATCACTGATAAAATTGCCTATTTTCCACGTACTAACACATCTAGCGATGTTATTTTAAAATGTCTAAATTTTTGGTTTTATTAATTAGTTTTTGTATTTTGTATATTAAAATTTTTTTACATTTTATGTAATAACAATTTATAACTGTTTAAGTTTGGTGATGGTTTTTCTGTATAATTGTGCCTTATTTACATTAAAATGTATAAAAATGACTGAATATTTATTAAATTAACCACTAACATAATAAAAAATTTTTATTTTTACCAATTTTCAATTCAATTTATTATGGTTTTTACAGTTGCTACGACGTGACCCAGGTATTTGGTAGCTACCAGTCACTGAATTACTATACACCTTCATAATTTTAGCTATAAATCTTTAATACTCTCAGATGCAATGAAACTACAGATTCACCACTGCAAATATGGACAACTAAAAGCGGCGAAAACTTTGTTAGAATCGGATACCAGTTGTGGAGGCCACATAAATATATCGGCAAGTCACCGTTTTCTATGGGGTGGTTTTAACAGTATCAGCCTTGGAACCAACAATAGCTGAAATTAATACTTTGGCGAACTCAGGGATTCCGGATACTTGTATAGATACCGGTTCAGATATGACATGAAAATGTAAAGAACCATAGGAAATTGAAAAATGCATATTGAATACTTCTCTTGAATCATGCTTTGTTCAGGATAGGTACTTGTTAAAAGACTTGTGGCTAAATATAAAACCATCATGTGACTGGATAAATAAAGAAGGAAATTAATGTATTTGGTATTACCCTTTGCATACTATGCAATTTGATTAATAAATGTACAGAGATTATAAACGTTAGATAGGTAAGTTATTTAAAACATTATTTGTTCCAAACATCAGTTAGTGAGAAAACGGTAAAAGTTTAAAGTCCAACAAAATTTGATTGAAGGATATGACGTATATATTACCTTATGACTTCTAAATGAAAAAAAGGCGCAGATGTTTTTAACACCAAATCATTTAGTAGTAGTTTTGACAAAGAATAGGTATATCACATTTCATTTGTCTTTCTCAAGGTTAAGAGCAACAGAGTATGCTCCATGATAAACGTATAAATGCTCGTTTTGTATGACCGTCTCTTTTGTACAACAAATAGCAGGCAATAATTAACCAGTAACAATAAATTACTCTTTGTGTATGGTGTTGTGTGTTAGAGGATTCCGTTTGTTTCAATGAGTGGTTAAAATTGCGGTGGCATTATTCATTGTCGGGACTTCCTTCTGAAAGACTGCCTAATTTCACGGATTCTTAGTTTCTAATTAACTTTTGGTACTTGTTCTCGACTATTCCAACACTTTCAAATTTCCATGTGTGTAAATAATCCACATACCTATTATTATTGTTTGAATTTGAATAAGGAAGTAACCGAAAGCATTTTTACTGTACCTATAGGTATATACCAACCACATAAAAATTACTTTATTATTAACGAATTCTTTATTCATTTGAAGATTTTCTAACTATGTTCTTCTCAGGAAAAAGGAAAAGAAATGTTCACACTGTATATTTGAAATGATCCACAATTTTTAATCAAAGAGGATATTATTAAGAAAATTCTTCATTGTAGGGGGTTTTCCAAAATGCAATTGTTTAAATATGAAACAATTTTACAGGATGTCCGAGAAAATGCGGAAAATCTCTCGGGTGCAGATAAAGCATAGAAAGTGAGACGACAAGTCTTTAATATATTTTAAAAAAACTCAATATAATTTAATAAAAATTTAACGTGATGGACCTAGTAAGGACCTCTTAAAATAGTGTTGTTGAAATATATTTAGCTTTTTAGTTTACCAGGAGCGGATTAAACTTTACAATTTAATGTCTAAATTTTAAACACCCTGTGTGGTTAAGACTTTAAAATAATAAATTAGGATAGCTTCAACCTTCCACTAAAAAAAGGTATTCTTGTTTATTGTCGATTAATTGAACCGTGTATGTCTTATTTTTAATAAAAATGGCCATAATTTCTATTTCCTTTTTCTCGAAAAGAAAGTGCGATTCGGAAGTCATTCGAACAGGAGATTTTCATTTAAAGATGTTTTATCCGAAAAAATACAAAATTTAATTACCGAAATTATTGAAAAACTTCATAAGAGGGTTCAACATGCGAACATAGGTCGAACTTATTCTCGTAAACAATTCATTTTATCGACAATAAACAAGAAATCATTTTTTTAAGTCTAAGGCTGAAGCTACGCAGATTTATTATTTTAAAGTTTTTATCATACAGAATGTTAAAAATTTAGGCATTGTAAAGTTTAGCCCGTACCTGGTAAACTAAAAAAGCTAAATTTTGTTTCAAAGACACTATTTTCAGAGGCCTTTACTTTCCCACATTTTCCCGAACACCCTGTATATAAATGTTTAAATGAAGTATGAAGGAACTAGATAAATTTGAATTATTTCGTGGAAAATAGGAAAAAAGAATCGTGATTCTTATCTAATAGTACTAAATATGGCAGGAAAAAAGTTCCGCATTCCTTATATTTTTAATAAATCATATTTAATTAATAAGAATAATAAATATGTATTAAAATAATTGTTTTTAATATTCATATAGTTGGTTAATATATCAGAATTAATTGGCATCTTTTTTAATGTCTTTTTATAAGCAGTTGGTATCAGGTCGATATATTTTTTTAGCCATTTAGCAAGTGCAAGAATTTGGCTGTCCTATTTCGTATAAATAAAATCGTTAACATTAATTTGTATAAATGGAACCTATGCTTAGAAACATTTGACTTCAAACAGCAAGAAGAAAACAACAACGTACCAAAACGCAGCATTTAAAGATAGTCATTCAAATGATTAGGGAAGAACACTATGTGAAAATACATATATGAATTCTCTCAATAATAAGTTGAAGAAAAATTCGTTACAAGAATGCAGGAAAAGCTAGATATATTGCTATATTGCAAACATTAAATTCCAGGAAATAACTACTCTACGGACTAATGCCCCGACCAGCATTGAATTACACCTGAAAAACTTACAGCAAACAACTAATGTCACTCGTCATCAGCCCACCAGACATATACCGGTTTGGAGCTTATTAGCTCTCATGCTATAGTGACGTAACCGACGAATAACCTTAGCTATATGTCCTATATTTCTTAATCTAGATAGTTCTCTTGCATATGCCTCTGAATTTAATTTTAAAAATTGACATAATTTGTGAAAATCGTTGTCTCTGATTCAACATCATTTTTTTATAAAATTTGAGATAGGTTGTACGTACTTGAAAATAATTAAATTTATTTTGCACTTATGTCTTATCCACACTAGTAGTTATGACGATGACCATTTTTCAGTTCTCACAAAAAAGTTATTACACATTTAATTTACTTAAAGGATATTCTACGGCATGCTCTCCATTTTCTTTTTCTAACACTTAATGTCATTATCTTCCCCGTCCATCTCCTAGCCTGTAATTACCCGGCTTATACTGCTGACCATTATGGGATGGTGTGTTAATAACAACGAGTTCATACATTTAGGATGCCCATTTGAACAGTGCAAAGACCTGTTCAGCTGGTTGCTGAAATAAATAGTGCAGCAATAAATAAAAGAGTAATTTAAGAGCTCCTAGCTTTGTTTGATAACTGCTCTAATAACAAAAGCAGTATGTAAGGCCTGGTCGTTATTCACGGTCCTAGAAACAAACAATGGAACCATAATGGTATTTTTTTCGTATTATCTATTTTGCTTAAACTGATAAATAATCTTGGGTGAGGTACACGGTGGTGATTATTTCACGGTATTATACAAGGTGTGGAAATTAAGTTCTGGGAATTTGTCAATGAAAAAACAACCAAATTAAATTTCGCCAAAATTTTATTATCGACCTTCACAATAGTCTCCCTCTAACTCTACACAATGATTCCAACGTTGCTCCTACGATTGGAAACACCCTTGGTACTCCTCCGCAGTTAACCCGTTCAGCACCATGGTTACAGCTTCTCTGACCTCCTGCACGCCGCTATGATGAGTTCCCTTGAGGTGCGACTTCATCTTGGGGAATAAAAAAAATCGCAAGGGGCAATATCGGGGCTATAGGGTGGGTGAGGCAACGTTGGAATGCCTTTTTTGCCAAAAACTCTTACAGAATGAACGAGGAATGGGCTGGCGCGTTGTCGTGGTGCAAGATCCAACCGTTATCGGCGAGTTCGGGTCGCACAAGGAAAACGCGGGCCCGCAGCTGTTCCAGGACGCCAACATAGAACTATTCAGTCACTGTCTGGTCGGCAGGAACATATTCACGATGAATGATGCCGTTGATATCGAAAAAACTGATCAACATTGCCTTCAGTCGTGACTTGGACATCCTCGCTTTCGTTGGCCGCTCTCCACCCTTTTCCACTCACTACTGACTTTGTTAACCGGTCATACCCAAATATCCAGGTCTCATCTTCAGTGACTACCCGACTCCTCCAGTCTCTACTGTCGCTCCTAATGCGGGATAACAAATCCTCGCAGATCTGTTTTCGCATGTCTTTCTGTTCACGGTTGAGAACTGTTGGCACCATCTTTGCGCAAATCTTTCGCATATTCAAATTTTCGTGCAACATCCTGCGAACGGTTTGTTTGTTGACGTTTAACTCGTCAGACAACTCACGAATGCTTAGGCGCCGGTCAGACGTGATCAGTGCATGCAAATGGTCATCATTTGCGTCAGTACAAGAAGTGATGGGAGCTCCTTCACGTGGATCGTCTTCTACCGATTCACGCCCGATTCCTTGAACCGCTTTACCCATTCAAACACGCGTGTTTTCGATATGCACTCGTCTCCATACACCACCTGCAATTTTCGAAGAATTTCCGAGGGTTTTTGGCCAGATTTCACTAAAAATTGAAGCACAACACGTTGCTTGTAATTTGAGTCCCTCATTTTCACGACGCGACTAAAAAAGTTACTTCCAAAAGATACTCATAAAACACAAACCAAACGTGCTATCGACTTCAACCTCGGACTGAAACTAAAAGGAAGGTACCCACTCTCTAGAAAAACGTTGACTAACGATGCACTGTTGCTAGTTTCCGAGTTATAACTAAATTCCCCGAACTTAATTGCCGCAACTTGTACTTTCGTCTATTTTTTTTGGAAAATTCTATTAACAATCTGTTACAAAAAGTAATGTGTTACCTACGTGGTAGTTTATCTTTCTGTGAAGTTCTACAAATATTATTTTTCAAATAATTTTAATTTATATGTTTACTTTTAGAGTTAAATATTTGATTAAATTTAAAACAGAGCAGGCCATCTGAAGAAGCAATCCTAGAATTGCAGAAATAGGTCATCGATTGTAGCTGATTTTGCGTGTTCGTATATGTTCCAAAAGTGAGTAGTAAATTTAGCTCGATTAATTCTTATTTTAGATATTTATTAAGTTCAATCTTGTCTGTGTGATTGTTCCTTAGTATATATACCTAAATATTTAATATCATACCTTTAATTGTAATTGTAGGAATATTTATTATTAACTTAAACACCTTTACAATAGAATTTACAAAAGCTAATAACGCTGGTATGGGTAATAGGATTGTTGAAATTGTCACAAACTTTGATATTTGTGGGCCGTCAGAATCCAAAGGGCGCTGAGATAGCCACGATGTAATCTAAAGTACCACAAAAAGAGGTAATTGGACTCTTATAACATGGTAATAAAAGTAAAAAAGGTGATACGTAACTATATAAGCTTAATTTATCAGATTTAAGATCAAATCATAATGTGTCCTAGATCGTGATGACTTGCAAACATCAAAATTTGCGGGCAAATTTCAATTCTGCTTTAACTTAGCCGGTAAAACTTATATCACCAAAGATATGAGACAAGAGAGATCAGTGTAATTGCCTGTTAAATAGCCAGCCTTGCTGTATTATAAAGGTAACGCGATCTAGCTTGTAGCTGATAATGATCATGTTAACTAGTACAAACGTAAAAAATGACCAGATCATATATCGTTAGAATCAAAAGATTATCTATATTAAACTCATTAAAAAATTTGGATCAACGAAGATGTTTTAACTACTACTTACATCCATTTTTTAAAAGCTAGCAAAACTAAAAATATGTATCTTCAATTAACAGAAATTTAGTAAATTGTTGAACAGTTCTTACGTAGCTACATGAGCAATACTACAAATGTAAGCTATACTATAATTCAAACCGGAAGAATGATGAATTAATTTGATGAACTTGCATTTCAGTGACATTGAAATATTATATTGAAGAGTAGGGATATCAAGGACGTTGGAATCGTTGGATGCATACTTAATGGTCAATATTCGTAAGACATTGGAAAGTGAAGACTATCAAAAAACGTAAAAGTAAGTCATGTATTAAAAATAAAAGAATACATTAAAGAAATTATGAACTATTTTACCTCTTCAAGCACGCTGTCGCACATTGGGTTAGAAAGCCTAGAAAGCAGCAAAAAAAATAAACGATAGTAAGAGTCTGTTTACAATAAAATACATGTATGAACAAGGCCGGGGATTCTGAACCATATCTATGAATCGCAGAAAGCGAAAGATGAAATCATTTGTAAACAAAGGCACGCTACCAAGAAAGTGCTGAGGAACCGCTAGTGAAGAAAATTAAAAGTTATAAAATTCGATTGTTTTTGTTATAGAAAAAGTTGCGAATGAAGTCAAGATCGATACGTCAATAGGTTGTCTATCGTGGATTTTAGGCTTTCACGGCATTAAAGTGCACATCCCTAGCTTTAACTGAGATTCATTTACCTACCCTTGTTTTTCTCGGGTTATGCTCTGTAAGGGAAGACCCACTGTCAGTATCTCTGAGTCCGCCCACATATTAATTTCGGCTCAAGTTGTTGGTATTACGAGTGATACGGTTGTAACTGTTCCTTGGATAATGGTAGTCTTCTGAGAGGTCCCATAGCCATCTCTGTAACTGGCTTCACCACTTTTCACTGTCAGTATCTTCAGTGGTACCACTCGCTCATGCCTCTGTGATGAAGCATATTTGTTACTAATTAGACAACTGATGAACACAAAAGAAGATGTTCTTTAATGGCAGTTAATTTCTTCCAATTCAGTCGTCAAAAACATGTATTTACCTACATTTATTTTGTAAGAGAAAGGTCACTATATTAATATATTTTTTTATTGATTGAGTAATATTTGATACTGATCTTTCTCAGAACATAACAACAATGTGCCTAGTGTTGCTTGTTGCTTTCAGAACCTAGGCATTATTGCGCGCAATTCAACATTATTCAACAATATTACTGCTCTTAAATATCTATATTTTTTCTTAGAATGTTCTAAACTTGCATATGCTAGCCTGATCTGGTATCTACATTATCAGATTAATCAAATTAAAGGTGTTCAATGCTTCTTTTTAAAATTCTTATCATATAATATTCTCTTTGAAAGATTCAATATTCAGTCATTAAAAATCAGAAGAATTCTGACAGGTCTATCATAATAGTATAGACTCAGCTGATATATTAAATATGTTTGATTTACCTACACCAGAGTCTCAAGATGATTATAGGTTTTACTATCAGAACGCTAAAACTAATGTCTTTATAAATTTTCTATCTATCTCTATGGTATGCCAAATAATTTCAATCAAATATCTACTTTATATGATCTGCATTATTGTATACTCAAATAAATACTATCTGTTGGATCTCAGTTTTTTAGAACTGTCTAATATGAGCTTAATTCAAAAGCTTTCTTGGTTTTTTGCTAGTTGATAGGTTAGTTACCTTTTATAAATTATTATATAGACTGTGATTTATGTTTTGTCCTGTAATTGAAATTATTATTTAGTTGGGTAATAAATGCATTATTATAGTTACCATAATATTACGATTTATTTTATATATTCTTTTGATTAATTAACTAATTTTTGAGGTCTAAGAAAGCATGACTCAATTCAAACTGTAGTACTTGACAATTTTAAGTTGACGCATTCTTTCAAAAATGATATCCAATCCACAAGAACATAATTACGAAAATAATCTACCACATCCCATGAAGTCGTTTACTTCGACTGGCAAACTTTATTACAAAACAGGAATATTAACGTAAAACAAAGTAAGAAGTAAAATATTTTTTTTCAAATCTGTAACATTAACAAAGTAAAATACTTTTAAAAATATTACTCTTCAGATTATATATTGCTGCAGTCTTCATTATTCTTATTTAAAAATACTATTTCAATTCAAATTGCTCTAACCCAAATCATTGTACAGCTTAAAATATGTTTACTGCTCTTGCTACATATATGTAGTAGGTTGATCCTCTATTATAAAAAAATCTAACATCTATTTCAATAGAATTATTTAGAAACTATCTTTGTACTCTCCTATTATTTATTACCGGTACATTGTATGTTGGAACATTGCCCAATTATAATAATTTATTATTATCTACATCAATAACACACATCGAGAATAATATAAATGCCAGAGTGGTCATGTTCTTTTTAATTTATATTTATAATATACTCCTGAGATATATAATTATTTTTTAAGTACCACGGGTAAAATGGTTAGTACCATTTAAAGCTAATCATTGTTGTATAGGCTCGTACGGGCAGCAACTTTCACATCTGCTCATTATTTCGAGGTATTACTCGTTATTATTCATGGCCCGCCATGATGTTATTATTGCTGGTATGATATTTGATAGAGGAGCATATACTATTGTGAAGAAATATTTAGACACTCTCATCTTAACTGGACTGACCACATTCTAACGGGCCTCTCCGCTATTATTTCAATCATTCTGATCTATTTTATTATCTATAATTTTATTTCGCGGCTAGTATTTTCCAAACGTGTTTGTAGAGTACTATTGAAATATTATAATGACTTGATCTTGAAGTTAAAATTTGTAACGATGTAGTCATTTCGTTTCAGCATATCTAGGAGCAAGTAGATGTTGTTTATACAGACTTGCAGAAATCGTTTGACCGAATCGACCATTCTCTGTTAATTGCTAAACTTCGGCTTTTCTGACCACTAAATTCATTTATTGAACAGGCAGGACAGGAACATTTGTTGAATATGGTTTATCTAGTAACTATTTTGCTATTTCTGGTGTTCCTCAGGGTTCACATCTTGGTCCATTGTTATTCTTAATGTTTATTAACGATCTTTGCTCTACTTTGACAACATCTCACTTGCTATTTGAAATCTAAGAAATCGAGATTGGCTGTTTAATATTACCAATACAATATCACCAGTACAAATCTGTTTAAAGTTGTGTAATTTATTTATAAGACGGAACAATGTGGATTCTTTCTGTGTAAGTAAGTGCCAATTAGTAAATAGTTTCAGACACCTCCAAGCTTAGTATATTAACTGTGTAATAAATTTGGAAATTCTTCCGTATTTTGTGCAGTATAATAAATTTCTATTATTACAAAATAATTTAGAAAACATTTATATTTGGTGCTCTAAATATATATTTAATGTATCAAAATGTAAAGTTATCACTTTTTCTAAAACGTTCAATACGATAACGATAACACTCTTGCGCAGTGTACTGAGATCAAGGTTTGACAGTAAATTGAACTTTAACAATCATATTAGGAACATGGTATTTTCAGTTAATAGGCTAAGGTAATTGTTTACTTGAAACTTGAGTAATTTTACTAATGTCAACAGCTTTAAAATATTAGACTTATCATTCATCAGGAGCAAATTCAAATATAGTTCATTTATATAACAATAATATAATAATGGCAAAACTCTATCGGACAAATTGAATATGTTCAGTGAACATTTTTGAAGTTTATGTTACCATAGCTATCCTCTTAGGGGTACTGACAATGGTTATTAATTAAATTTAGAATCTCTTAAATGTAGGAGAGATTCTATTGCATTATCTTTTCTATTTAAATGTATTCATAATATTATTGATTGTCAGTTTCATTTAGATAAATGAAATTATTATTATTATCTTTTCATAGTGTATACTTTGTACATCTAAATTTATATATTGAAAAGTTCATGTAAATAAACATCATTCTTACAATTTGCTCATTGAATTTGGTTTTAATTGAAACAAAATGATAAAAGTAATAACACTTATACATCTTCTGACTTCAGAAATGCTGCAGATGCTGTGGCTTTAATTTTGAATTTGTTGCGCGAAAAATCAATGGCATTATACATTATAACCTTTGCTTATAAGTTAAAGAAAATTTGCAAACATTAAAAAAACGTTGTTGCCTATTTTTCTGAGAAAAACAAAATCGTCAAAATTATTTTCGACAAAAAATAGTATCGGTTTAAATAGGTTAAAGAAAAAAAGCAGATGTAAAAGCCAGTTTACAGTCCCTAATTCTTTGTGCAATGGATTGCAGCAAGCTCTTGCACCTGCAATATCATTCCTAATTCTGACTTGCAGCTTTTACAATCATCAATTCGCAATTGCAATAGCGTATAAGTGATATCACTTATACAACACTTCAATTCGAATGCACACTAAAAACTAAACTGTTTATTCAAGTTTGACAAGCGACAATAACAAACAGCATAACATATGCAATAGAGGTTTCTGTTAATATATTTTGCAAGCTTAACAATCAAATAATTTTCAAGTAGAAACGAAAGAAAGCAATTTGAATTTGAAAGTTCCACCTAGGAATATCTGGGTGTGGTGGTAACTATACAAATCACTAAATTATTCCCCAGAATTGCAAAAAAGGTGCAAGTCGAGCAAGACCTAGATTTTGAAAGTCTTTCAGATACGATAGCTTTTCCAATACGCTATTGTTCAGAGCGCATGCCTACGTGCACGAGATTTGCAACTTGCAGAAAGAATTGCACACTGTAAAGCGCATTTTATTTTTGGAATTGCAGATACTTGTAATCGTAACGTAATATTGATGTTACTATTCCTGATTCAAAATCAAAAAGTAGTCGACTTTCCACTATCTAAAGTAACATATGCATAAATTCTATTGACTAAACACGATGTTGACTTAGAAACGAAAATATGGTATCACGATTACTCTTAAAATTTGGTGTAGATAGCTTGCGCTTATCATATCCCATTTCCCACAGTTTCGAAACGCCATAGATGACATATGAGTGAATAAATCTACAAGTAGTTTAATGTAGAAGTCAAAACCAAAAAGTAGTCTAGTTTTCACTGCCACAAGTAACATCTGCATAAATTGGATTGACTAAATGCGTTGGCCTAAGACTTATAAACGAAAATATGGTAACATTACTATTCTTAAAATTAAGTGTAGATAACTTATTGCCTGATTATCTTCTAAGTTCGAAAAGTTTCACAGACGACAATATAAATGGAGAAAATTACCATGCCATCATATAATTCAACTATGTTATTATTTCTGAAAACTGTATATAAAGGTTACATTCAGTTTCCAAATTGCAAATACTATAATATGCAAATTATTTGCTTTAGTCTACAAATATAAGTTCTTATTTTTCATTTTGGCTGTGAGTTCTCCATGAGGTTCTGAAACACTGCTCCCAATTTCTGTTTATTGTGGTTCCCACAGATTGTTTCTTCATTCATAATTCAAATATGTTAGTCAATATATCTCTTAATTCACTCACATCCAAGAAAGGTTTACCAAGAAGATATTTAATCTCAAGCTTTAAACTACAACTCCAGCAGGTCGTCTTTTCCACTAATTTCATGTTATAGAGATACTTCTTTGAACTATAGTGTCTTGTTATTTCTCTAAATCTATTCTTGCTTCACTTATAGGCCAATATTTCAGCGTGGCTTACTGTAGAAAAAGCTTCCACGCTATAGTTTCTTTGCAACATGGGCTTCAATGCTACTACTTCAATTGCTATTCCACTGTTTTGGATTCATTCGTAAACCACACTGGTTCCATCTTTCAGGTGCATTGTTTCCATACTCCAGTCTCTTGGACTGCAACTCAAACTTTGTAGATATTCTGCCAGATATTATCGCTAGGATAAACTCCGATACTCATGACCTTGGAAAGCCCCATGTTTTAAGGTTCGATCCTCCACTCGTTATTCCTAATATGGTAAGTTTCTTATTGCGTCTTTTGTTATTGCAATATGTAGAGTTGATTGCTAAAAATTGATAAACAAAGGAATGTTTGTTCTATAATCTGCGAGTTATTCAGCTCTTGCTATACCAAAAAATAGAAATGTTTGACTGTTTAAGAAGAAGAAGAATGGAAATATTCGGTCTGGTCAAGCAAGGAATCCGAAATGGTTTCAAACTGTCAGCAATGTTTGACCAGTGAAGTTATGAATTCGTTTTCAGTAAACATTATGGAAGAAGTAGTTGGATGAACAGTTTTGACAGTTTGGAATCAGCCTGGACAGATCTATTATTATAACTATACATTTCTTTTAATGCTCAGGATGATCTAAAATGTAACTTTTTCATTTTCTGACAGATCCAGGATAATCTAAAATGTAGCTTTTTCATCTTCCGACAGATCCTACCTACTTCTTACTTTGTCCGTGTCGTTATCGTCTAATGTGGACAAAGTGATAACAGCATAAAAGTAATAAACGGTTAATCGTAATCTTAATAGTAACTAATTTTCTAAATCGTCTTTTTTCGACTTCCCCTTGTACGACGATGAGTAATAAATATCCTTTTAAGTAGTGGACCTCTTTAAGAACACATATATCTAGCTAGCACAAAGTAGGCAATCAATCAAAGGAACCGTAACGTAAGTGAAACAAATCATTAAAAAACATCGAAAATGCATCCGGTGCCATATACGACACGAACGTATTATCTCTCGGTGAAAGAATACATTAAATGTGAAACTAAATTGATTATAATTACGTCGGGTCATTGGTTTACCGGCAGGATTTTCAAGAGTACATTATCTTCTTGGAATTTACACTTGTCTGAGAACGTGTGAATGTACAAATTAGAAAATAAATATGCGTGGAATTATATTTTGGCGCAAATGGATTCAGAATAACTCAATTATTGTTTTATTTATTTTGTTTCTCATTCTACTTCATTTATGGCCAAACATAATTTTAATATGTGTAATTTTATAACACGGCTCGTTCCCCCTTCCCTCCATTGCGAGTAAACTGAGCTTCGTAGCTAAACAAAATAAATGTATGCAGTTTCTGATTCTGATATATTCAGTAACAAATCTGTAGCCTCAGGGCATGATAGTCATCCTACAGATGCTGAATTATTCCATATATTAATTACTGGGAATATTGGTCAAATTTGCCAGTAAATAACATATTGCATGAACTAATTATATACTCAGGAATATACTAGATAGTTGCTGAATTAGTTGGATATGAAACGGTTCCAAACTATTTCTTTTAATTGGACATTGCGGGCCATACTTTCAGCTGAATTTCATTCAACAATATTAAAAACTTACTGTTCAACTTCTTCGTCGAGGTTCTGCTCTTTTTTCAAACAAACAATTCGTGCACTTGAAAATTTTCCAAGTTCTTAAGCTTTTAAAAATACAAATTTTTCTATTGGGTACGACTCGATTTGGAAATTGATCCTGATATTAATCTGCTGCCCGAGCTGCGTTACCATGCCAGTAAACATAAGCGAATAGTATGTCAGCATATCCTCTATAGCAAAACATGTAATGCACTATAATATATAATGAAGTAACAAATGTATTTTATATTACAAATTTATTATTACAAAACTGCTTGTATTAAATTTAGTGTTGGCAATCTTGCCTTGCAGACAAGACCATATCGATAGCTACGTGTGAGCTCCGAGCGGGAACGTAGTCGACCGAGAGTAACCACCACTATTACCAAATTGTAACTAATAAAGTTCCATGTTTATCATTTGTAAACATCTCGCAAGAATCATACAAAAGTCTTGTATCTTGCAAAAATCTCGTAAGACATGATCTTGCAAGATACAGCAACAACAAAACTTCAGAAAAGAAAAAATGCAAGCGTATTGGAGAAATATTCTGGATAATATATTGTGGAAAATAAGTAGAAGCTTCCTGCTGATACAAGTCAGGAATTGCTACCAAATATATTTCACCCTTCAACTAGTTATACTGTCCTATATCAACAGTCGGAAAGAAATTGGGCTCCATAAAACCTGAAAAAATACGTACACGGAAAAAATCTAATCTGTATTTTGAGTATAAATAGTTCTCACAAGAATCAGGGATTGGTTACAAATTGTTAGAAATATCTGACCAAGTTAATTTGCGAATGTGTTTTTGGTGCATGTAACTCAAGAAATAGTTGGACGAACATTTCTGACAGTTCCTGATTGTTATGGAAACAGATTTAATCTACTTAAAATTTTAAACTTAATCAAGTGTATATGTATTAATTCAGTAATAACGTATATTTGACATAAATATTTACTATTCTTGAAATTTAAGCATATACTTAATTCAACACTTTTCTTTCTTTTACTACTGAGTAGAATTTAATTATCTATATAAGGTGTATAGAGTAGTCAATGATCTATAAAGGAATACATTATAGCAAAAATACTGAAATAATAATTACGTACTTGTTTTATTTCGTCTTAATGCATGTTATTATTCACTTTATTCTTTATTCAATATTATTTAATATTATTCTTCTAAAATTTCAAATAAAGAAAACCTAACTTTATTTTGAGAATGACAATTGTTGCCTCAAGGAATTCATATTACCTAAAACGAGCAATTTCTTATAACAAAACAATTCTTTATACAAATATAACTTGATCTCATATTAAATGCAGCAGTTTACTTGATTTTAAGTAATTTTTATCCTTAAATGAAGAATATATAATCTTATTATACAAGAATAAGTTAGTTAATTTTTCAATAAAGTATATACTACATCTGAGTAATCGTGAAACTAAGCTAGCGTTGGAGTATTAATCTTGATAGTACATTTTTCTTGATAGTATTGATATGTTTTAATTATGTTGCCCTCTAAACATTCCATAATTCGTAATAATCAATATAGAAGCAGTAGGTGCTACTGTATGTATTTAATGTGAATGATTAAAACCTAATTTAAAATAAGACCAAACGTAAAAAAATGGTGACGGTGTCGATTTCTCATTGAATATCAGTACACCGTTAATACTGCCGAACTGCTGATTTATCGTCAAATAAATCAAGGGATATCAGATATCTCTACTCTCCTGGACTTCTTATCTGATGAAATAAAGAATCGTTTGGTAGCCTTTAATTAGTTTTTGAAACAATTAGAAGTCTGTATCGCCACAATTGCTGTAGCAGTGATTTTTATCATTGCCTTTACACCAGCTGATGATTGTAGTTAGGCTACTTCAGGTTACGATTTCACTTTTCTTTTATATTCATATTGAATATTTCATTGTGCATCTTCTCGATATGAGCTAGTACTTCAGACTTTGACATCGATTTTAAGCTAGAACTGTACAATTATATCATTATATGTAATAATAATGTGCTCCTTTATACAACGAATATACAAATTACTGTTCGCTTTACAATATACCATGACTGATTAATCAGTTAATGTCATACTTAATAATATACCACGGGGTTTTCTTTCAGTAACATCTTACATATCATCGGCATTGAGGATGCAGTTGTGAAATGAAATGTAATGTTTAATAATAAGTCACTTGTCAGTACAACATCTCAGTGTTATGGTTCGTACTTTCACATTTTGGGTTTTATTTAATTGCAGGTAATTCTAACCCGGTACTTTTTAATTCAAATAGTTATGACGACTGTAATGTTGTCACGTACACATACAATTTAATCAAATGACTAGAAAGTTTAAAAACGGAAATAAGTATCTATGAACACAGGTACTTAATTTTAATTTCTGCCATCAAATTCGCTTTCAGTTGAATCAATGGTATCAGTTCTTTCATATACAGGGTGCGCCGCACAAGAACCAACACAGAGCAGGTATATGTAGGGAGTCCCAAGGAATTGCGATTTAACCAAACATACCTATATGTAAAGTTGCACACAGGCGGAGTTATAGAACTTCAAAGTGCTTGAGCAAAGCTAAATATTTGGAAATAAATATACAGTATGCGCCAAAAGTATGGAATAAATTCAATAAAAACGAAACAATTATTTTTTGGGAAAAATCCTCGAACAGGTCGAATTTTAATTTAAAAAATACATATTTTAGCGTAAAATGCGACTTTCAAATGTCATTTGTTTTCGAGTAATGACGGCATCGATTTGTTTTTAAATGGCAACACCATATTTTTTTCCTTGATTCTGAAAGATCGTTTAATTCTCTATCAGACAGTACTAAAATTTTGCCCTCTTACATAGGAAAGTTTTCGAGTAAATGACGATTGAATGTTAGAAAACGTAAATTTTATCCATAAAAAAGTAACAATTCTGAGGTATGTAAAATAAAATACAATTGATTAAATTTTATACTTAAATTCAATGTTCGAATTGCCATCCACCAACTTCTTGACAATGCGCAAGTCTGTGAAGAAATTCTTCTTGCACATTATGAATGATTTCTGGGGTAACTCTGCGTATTTCGTTCCGACTGCGATTTGTAAGTTCTTCTAAATTACGTGGTTTATTAATGTACACTTTTGACTTCAAGTATCCCCATAAAAATAGTCAAGAGGTGTAACATCTTGCGATCTTGCAGGCCATTCTATCGGTCCGCGTCTGCCGATCCACCTCCCAGGAAAACAGTTGTCCAAAAAATCTCGTACAGGGCGCGCATAGTGCGGAGGTGCACCGTCTTGCTGAAACCATATGGTATCGTCAGGAATGTCAGGGTCATTATCGGTTAGGAGAAATTACTGCAAGGGCTGGAACAAGGTCATTTTCTAGAAACTCTAAATATCTTTGTCCTGTAAGGGTTCCTTCAAAGAAGAAAGGCCCTACTATTCTGTCGTCAACTATTCCAGCCCACACATTTAATTTCTGAGGGTGTTGGGTATGTGCCTCTGCCATCCAATGAGGATTTTCCCGACTCCAATATCTGCAAGTTTGACGGTTTACTGTACCATTCAGACAAAATGTGGGCTCATCTGAAAAAAGTATTTACCGGTGTAAATTTCTATTTCCTTGACGTAAATCCATTAGAATTTCGCAAAAGTGTAAGCGGCGATCGGGATCATCTTCATTGAGTTCCTGCACAAGTTGAATTTTGTAGGGATGATATTTTTCCTTCCTCAAGATACGTAGCACTGTGCTCTGACTAGTGTCATTGTTTAATGCAACCAATCGTGAAGAATTATGAGGATTATCCACCATACTTATCAAAATGTTCTGTTTCTGATTTTCATTAATGCTTGGACGTCCAGGTTTTGGAATATTTACAACATTGCCAGTTTATCTAAATTTAGACTGTTGATTGGCTGATAGGGCGATCTGGATATTTTTCATTAAATAAATCCTGCTGAGTTCTATTCATATTCCCGCATCCGATAAGAATTAAAATGTCAATTCTTTGAGTAACAGTTAAATGTGCCATAATATTTTAAATTGACTAATAATTTCTATGTCGCTAACAATACTTATTAGAAAGTCGGTGTGACAATGACACTTTGCAAAGATTTTCACCTACGTGATCCATAAAAGAACTATGGAATTCGAAAAACTAAACTTGATAACGTTTTTGCTTTATTTTAATTGATTTTACGTTTTCTAACATTCAATCGTCATTTACTCGAAAACTTTCCTATGTAAGAGGACAAAATTTTAGTACTGTCTGATAGAGAATTAAACGATCTTTCAGAATCGTCATTACTCGAAAATAAATGACATTTGAAAATCGCATTTTACGCTAAAATATGTATTTTTTAAATTAAAAATCGACCTGTTCGAGGATTTTTCCCAAAAAATAATTGTTTCGTTTTTATTGAATTTATTTCATACTTTTGGCGCATACTGTATCTGAATTAAGTACTTTAACTTGGAATAACCAAATTTCGTACGTGATTCAGATTTATTGTTGGTCTTCCTTGGCTATGAGTTCAAGTAAATTGAAACAAAAGACTACAAGGTGTTCATTGGGAGTGAGTCAGTTCTAAAATGATACCAAATTTTTTTCCATTGATCGAATTTAAAAAGAATGATGACATCCCAAGCAGAATTTAATATAAAACTTATTCTGTTTAAAATTTAAAAAAGGTTTTCATGTGCATAATTGACACAAAATTTTAATAGTGTTTATTAGAAGAAATCAATAAGTCAGTAGTAGGTTTTGTCTTTAAACTTTGACAATAACAAAACTATTTTATTCCAGCTACTGTTGTTCAAAAATTTACATTCAGCGTACAGGTTGGCATGCTACTTCTGCTAGGCTTCTGTAAAGCAAACTGTTGAAGACATGTGCAAGAATATTGTAGGAGATTTCCAGATCGAGTAATTCCCCACAGAAAAACATTTTCTAATGTTGACAGACAGACTCGGGGGGGAGGAAACTTTTTTAATAATATCCGAGAACATCCTAGTGTAATAAGGGTAGAAGATGAAGAAAATATTTTAGAAATAGTTGAAGATGAACCTCAAATAAGTAAATAAGTATCTAGTTTATCTCGAGAAATTGGATTTTCAAGAACTACTGTACACAGAATTCTTAAACGTAATCTGCTACATCCATTTTTTTACTGTTTTAGAAAGGTATTTTAAGCTAATATAAATCAAATCTCCTACAATTCCTATCAATGAAGTCATATGTATGTTCTCTGATACCAAACATCTAGGTATGCTAATGAACAATTCCACAGATAAAGCCCTATTCAATAATTATCTAAAGAAAATAATCTAATTTACTCACTCTATAAAAATCTAACTTCACTTTTTTGGCAGTGGGAACACGACAAATTCAACCACAATAGATGAGATCTGACCTATTTCTGCATTTTTAGGATTGCTTCTTCAGGTGGTCTCCTTTAGGTTGAATCAAATATCTAACTATAAAAATTATTATAAAAATTAAAATTATTTGAAGTTAAATATCGACAATGACAAAAAGTGACATCCTGTCAATGAATTAAATATAACAATACCTACTTGAAAAATGTTCACCTTTCATGTAAAAGTTTTTATGTATTTTTAGGTATTATAATATTGTGTGAAACTAACTACTCAGTGGACAAAAGCCCCAACCTGCGTTGAATTACACCCACAATATCTACCCATATATTCCTTATTATTAGCTTTTGTAAATTTTTATATATATATATATATATATATACTCGCGTCAAGAATTCAGACGCCTTACGTCACGTCTGACATTTGTTTTTATTGTCAACGTAATTTTCGATATTTGGTCGCGTTAAAAACAATCATTTTTGGCAATTTAGTGCAACATATAATGCAAACTTTTAGTGTAGTATATAGTTTTATTACTATCAGTTGCAGTTTCTTAAATATTTTGATGAAAATATAATGAATTATTCATTTGTTCATATGACGTAAGTTGTCTGAATTCTTGTCGCGAGTATATATAAAAACTTTTACATAAAAGGTGAACATTTTTCAAGTAGGTATTGTCATATTTAATTCATTGACAGGATGTCACTTTTTGCCATTGTCGATATTTAACTTCAAATAATTTTTATTTTTATAATAATTTTTATAGTTAGATATTTGATTCAACTTAAAGGAGACCACCTGAAGAAGCAATCCTAAAAATGCAGAAATAGGTCAGATCTCATCTATTGTGGTTGAATTTGTCGTGTTCCCACTGCCAAAAAAGTGAAGTTAGATTTTTATAGAGTGAGTAAATTAGATTATTTTCTTTAGATAATTATTGAATAGAGCTTTGTCTGTGGAATTGTTCATTAGCATACCTATATGTTTGGTATCAGAGAACATACATATGACTTCATTGATAGGAATTGTAGGAGATTTGATTTGTATTAGCTTAAAATACCTTTCTAAAACAGTAAAAAAAATGTTACAAAAGCTAATAATAAGAAATATATGGGCAGATATTGTGGGTGTAATTCAACGCAGGTTGGGGCTTTTGTCCACTGAGTAGTTAGTTTCACACAATATTATTAATACCTAAAAATATATAAAAACTGCTACATCCATATTACATTAAAAAATGCAAAAGCTTTTGCCTCAAGATTTGGATCGACGAATGACCTTTTGCGAGTTTATCTTGTATCAGGATATTAATTTTCATAAGAAAATTCATTTCACCTATGAGGCTTGTTTCACTCGTAGAGGAATTACAAATATTCACAACTTTCATGACTATTGCGATGTAAACCCCTTATGCAATAGCTCCTAGTCAAGAGCGGCGAAACGTTTGGAAGCATGAAATACGACCAGTTACAAAGGCGGCAATGGTTCCGAGTATAACAGTCGTAATACCAACAACAGGAGCCGAAATCAGTATATGGGCGTGCCCAGAGATACCGATAACGGATATGTCCCCACAGAGCCTAGCCCGAGCACAACCAGGGCAAGTCTAAAAATCCCAGCTAATGCTAGGGATGTACACTTTAATAATTCTGTTACTGATAGCGACCATTTACCGAGATCACGGCGTAACAATCACTATGTATCAAATAATAGCACCGGCCGTGAAAGCCTAAAAACCATACGTGCAAATCTATAATTTAAGAAAGAATTACTTATTCTATAATTAATAACATTTTATTCATAGCTTATTAAAATATTTTTTTTTAAGTAAATTTGATGTCATTTTAAGAAAGTATAAGAATGCTTGAACGTCAAGAATATGTAAATATTTATATCAAATATACTTTATTACTGAATTAGTACCACACTTCATTGAAGTTAAAAATTTTAAGTATATTATCATACCTAAATATAGATTAGATTTTTTTCCGTGTACTCTATTAAAAAAGAAAACAAACAAAATTCTCATATTTGACACCTTTACCCAGCAAATTTTATTAGATTTCAGTAAAAACGAAAGACGTTTTCACCGGAAATAATCATATTCAGAGGCATCTAATTATCAAAAGAAACAGTTTTAGAAACCCATAAGAACGTAACTTGTCGGTCATAAACTATTTCTTAGGCAAGAGCTTAATGAAACGTTTTGTACACATGATTTCGATTAAATCTCGTCTTGTATAATAAGTTGAAGCAACCGTTAGTGCTCGCCTCGAACCGAAATATATTTAGATATTTAATTACGGGTAAGAAGAAGCGATACTCGCCTAATACTTAGGTATCTCGAGCTAAAAGCTATATTTTATGGGCATTAAAATTTACCGACTAAATGAGCGACAATACTTTTTCATTTTAAAATAATCGTACCAGTTTAGAACTGGTTTCAATATAGGCATGAATCGTTTAGATATGGTGGCCTAATCTGATTATGAAAAAGTTGAATAGTTTGGATATTTTGGTTATTTAATAGCGGTAGGCGAAGACTAATTTCTGACGGCGGTCGCAGAACGATTCTATGTCCTTACTGAATAAAAATTATACAGGGTGATTAAGAACTTCAGCACGAAAAAAATTTGGGAATAAATGATATTGGCTCCATGAAAAATGGAGCCAATATAATAAAAAAATCTTTGTCCTTATAGTTTTCGAAAAGAAATATTTTATTATTCTCAATCTTTACACCGCTGGGATACTGTAGGTTTCTAGCCAGGAGATTTCAAATAATAATAATAATAATAATATCTCTACCCATCATTCTAATCACAGGGATTAGCCCAGAAGTCGGAGACTTGTGCGGGGGAGGGGGCGGCATATTATTATTAAGCAGGCCGCATTTGCGCCCAGGAACGACTTACGTTGGTAGGCTATAATCACAATTCAGTGCAGGAATGAGGGAAACCTGGAAAACCTCATTAATTAGGGGGGTAGTCAAATATCAACCGGTATCAATCTCTCACATTGACCCAAGCCAACATTCTTCCACCCTACCATATCCGCAGAGAGGGCGCCAAACCTCTCCACGAGTATAGCTTATATACGGTCTACCGGCAGCTGGGTTCGAACCAACACCGATCTAGTCACCTCGATTCAAGTACTGACCACTGACCGGAATATCCGATTACTTATCATTAACATTTTTATGATGGGAATATTTACATTAGTTTTTCGAATGTGAAAAATAGCTTGCGTGTATAGCTCGCAGTTGATGGATATCGTTTTAATTTATGATGAAACTGTTTTAGGACGACGATTTCCCAGTAAACATGTGTCAATAGTCCAGCCATTTTAGGCATTTTAAACCTCAATCTGCGGAAAAATTTCTAGTGAGCTGAATTTTTATATACACCTTTATTACGGCGTTGTAATGAAGATGTGACAAATCGAAATTGATATCGTGCCGGCTAAAAAAGTTATAAAGGTCAAAAGGTCACGAAAATTAGTTTTTCGCAAATATCTCGCCACCTATTGCTCGGAGGTCAATAGAGGTTATTATAAAAATTGTTTGTCGTGAAATTATCTACAAAATGCCTTTTGCATTTTTCTATAAAATTAACCGTTTTTCGGAGTAGAGAGCTAAGAAAGAGACTAGAATGCTCTCACATATGGTATTGTATATCGTATACCAAGGCGTAAACTCTGTTACTGTTTATTCATGTTTGTAAGTGTCTTCCAAACTTCTATCTGATACTTGGGCGTTTTGTGAAAAATATACTTATATTATAGAGGTTTGGGAACTTAGTAAAATCTACTAAATATTATACAAACGACCTACACTGGCAGATGTTCCGTATTTTATTTTCCCTTTATACATGCTACTGCCTGTCGGACTGTGTTTAGCTCAGTTGAAAATTATTTCTTGAGTGTTAAAGACGTTATTTTAGTAGTTTCATGCTCTTGAACAGTTTTCATAATGAGTGATACATGTTATATATGTAATGAATTGTTGTCGGATGGTGATGTAGTAGAAGTTAGGCGTGGTCTACAAACATTAAAAAATGCTAGCATTGCTAGAGGTGATGGTAATATTGAATATTTAACTACTGTGACTTTTGTAAATGTTCATAGCAATTGTCGTAAAAATTATACGAACAATTTGAGTATTGCGGCATAACAACTTTATTACCACCAGCACGCGATGACCTACTGAACACAATCTTTTGGAATTGTACAAAAGGTTGTGCCGGCAAATGTGGATGCAAAAAAATTGGATTAAGATGTTCAAAAGTTTGTGCCGTGGTCAGTCATGCTTAAACGCAGAGTCAACCAATGATGAAAATGATGAAGATGTCGATTGAAATATAGGAATAAGTCCACTCGACGTTTTGTCAGCAATGGTTAATGATATCGACAATGAATGACAAAAAAAAATATATACTTAAGTTTGTTTCTTCTGTATTTTTCAGTATTCAAATAAAAAATTCCACTCTTCAATAAAAAAAACCTCTTATTTATATATCATGGATTATGCCTATGGGGGAAACCATGTAAAAAAAACGCGCCTTGCATTCTACCTCGAAGGTGGTGAGGAAACGAGTGCATTGTCATAATATAGTCGCTTTCTCAGCGCTCTACTCCGAAAACGGTTAATATTACAGAAAAATGCAAGAGGCATTTTTTGTAGACAATTTGACGACAAACAATTTTTATAATGACCTCTATTGACCTCCGAGCAATAGGTAGCGAGATATTTGCAAAAACTGATTTTCGTGACGTTTTGACCTTACTTTTTTAGCCGGCACGACATGAATGTCGATTTTTCACATCTTCATTACAACGCCGTAATAAAGGTGTACACAAGAATTCAGCTCACTAAGAATTTTTCCGCAGATTAAACCTTAAATGACTGGACTACAAATGCAGCTACCCTTACAACAGTGTCCAGTGAGTGTAAACGAAGGCGTGATATGGGAAATTTGCAACCGAATCGTGGAAGAGTTGGAGGTTCAGAGCGTCCACGGCGTATTGCAGCAGTGTGTGGTATCATACACGAGGCTTAATTATTATCCGTACCATGTACAGCGTGTCCAAGCTACTACAATGGTATTGGATAAGGAGGACCGGTACCGTGGCTTCCACGATATACTACCTTTAAACCATTTGGACTTATTTATGTGGGTATAGTAAAAAAATTAAGTATATTGTACCGAAGTGGACACTATTTATGATTTACGTAAACGTATCGCTGCTGCCAATAACTTTATAAGTTTAAAATGTACAAGAAGCAGAAACATTTATGATAGTTGGGAATTTCTTTCAACTTTTTGTCCGGTCGCCGGTTTTATGTTTTGCCTTATCAGGTTTTTACGTATATTAATTCATTTTTGAACTGATCTCTTTGATTTTACGACATTGTACTTGTAAGTCCTCTGTATATTCAACAATTTTTTTTAGGAAAGTTCTGCATCATTCTATATTAACAAAGTCTTTCTTAGAGTAGTAATTAGTCCAGAATGGAATACAATATAGCAAGAATACTGAAATACTAATCATGTATTTCAGTTTTACTTTTTCTTAATGCATCAATGTTATTATTTATTTTATTCAAAATTATTTAATATAAATAATTCAAAACAATACTTTAAACAAACATAACTTTATCACATTAAGTATAGTAGCTTTCTTCATTTCAAGTAATTTTTATTCTTAAATGAATAATATATAATCTTATTATACAAGAATAAGTTCATCTTTCAATAAAATATTGCCATACTTGAGGAATAGTGAAACTAAGCTAGCGATGGAATAAGTGTGTTAATCTTAATATTAGTATAGCTTGTTTCCTGTGAAGTATATTATTCAACGAGTATATAATGATGACTGTAATTCAAGTCTTTCTTCGATAAAGATTATTTTCATTTTGAAAATAAGTCAATTTAGAGAGAAAAGGAAAATGATGTCCGCAACTTCAACTGCAGTAGAGATTTGAAATTCATCTTTCTCTTGAAGACGCATTTTATCGAAATTCAGAAATTATACTCTTTTACAATAATGGCATTTCATATATCGTCGAGATTACTCAAAATTTCTCCCAAAAAATTGCAGTTGTTCTAAAGCAAAAATTAAATACAGATATTTTGAGGGATTTTAACATTTTAAACTACCCTTGAAGTATGACCCATTAGCTTCCAAACACTGTATATGTATTCGAATTTTTAAAATTTTAGTGGGCATCAATTTCCAAAACACAAAAAATGTTTAAATATGTTTAAAGTCACACTCTCCTAGATACAATGAGTGTGTTTTTGAGAAGAGAAATAGCAAAAATTACCTACTTATTGTTGACAGCAGGTATTCAAATATAAAAAATTAACAGTAAAGTAATATTAAAAAAAGAAAATGTAATTTCAAACATATGTAACCAACACAACTAAGTATTACTACTAGCGACTACTACTGAAAAATAATAAACAAACATTGAATAACGTGCATAACATATTGTTAGGATTGGTATTGTTATTAATCAATTTGAAATAAAACAAACATACAGGAATTAATTACAGCCAATAAATCTCTCAGAAAATTATGTGCTACCTGTACGACGTGATATGTCAAAACATATTTTTCATTCTCTCTGTGAAGTTAAAAAAATGAAACAAATTTTCCTTGAAATAAATCCTCTCTACTTTGCTAATATGCCATAGTAAAATTATTTTCTTGATGTTACAGTAGATGACTTACAGCACATAAAAAATATTTATTTAGTGGCTGTAAATAATATTTAATAAAATGGTTTTAATTGATTCATCAAGTTCAACATTTCATATAAACTAATATTTTTAAACTTTTATACCAAAAATTTTTTTAGGGGCAGCACTATCACTTTTTATGTAAAAATATATTCAAAATAAATATTCAACAGCCAGAAATATGCTTTCTATCATAGTGTGTAAGTGGCAGCAATTTAAAAAGAAAATTTTAGTCTACTCGAGAGATTTTCAAAAAAAAATTAACTTTTAACACCCTGTAACTCAAAAAGTAAGGTATTTAAAAAAAACTTTATATGAACTTTTATTTATGACATTACTTGAGAAATCGCCCCCTGAAATATATCACAATACCTAGGAAATACTCTGTATAATATTTTTTTATCTAATAACAGTTTTGCCATATTTTTCAATATTATATTTATTTTCTGTAGGTCAGTTCTATATTGAATTATGAATGCCTCTAAAGCGTTGTACAATAAAATAATAGTTTCTATACTATGTATCTGTCTTTAAATTAAATACCAGCTTCCAACAACCAAACTATTATTTAATTACACCATTAACTTGTTCATTAAATTTTAAATAAGCATCAGTATTACCTAAATATTTTGCAACATCAACTGATTGAAGTAGATTATCAGATTAAGAGAATATTTTAAATAATTTTGATATTAATAAAAAGATGATAGTATATTTGTTGGTCTATACAGACGGTAACATTGTTTACTTTTGGTAAAAGTATTTAGAACTATTCGTAAATTTGAAAAAAAAAGCTGCAGCACTTGTTTAATTACATTGAAAAGAGATTTAAGTATACAAAGTGCTTTGCACGTTTACTTCTTTCGATGACAGTAAAAAATGATTAAATTTTCAGGTTTATCTGTTGAGTTTTTTTTGGAGTTTGCGTAAGTCGTACATTAATAATGTAGCTTTAAAAATGTCTGCTCACATTTCTGCTGCAAATGTTGTGAAGCTTGTTACAAACGAAATTTTTTACAGCTGATCACGTCTTAGATTATGTAGATTTGGGCAGATTCCCAGCTTAGTGACATAGCGACGGGGCTGATTGTTGAACTATGCGAAGCGGTTTATCGCCGAGAGGAATTTCTAGATGGACTAACAGATCCTCACGTACCATAATACAGTGTTACTAGCGCGGACTAAGGAAGGCCGTGGACATAAAGTGAAATGCACCGGCAGTTTCAGAGGAATCACAGAAGAAGATATGGTTGTAGCGTTGGGCTGTCATGTTGCCTCCAGTGGTGGTGGTGATCTGCTGCCATACGCGATAGCACCTCATACCATAACGCCTACTGTGTGATGAATATTGTACTATTATCGTGCATCCCCAGACAGAAACCTGATTAGACCCACTGCATCCTCTCTCTACACCATTTTAAGCGGTTAGCTCGATATTGACGAGTGAGAGGCAGCACCCAATGTGGACGATAAGAAAAAAGACCAAAAAATGCTAAACCTCTAAGAGCTAAAAGTTGCAATCGGCGAGCTTCACAGTCTGTGGTTTCTCTATGACGGTCGGTGCCTCTCGATCTGTGTCCACAGCCTTCCTGAGTTCACGTCTAGTAACACTACAATGATACGCAAGATCTGTTAGTCCTTCTAGAAATTTTTCTCCCCGACAAACCTTCTTCGCGCAACCCAATAGTTCGACCTATTTCAAACTAAACTAGGAAATCTGCTGGGCATAATCAACTGTAAAAAAATATCATTTGCAACAAGCTTCACAACACTTGCAACACAAATGTGAGTAGAATTTTTTTAAACACAGTGCTACGTTATCAAAGTACGACCTATACAAACTCCAAAAAACTTTACAGTTTTTACTTTCACCGAGAGAAATAAACAGACAAATAATCAAAATAAAATGAATGTCAACAGCAATGTGAGATTAGCATTAATAAAATTATTATCATCAACAATATGATACGGTATGGAATAATCTTTCCTTGTGATAACATTTTTAGTTGTAACCTTTATCAAATATATTTATTACCATATATTTCTTTTAGTTTCACTTTTCACCTAAAGTTTAATTGTTATTTTTATTTCACTGTTTCGATTACGCCCGTAATGAACACGGCCCGTAAGGTATGTCGGCAGCCGCGTTTATACGATTTTCGATCATGTGATCCTCAGATGAACGAACACCGATTTTATTACCTGGAGCATAATAAGACTTGTTTTAAGTTCGGTACAATTAGAATAAATTAATTTCAAGACATTTGGGCTAGGTACCGCATGATCAGGTTCTCATGAACCCGAGCTGCTTTATTATACGTCTATGGGCTCTCATTGGGTTATTACCTCTACGAATTCCATGACGCACCTCACCTACGGGTAATTAAAACCGTAATAAAAAACTGATTTATCTGAGGTGTACACAGCATAGCTTTTAACTTGTTCCTGTTGCCTGGCATAGGAGCGAACTGCTCTCGTCTGTTACCAAACATATGAACTGGTCCACCAGTTGGTGTACCTACATATTTTTAGTTTTGAACATACCAGGACATAAATTACAAGTATGTGTAAGTTATGTAACAAAAAGTTATGAAGAGGAGACTGATACGATAGATTTATTGCACTCTTCAAGGTTAGGTGATTCAAATTATATGAGGAATGTTTTAGGAATCTACGGAAAACATAGAAATAAGTAAACTCCTTCAACAAGCGTTCAATATTTTTAACATTGGAAATATTAATGATAGTGAACGCTAGATATAATAAAGTTAGTAACTGTAATAAATATTCAATCGCGACTGTTGTATGAAAAGATTTAATAGAATTGATTGAAATGATAAAGAGTCATCCCGAATAATGTGCAAAAATAATTGGAGATAGATTGTAGAACTGAGTATTTTTTATTCTCTTGTCCTGTTATAGGTTATTGAAATAAAGTACACCCCCTGTATATTTTTCATTAGTTTTTAGGGGTTAGCTTTTTCGATTTTTGAATTTGGAATATTTTTGTCTCTAGCAATTTTTTGAGTAAACAAATAAAGTTCACGTTCCTACATGCACATATTTTCCTTCCGAATATCTAATTTACAGAACGAAATCTAGTAGGTTTCCATCATTTTGCGTTTGATGACAGTTCATGATTCTCCTAAATAAAACTTATCACAACCCCTAAGCCCACCCATAATGAGACGTAACTTTCCCAGGGTGTCTTAAAAAATTTTATGCAAAGGATGTACGCTCTACCTTTAATTTTTTGTAAATTATTTGGGATCACCCTGTATATGATTTAAATAAAATATTTAAAATATTTGAATATTCATATCAGTATCATTGGTATCCAATAGATTTAATAGTTAATAAAGGATTGTCCACTTGATATAAGATAGAAATGGTGAGAGAAATGATAAACCTCCACATTTTGACTTTTTTATAAGTATTTGTTGATGTTTATGAGCGCTACCTAGTATGTAAAAGCGGCAATAGAATATGCACTGTTCAAAAGCAAAAATATTTGATTATCTGATCCAATATGCACGGACTCTTGTAAGTACAAAGGTCAAAATTACATGGACTGGAATTTCGCTGCTTGTAGAAGCAGAATCGATGGTATATTTATCCATATAATTCCATCGATTTTATCGTAGTCAAGACATCACAACGACAGTGTCATAGATATGTGAATTGTTCAAGATGTCGAAAGATTTATCTTCTTCAGATGATAACAATCCTTCTTTATCGTAATACGGTCGATACAAATGTTATTACATTCATATGTATTATTATTGTACTGTTATCAAATATAATTTAATTCACTTATATACCAGTGATGAAGTATTTTATTTTATCCATGATAACTACATTTATTTCCAAGTCAGAAGTAGTAATAAATTCTGATTTTTATTTACACAGGGCCGGCATAGCAGTGTTACTATTTTTAAGACTATAGGATAGACTTGACGGCAATTTAGCGAATTTTTTTTTGCAAAGTCCAACGATCATTTTTCAAATCTAAAGGTATATGGAGGTCAAGTTATGATAAGAATTAAAAATATAATATGTTTTGTTCAAAACACATCTTCTGTTAAAACAACATTGCTATGTTGGTTGAGATAAGAAATCTTGAAAAATATGAAGAAGTCACAAAACAAAAAATCTCTGGGGTCAACAATTTAATCTGAACCTCCTGTGTGAAAGCAGAAGAGACATTTTCCGAGTGATGGTAGAAGTTCACTAATTAAAGTTTTATTTGCTTTTTTAAATTTATCACATGAATGACAAATATCAAACTTGAAAGTAACGTATTTTGACAGTTTTGAATTGTATGTTATGTCATGTTCATGTTACGAGTGTGAAAATATTGCGTAATGTTTTCAAGGAAAATTTTGCTCAAATATTGTTAGTAATCGTGGACAAAGTATAGTATTCTACTTGCATATAATGGCTGAAATTCAACACATCATTATATGCTCGTTGAATAATATACTATTATATTTTTTCTTCAGTTTTATTGGGTTTTTGCCACACTTCTGAAAAAATAAAGATTAATTAAATAAGCCATTGCGCCAAACGGATCAGTCAAAGGTTATTTTTGAAACTAAGTTTGCCTAACCAAAAAATCTCACCCTGGAAAAAGCAGATAAGTAAAAAATAACAAAATTCACATCACTATCGCGCACTTCCGTATTATTGACGTTTTGAAAAACTCTCTGTTTTCGGTGTCAAAATAGTAGTAAGAATATTAAACGTATGGCAAGTTTGACAGTTTAAAATTTGTTTATCTGCTTCCATAGAGATGTTAAATGATTTTTATTTTATTGCTACTTACTTCTTCTTGATGCAACTGTAGCCAACAATGGTCAATGTTTACTGAACAGTTTGACACACACTTATCTCCGTTCAACAAAATAATCGCGGTCTCTTTTAATTTTCTTTTTGCTGCGTTATCTTCCTTCTCTAAAATTTTTACCGAATCCCATTGAATCAAATGACCGTTTTCCCAAGCGTGTTCGCAAATTTTGGATGTTTCAAATTCCCGTCTTTTTATATAATTTTTATGTTCCTCAACTCTACCATTCATAGGCCGAGACGTTTCTCCAACATTTATTTATTTTTTCAGCAGTGTGGCAAAAATTCAATAAAACTAAAGAAAAACTAAAATTATGCCACAAATAAATAGCTTCAGACAATATACGGTATATACTTTTCATATCTTAAATTCGTATTATTCATATAACAGTAATAACAAAATGATTATGCTCCAGAGTATAAAGTACTAGGTAATGGGTTGTTAGAGAAAATAATAATAAACTGGATTGACCATCTTCCAAATTATTGAATTTGAAGAAGTGTAGTTATGTTGACGGTTTCAACATTATTAAAATTTTGCTCATGAAATTTGAGCTATTAGATGTTTAAAGATATAGCTTATAGTACCTATTAAAAAAATTGTAATCTAATTGTATCGTAATTGAAACCTGTATTTCTGTCTCAGTCTTGACATATGTAACGTACATGTATGTATAATAGAGGATATTAACACAATTATCTGAAAAGGTTTCGTGTCCTTCAGATAATACGCTGAACTCGTGAAATTGCGATTATGTTGAAATTTAATGAGAACGCTATTGTTACCCGCTATAGAAAAAAACAAGTTTGTGGAAAGTTCAATAAAACATAATTAAATAAATTTCCTTGGTAATTAATAGAGTCTACGAGATTACTACTCTACTATATCATACAGAATATGGTCTAATAATTAGACAAATATACAATCATCTTATTTTAAAATATTAAAGTAATTAACAATCCATTAATCTAAAGACCGCTTTACATTTATGCAATTCTTATTGCATGCAAAGAAATATCGCATGGCGCATGCGCATTAAAGTTAAAATTGATGACCGACGCAATTTTCAGTCCATTGCACGAATATAGAGTATGCTCTAATTTGATTGCATTGCACGTGAAATTCTGGTTCCTTTTCTGGTAATATTCAGTTTTGCCATCCTACACAAAAGGAACTAACAGCGAAGAATTAAGTAAAAAGTGGATTAACCTCAATTAACCATAATAATCTTTTTTATTTCATCCATTAAAACTCTAGGTTGACTGAAACTTCACACCACAGTACACAACACCGGTATGGTTTTGCAGAAGACCAGCATATGGAAATCATTTTCAATTTACTAATTTGGCAATGGGCAATATATTGCATAAATGTAAAATAAATAACACCTTGCAATATTGCATGAAAGATTTTGCTGCAAAATAGTTTTCATTGCATTGTATGCTTCATTGCCTAAATGTAAAGCGGCCTTAATAAATTATATATAATTATGTTTGTGATCTACCTGTAATTATACAAAAGTAAAAAACAGTAATAGCCAAATTGTTTTTTTTTAACTAATTGTTACCGATAATTTAGTTTAGCAACATTCACACCATTTTTCAATTCTTTTGAACATGGAGGAGCTTGTTTCTCCGACTCTTATTAATATTTATGAAACGCCGAGGCTCTAAAAGAAATAGTCAAAAACAATACTCACCCACACTGACTCGTCATTCAGTTCCTCCAGAATCAATTTAGTTCTTGTCTGAGAAAAACTCGAATTAACGTACATAGTTTCATGTGATTCTAAGAACTTTCTATAGTCGAATAAACACCAACACTCGCGTTTTCAATGAGTTTTTAATGCTCGGAAGAAAACAATCGCGAAGTAAAAAATAAATGGTGCATAAAAACTGACGGAATACGCAGCAAGCCAAAGTTTATAACAATTTAACAAATTAAAAAAAAAATTTAGAATCAATCAATCAATCAGTATTTTATGTATCTCTCTTTTATTATATAGGGCGATTCAGTAAATATGGACAACTTCTAAACTGAAGACACTAACACACCAAAGTATGATGATTAGCATGCCTTATACAAATGCTGCAGGTTTAGATACGGAGTGTTCAAAGTTGGAATTTTTAATTTCTCAATAATTTTGCCGCTGTCTGTACAGGGAGTTATTTAGATTCCGTTACTTCAGTAAATCAGAACACATTTTTTTAGTCTAACGAACTAAGACCCAAGTAAGTTAAAGATTGAAAAAGATCAATTTTACATGGAAATAGTACTCTTATTTAATTCAGGTCGCTTTAATCGAGCATGTCGATTTTTGGATTCCTAGAATTGTTTCTCCAATCAAAATCACCTCGACTAGTAAGCGGATGT
Source organism: Monochamus alternatus (assembly GCA_037114965.1). NCBI lineage: Eukaryota > Metazoa > Arthropoda > Insecta > Coleoptera > Cerambycidae > Monochamus > Monochamus alternatus. The sequence continues at coordinate 78,200,128 of CM073431.1, forward strand.
TATTAAGAAAATCTTGGATTTCCGTTTGTTAATCTAGTAAAAATTGAGCAAATCGTAGGCGAGGTGCAAATTGTTAAGGTAATAAATTTTGGACAAGAGTATAATAATATGAATGGATATTGTCTTTCTTTGAAATTCTCAAGATGATTGGTTTGTCCCTGTTGTCGTACTTAACGAACGATACTTACATTTGAGTTTTTCAAAATACAAAATAAAACCTCTTCTCCATGATCAACGTTGAGAGATTTTGTAGCACCATTGTAACTATTAGGACTAAAGCCCTGTTTCCGGCTGCACCAAGTTCATTCAAATTTGATTGAGGAAACACACAAATCACATAATCCATGTCACTATTTGAAAAATCATTGTCGTGGCATTTTTTTATACACAATTTTTGCAAACAATAATTATATAATTTGAAAAAGAGAGATAACCTTACGCTAAATTGTTAAATGTTTGTTGCTGACAGAAGAATACTTGAAAAAAAAATCAAATAGCCGTGGCTAGGCGATTTTACATTGAACGTTTAAAATGCAAAAACCGATAGAATTAGATGAATTAAACGAGAATACCATTTCTATGTAAAATTGAACTTTCCTTTATATTTTTAATACACTTTAGTAACAATTCAATTCAAATGTATTCTGATTTAGTGAAGTAAAAGTGTGTAACTAAAGCGCTGCTAATCTTCGAGTAGATTCCTCTAAAAATTCCAGAATTACTGAGTAATTTCGAATTAAAATTTCAACTTTGAACACCATGTATTTCGTAAGCCTATTCCATTTCTACAGTGTGTCCCGTTTTCAGGTTAACATCTCTAGAAATGTGAGAAGGCTGTGGAATTTCCGCATTACACTGTATTATACATAGTCAGTCCGAAATTATCGTTTTCTGGCGATCGAAGATGGAGTATGAATACCACTGTTACACTTTTAATTGCCCAGTAAAAATAATGAACGTACACAAAATATAATGAATTATGAATACTAAATTGTTAAATAAAAAAAAACGAAACGTTAATCTTTAATTAATTTAATTTAGATTAAAGTAATTATAATTTTTTTAACAATTTAGTATTACTCGTAATAATTCATTACATCTTTTGTACGTTCATTACTTACTGTACTGTGGCCGCAATTAAAAATGTTAAACTTGTAGTGTAGGTGTTTCTTCTTTGTTCGATTGGTATTTGTTTTCATTTTCATGGCAATCTTTGATCTTATTGATCATAATTTTTAGTTGTCGGAAGTTTGGCACCCAAAAAAAACACACAATATATATTTTTCTATCAAATTTAATATATGGGTATTTGATGGGTTCTGAATAGCCTGGTAATATTATCTTTTTCATAAAAAATATCACTTTCTGGAAAAACGACCTCTTTAAAAAATCGTAGTAGGCCAGGCTTTTGCCACATCAATGAAATGGTTAGTAGAATATAACCTTCCTTCAGGATACTAATTGTAAAAAAATTGGCATGTCGAAATTCCACAGCATTTTTATATTTCCAGAGGTGGTAATCTGAAAACTGTATAAGGCATGTTAAACTCAATCATCATATTTTGGTGTGTAGTATCTCCATTTTAGAAATTGCCTATTCTTAGTAAATAACCCTATATAACAGATGATACTTTTTGTTTCCTAAATTAATAGATCATTTAGAACAATAGTAGATTACGTAAATCTTTGTTTAAGATTGCATAAATATGTACGTAAGAATATTTTACGTCACTAATTCATTGGCAGTTATACAATTTTCCAATTGCGCACGTTATTCCAATTAATGATTCATCTGCTGCATACATCATCTTTGATATGCAGGTATCTACCACTTGAAAAAGGATATTCATTGAGGCATACATTTGTTAATCATGTTAATTTTTATTGTAGGATTTTATAACCTTCAACGTTAGTTCGTTCAACTCCATTCTACTGGACTAGCAGGAATTTTGATGCAAATAAAACAAATTTTCCAGTATTATGCTAACTGGTGGAACAGTAATGGTAATGAGTAACTAGAAATTTAAAAAAATGTAAATACTTTTTTCATTATTATTATTATAAGAAATATAAATTCAGATAATAGCAATATAAATATTTTAAGTCGTAAAATAATTTAATATAAACGTATTTTTACTTCAAGGATTTTGCTTTCTTTGTAGGAGATATAGTAGACATTCAGCAACTATATAATATGTACACAATGTAGTAATAAAGTTCCGTGGCATATTCATCATATCTGCGAATAATGATAGTAATGAATAGTCTTGACTTGAACTAAATATATTGTTGTGTTAACAGCATTTGTATTATTTTAATTAAAAAAATGATCAGATTGAGTTACTGATTCTGAAATAGAACTAAATATTTTATTAGTTAGAATAAATATCCGAATCAAAGAGAACTATGTATAATTGTCATAATCAAAGATGTATTTAGAAATCTACAGAAATAATAAATTGGATGAAACACATATTTTATTGTACATATACGAGGCGTGTAAATTAAGCAATGAGACTGATTCTTTATATTGTTTTCTCTCTTCATAGCAGTGCTGGAACTCGGATACTGAAATTGCCTTGAGCTGGTCGGTTACGACAGTTTGGATGTCTTCGAGTGTCCCAAAGCGATGTCCTTTAAGGTGATTTTTCAATCGTGGAAAGAGATAAAAGTCACAAGGACTCAAGTCGGGTGAATACGGGGGCTGAGGAGCCACAGGGATGCCTTTATTTGTCAGGAACTCACGAACTGAAAATGTAGTATGACAAGGCGCATTGTCATGATGCAGCACCCAGTTGTTCTTGATGTTTGGCCTCTCACTCATGACTGTTTTTCGGAGTCTTTCAAGAACTACTCGGTAAAACTGTTGATTGACTGTTTGGCCTTGCGGCACAAACTCTTTGTGGACGACTCCTTGGCTATCGACATTGTTTTAATCTTTGATTTGCTCATTCTTGCCTTTTTCGGCCTTGGTGAGCTTGAAGTGTGTCATGCCTGGCTTTGACGCTTCGTTTCAGGGTCGTACTGAAAAATCCAAGACTCGTCACCAGTAATGACACGTTGTAAAAAATTCGGTTCATTTTCGAGCTTCCTCAAAAGAATCAAGGCATGAGTTCCTTCTGGTGTTCTTTTGTTCCTGCGAAAGGATTTTTGGAACCATTTTTGCGCAGATTTTTCTCATCCCTAATTCAATGGTCACCACCTGATGAACGGTAGTGTGAGTTAAATTTTACCGTTCCCCTATCATTCTGACTGTTAAACGACGATCAGAAAGCACACGATCCTGAATTCTTGTCCGCAGTTGCAGGAGGTCAAGGTCGCTTTCGATCTGGTCTCGTCCTTCTGAAAATGCCTTAAACCACCTAAAAACCTGCGCCCTTGATAAAACATGTTCTCCACAGGCCTGCTGAAGCTTTGCAAAAGTTTCTGTCGCACTGTTACCAAGTCTGAAGCAAAACCAGATAGCACAAAGTTGTTCGGCATTGATATCACTCATTTTCAGAACGCAGTAGACGAAACTACTCTGGCAAAAAAAATTTACTGGCTTTTGGTTGGCTGTCCCAACTGACTCCACGGTGGTCAAACTCGTACTAACAGAGCATCACATGTTCACTCATATTCCCTCTAAACCGGTAGCCCCCAGTGTTGCCACATCGCACGCTACATTGCGAGTCTGATTACTTAATTTACACACCTCGTATAATCACTACATAATTTGGTTAATGGAATCAAAATTTCTTTGATTTGATAAATTAGTTTTCTTTGTGTAAATAAATTTATTGCTAAACAGGGTGATTCAGAACTTATCTAAAAAAATTTGGGAATAGATGCATCATGAAAAATGGAAATCCTTATAATTTCAGAGAAAAAATTATTGAAGTTCTAGTAATTTCAACTTTACATCGCTGGGCTACATAGTCTCCAGACAGGCGATTTAAAAAAATATGCCTTTTAAAAAGTAGTTTGACGAATTTCATAATTTCTGAAGAAAAATATGTTTGAAGAAAATTATGATGCGAAATATTATCCCCACCCGTTGCTGTTCGGTACATGATGCAGATGTATTCTTTTTACAGATTTATATCAATGGTTACAATACTACATGAACGAGACGAACAAACCAACGAGATGGTGTTCAATATCTATCTTACCTGTCGTTTGACACTGGAGGAGCTGTCACTGAGGCTACCGGAAGCGGCGAACTTACGAGTCCGGTGCTTGAGGCGAGCTCCCGGAACGGTAGCTGGAGGTGGGCCCCCAGCCGCGACCAATCCTTCTAAGCCTTCAGCTCCTGAAAGACTCTGAAAGCAGAACATAATCACGATTAGCGCTCGCCGAAGAGAATGTAACTGTAGTAGCAAAATGATCTTGGCGAATAGCGCCTTCATTGCTACTGGCGTTCGAAAGACCACGTAAATGATAACTTAATTAATTAATTTCTTAGAATCATTTACTCACGCGGTGAATTATCTGAAATATCTTAAAATTGAGATCCGAATTTGCAACATACGTCTATCTTAAAGTGAACATATTATTTTGGTATATGCACAGGGTGTTTTCAAAAGATGTAGCACAAATCTACAACTAAATAGAATAAAAATGTCCACCCCGTGACAGCCCTTCAAATTTTCCAAAAAAAAATGGAATAGTGGCTGTAATTTAAAAGCATAAAAGTTGAATTTCAAATTTTTTACTAATGCAAGTGCAACTACTTAACAATTTTTCGAAAATGAAACAGAAAATTTCTTTTAATGTAGGAAAAAATAAACAAAAAAGAACAAAACACTGTTTAGTTGTATAGTAATAGTACTAATAGTAGTAATTACAGTATTTTCAATTATTAGTTTCAAGCTAAATCATTGCAATGAAATATATTTTTGTTCCATTATATTATGCTGGTAGTTGATTCAATTTAGAAATTATGTTATTATTCAAATTATGAGCAAATATAATTTTTTTGAATTGCAACATATTGGTGAGTCGTAAAGTACATCCAATGCTAAATAAAAATTTGCATTTAAATGCTTTGAAGTGTTTTCAGCAAGTTAAAAACAAGAACTGATAATTTGCATAGTGAACATAAATGTGGAAGCAAGATACATTTTAGGATTATATCTATTAGCATTTGTTTATTAATTAAATATAATTTTTTTACTAGTCTAATTTATTACGCGAATGATGAATAACTAATTATTTTGTATTTCTAATAACTAAAATATTAATGACTTTTGTTATCTAAGTTTTTAGATAGTTAGGAAACTATCAATCAAGTTTTCTAGCCATTATAAAAATGTTAAAAGTCACATGTATAAAAACTAATCACAATAATAAAAGGAAGTACGTGTATAATCATTTTTTTTAATATTTTCATTTAGGTACAACATACTATTTTTTGCCACTATGACCATTTTAATACACTTTTGTCTTATGCCTAGCATAAAGATCTTCACTAATATAATCAGTCTATATTTTGTAAACATTAAAGGTTACGTCCGTCAGTATGTGACGTCACACGACTAGTCTCTAACTGAAGGAACGTTTTTTTATGGGTATTTCTAGTACGAATACCTAAAAGAAGAAAAATACTATAATTATTTTAATCCCACAGTTGTTTATAGCGCCTATAAGCCTACCTTTTTCAACTAATATCAAAATTGTGCGAACAGAACTATTGTATATGAGATTACTATTCTTTTTTTTCAGTGTACATGCTTTTGCAATAATAATGGCACTCCCTCAAAACAGTTTTTGAACTTTTGGGAGTTCTGAGTAGAAATTTAAAAAATCTCTATTGGTAAGTGAAACAACTAAGAACTAATATTAATAGTTGAAAGTAAATTTCATTACAAATACGTCAGCAGTTCAAAGGAAATCGCAGAATTCATTTTAAAAAGTGGCATTACCATTGCAAACGATTGTACACATGAACAGCCAATTTTAAAAATTACTAAATTCTAATTTACTAAACAAGGATTTGCTACCTAATAATTCACAGCAGTAATACGGAGGATAGCTTTTAAAACATAGTGTGTTGCCAGATATGAGTTCCATAAAAGTAATATTTCTAGTACTTTAATAACGGTAGGTATTAAAATAAAGTACTAAAAAGTGAAGTAATAAAAATACAGTTACGTCGAGCAGTTAAATTTCATCCAAACCGTAATTAATAACATTATACGAAATACATATTCCCATCTAAACATTGCAGTCTGATTGGCCAGACGGGAATCCTTGTTGGAGCCTCATGAATAAAATCCATAAAATCAGTAAATAAATCTAGTCTGCTTTCTATGCAAGTATGTATGAAGACATGGATCAATGTGATTAAAATCCGGCTCGTAAAGACTAATGAAGTTATACCGTGTTTTGTAATAAAACATATATTAGCCTGTTCCAAATAACTAGTAAAATTTAATTAATAACGCTGCTCCAACGAGGTAGACGGCGTCTGGGGCTTAAGAATTAGACATGCAACGTAACTTATGAGCCATAAATAAGATCACTGCTTAAAATCGGCGTGAAAAGTATCACATACTTTTCCTGGGTAGCTGCACTTAAACTATTCCACTCTCGGTTTAAGAAAAGGAAGGAAAAAAGCAACATCAATAAATTTTCAAATCAGAATTTTAATTATTATTAATATCTTTGAAACATGTTCATGCTTGGAAAAAACTGAAAAATATAGACATCAAATAATTAAAAGCTTTCATATGTAATCTTTTACAAAATCGCGAGCGTTATGTACTAAAGCAGTTTATACAGGGTGAGCCGTTAATATTGGTACATAGTTTAAGGGCATATTGTTAACGTCAAAATAATTCAATTAAGCCCAACATGCCTTATTCAATTGTTGCTCCTTTTCATTCTACAGAGTGTTAAAGTTGATAATATGTTTTCGATATTTTGCTATATTTTAAGAACGTATGGACCGATTGTTTTGAAAATTTGTAGTCTTATGTTTTTTGAGGTGGCAATTACAGATATGCAAACAGTGTTGCGGTTGAACTGTACTATCGATGTAAAAATATGTCTAACTTTTTGTGTTTTACACTTTTGAATATTTTAATAAGAAACTATTGAACTACCTTCAATTCTAAACAGAAAAGGTATATTTATTACAAATCGATAAACTCGATCGTTTTCGAGAAACAGACGATTTAAGCTTTTGAGATTCGGCGGGAATTAAATTAGAAAATTACTTTTTGCAAAGTAGTAGGCGTGGAAATAATAAATAGACAGCTGTCACTACAATATCAAATTATTTCTGTCAATGCCACTCCATTCACAGATGTGGCAGTAGTGTTTTTATTGTTATTTTTTATAGTGTAAAAGGTTAGACATATTTTTACATCGACAGTATAACGAGCGCCCTCTAGTTGTGACCACTGTTTACAAATTCGGAATTGCCACCTCAAAAACGTAAGGCTACAAATTTTCGAAACAATCGGTCCATACGTTCTTAAAACATAGCAAAAAACTGAAAACAATTTTGTAACTTTAATCTGCAGAATGAAACGGAGCAACAATTGAATAAGACATGTTGGGCTCAATCGTTTTATTTTGACATTAACAATCTGCCCTTAAGCTATGTACCATTATTAATGACTCACTCTGTATATCTGATCAAAAGCAACAAAAAAAAACTTATGAAAAAAATGTCTTAAACGAATAGTTTTCTACAAATATATTTCATAAATAAAACTTCAACTGCAATAAAATGCAAAACTGTATTACGATATTACTATTATTATCGTTATTATTACATGAACCGGTTTAATAAGTTATTGGAAGCACAGTGGCGTGCAGTAGTAAGTACAAGAAGCAATAATATATTTTTTAATGAAAATTGGGCGTTTCATATATTACTGAATTTTTTAATTATGTCTTCAAAAATATGTTATATTATTTCTTGTATCCCTCAATTTCTGTAAGCCACTGTATTTCATTCACTTATTGAAGGGTTCAGTTACAGACGTACAACTTTTATTCGAAACATTGTTTTGTATCTCTAATAATAACGATAATAAGTGGTGGTCTAAACACAATGAATAACCCTGTACAACTAACGTTAAGGAAAACATAATTAACGTCAACGTAATTTGTTCTTTTGTATCAGTATTAATGAAATAAACAATTATTTTCCATAAAATTCTTAAAAGTGTAACGGACGACAACACTGCAATCTATTACCTGCTGCTGTTAACCTAAAAGTATTACTAATCATAATAGTATTGTGACTAGTGCGTTTTATCGTTCTGAACATAGTGCCTGATTTGTGAGTGTACATAAACAAAAATGGAACAATTTATAGTAACCATGACCAGCTATTAATTCAAGGCGAATCTGAGCAAAACTCTCTGGTTACAAGACGTTTGCAGGGTAAAAGCTTTTCGCAAGCAAAAAAAGTCATTTTGAACATTTGTAACTGTTTCACATTTTATTCTGTATTGTGAAAAGAGCTCTAAGAAAATCATTCACAGTATGTTTAGGTGTATTTGTAATTATTATGTACAAACACCTGATATACTGATATGGAATGTGCGCAACGTTGTCACATGTTCAAGACTTGTTTGCTGTCATTATTATGTCACAGTTGATCAGAGAAATAAATTGTTAAGTAAAATATGTTTTGTTTGATACAATTTATCATACAGCAAAATAAAGGCATTCATGTTGCGGACACCCTGTATTGTATATTTGCGTTGTTCAATTCGAATGTGAAGTTCCTCAAAGCTCAGCTCTGAGACTACTGATTACTACCATTTTTATTGATGCAGATAATGACACTAGGTACAGCAGTTTATTTACAAAAATATTTATATGAATATATTCTATAAATATAGCATTTAATTTGTGGAAGGGCTAAAATTGAAATATAGAAAACTTGTTTTATTTATTTTTTTGTCTGCCTGTCCAACACATTTTTATTGTATCTATTTTAGCTGAACAGCTATACAGGGTTATCTAATAAGTACAAAAATGTTAACCACGTGCTCAGGGAGGTTTAAAAGACAATAAAAATAATATTTCGGAATTCGACATTTAAAAATGGTGCAAAACCTCCGGAAAATCGACGCCTATGACAATGATCCGAGATGGCTTAGATCTGTCAACTACCTTGTGATTTTTTTGTTACAGCATTTCCAAATAGATACGACAGAAATTAATATTTTTATGAATAATAATACCTGATAGGTTACAGTTAATTAGTTAGCTGCAGTATTTTGCATTCGTTTTTCGTTAAAAACTCTCAAAACTACATTTTCACTCATTACAAGTGCGTTGGGATTACCCACTAACAACAAAACATACTTGGCTACATTTAAATAAAATGCCCATTTATTTTAAGAAAGTCGAACCAAATACCAATAGATAACAGAGAACTTTGAATGCACCCGCAGCAGTCTTGTGCGATAACCGAGAAACAAACCAGCGTATATTATAAGAAAATATATGTACCCATTCGACACAAATTCCTTTACCTAATTAAGTAGTATAAAGCGTTTAAAATTAAAAGAAGGGACTAAAAATTAAAGAAAAAGACAAAATCATAATGTAAACCACACAGGATTTCAATTATGACAAAGGATTTTACCGTTTAGTCTTGCTGGTTGTTGTACTCTCTAAACGCCAAACGTGTGAAATAAATAACCTCGCGGTGGACGGGCCGCCATAGTCGGCGATAAATAGGGGTCAATTACCATGCGGTCGTTTTTTAGTGCGTTCCAGTGAAATAAAATACCCATTTATTCATAGAAAACTTCGAATGCACCTGCGGCAGTTTTTATTACAAAATCTTATCCAATAACAACGAATTTTGCCATTTAGTTTTTGGAGTCCACTGTAGCTGTGTTGCTGGTTGCATTAATCTCCAGACGCCAAACATGTCAAGTAAATAACCTCGCGGCAGATGGGCGCCTGTAGTGTCGATAAATAAGGGTTTAAAATAGTTTTAAAAAAAGTTTTTCACTTTATAAATAAGTATGGACATTTTTTGAAGAGTGATTCCGTTAATTCCTCCCAAAATATATTTAGTTAGTCATAGTTAATCCTGTATACGCTTATAACAGCATCAGTTTTTTTTCTTTTTCTTTTGAAGGGAACTAATTTCAGTAAAATTGAATCCATAGATCGAAGTGTTGCACTGTGAAGGATTCCAACATCTTGAAAAAACGTTATTGTAAAAATATCTGCTTGCAAAAATAGTCTTTTTATTATAGAAAAACTAATAAAAAAATGTCATACATATTTCAAGAGTTAAGTGACTTTATTTTGAATTTTATAAAAAAGAAATTAATATGTAAATAGGAACAAATTTCAAAATATATCCATTTTATTAAAATATCTTTTTAGATTTTATTCTAAACCTGTCAAATTATGTTTTTACTGATTATTTTTCTAAGATTAGTAATTGAATTATTCAATTTATATGTGCTAATTTAAAAGATTCCAGTGCTATCATGCCCATAAAATAGTTTCTTAAACACATTAAAATCCTAATTTTTTCTCTTTCCCAAATTTTTATTTAACAAAATTAAACAAATACAAACTAATTTTATTCCTACATTAATTTAAATCGGACGGTAAACACATTTTATAAATATCCGCCTCTTGCACAAACCAAGTCCAACAGTATTTGTCACTACACATCCACAGAAACCTCTATTACGCAAATGGGCCCCGTACACACCATACTTATAATTTTAGATTTATTTTGAAACCTCTATCTATAATACAACTACCACGTGAGTGGCTTACACTCGTAAATCTAAAATATATTTTAACTTGTTATTGTGACCCAGTTTTCAATATCGCCAATTGTTAGTTGAGCTGGACAAATGTCATTGGATATCTAATTTGGTGGCAGGTTATTAGCATCTCGAATAGAGAATTTGCATAAACTAATTTTAAGGATTATGGGGGGACGGAAGGTATGGAATAAATTGAGCAAAACTTGAACCATATGTCTGTGAAGAAATTCTGCACTCAAAAATTGAATTACATGGAAAGGAAATTGTATAATATGGAATAAATCAGTTATGGTTTGTGTGAAGTGGAAATAAATAGTTATAGAATACGCAAAATCGACTATACTTTCACCATCGTCTAGAGATTCTAAGGACAAAAGCACATGAGCTCATTTTAGACAAGCGGCGGCGCAAAACGCCACTGTTCCACTCAAATTACTGTACACCCCTTAGGGTTGGGCCGTTTGAGGTGATTTTTTTTAAATGTTCGTCATAAAATTCCCTATCGATCCCTCTTTCTCAATTTTCGCTTTGGGTCTTCATTTTCGCGGAATTTGGCTCCAAAAATGGGTTTGCGTGGAAAAAACTAGATTTTTCGCACAAAAATGACCCTACGGAACACGAGATTGAGATTTTGTCGGACTTTTTTATGGGGGAATGCTCGTCTTGAAAAGCCCTACAATACTGTCCACTTAGATTTCGGGGAGAAATTTTCCGTTGCCCTTAAAATGGCCGCAATCATCCAAAAATTTTCACATATCAGAAATCGTTCTACTGAAAACTGGAGTATTGGAAAAAATCTCATCTCAAAAAAATTATTTGTACACATTCGAGGGATCTGCAAAAACTCATTTTTGGACATTCACCAAAATGGTCCGAATTTTCCCGTAAATGATTGATTTTTTCCTGGAACTGGATGCTTTAAACTTTCGAGACCATAAGATTTTCTGTGGATCATTCTTTTTTTGGTCATTTTGATCCAAAATCCTCAAATGTTCAAAAATACTGGGAAATCATCTAGCATTCCCCAAACCTTTAAATATTTTGACTGTCCAAACAAATTCTCAAAAAGCTGTATTTTGAAGGGTTATTGTTATATATTTTATAAATACCTTGTAGTACATGTATAATTAATGTAGAATAGTGTATGTTTTTCTAGAACAGATATTGTTTTTGTATATTTTATTTATTTATTTATTTATTTGGTACAGAGCTCGATATAAAAAGGCAAATTTCGTTGTTTTATGTTATCTCTGTGTGTTGGGAAGAAAATAATCAAATCAATCATTTCTAATTAACAGTGAACTATTGTATACAAAATGGCCACTTTTAACAAAAAATTGAATTTCCAATAACATGTTCAAAATCATTTTGTATAGAACCTTTCTGACCTTTTTCAGAATTACGGGAAAATTCGGAAAATATGTATGTGGCCATTTTGGTGAATGTCCAACAATGTGTCCAAAAATTCTGGAAACATTTTTGCGGATTCCTCAAATGTGTACAAATAATTTTTGTGAGAAGAGATTTTTTTCCAATACTTTCCCAGTTTTAAGTAGAACGATTTCTGATATGTGAAAATTTTTGGATGATTGTAGCCATTTTAAGGGCAATGGAAAATTTCTTCCCGAAATCTAAGTGGACAGTCTTGTAGGGCTTTCCAAACCGAGCATTCCTCTATAAAAAAGTCCGGCAAAATCTCAATCTCGTGTTTCGTAGGGTCATTTTTGAAAAATCTAGTTTTTTCCATGCAAACCCATTTTTGGAGTCAAATTCCGCGAAAATGAAGACCCAAAGCGAAAATTGAGAAAGAGGGATCGATAGGGAATTTTATGACAAACATTCTAAGAAAAAAATAACCTAAAACGGCCCAACCCTAAGGGGTGTACAGTAATTTGAGTGGTACAGTGGCGTTTTGCGCCACTGTGCGGCGGTTAGTCTAGAATGAGACCCGTGCGTATTTGTCCACAGACGAAGGGACGAGAGTAGCAGCAATCAACGAGCGGCTCATGATCCCGAAAATGTGCCTAATTGGTTTCCGAACGGTCGCCGCTTGTCTAAAATGAGCCTCTTGTGTCATTGTCATTTATTATAATTAAATTTTATAACAATATTATAGATCTAATAAATTTAACCATATGTTGAATAATTGGCATTAATTGACCCAAAAACAAAGAAGATATTAACGTCCAAAGTTCGCTCCGCCCTCAATCTGTGCAGCGAGGGATGTGACGTCACATATTCCTATCGTTCGCGCCATCTCGCCCGCGACCGCCGTTGACGCATTGTATGTAGTCGGTGAATTCATTTCCCATTACGGTTTTTTAGGTTTTTATTAATTTGTGTATACACACAATGGACTTTCGTTTTGTTAAAGGCACTTTTAATGCAATAGGTATATACATATTTTACCATTTAACGTGTTTATCCATATTTATAAAAGTAATTTAAAGACAAGTATGCAATATTGCTAAAACAACGCTTTCATATTGTTTTACCCATATCAGACTACCCGTTCGTACAAGGTGATAAAATTATAGATATTGATGGATAAATAATTTAGTTTTTAAGTAAGAAAACATTTTAGTATTTTTTAGTGTATTTGATATCCACCCATAGAAAAAAAAAATATTGTGTAGGTAACTACTACTTTGACGTTTATTTCAATGTTTAAATGTCAAACACATACACTGACATATGGATTCCATCTCTATCATCCATCAAGTTGGAAAAATCCACAAACCTATTTTTTTGATAGCTTGATAGACATGTGAATGGGTAGATAATTAGAATGCTTTTATATTTATTTTTCTTATAATTTAGTTATAATAGCTAGGACACGAAATATATAAACATATCCATATCACGCCGGACATTCATAATGGAGCTTTTCACGCCACCTGCCATGAGAACCCGAAAATAAGAACGCTTGGGTTGTTATGGATATATTTGAAAATATCTAGCATCAGTCATAACCACAAATCCAGAAACGTCAAAGCTAGGACTTGTTATAACTTTTATTTCGTATGAGGTGAAATATAAAACTTTGTATGCACTACAGGAGATACTAGGATGATTATGCCTTAGACGACTTGCTGTCGTCTGTGGGCATAATCATCATTGTATCTCCTTTGGTACTATATCAGGTCTAGGAATGAATTTGTAAGAAAATCGTTAATATAGCTTTAGGGCTCCGTGTCACTGCCACAAAGTTCAAAACAGAACTGTTTAGAACAAAAACCTTAGAAACAATAACAGAATAAGATTATGTTCCTTCAAGAGAATGAAAAATTCGACAACAGACGTTCTTAAAATAATTTTTAAATGGATTCATATACCACTCACTCTAATATCAAATGCCAATGATCTATCAGTCAGCTTTCATCAGTGATGGAAAGATGAACTGAATAAGAGAACATGCCTTTGCTTTACTCAGACTTCAGGTGGTTCTTTACATTTAATTTATTCCTGCATAAATGACTCAATAACCCAACAAGCAATGCCACATTATGATTAGAATTGCCTTAGAGCCTTTTCACACGGGCCACCGTGCAGCGCTTCTCGGAAGCGCCGTTGAGTGGTCCATTTTGACGAAACATTATTTTATATAGACTTATTCACACGGGCGCGCCACAGAATTAGCAGCGCCACGGTGGCGTGTAGTCGCCGACTCCCACCGAAACGTCAACCATAAATTAGTGCACTCACTATGTATATCATAACATAAACATGCAGATTATACGTAAATAAAATACAAATCCACGTCTAGAGCTTTCAATATTATATTTTATCCTTTTGTACATGAAACAATATAAAAAAATCCTATTCCTACAAGAACCACACTCAATTTCCAATTCTATTAATTTATACGTAAACAATAATGTACTTGTGGTAGTCTATTCATTCTCATTCACGAATATGTAAATAGAGAATCGCCTTATTAATGAAACTGAAATATAATACAATGAAGGCGACTGTTACTATTGATGAATTATTTGACAGCGACTACGCGATGTCGACAAATTCTCTAATGCGACTTCCGCTGCAGCAAAATACTTTGAAAGGCGTTTAGATAGGTAAGAATAGACGTGCTTATGTAATTAATCAAATGAAGAAGTGGACTTGTATATGGTGATTTATTTATTATTTGGAAACAAAATTCCAGATTCCGTAAAGATGAAAAACGAAAGGACTTTTGATAACTGTACTAAATTTAAGGAACGAGGATATTTTTCTACTCTGTGCCTCTTTCATGTTCACATACATATAAACATCAAAATATTAGGAATAATCCTTTATCAAAATATAAATATTAATTTTAAAGGACAAAATGTATTTACTTGTCAAATCTAATTAAGATAATTTAATCTATATATTATATAACTTCAGAGGATACACTATATGATAATAAAAATGTAATTGATAATAGTAGAAGCTTAAGAGTATTATATAACAAACTATTTACTTTTATTTAAGGGTCCCTGACTTTCATGTTTTAAATTTATAAAAATGTTTCAATATTTTCTTAATTATAATTTTATACACTTAAAATATACTACATATGAGAAATTATGTATATACTTCACATTTCTCATGACGAGAAAACGCTTAGCCTTAAGTAAAAATAAATCATACTCAACAAATAATTTAATACAAATTAACACACATCTAATCATAATCGTTGAGATTTTGATGTGTTTTATTAATTCCAAAAAATTTAAGGCTCATGCTACAATTTCATAGTTTCTTCTTCACAAATCGAAAAGAAGTTTTATTATTAAATACGTACAATCGTTTGCAATAATAATGGCACTCTTTAAAATGAATTTTGCGATTTTATTTAACTGCTAACGTATTTGTAATGAAATATACTATCAACTATTAACAATAGTCATTAGTTGTTTCCATTATCAATTGAGATTTTTAAATTTCTACTCAGAAGTTCCACAAGTTCAAAAACTGTTTTGAGGAAGTGTCATTATTATTGCAAAAGCATGTACATATGTCTGTTTTAAATCATTGATTGTTCATGATGGGTAACCATTGGTCATTAAAATTTTTAAATACAACCCTGATGTTTCCTCCCACAGGCAGCCTTTGCTCAAGTAAAACTTAATCTTTGTTACTCATATCCCTTCCAATCTCTTTGAGTTTGAAGAACCATCGGAAGAAGAAAGTGAAAACGATACTGAGGATTATGAATACCTACTAGTTTTTCTTGTTATATTTGGCAATTTTTGCAAAATTTTTAGGGCTCACCAGACTTCAGATTAACTTCGACTTGTCAAAATATACCAATCTAGAAAATATTTTTCTAAAGTTTCTCACTCTCATTAGACTATTTCCATTTTCAGCTATTTCTTGCGATTTTTAGTCAATCTGTGATGATAAGACTGAATAGATCCCAAATTTTGGTAGAGCGCACTAACGATTTCCCACATTTTCCAGTTATTTCCAACAACAGATTTCAGATTCGAATTCAGCGCATCGAAATACATACATCACACTTGACCAAGGTCATAAAAAAATTTCGTATTTGTTTTGCGCTTTATAACGTGATTTTTTACGATTTATTCAAAATTTTAAAAGTAATGACTTGTTATCTTTTAATTCAGCTGTATTTCAAAGTATAATATAGATGGAAAGCTGTATTAGCAGACAGGCAAGAAAATAAACGGTTAATGTTAATTCGACCAAACGGGAATGATCCATCGTCACCACTTATACAGTATGCGCCAAAAGTATGGAATAAATTCAATAAAAACGAAACAATTATTTTTTGGGAAAAATCTTCGAACACGTCAATTTTTAATTTAAAAAATACATATTTTAGAGTAATATGCGATTTTCAAATGTCATTTGTTTTCGAGTAATGACGTCATCGATTCTTTTTAAATGGCAACACCATATTTTTTTCCTTGATTCTGAAAGATCGTTTAATTCTCTATCAGACAGTACTAAAATTTTGCCCTTTTACATAGGAAAGTTTTCGAGTAAATGACGATTGAATGTTAGAAAACGTAAATCAATTAAAATAAAGCAAAAACGTTATCAAGTTTAGTTTTTCGAATTCTATAGTTCTTTTATGGATCACGTAGGTGAAAATCTTTGCAAAATTTAGATAAACTGGCAATGTTGTAAATATTCCAAAACCTGGACGTCCAAGCATTAATGAAAATCAGAAACAGAACATTTTGATAAGTATGGTGGATAACCCTGATAATTCTTCACGATTGGTTGCATCAAACAATGACACTAGTCAGAGCACAGTGCTACGTATCTTGAGGAAGGAAAAATATCATCCCTACAAAATTCAACTTGTGCAGAAACTCAATGAAGATGATCCCGATCGCCGCTTACACTTTTGCGAAATTCTAATGGATTTATGTCAAGGAAATAGAAATTTACACCGGCAAATACTTTTTTCAGATGAGGCCACATTTTGTCTGAATGGTACAGTAAACCGTCAAACTTGCAGATATTGGAGTCGGAAAAATCCTCATCAATCACCCAACATCCTCAGAAATTAAATGTGTGGGCTGGAATAGTTGACGACAGAATAGTAGGGCCTTTCTTCTTTGAAGGAACCCTTACAGGACAAAGATATTTAAAGTTTCTAGAAAATGACCTTGTTCCAGCCCTTGCAGTAATTTTTCCTAACGATAATGACCCTGACATTCCTGACGATACCATATGGTTTCAGCAAGACGGTGCACCTCCGCACTATGCGCGCCCTGTACGAGATTTTTTGGACAACTGTTTTCCTGGGAGGTGGATCGGCAGACGCGGACTGATAGAATGGCCTGCAAGATATTACACCTCTTGACTATTTTTTATTGGGATACTTGAAGTCAAAAGTGTACATTAATAAACCACGTAATTTAGAAGAAAATCGCATTCGGGACGAAATACGCAGAGTTACCCCAGAAATCATTCATAATGTACAAGAAGAATTTCTTCACAGACTTGCGCATTGTCAAGAAGTTGGTGGATGGCAATTCGAACATTTAATTTAAGTATAAAATTTAATCAATTGTATTTTATTTTACATACCTCATACTTTTTTAATGGATAAAATTTACGTTTTCTAACACTCAATCGTCATTTACTCGAAAACTTTCCTAAGTAAGAGGGCAAAATTTTAGTACTGTCTTATAGAGAATTAAACGATCTTTCAGAATCAAGGAAAAAAATATGGTGTTGCCTTTTAAAAAAAATCGATGACGTCATTATTCGAAAACAAATGACATTTGAAAATCGCATTTTACGCTAAAATATGTATTTTTTAAATTAAAAATCGACCTGTTTGAGGATTTTTCCCAAAAAATAATTGTTTCGTTTTTATTGAATTTATTCCATACTTTTGGCGCATACTGTATATTAAAATATGATGTGGAATTTAGCGAAGTATCTTGTTTGGTGTAAATATATGAACTTATAACATTATTCATTTCAATCAAAAACTTATGTTACACATTAATTAATATACTGAATTTTTAGGATATCCGTGTATTGGATTTGATGCAAGGATATATTTTTTTATATTTATCACTTCTTGTTATAAACTGTGCTATGAAGTAGGATCTGAAATGTAGGCAAATTGGAAGACATACTGTATAATAATGACAGTTCTTGGTCGTGTGATAATGCTATTATTTTTTCTAT
Organism: Monochamus alternatus; assembly: GCA_037114965.1. Taxonomy (NCBI): domain Eukaryota; kingdom Metazoa; phylum Arthropoda; class Insecta; order Coleoptera; family Cerambycidae; genus Monochamus; species Monochamus alternatus. The sequence goes on from CM073431.1 coordinate 78,218,541, forward strand.
CAAACATGTTTCTCCGCTTATAATCTTCAGAAGATGTGACTCAACATGAAAAAATTACGTTGAATAAGTGAATCCAGTTTGTTAGTTTCCGCCGTAACATGTGTATCACTTAAATTCTCATCCTCGTCTTAATCGAAATGTCGAAAAGCACTTAAAGTTATAAGCTGCAGATAATCACGTGCAATTAATATTGTATAAAATATGGCGGTATAAATCGTGAGTGTATCATGTTTGGTGGAACAAAACGTAGACAATTTGGTTTTAAATAGGCCATACGAGCATTGCTTCTCGGACAATATAAAATTTCAGAGATTGCCTAACGTAAATAGGAATTTGACACTAAGAAGATAAAATATTGCTGTAGTTTAATCATTAAGTACGTGGGCTTGTTGGGTATCTAGAAACAAATTAAATAAAAATGGGTTCTTGGAATATGTATGTGATAAAAAAATGTTCTATGGAAGTATGTTACTTAACATTGAGTGTGCTGGAAATTTTGCTAGTATTGCAAAATATACTTTTAAGGTGAAAAATTGTAAAGCTTTAATCGGTTTTGTCTTCCCAATGTTAATTATTGACAGATTGTACTGTAAATATATAGGTATACCGGGTTATCAAGCACTGCACCCATAGAATATAATAGGATAAGATAGAATAGGATATGATAGGATAGGAAATTACAGGACAGGACAGGACAGGACAGGACAGGACAGGACAGGACAGGACAGGACAGGACAGGACAGGACAGGACAGGACAGGACAGGACAGGACAGGACAGGACAGGACAGGACAGGACAGGACAGGACAGGACAGGACAGGACAGGACAGGACAGGACAGGACAGGACAGGACAGGACAGGACAGGACAGGACAGGACAGGACAGGACAGGACAGGACAGGACAGGACAGGACAGGACAGGACAGGACAGGACAGGACAGGACAGGACAGGACAGGACAGGACAGGACAGGACAGGACAGGACAGGACAGGACAGGACAGGACAGGACAGGACAGGACAGGACAGGACAGGACAAGACAGGACAGGACAGGACAGGACAGGACAGGACAGGACAGGACAGGACAGGGTAGGGTAGGATAGAATAGGGTAGGATAGGATAGGAGGATAGGATAGGATAGGTATGTTTAATTTCTATTGACCCTTATATGTCTCAATGAGTCACAATTGACAAATTATATAATATCCATCGGCGTAGCAAACCTTTGACGACAAAAAAATTGCTATGCTTCCAGTGGTCAACTATAGCAATATGAACTGTAATGAATACGCGTTTAGTTTAGGTAGCGTACCGCAGTGTATATATGGGTATATATAGTGTTTACTAAAGAATGGGCCACACTTTACGGTTAGCTTCCTTGGATAGAAATAAGGTGATTTAAGTTAACTTTTTGCTTCCTCAAGCCGCGTTTTCCTAAGAAGCGTGACGGAGGCGTCCTTTTTATGAGAATTTTTTATAAATATTTTCTCCGTCTATAACTTTTTAAGAAAGCAAAATTGTATTAAAATAAGTTGATAAATCGTTTTAATTGTGTCCAAGGAAGCTTGTTTTAAACTACGTTTGATAAATATCCGAAATTATAGAGTAATTCATACATTTACAAGTTAAACTTTAAATGCAGTTTTTTCTAAAATAGTGCATTTTAGCGAAATGTAACAACTATAGCTTTAATAAAACTAATACAATGTTGTTTCAAAATAACTATGTAATAATTTTCCAAAAATCTTCCTCCCTAGAAAAATCTGAAAGAAAAAATACAGGGCACAGGCTCTCAAAAGGTCCTCTTCATTAACACAAAAATCAATCAGATGTTCGTGTGCATCATACAAAAAAACTTACGATTACCCAAGAAATAAATAAATTAACGTAAAAAATAAAAAAAACTACTTTCTCTGGCCTATAACTTCTTAGGAATGAAGCAAGATGATACTAAAGTAAGTTGATTTAAGACCTTATTTTCGTCCGAGGAAGTTAACCTTTAAGTATGGTCCATCCTTTAATAGGCACAATATGCTTTATTTAAAGAACATCTGTGTCTAGGTCCAATTCTGCTGAACTAAAATTAATTATAACACCGAAAAACCAATGCAAACACTATCGCAAAAACGTTAATACTAAAAACGGATTTCAGTATTGGGAATCGCCTGAGATTACGTAGAGAGAAAACACTAGAGACTACAGTAGCTCAGCGTTATAAAGGTTGAAAATACGACAATTTCAATAATTTTTTTCTCAGAAACTATAAGGATTTTACGAATTTATTTTTCGATATTGACTGCATTTTTTCAGGACATAAGTATCTATTCGCAATTTTTTTTGGATAAGTTGTGGATCAACCTGTATAATAGTGTTTCACAATGTGCAATTCTGTGACATTTAACACACGTTGATTTTTCGTTATTCTAGCACCAATTTATGAAATACAACTAACGTTTTATATAGGTAAATATGTGTGTTAACTGAAAATTTTAATTTAGTTCTGAGGCTACCTAATTTTTTGAAATATATTCCGTTCCTACTTTCTTCCTTTCAAAAATAGTAAAAGTCAGTCGTAATGTAGAAAGTGAGACGTATCTATTTGTTTTGCTCCATCATATTTATTTTGCAATTTCTATGATATCTAAATATCTTCCAAATATGCGAAAACAAAATAGTCCTTTGTCGCCGTCTCGCTATTATTAATATTCTGCCCTTTCGCTCGCATAAAAACCCGCCATTGTCATGAAAATAAAGTAATTTCTCCACTATTCTGTACCATTTGACACCATAAACATTTAGTTTCAACTTAAGTTGTATCACATATATCTGTGATAAACGTTCGGGACATGTCATATAATGTCATATTTCGCCTCTTTATGTAGTTTAGCCTTTTTATCTCGACGATCAGCAGTTCCGAGAGCGTTTAGCGGCGTCTCTTGTTGTATTTTAGGAGACAGAAGCACTGCCAGTGGCGCAGAGCAACTTAAAACTGTATTAGAATTCACATATAGAAGATTCACTGAGTTATAAGGCGTTGTCGTTAACAAAATATTTCGATTGCACTCTTTCCCTTAGGCCACCCTGTATAAAATATTAGTAATCAAATAATAATAATATCGTTAAGGAAAGGATGATGGATGTGTCCGCAGCAGATTAGATATTAATGTTAACATGTCTACATTTCAGTTTTTTCATTATTTTTATTATAAATAATGTGATTATTTCACTGAATTTATACACGGTGACTTACAACGTATGCCACACAATTCGGAGAAAGCTGGGCAACCAAAATTGTTGGAGGTTTATAAGTGTTGAAAGTAATTTATTTTAAGAAGTAAAGTAGGTATATTTTTTACCAAATACCTACACTACACTACACCTATATATAGATTTTTAAAAATTTTCCTTTTTCACATTTTTAAACAACTTTCAAAAAATCCAATAAACTTAAATTTGAAAAAAAGTGAAGACTATACAGTAGGAAATAAAAGTTATTTTTGAAAAAAAAAAGCTTATTTCATAATATAAAATAAATAAACTGGTATAGAATTATATATCGCATAGGCTCACGTTCTCTAGATTGAACTACTATTTTTTAAGTATAAAAGTTTTTTTTATCCGACATTGGTATTCCGAAAGATTTAAGGATACAAAACGATCCAAAATATCGTAATATTGTTAATAGTGATATTAGATTATTGGTGCAATACGGTTTTTAATATAAATTTTGAGCATAGTACCATTTTGTAATGAAATATTTTTAAAACGGAAGAAAATTTTCACGTTATTATGATGTTTACCTACCATTTGATCTGTATTCAAAAGTTTCTCAGTCTGAGAAGTAGTAAATAACGCTAATATGATATGGTTGATTTAATTACCTAAAATCATACTAAAAAGGCATACCTAAGTAAATTATATTAGTATCTCATTGACTATCTTATTAATACAAGAAAGAAAGGAGCTCAATGGATCATAATCTTAAAAGAAACAGGTCGATGTTAATGGCTGCAGGATCCAGATAAAGCAGATGGAAGGAACAACGAAGCAACTGAGAACAACGTTGTTTCTGGGTTTTTGCCCTTCATCAGCGCAGTGTAGCTTAAAAACAAGATGAAATAAGAAGGAAGGGCAAGGAACACGAACACAAGAGAATGACAATTATAAAGCCTATCTCTATTTGCGGCTTCGTGTCACACAACCTCGGTATTGAGGGTAAGAGCAACAGTCGCCGCGGAAAAGAGTCCAGCAACTACTGATAGGGTCTCAACTAGGATAAATGCAAGAAAGAAAAGAGCTTAACGGATCATAATCTTAAAAGAAACAGCTGGATTTTAGTGGCTACTGGATGCAGATGAAACAGATGCAAGGAACAACGAAGCAACTGCGGACAACGTTGTTTCTGGGTTTTCGCCCTTCATCAGCGCAGTGCAACAAGATGGAATAAGAAGGAAGGGCAAAGGACACGAACACAAGAGAATGACAATTAGAAAGCCTATCTCTATTTGTGGCTTCGTGTCACACAGCCTCGGTATTGGGGCAAAGAGCAACAGTCGCCGCGGAAGAGAGTCCAGCAACTACTGATAGGGTCTCAGCCAGGATAAATACAAGAAAGAAAGGAGTTTAATGGATCATAATCTTAAAAGAAACAGGTGGATTTTAATGGCTACAGGATCCAGATAAAACAAACCCAGAAACAACGTTGTCCGCAGTTGCTTCGTTGTTCTTTACATCTGTTTTATCTGGACCCTGTAGCCATTAAAATCTACCTGTTTATCTTATTAATATTTTCAAGCTTGCACTTATGTCTATAGACTATTTTAGAAATAGTGGCTTATTCTGCAAAAGATAAAACGTAGTATAAAACAATTTGCATTAAAAATTGTAAATCAGAGTCAAAGAAATGATTTAAGTGACCATCGAATCATATTGTTAACACTTTCACACCACAAGTATATTTTGATTTTTCATTTAGAAACTAATTTGAATGTAATTTTTGTAGTTTTATTTTTATTTATTTGTAACAGTAGACTGCTTTACTTACAAAAATTACATTTTAGTTCTGTCAAAGAAAGTTATAGGTACTTAGGCATTGGTTATATTCAAGTTAAAAGAGAAGAAAGTAAATCTACAGTACGCCAACTGGTGGTGTATTCCGCAGTGTGACGTCATAAGTGTCAATCTCGCTGCAGGTACCCTTTACTAACTTAATTAATTTTGGTGTTTTCATTTTTAGTTTATTTTGAACAAAATTTTGTTAGGCATTTTAATAGTTCCATGGCCTTAGAACTATTATTATTAAAAAAATAGTGGACAAACGTACTACCCTCGTAATTATTTTAAGAGCTCATTAATTCTAAAACGCAGTTAATGTCGTAAACAAACGTATTATCTTTTGCTGACAGTAAAATTCAATTATTGTTGATATAAACGTTACAGGGTGGGATAAGTCGCAAATAAATTATTCTTTTCTTATTTAATGATATATTAATTAAATTGAACAGGGGGTTTTTAAAGTAAATTTGCAGGATTTTGAATGCTCTCCTGCCTCTGAATGTTTCTACCAATACAATTGAAGTCAAAAATTATTATTTTGAAATATGTATTGTCTTTTTTTTATTGCAATACAAATTTAATATCTACTTAAAAAATAATGTTTTCTTTTTCAAAATATAGGAATTAGATATTTATATATTTTGAAACTCGTTTTTTACTAGAAAAACATAGACCGATGACATTTCTAGATTATACGAAAAATTAAAAAAAAACCGGCGCTTAAACAAGTTTTTAAAACTCACAGGTATTTATACTACGAATATAGTAAAGAGTCATTCATGTTCATTAGAATACTAATTTCTCTTTACAAATTCACAAAAGTTCGGAGAAATCGAAAGACTAGTTGTGTACCTGACATTGTACAGGTACAACAAGTACAATTGTGCGAATTAATTATTTTTTTTTATTATACGTAATGTCGATTGGTTCGCGTCATTGAAAAGTTACTAGAATTAATACGTACTTACTTTTAAAATATTATAGTGATAGATATCGTAAGTATTATTCAACGATTTGAACGAATCTCGCAATAAAATAAATCATCAACTTCCTGAGAACGTGTACTATTAAAATGGTATAGGTCATATATAACAAAACGGAAACAATATGTAAAAGTTCGTAGTTGCCGATCTGAACTCGTGAATGTATTACTAAAATCGCCCCAGGCTTCCACTCATGTTTATAATTTACATTAACAACATACAACACCACTTTAGCCATTGTAATTATCCATTGTATGCCAATGACCTATAGATATATCTGGAAATCAAGGATATTGCCGATTGCCTTCGACTTCTAACTAATCTATAAGCATCTGAGAAGCTGTAAGATAACGATGTATGTATTAATTTTAGTAAATATTTTTACTGGTATACATATATTACTGGTTCTTCTAATACTACTACATAGAACAATAAATAAAAATGTAATAACATTATTAATAACAAATCGGTTGGGTCAAGTGCTTGAACCCACTTGACTACTTTATCATGGTATGTATTTCTAAAAAGTGCCTACAGAATGTTACAATATCTAGTGAACAAACCACCACTACCTATCCTATGTCACAAAACTAAACTGAAAACCGCCGAGGTCTCTACCGCCATCCCATCTGCACACTCTTATGGAGTTATTCTTACCAATCCTTCTTTTTTTTTCTTTTGAAAACCATATACTCATTTGCAGCCTCTACTTATGGAAATAGTAAAAATGTTCACCATTTTCCTCCTCATTGTCACTCCCGTAATCGTGGAGTATTTGGACCATTTTTAATCGCACAGGAAGGTCCAATAACATAGCATCATCAACATCACTCTGATTTATTAGATTTTGAAAGTATGTACATGCTTTTGCAATAATAATGGCACTCCCTCAAAACAGTTTTTGAACTTCTGGAAGTTCTGAATAGGAATTTCATTAAATCTCTATTGGTGAGTAAAATAACTAAGAACTAACGTTAAAAGTTGAAAGTAGATTTCATTACGAATATATCAGCAGTTCAAAAGAAATCGCAAAATTCATTTTAAAGAGAGCCATTATTATTGCAAAAAATTCTACACACCTATCCATCTAGCGTTACACTACAACTTATTTAAATATTTTCCTTGTTAACACATACATACAAATGTAGGTATACATACCTACAGTGAATATAGCTTTGTTAATGGGAAATGACCATTGATACTGCTTTTATAATTGGTCTGTTCAAATCATAGACCTTATAAATCATGGACCGGCCTAGAAAGAGAGGTCCGCTGTCCTGATGTGTACAAGAGGGACGAAGCTAGTCCGAGCAAAAACAGATGTTTTATGACAAAAAAATATATAAACATAACCTGACAAAATCTTTCCTAAATAATTAAAATCTTCCTTACAAATTGTTATTATCAAATTGTCATTATAAATTAAGTTTCTGAATAAATGAGTAAATATCCAATATAATTCAGTCTGTCGCACGTCTGTCATTTACGGTTTTTGTTTTCTTTCGGCCAATGATCTCTGGGTTTTTGCCCGGACTAGCTCTATCTCTGTCGCACACATCTGAGCATCAACGATTTGTATAGGCAGAAAACGATTTTGGGTGCGTCCATAATTTATAAGGTCTATGGTTCAAGTAAGGAATCTGGAATGGTGTCAAACTGTCAGAAATATTCGAACGTTTTTGATAGGTCCTAAAGTTGTTCTTTATCTGTGTATGATTTTGCTTTTCCTCAACATTAGTTCACTGAAATAGTCAGGATTTGCTTTGTATGAACTTATCCTGATCTTGAATGCCAGTATTAACGTTGGTCTTCAATACGTTCTAGAAAAGTATGACTAATGACACTATAAAGAATGTCAGTATCTAGTTGTGCTTCTTGGAAGAAGATTGAAGATCTAATTTGAAAATTAACTCGCTTTTTCGTTTGATCCAATGTCTTTACGTTCTGACATTATGTATGCTGGGTTAAAGAACATGACCGGTGCATTGGAAATAAAGAAGCTAGGTAGGAGTGCATCAAATGCCAATATTTTTGGACATGGTCCCTCCAATGTACTTCCTTTGTCAGTAGTTATAGAAATAATCAAGAAAGATGCCCACAGGGAGTTTAGGAGACTGGAATGGGGCTGCCAATTCGTCAAGCATATCGTTGTAAGGATACAGGTACCTACGTCTAAAACAGCCTTCTCCTGGTAACAAATATTTAAATTGGACATTGTTGATTGGGGAAATACTTTGACCATATGAGAAAATGTAAAACACGTCTTTCTAGAGGTTGCGAACAGGACGATAGGACAGTATTCCATGCACTCTGTGAGTGCACTGCAGCCTTGTCAACAAGAGAATTCGTGCTGGGAGAATGATCTTCTATTGCCTGTTTTAGTAATCCCCCCCAGTAACGTCATCACCTAATAGATTGGTTAAGAGCTCAGTATGACTGACCTTTGGATAGGAGGTATAAGGGACCTAGTGAAGCCTAAATATTGTATCTCTTTATACTACTATCCCCACAACTGCAAATAATCCCTGACATTCAACAACTGCATTTCATGACCAATACAGTTTGTAGCAATCCCAAACAAATCTTGAGCACATCTTGTTTAAGTCTGAGACCTATAATAGCTTTAATTGTTTCTGTGCATTATATATTTACTTCTACATTATTCAATGTCCTCGATTAACGATTTTCGTTCAGATCACATATAAAATTGGGTAGTCATGACACTGAAGATTGAAGTAGTTTGAGGTGCCATCCTCCAATAACTGATTATTAGTAGTTGCCATCTTTTTAAATGATATCGAAATCAATTTATTAAATGTATTATGCGGCCTGCTTAATAATAATATGCCGCCCCCTCTCCCGCACAAGTCTTCGACTTCTGGGCTAATCCTCGTGATTAGAATGAGGGGTAGAAATGTTATTGAATATACAAGAAACAAACAATATTTAACAGTTTTGTATTTTATTCAGTACTACGAGAATACAAGCCAAACGTATATGAAAAATTTTAGGGTCTCCGCCTATGAGACGTTCGACTGCAACCACGACACGTGCTCCTGAGCGTGCCAAACCCTTTTCTACTTGTCTCCTGCAGATGCACTTTAATGGTAATTTAATATAGACAAGTCCAGGTGGACGCGATGATATATCATTGGCTAGAAAAAATTAATAACATTACTGTCGGGACTACATAATTAGTAACATTTTTGTTTACCTGGCCATGTATTCTATAATTTAATTAATACTGTTTCACAGAAATCTGCTAGAAAAAGAGAATAGGGCGGTAGTTATGAAACTGCCCTCGATTATTTTGATGATCATTGCCCGAAGATGAACAGAGATGGAGGAATCATTGTTTTTCTGAAAGGTGCTTTCGACAAGGCAGGTGCAACTTTTTTCTATTAGATTAATAGCTAATATGAAGGAAAATTTTGCTCAAGTCTCCAAAATTTTATTAGCGATACTGTTTTCTATTTAATAAGATTCTTCAACAAATATGTAATGATTTCTTTTCACCTATGATATAACTAACTACGTAGTTGTTTTATCGAATCATTGTTACATTGACGATAGTTGTTTAGTCGACAACAATTAGGTATTAAAAAATAAGTCCAACATTGAGTTCTCAAGGATAAAAAATAATCCGAGGTAAGTGTATGCAACAGAGTTTAACAATGAAAAGCCCTACAAAATAAAAGAATGTAACAATTGAAAGCAAAATAAAATTAGCAGCAATGTGGAGCTCCATAGTAAAGCAATTTCGAGAAATGGTGACGAAAAAAAGAACATCAGTGTACACAGAGAAAAAAGTATCCAATTCATGTAAATGTAAGTGAGATCTACATTTTGTAGCATTATAGACAACAAATAAAGGAAGTTGAGAAAACCATCCAGCTATAATCGTATAGCAAACTTGTATACAGAGTGAAAAATTGAACTGAACAAATTTTGAAACTTAATAAATAAAGGTTTATCGCAAAATTCCTGAAATACGTCAATTTTTAGTTATGACAACGAGATTTGACTTTTTTAATGAAATAATAGATTGATTAATGATGATTGCATGTGGGGACACATGTCGAACACAGGCCGAAGTCATTTATTTGTTTGCTAGAGTTCACTTAGAAATGCCTCCAATTGATCGAAGTACGATTAGCAAAATCAAAACTGGTTATTGGGAGTTGGGCCACGTGAGGGATGCTCTTCGACAAAGGCCTTTAAAAATCGAGAAGAAACCGGTTGAACATGATTTAAGTTGAAGATAACCCTGTTACTCCAGCTAGGCAAATAGCTCGCGTTCAGGATGTCAGTCACACAAGCGTTTTGAAAGATGCCAAAGAACACCCATATAAAATGTAAAACCTGCACGAGCTGAACGAAGATGATTCTGATCGTAGCAGGGCAAATTGCTTTGGTATGGGTGATCTTCTCTAATGAAGCTACGTTCACATTACATGGGTACGTTAAACTGCACAACTGCCATTATTGGGCTGACGAAAATCACCAGTGGATGCGTGAGTTCCACATTATAAAAAACTAACGTCTGAATTGGAATTATTGGGCATATGACAAACATACCTACCTATGCTCCAAGATGAACTGGTTCCTGCTTTAGCGGTTTTATACTCAATAATTTGGATCCCGATTTATTTGACCAACGGATATGGTCAATAGGGCATTTTGCTCAAAATGTACGGACCTATCTCAACGAAGTGTTTCCGAATTGGTAGATTTGAAGAAGGGTCACAATTGAGTGTCCAGCAAGATCATTCGGTCTTACTTCATAAGATTTTTTTATGAGGATATCTAAAAAACAAGGTTCATGCTACTAAATCTAACGACATCGCCGAACTTCAACAAAAAATCATGGTTGAAATTAGGTAACAAATTCCAGAAGTGTAGAAATTGATTTTTATTGCCGATTAGGGTATTGTCAGCAACAAGTAGAGGAAAAAAGTTTCAGTAAACATTTTCTATTTTTTTTCCGACACATTGCTTATGAAATGTAAGAACAAAATACGTAATTGTATTTACAATTAAAAAAGCTTTAAAATAAAAAAGTAATCAATCTTCACTTCCATTTAAAAAAAAGTTGGGGATTGCTGCAACCCTCCACATAATAAAGAAAATAAACTAACCTCTTTGTAATACCTCATTGAAAACAAAATTTGATGTATTCTCTGAAGGTATTTATTTGTGGCATAATTCTAGTTTTTCTTTAGTTTAATTGGGTATTTTGCCATACTTCTGAAAGTACCACTCAGGCGAAAATAATCATTTGATTCAATAGGGTTCGGCAACAATTTTAGAGAAGCAGGTTAATGCAATGAAAAGAAAATTAAAAGATATCCGATTATTTTGTTGAACGGAGATAAGTGTATATCAAACTGTTCAGTAAACATTGATCATTGTTGGCTACTGTTGAAGAAGTAAGTAACAAAAAAATAGAAACCCCCAAGAGAAAAACTTGTAGATTTTTTTGCTGCTGTTAAGGTCACATTTTATAAAAACATAATTTGATTGACTACAAAATAGAGGTATGAAATTTTCCTAAAAATGATCTTCCAATTCGAATATTTTCCCTATGAAACCATCTTATGGTCGATTTTCGAGAGTACTAGATTACATAAACACTATTTGTGTGAAAGAGAGTTTACTATTGGTTATTTAATATAAGCATATTAATACCTCTAGTACAAGCAATTAATTCACTTTGCAAAACAAAGGATCAGCTCTTGAAGCATTTTTATGGAAAACGTACGATTTATATCAAATATAGACACATTATTTCGGACGTTTGTTTGATGTTTCCGCCGTTCAAACAGGTAAACGAAATGGCGCAGAAAAACTAAGTTTCATCTTTTTTATTCGTTACCGCATTATGTACAGACCATTAGACAGTTCTTAGGGATATCGAATTCCTCTCATTTATAAACAATTCATCAAAAAACAATACCGTCGCTGACTGGAACAAAGGAAACCTTGAGACGGTATAAAAATTTTCCCCATACCTCTGCCAAATCGATGAAAAAATATGTTAATTCTCATGTTAGCGTCCGGAATAATTCAGTAAGCGCTTCTGGGATTTGGTGAGGATGTGTTGTTTATTACAGCATGAGGAATTTACTTTGTTCACCAGATTCAAGGAATTATTTTATTTATTTTCGAACTTGAATCATGAACCGAAATTAATTGTCTAGGTCAGGCGTATTTCTAATAAAGAAAATGTTACCAACGTAAATAATTACGCAAACAAAAAAAAGAATATGTATTACAGGGTGATTCACAATTTATCTAAAAAATTCGGGAATAAATGCGTCATCAAAAATGAAGTCAATCGTAAAAAATATCTAGTTTCTGAGAAAAAAATTATTAAAGGTATAATATTTTATTGAAATCCGATTACTTATAGTGTCAACGTTTTTGTGATGCGAGTGTTTATATTAGTTTGTCACGTGTTAAAAATGGCTTACGTGTATACCAACTCGGTTGATGGATATCGTTTTAATTTATGGTGAAGATTTGTCGGTAAATATCTGCCAAATGCAGCTACTTTTACCGCGGTGTGCAGTGAGTGAGAGCAACGCGGGCCTTACATGGGATATTTGCAACCGAATCGTGGAGGAGATGGGGATCCAGGGCGTCCACAGCGTATTGCAGCAGTGTGGCGTATCATACACGTGGTTCAATTATATCCGTCTAACGTACAGCGCTTCCAAGCATTAATAGGGGTTGAACAAAGAGGACTGGTACTATGGCGGCCATGATATTTAAAACATAAAGTGTATCGCATCAAAGTAGAGTAGTGATTTACGCAAAAGTAACATACGGACAAGAAGGAGAAATATTTGTGTTAGTTTGTAGAAACTGGGTAAGACGGACCCAAAATTTTGTCCAATCTTCCTTTTTAGTACGTAGGCCATGAAAATAACTACTTGAGCCTTAATGTACAGAAAACGGAACACATAAGACATAAAAAATATTCGGTAAGCTAAGTTACACTTTGCTCCTGTCATTTACTACTTAAAAAAACAAAAATGGCCAAAGGCAACATAGGCCTAAAGCATTTCATTGAATTTGAATTAAGTTGCAGATGGGTCCTATACTGAACGAGGAAAGGAAGAAGAAAAAAGTACAAGAGTACATTGGCCCAACTTTTTTTGACCTGCATGTCACTTAAGCCAGTTAACGTTTATGAATCTTAACTTTTTAGTTACATAGGTCCATTAAAATAGGTCTAAAGCGAATATAGGACTATATTATAGTATAACTTAGACCCTTTTTAGAACTAATTTTGTACATATCGGGTAAGCTTATGTACTTAGGACCCTTTTCATTGAAAGGAGCGCGTTATTTTAGTACAAGAGACCCATTATCCCATTTTTTTTTTAATTTTCACTTAGGCCCTTTTTCGACCAAGTCACAGAATTATTATAAAAACAATAGTGACAAAAGCAGTTTGCTGTATAAATTAGAATGTTATTTTATACTTGTTTCCTTGGAAATTTCTTTAATTTTTTGTCCAGTTGCCGAGTGCATGACTAGTCAGGTTTTACACTGGACCAGTTTCCAGTGCCGTGCAGAAATATATTTGTAAAACATTTTCGAACTGCCCTTTTTCATTTTTTTTACACAATTGTATTTGTAAGTGTACCTTGTACATTTAATTTTTTTTTAATAAATTCTGAACCACCCTATACAAGAATAGGTATATCGTGAAAACGTTTAAAGTTTTAAATTCTTAATTAATTTAATTCATTTTAATTACTTTCCAGGTAGCCGAATCCAATTTTACGTTCCTACAAATTTGAACATGCAGAGCTAGACTTGTTTCCTTGTTATGTGAGATTGTCTTCTAAACTTAATTATGTAAATTGGCATCTGATACGCAGGAAATATGCTCCAAATAAGAAAAACAAAACACTGTCGGTTGGTTCTTTCTGTTAATAAACGTATTGTTTACAAGATTAGTTGATTTGTCCGCTAAATAAAAGATCACGGATTCTAAGTATACATACATATCTGTTATTAGGTACCAAACATAGTTTTTGTGAAAAGTAACTAAAGTTTGTCTCGTAAAGTGTTAATGTTTTATGTAAGAGTAGATATACAGGGTGTCAATTATGCTAATTTAGCTACATGCAAAAATTCATCGTTAGGGTGCGTTAAACACCGAAAATAAAAAGAATTTATACTTCAATTTGTTGTCATTATAGTTCCTTACATAATTTGTAGAATTATTTCACATACTGTTATGCTTACAAATTTATAGTACTAATCTCCAAACACTATTTTACTATTTTTTTACTGTTTTAGAAAGGTATTTTAAGCTAAAACAGTAACAAATGTTACAAAAGCTAATAATAAAGAATATATGGGTAGATATTGTGGGTGTAATTCAACGCTGGTTGGGGCTTTAGTCCACAGAGTATTTAGTTTCACACAATATTGTTAATACCAGAAAATATATAAAAACCTATTTTACTTAATTTAACATTTGGCCTGCAATTCTTGTTTTGTAAGCTTCTATGTATAGTGCTTTCTAAAAGTAACGAATAAATTAATTATTTTTGAAATTGAGAAGTTTTCGAAAAAATCCCCTGGCACGTCGAATTTGTTTTTAAAAAAGGCACTTTCTGACATACGACCCATATATGTGACGTCATCTTTGTTCGAGATATGACGTCATCGACAATTTTTTGTAAATAGCAACCCCCAATTTTGACCATGCCATTTGAAATAGCGTGTCATTCTACATACATACATCATGAAAAATTATGGTGTTACATAACAAAAATTTCTAGAAAATAATGATTGAAGATTTTAAAATTTAATTCTCACACTACTGAAAATGATAATGATTATGTAAAAAATCGACTAAATTAAATGTTCAAATTTTGCACCATTGGCTGCCTGACAGTAGCCAAGACGATTAATAAATTCTTTTTGGACATTATCAATAACTCCAGGAGGAGGTATACGATGTATCTCGTGACGAATTCTTTCAAATGGCATGGTCAAAATTGGGGGTTACAATTTAAAAAAATTGTCGATGACGTCATATCTCTAACAACGATGGCGTCACAAATGTGGGTCATATGTCAAAAAGTGCGTTTTTTAAAAACAAAATCGACGTGTCAGGGGATTTTTTCGAAAACTTCTCAATTTAAAAAATAATGAATTTATTCGTCACTTTTCGAAAGCACTGTAACTATAATCCTGCGCTACTGTACTGAACTCCCATCCAGCGTGAGATTAGCACCAAAGTCTGCCAACAAACAACAAAGATAGTCAGAAGCAATGTTCAGTATAAAGGTGAAATTCAGGCTTCAAAAATGCAGCATTACTTACTGTGTAGCATCTTACCGAATATGTCGATTCCATCTGGAGTTATGACACATTTATTCTTAATGTAATTTATGAAAATTCTTGAATGATTAGTGTTCGCTGGATGAAGGGTTATGCACTTATAATAGTTTAAATGTAATGTACCAGTAATAATGAAAGTTCGTTGCACATCAGTTTTTTTGTCTGGTATATGCACAACTAATGAAGTTTCCAAATCTTCGACATTATTGAATGTCAAGTTGCATGGTTCTTCATGACAACAGGCTCCAAATACATCGAAAATTACGGCAACCTTCTGCATCGGATATGTTTCATCTTGAGCTTCTGCGAGACATTCTATTGTTCCCTGGTCAATACTTTCTACTTTTCTATATTTGCTTATGTCCTAATTTTATATGCTCATCATCGCCCTCAACTTGACAGATATTTGACCAAAGCGTTGACATATTTCCATATTTTGGACATTTTGGAAGTATGCCAAAACCAGTTTGTTGCCATTAACTATGATGAAAATGATTGTACGAAAACTCGTACTGTTACTTGGACTTATTAGGCAATAACTCTAAAGTAACCTTATGCTAAGCTTCTTCAATTTCCGAGAGAAATTCATTTTCTAGATCATTTTTCATGCTATGAGTTTCGAAATTACTTGTCAACAATCGATCAAACTGTCATTACCTTAGCAACTATAAGCTTCACGGACAACTTTTGTATTTGTAGAAAAAATAGTGCATGATATATGTGCAAAGTTATTTCATACCTACTATATACCAGTAATACTCAATAATTTAATATTATATGTTAAACCTTAAAAGCAGTGCTACGTAGTAGAAAAATGTGTAAAATATACACATCTCGTGCGTATCTTGATTAACAGAAGATTATTCTATTAAATGTGTTTTTTGTTTTCAGTGTATAATGTGAAGTGCAGAATGGAGAACAAAAAATCAAATTAAACTAAACTTAGCAGTTTCGAGTTTCATCTCCTATCTAAAGATACTGGAATGATTGATGATTTCAACAGTACCACATAATCAATATAATCTGTCTATACATTAATAAATTAGGTATCATAGTAAAAGTAATTGATATTTTAATCAAACACAACATAATCTCCTTTATTTGTGTCCACAAATTAGTTATTTAGGAAGCGATAACTGTTCAACAAAATTATTTCTGTTTAACATTCTTAATAGCATATAACTTTTACGCCAAAATGAAAATAAATAATAAAAGTAAGATATTGCATACAATATACAAAGCAAGTGAAAGAAGGATGTTAAAAGGCAATTTTTCAGTCAAAAATTAATATGCGGAATAAACATCAACACGAAAAATGATTTAAGATAATTATGACATCTAGGTTAAGTTATTTAAATATGCATTTACTTATATGTGAGAAAGTAAGTAGATAGAAACGTTTCCATTTGCAAATGTAAAAAATGGATTTAAATATGTAATCGATATACTTCCGTATATCGAACTAGAGGATTATATTTAAAAAAAGAATAAAATAAAATGTCCTGTTCTGCATGATCTGAGAATTCCATTAACTAATTAGAAAGAAACCAGTTCAAAATGTACTTATACGTTCAATCTCTTGGACAGCACTCGTTTTATTTGTATCGAAAAATATTTAGAGTGAAAATAATTTTAGGCAACATCTGACGTAATATTTAGGGTTAAATTGGGTAAAAGTGAAATCTAATTATTTGGGTAAAAATGTACGAAAGCACCCTGGTGTCAAACATACTTTTTATTTTTAGAAAACTCTATATATTGAGATTATTCTCAATATCTTGACCTTTTTCTCAATATAATGAGATTATTCTCAATATAATGAGAAAAATCTCAATATCTTGACTTTCTTTTTCAATATATCTACCTAGTGAATTTGTACAGTCATATCGATAATGACCTGTGGCAATAATGAAACAGCCATAGGAAAAATTTTAAACAGTTGTTGGGAAATTATGAAAGACAATTCAACTTCTCTCACTAAAATAATTATTCTGTAACATAATCATTTAACGAAAAATCCGAGATATTACATAAAAAAAAGGTAAACCATATAGTCGGAAAGATGGAACTCGATCTACCGAAATTTAAAAAATAATGATTTTACTCAGTGGAAAGAAATACAGGACAGTTGTGTCTGACTTCATGATTCTAATAAAATCGAAATAATGGGTTTAAAATGCATAAACTCTGATAAAAATCAATGCACAGATATTTTAAAAGATAGATATAAAGTAACTGCTAATGATGCCAAAATGATTATCTTTCAAAGTAAGCAAATAAATGAGATTTTCATATTTTCCCATCGACAGGTTATAAGTGAAACAGAATTGATTTTTACTCACTTTTTACAATGAATAGTTAATACAATGTTAGCTGCATCTACTCTCTGAGATAGGTATTACTTATTACACTTTTTCGATAATGAAACTCAAAAGAGTTTCAAAAACTGTTCCATTTTCCCTCTACCGATTTTACCAGAAGATTTTGAGCTTATTAACGTGCACTTATTTAGGTAGAACTTTTGACTTGCCCTTATTGTTCACGGTCTAGGTTCTGTGTGGTCAGACCTACTATTAGGACTCATAAGCCCACCTATATATTGATTTTGATTTAATTATTTTGTTTTATTTAGAAAATATGAATTATTTAAGAAAACAAAAAATAACACTGGAATTCATAATTAGTATTCTTGTTATTGCAGTCCTTTCTAGAGTAATGTTTAATTATTTGTATATGGCGGGTCACAGAAAACAAATGTCTATAAAATAAATATTTATTTATTACTACAAAATTATACATTACTACATAATTTTTTGGCGGTTTACGTTGTTCCTGAAATCCTGATCAAATGTTTTTAGCAATTGTTCATTTCCATTCCCCAAAATGGTCACGATGTAAAAACACATTCACAACATCACTGACCTAACAGTTTGAAACTAATCCCTGATTTTTGTGGCATGAGGCCAGGCATAGAAATTGTGGGCCACCTACACAACCTGCAGTGACGGTCGTTGCAAGTGACGGTACATGCTTGTGCTGATCCAGTGTCCATTAAATAACATGGGAACCGTCATGAGCAGCCTTTGCAGGTTCGTACAGGCGTAATGTGCCCGATCTTTAAGGATTAGGACAAAGTGAGAGCAGAGAAGCTTTCTTAGAGTACGCTCAAAAATAATAATTCTAAAACAAAGACTGTAATTCTTAGAACAAAAAACAAGGCTTAAAGCAAGATGAAGAAATTACTATTTAAATCAATATTAAATCTCTTGTGTTAAGTACAAAATTAATTTTAAAATAAGAATAATTTTAATTCACTAGAAACCTATAATTTAAAGAACAATAATATTTTATTCATATTTTAACAAAATATTGTCAATTAAGTAAATATTAAATTTACTGTCATTTTATGAGAAAAAGTATTGAATTAATTACAAGACTTTTTGGATGTTAAGAATATGTAAATATTTATATCAAATATACTAACTGAATTAATATATACACTTGAGTGAAGTTTAAAATTGTAAGTATATTAGTATATTTACATACAGATTCAAGCAAATATATTTAAGTTCCATGAATTTAGAGTACCCAATCAATTATCAACTAAATTATTGTTTCATTTGATATAGTTGCTGTAAATATATCCTTCTTCATAATGCAGCGCAAATTTATTTATTTATTTAACTATTTGAAAATCAAAATTACAATGCAGTAAAACTGACAAATGCATGACGTTTTCAAAGGGAGGCCAACAATTTTTTTCCGATAAAAATTTTATTTTAAGTGGATTTTAGGTTATTTCTAAGAATTATGTTTACACAGGTGTCTATATCTGCATTTTTGGTAATGCAGTCCATTGTTGGGTCCGAGATCATATTAGGAAACACAATGGTAAAAAATAGATTCCATCTTTCTTGGAATACCTGCGCACTACTCCCTGTGTAAAAAGCCCATGCTTTTTAGTATCTCATTAATTTCATAATGCTAATGTGAAAACGGTCATCGAAAATAAAATACCCACATTTATCAAGATGCCTGGACGTGGGCTACAATTATTTAGCAGATTTCATATTTGGGAACAATGCCCCAGGGGGGAGAGAGGGGTTATTGTGAACAGGGGTTATTTAACATCTCAAGACGCAAGGTGGTTGAAACGAACCCACCACACCCCTAACTCGGAGCCGATTTTTACATTTCATCCCAGCGGGTGCCGATGGTCTTGCGAAGACAGGTACAAGCACGGTTTCACGTAAAAGTGACATGCCAGGTAAAATGATCCACTTTTGTTTTAAAACCTTTTTACCGGACAGTTTGTAATTAGTGGGGAGATGTCGAATTTCTCATGCGGAGTCGCAGGTAAAAAAATAAAGCTTTAGCTGGAATTACACGGAATAAAGTGTAGTTAACGAGGGTAATTAGTTATGTGTTTCACCTGTTTAATGAATTGTACACGGTGATCTAAAAAAGAACCGTTTTTGACATTGCAGTAAAATAATTCGCCAATTCTGTAGACGTTAATTTTTTAATAATTGTTAATAATATTTATCTTGCATTTTTTTCTGTTTTCATTTAGGTATATTGCAAAAAACAGTACGATATTAGTTTGATTATATAATAAATTAATTTTTAAATGACCCATGGCTTTAATAATACTGTAAATTAAGATTAATTTGTGTAGTTTGATCCTCTATACATTGACGTTTTCTATAATTGAGACAATTCACAGCAAATGTTTGAAATTTTTAGAGTACCAATAATTACAACAATGCATTTTTAAATAATCGTCTGGAACATACGTTTATACTATTATACCAGTAATCAGCATACTCGTAAATAGACATAGCTTATATCAGTTTTTATGCACTCGTATTTTATTTCAGAGCACATTTTCAACAACATTTCATAGAACTCAATATAGACAAAACTCAGTAAGTATATTTAACACAATTTTATTTACATTTAACGTTTTTGTGATGTGTGAGTGTTTACGTTAGATTTTCAAGTGTCAAAAACGGCATACGTATGAATTGATCGTTCTAATTTATGGCTATGTGAAAATGCGTTAGCAGAACAATTTTCCGGTAAACATGTGCGAATTGCAGCCACTTTTACCACGGTGTGCAGTGAGTGCAAGTGTAATGCAACGCGGAAGTGACACGGAAGATTTGCAACCGAATCGTGGAAGAGATGGAGATCTAAGACGTCCATGGCGTATTGCAGTAGCGTAGTGGACCATACACGGGGCTCAATTATATCCATGTATAGCGTCTAAGGGTTAATACGAAAGGGTTGGACGAGGAGGACCGGTATCATGGCCGCCACGATCAATCTCCTGGCTTAAAACCGTTTGGACCTCTTTTTGTGGATATATTTAAAAAATGAAGTGACGATTCAAACGTATCATAGCTGCTGTCAATAACTTACTAATTCAAAACGGAGAAGAAACAGAAACATTTGTGTTAGTCTGTAAAGACCGGATGAGACGAGCCCAAAATTTTGTTGTTATAACATCAAGTATGTCGAACTACTTTATTAAATAGGTGTAACAAAATGTTAGTTATTTCTTTCCTTTGGAATTTCTTCCAATTTTTTATCCGGTTACCGATTGCATGCTTTACTTTGTCAGGTTTTACAGTGGACTAGTTTTCAATGCCGTGCGGAAGTGTATTTTTAAATAATTTTCGAACTACCCTTATTGATATTTTTTTACAAAATTGTATTTGTCCTCTATACATTAAATTTTCTTATATATAAGTTCTGAGTCACCCTGTGTACAGGGTGAGTCATGTTTAAATGGTTTAACGTCGGAAATAGATTGTTTACGAAATTTTAAGAACAAAAATGTTAATACAACATACCCTTTATGACGCTCTCCAACACAGATATAATTTAGAAAAAAAAAATTATCTAATTATTCGAAAATGACAAGAGTTACTTTCCTAAAATATGGTAGATACTTATCACTTAAGGTGGATCATCCTATTAACTATAAATCGAAATCAAATTATAACTAGTGGTGTAGATATGATGAGGTCTGGAACACATTTTGAGAAAAATATTTAGTACGCCACTGAACATGGTAAAAAATCATGAGATTTTTGGTTTGCCCAATATCCTGTATTTTAAACATATATTTTTCTTATTAACTTGTTCTAATATAAACCTGTACATGATTCGGTAACATACAACATAGTTTTTATATGACTTCAAAGGTGAAAATCAAGCGGATTTAGGTCGGGCGATCGAGGAGGCCACCCAATTAGGCCACCTCCGGCCTATCCATCGTTCGGGAAACACACGTTCCAGTGTTGTCGCACTAGTCGCAAAATGTGGTGGAGCACCATCGTGAAGAAACCACATATGTTATCTAACGTTAAGATTAACTTCTTCGGGTAGTACCGGTAAATTATTTCGCAAAAATTGTAAATAAAGAGCAATATTTAACCAAATTTCGAGAATGAAAGGGCCAATAAGTCCTCTGTTCACAATTCCATCCTACACATTTACTGAAAATCGTTGTTCAAAATGCGCTCGCCTAGTAATATGCGGATTTTCTAATGCCTAATAATTAATTTAAATTTTTGAAAACTTCCGAAATTAAAAATATTTTACATAATTTTTTTTTACTATTCAACTATAATTTCACAAGTTTATTCGTATCTATTAAGAATCATTCTGTATATGCGACAACCTTTCAGCACGTGAATTTATCCACTGCTTTAAGGCGATGGTTTAGTTAAAAGTTTTCGTTTTTGGTTTAGAACTTCAATCGTCACTTTTTCCGTAATTGTGGCGCAGGTAAGAAAAGAAGACATGTGCCCGTATACGCTATAAAATGTATTGCTAATGAACGCAATTAGTTGAATCTGGAAAACGGGGCTGGTTCTTTATGTGGGGTAATTAAAAATATTCAGTGGCGTATTTATTCGGGCCGTAGAAAAACGACGTCTAGATGGGGAGAGATAATTTAGGACAATGAAAATAAATATTAATTTATTTTCATTAGTTAGAGATTTTAAGAGGTACCTATTCCTTGCAATATTTGTCATGTACGGGTGTCTCAATTTTGTTTTCGCAACACTGGCACTACTTTTTCAAGAAACTTAAGAACTTTCATAGTTCCCTTCGTTTTTAAGATACAGGAAGCAAAATTTAGATTTTTGATGGTTCACAGAATAGCTGAGATATTGGAATGGTGAAATTTGCTCCTGATAGATTTTTTATGTAGAATTCAGATGCGTACTTACAATTTTTCTACAGGGTGTCTCTTTTAAAATATGACCCAAATAAGTATACAAATTTTTAAATGTAGAATTCTGTATATTTTTATGGAATCGAATTGCATTATTTGTGTCCCTTTTTGTATATTTTATAAACTTGCACGGCCAACTTTGCATCAGTTTTATTAATGTAACATTTTGACAATTTTGAAAATATAAATTAACAGCGGTTATAATATCATTATTGAAAAAAAATATAATGCAATTGAATTGTATAAAAATATACAGAATGTATATTTGGGTCATTTAGAAAGAGACGCCATGTAGAGAAATTACAAATACCTACCAGTCAATTTTATTATATGAATTTTCACCATTCCCATATCTCAGCTATTCTCTGAGATATGAAGAATCCATTAAAAGTAGTTTTTTAAATCACGCATGCATCTTAAAAACGAAGAAGTCCTAAATCCACCTACGTAAAAAGTAAAAATGTTCATAAAAAATCAATTTAACAGTAATATTTATATATTTTGTTAGTTTTAAATGATTTCAAGTTAGCTGCTCCTTTATGCATCAATATTTAATACGAGCAAACAAAACTTAACAAAAACTGCACAACAGGAGTAGAGTTCTGACAACACAATAATGTGATACAGTCAAACTTGTCTTGATCCTATAATAAAAAGTACACAGTTTCTGCAGGGATGGCAGTATGTTTTCCTGGCCCGCACGAAGCCCAGATTTAAATCTGATGGATGTCTGTATTTAAGATAAAAACCAAATATTAACATTGACTCTATAAACTCAAGGAATTGCCTACGGCACAACATTTTACACGCTAGAAATTTAATAAGAAATGAATAGACGAAGTAAGTAATTTCTATTATTAATGAAAATATTTGCCTATAATTTCTATGACAATAATAATTTCATTTATTTTTAAACTCAGTATTGTAGATTTAACATTTGGACATATGTATTAGGTTTCACGGCGAATAAAAAGCAAAATTTGTATTATACGCATACTACAAGAAGTACAAACAATATCTTACCTATTTTCTATTAGCATCTTCACACATATAGTGAAAAAAAAAACAAAGTTACGTACGGATTTATTTTTCTTGTTCCCTCTAATCTAATCGAAACCCCTGGATTCAAATTTTCCAAACAATTCAAGGAGAGCTTCAAAAATTTTACTTTGCCATCGTGTATCTTTTCAACTTTTGTACCAACCTGAATTTGGTTCTTCGTTCCATTAATTTCGGGATACTCTGTATACTTATGGTAACGACTGCGGCTTCATTATTTTCCCAAAACAATTTTCGTTGAGTTGAATCTATAATTACTAATAAAACCAGAACGATTAGCGGCCATAGATGAAAATGAATGACCATTTCTGTACACCGTTTTTTACGACCTTTTATGGGACTACCATAACGATCCCAAAAAATGATTACCTACCAAATACCGAACACAAAGGATACTAAGTACTGGTTTACCTATTCAATTTCTAAAGAATCTCACACGTTTCCAAAGCTACATCGGTGAGCATTTTATGATTATTGCGGGTTTACCACACCTCCCCCTCATGCTGCGGGCAGATTTATACCTACCACGTGAACCAAAAAAGTTACATTCACAGAAGCAAAATGATACACTCCAAATTTGATGTATAATGAATTTATTTTTATATTATACTAGCTGTACCCTGTGCGCGTTGCTACGGCACCAACTAAAATAAATTTGAAGGAAAGTCATTACACAAATATTCAATTCATTTTGATATATATAGATTAAAATCTTAAATTTCAGGTACTACGCGCCGGCAGAAAAAAAACAGGGGGGGCAACAAAAATAAAGCGTAGCCAGTTTTTTCTAAATTTTAGTGAAAAATAAAAATAACTTAAAACAAGCAAGGTTTAAATCTTTGGTGCTATAGCAGAAAAAAATAATTTGAAATTTTACACCTGCAAAGGTGTAGACGGCAAAAGTAACAAGAAATAACTAAAAAATTTAAATTTCTTACCTCTTAATTGTTATTTCATTCATTAAATCATCATCCTGATTTTAATAGAGTTGGTGTTCTACACTTCTACATTTTGACTAACCCTGTATATACAGAGTTATCTATATACAGGGTTGGGCAAAAGTTCGGAATAAAATTAATATTTTTTAACTAGTAACTAAAAAACGCATGATCACGTATACTGATTTTAAATTTTCCTTATTTTATGGCAATAAAATGAAATATTTTTCTTCAGCTCAGTTGACTGGAAGTCAACCCAACTCTTTTTTTCAAATGAAAACGTGTCGTGTGTGGGCTCGTTGAAAAGTTCACGGAAAATTGATTTTAACTATACCATTTTGGACTTTTAGTAATATGGTTATTACGAAATAAAAAAACATCTCTTCTAAAAATAAAACAACTGCAAATACTGCTATTTACATGTAGAAAATACTGAAAACTTTCTTGCAAAATTAAACTGAAATTTAAATTTAGCAAAGGAAAATAGTAGTATCAGAAAGTTTTCATTTTGCTAGGATGTGGAGATAGAATGAGAAGTCAAAGTCAAGTGTGCAGTCAGTAAGATACTCCACAAATTTAGGGAACATTGTACAGTGAAAGACTTGCGCAGAGGTGGCCGATCAAGTGTTTGATGATCAGAAATATGACATTGTATTATCTCCCCATAAAACTCCCATACTTCAACGGTTTCATTGATCCAAAATCATACTGTGTCTAGATGTACGATTGGAAGGATTTTAAAAACAGAAAAGTACTATCTGTATAAGAAGATGACTATGATAGGCGTTTACAATTTTGTAAGGAAATGATGAGCCGGTGTGACGAAAATAATGGGTTTCCACTGAATATAATCTTTTCGGATGAAACTCAAATGGAGTGGTTGGTGGTGGTGGTATCATTAACAATCGAATTTTAGGGCTATTCTTTTTTGAAGAAAACCTTACAGCTGAACGCTATCTTGACTTTTTAACATCTGATTTAATGCCTGCTCTAACTGTCATTTTCCCTAACGAAGTAGATCCAGATTTACCCAATGAAACCGTTAGAGAATATCTACATGAAATATCTGCAAGTCGCTGGATTGGCCGACGAGGTACAATTGATTGGCCACCAAGATCTCCTGACTTAACGCCATTAGACTACTTTCTTTGGGGATATCTGAAAGATAACGTTTACCAAAATAGACCCGTTAATATTGAAGATCTAAAAAACAAAATTAGAGTGGAGTCAAATAACATACCGACTGAAGCCATTCGGAATACTGTGGACGGATTTTACCATCGCTTGCATGCCAGGTAGAAGGATATTTTCAGCATTCGTTACAATAAATTACCTGTAGATAGCACTAATGCTGTATTTGTATTAGTTTTATTTTTAAAAGAATTGCTTTTCTTATTTCGTAATAACCACATAAATAAAGGAAAAAAAATGGTTTATTTAGATTCAATTTTCCGTGAATTTTTCAACGAACCCACACACGACATAATTTTTCGTTTGAAAAAAAGTTGGGATCAGTTAAGGGGTTGAAGGAAAATATTTCAATTTATTGCTATAAAATCAGTAAAATATAAAATTAATATGCATGTTTAAGCGTTCCTTTTTTAGAAGTTGGTTAAAAAAGTATTAATTTCATTTCTGACTTTTACCCAACCCTGTATAAAAGAGGAATTACTCACTAATACAATAAATAAAACAAGTACCACACGCACAACTATTATTTCTACTTAACCTGATAAAAAAATATTCAACGACAGTTTCAATGTAAATATTTCTCAGATGTCAGTTTTTTTTTTGCTACCCAGTACCATTTATAGCAATGGCAGCAGATCGACATTTTTACCTGCATTAAGCGAGGGTATAGAGATGATGATAATACGACCTATTTCAAACCAATCATGACAGCCAGAGTCCAAAAATGTGTACTGCATTGCGCCACTTTATGTCTTTTGCCTCGTAGGTCATCCAGCTTTTTAGGGTAGCCGGAGGATTTCGTTTTATTTGGATTTTATTTCATGGGGAAACTTTGCCCTCTAATGTAGGTTCAATGTTAACTTGAGGACGCTAATAAATGTTAATGTGGTGCGATAGAATAATTATGTAGATATATGAAAGTGTAATATTTGTAAAAATATAACAGAAACAAAATGAAAAGATTATTTTCAAACAAATCTTTAGAATATACACAGTATTTAAATGATTTTTAATAACAATAAGTTTTTGAATTAGAAGTTGTACTACATGTATTTTAATACAAATTTGGTGAATTTCTTTGGTTACTTATGACATAAAAAGTCACAAAAGAAGACTTCTATCGACCCATTTTTTATATCCGATCTTAACATTCTTTAATTTTTTTTATTTCCTAAAATTCATATAGGTTGATTTCACTTTAAATATAGAACCTGCAGGAATACATTCATCGAGTGAGTGTGTGAGTGAGTGAGGGAGTGTGTGAATGAGTGAGTGAGTGAGTGAGTGAGTGAGCGAGTGGGTGAGCGAGTGAGTGATACCTAACCCTCCCACCTCACATAGAGAGACCATTATTTTGGAAAAGACAGATAATATTTAAATTTTATTTTGATATTGTTACTTTGTGATGAAGTTTTATTTAAGTTTAGTTAATTAAGGTTAGTTTTTAATATTTTTACCACTGAAAATAAACAAACAATTTAATTTATGGAAATCAAAGTAATGACCCTATTACGGGGCACTATACAGTGTGTTCAATTTTGGAGTTTTTATTTACTTATTAAGATGATCAAATACATTGCCTGTTATAATTTTTTAAAAACGATTTGTCCAGAATTCAATTAGCGATTTATTTACGAAAGATCTGGTAAAGCATTTTTTAACAGCCCTGATACCCAAATTTATTAAAATTATCTTTTATCTATAACTTTTCTAAGATACATGAAATAAGAAAAATAAATATTAGTTTGCTCTAAGAGGCCTTAGAATTAAATGTAAAATGTATAATGGAATAAATAAAAGACAACATAAAAGTAGGTTATAAAAAAGGCATTTTGAGTTAAAAAACCTATGACTTCAATGTAATTGTGACAGTGTAACTTCTGATGCATTTGTATACAAATTACTTGTAGGAAGAATGCATTCAGCATTTTGGTTCGGAAGAGGGGTGAATGGGACGTCGTAAAAAATACAGAGTGGTTAACAACTTGTCCAAAAAAATTGAAAATAGATTAATGAAAAATTAAGTCAGGATTGTAAAGAAAAATGTTTGTAAACTCCTTAGTTTCCGGTTGAAGTATTTTCAACCTTAAACTACAGCTACTTTAACCGCGGTAGTGCAACGCGGGCGGAGAACGGGAAATTTGCAACCGAATCGTCGACGAGATCGTTCAGAGCGTCCACGACGTATTGCAACAGCTGAGGAACACATTTTAGAGATTGTTGAAGAGCAAGTATCGTTCAACAAGTAGAATGAAGGTCCCAATCAACAGCGTGGCGTATCATACACCGAACATTAGTACCAAGGAATTATAAAGGATAATAAAATTGGAATCTGTAATCTGCAACAAAATGCTCAAATTCCCAGATTTACAATTGACGTGTTAATTATAAATGAAGCTATTTTACATGGCATATATAACATTCATAATAATAGGTTCTCATGTATTTTGAAAATCCGCACGCAAATCAACTCGTTTCCTCAAATGTAAGGCAAGTGTTATGAATGATCGCTTGATCAGACTATTCATATTAACAAATTAAATGGATGGGTTTCAGTATCTCCAGTTCCTTCTAAATGATCTGCCTGGACATCTGGAAGATGTGTCCTTAACTGTCCGACTTGAATGTGGTGCAGTCAAGGGGATGCACGATGGTACTTCCTCTCATTTTCCATAAAATGTTAGAAGTACCTCAATGAAGTTCAAGAGGTATGATGGATTGGACTAAGAAGGCCGGTACCATGGCCGCCACGATCTCCTGACTTACATCCTTTGACCTTCTTTTTGTGGAATGTTTAAAAAAATAAGTGTATGACACCGAAATGGACACTATTGATGATTTACATATCAGAGCTACTGCCAATAACGTGCGAGTTCAAAACGGACAAGAATCAGAAACATTTGTGTTAGTTCGTAGAAACTGAGTAAGACGGCCTCAAATGTGTTTATACGTTGGTGGACAAAATTATGAACAGTTATTGTGTTAAATTATTTTATTAACTAAAACCACAAATTAATTTTATTAATTAATAATAACAATAGCGGCCAAGGCAGTTGAATTTGCTTATATAAAATAGTTATTTACAAAATTGTATTTGTAAGAATCCTCTGTACATCAAAACATTTTTTTTTTAATAGCTCTGAAACACCCTGTATAATTGCTTATTAAATTTTGTATGACCCATTCCTAGTTAATTTTAGAACAATAAAATAAGTCTTTCTATTATAAAAAAATTTTAAATTTTGTTATACATACGTCAGCAGCTGCAGATAATGTCTGCAGAAAAATTAAAAAAAAGAAAAAATGTCTTATTTTAAGTAATAATATCCGGTCTTCCATTTTCGTTGATGAATAATGATAATAACAACAAATTTAAATTACATCTTGCCATTTGACGGAATGAGTTAGTAAAACGTTATCCCCTTGACTGCACCACTCAAGAAGAAGTGTGTAACCACCTTAACCGAATCTGCAAAATAGAACTGAATAACACAATTCTACATAAAACGATATTTACTTCTCAAATGAATAAAGTTTCCTCATAATATGGTTGTATATCCTCAAATACCCGCTTGTGTGTTTTGTCGAGGAAAATCATGATGAGGTGATGAAGACGTATCGTCTTGACCTGAATCGATACAAGTACGATTAGTTTACTTATAATAAAAGGAACTGCGTAAATGATTTACAATTTCGAACATGTTGTAATTCGGTAACGCAACATTTTCTAATTTCGCTCAAAGAAGCCAGATTATTTTCATACATTCATGAAAACATACGTGGCTGACTAACGTAGCGTCCAATAAGAACCGTGTAAAAGTATATTTTTAAATGCATGAAGCAATACACGCATTCCTGCCGACATGCTACGAAGTTGTAATTAAAGAAAACCACTTAATTGTTTTGTTTTTACATTGCAATACATGCCCCGAACTTTAAAAATAGAATTTGGATGAGGCTGAGGAATTAATCACGGCTTACTAAAAATAAAAATGTAATAGTCTAAATGCAAGGTTCTCATTGAGCGATGTGATGATTTTACTTGGAGTATATAAATGCATCTTCCGAATTATATTGCTCACATTACAAAATAACTTACATTTTTAACGACGAAAGAACATTTCGTCACCTTAATGCAGTACTAGCCTATGTCCAATGTCCATTTTTTTCGAAAATAAACTTTCTGTTCCCTTTACTTATTTTAACATTGTTTCAAATTTATAAATTTATTTATATTAATTTAACTAACACAATTGAATATTTAACATCTTCATAAAACTGCAAATACATACAGTATCACTAAGTAATTTTAACCACGTGGTCAGGGAAGCCTAAAAGACAATAAAAAATATTTCTGAATTCTAGATGATCATTTTAAAAATGGGAAAAATCCTGTTTTCCTCCGGAAAATTGGCGCCTATGATCACTACGCTCTAGATGGCTTAGATCTGTCAATTATTATGGAGTAATTTTGTGTTTCCAAATATACAAATGACCAACATTAACATTTTGGAAATAAGAAATACTAATAGATGATACAAAACGTTAAATGCACTCGTGCAGTCTTGTCCGATGATCTATATTCTACACAAATTAAAAAAGGCGCTAAAAACTGAAGGAAAACACAAAATCACAACGTAAACATACATAATTTCAATTATGACAGCGAATGGATTGTTGTTCGGTGTTTAGAATAGGTTTAAAAAAAAACGCTTCATAAATAAGTTTGGACATTTTTTGAAAGGTGATTCCGTTAAATAATTCTTATTTTTCTTTATCTGTATAATATAATGGAGAAGTTGCATACATTTTCTATTGATCTGAAATGTAATACAGGGTAATTTTTCAAACATATTGATACAGGTGCAATGTTATGGTGTTCGCGTTGGTAAACAGGCCTTTGTTTCTTGTATTTTTGCGGTTTTGTGGCATTTTTGAGTCATCGATACTGTAAATATTGTGTAGGTAATGCCGTGCAAATTCCACGATGACGGAAACTGGTTTTGTGTAAGCATAATCGGATTCATTTAAATTTATGCTTATGAACCTTATTGGTGTAATTTCAAATTCATTAGTGCAGAAATACGAAGGCAAGCAGGTGCCTATTTTCCGTATTTAACATTACCATAATTATTAGTGGTGAACTTAAAATATTGTTAAACGTAACTTATTACTTTGTTTACAATATAGTTCGTAAAAATTACGGCGACAATGCTGTTGGTTACGGCCAGATAGATGTTTTTTCTTGTGGTATTGATGAAATTATGCCATCTGACTTCACATTAAGCAACTTTATTTCATTTCTCTTTTAACATTAAAAAAATCATTATTTATTAATAAATAAATATATTTATTGATTACATAATAAGTATATACAATATATAATGACAAGTCATATTTAAAAAGAGTTATAACAACAAGTAACAATAAAAATTATATAGAACATATTAATTAACAACATTCATAACGTCTCGTAAATGGTAAGAGCAAATACAGTACAAATACAATTGGATTCGGAATGAAGCGCTGAATACAATACATGAAAAAAAACTGCTTAACCACTGATTTTCTAAACGCCCTGTAAACATTCTGGTACCTTAATAGAAAAGTTTATTGATTATTTACAACTTTACATTTGGCAAGATGAAATATTTCTTAGTAGGCACTGCATGCTATATTCCTACAAATGGCACAATGCGATAGTTCTTCAATTTGTCCAGTGATAATACTGTTTCTGTGCTCATTTCACGAGTTTATTTTGCAATTTTATTCAACACCAATGTCTATTTAACACAATAACACTTAATAATATTACAAACAACAAATTAACTCTTCTTAACATATGTATTGCGACCGTTTTTTAGGGGCGTGGCCAGACTAACATTTTAAATGTCGGTTTTCAATTTATTTTTCCACGAAATTGTCTAAGACAAATGCTATTCCGATTAAAATAATATATTCTTTCTCCTGCACGTATTTGGAAAATTCACGTAACTTTCCCATTGGCAATTAAAATGATTTGAAAACGCGAAAAGTAAAAACTATGATTTATAGTACATCCTGCAGAAACACTCTGTATGATACAAATCATAATAACTCTATTGGAACGTTTTTTAATTCACAATAATTGCTTATATTAACTGCGTATATATGTAATAAAATAATGTTTGTAAACTGCTTGTTGTAAAATTTATTTTATGGATTAAGAACTTAATTTTGAACAATACTGGTAGTGACTATTCACCATTTGTGTTCAAGATTGTCAGACTTCGGCATGATTTTAACCTCAGTGAGTACATTCCATAACATCAAAATCTGAAACGGATTTAATTCAGGAACAGGCCTATTTCGGGAATTAAATCTGCTCAGTTATTTCTTACCTACGGCTGTACAACTGTTCCATCTCGTTTTAAATGTATGAGTACTTCATGAATTTAAAACAAAAGAAACGTAAATTACGTAATACTTTATCAGCAAAGCAGTTTATCACGCAACATGGCTCTAAATCAAGTTATCTTTTATTTTAATTTAGCAAGTTTTAATTAAATTTTCAGGAGCCAGACAACTAAAATTAAGTACACGCACTTTTTCAGTGAAACTGCTCTACAAAGATATGATATGAAAATATATTATCTGTACGCAGGCATACTTTTATAAATAAACAACAAAACCATAAATACAGGGTGCTTTTTAAGTCTTATGTCATAACTTTAGGAGGTTGGTTCTTGGGTAATGTTAAAATGAACTAAGAATCGCAAGTCTTCAATATAAAAACTGCTGAAGATAAAAAAACTTGTAATTTGAGTTGATTTTAAGAATTTTTTTTTTTTTGGATTGCGCTAATGTAATCAATTTTTCATCACTGGAAAATGCAATGAAAAAGCATTTTGTATTCGGGGACATTTTTCGAGCCATTCACACGGGGTTATTTTTTGGCGTTTGTTACTGTGTGCTGATATTGGGTGGTCATATCTTACCTTTATAATTTCAGAGAATTATTAGTCACTTTGCTTTGCTCAATACAAAATTAAAAAATAACAGGTCATGTGGTGAAGATGATATTCCTGTATTTTTAATTAAAAAGAGTGTTAAAATTTATCATAAATCCAATGACATTCCTTATAAATTTTTCATTCCGTTCGGGTCTATATCTACAAAATTTTAACTTAAGTGGTACTTTTGTAACAAAAAGAAAATTCCTTTTTTATTGGAGGACTATCGACCTGTATCTATGCCCAATAGTTTATCAATTTTTTTTTAATATGCCTATTTGGACAGGCTATTTAAATTTTTGGAAAAGATAATATATTCTCAGACTATCAACACGGACACGGACCTATTTGATACGATTTTTCAATGTCCAAATCTACCTTTGAATCGTCTTTATCAGGCATTATAAGCACAGTTTTGACAACAAAACACAAAATTGTTCAAACTTCAAATTGTTTTTTTGGTTTCCAACAAAATAAATTCAACACGCTAGATAGGCCACGCCATTTCAGCAATCAAAATAATATTTTTTATTATTTTATTTGATAAATGCGATTGTGCGAAAAACGTTATAAACTATACGGTTGCTAAGTGGCTAACATACTATATCTCACTTTTAGTTTCATTATGAACCATTCTATTATAGAAGCATACCTTCTTGAACCTTACCTGCCTGGCTGTCAGGATCAACTAATGATATATCTCTTCACAATTAATCTGCTGGAAGGCAGCTTTTGCCGTTAAAAGAATCCATCCGAACAGAAGAGGCGATAAAATCGAAATAAGTTTTTACTTTTAAAGTAACTTAATATGGGCCCGCATAAACAGCGCTTTAATATGAATGTAACTGCAATAAAATGGGAAATATTAATACGAATAAAAAATAAAAGTTTCTTCTCCGAATGTGAAAGAATATAGTCGAGGGGCGTCGTAAAATATTATTTGGATCTTTTATTAGGCCCGGCTGGTCAAGACGCAATAGAGGAGCGTTTTCGTATTTACGATTTCATTTTTTTCCGGTTATGATTTAATGTCGTATGGCCGATTTGGACCCGTCGGAGATTGAATGGAAACACTTTAAGAAAAGTATCTCCTCTTCGAATATTAAGGACGCTGTGACGAAGTCAAAAGGACTCTTGCTTGTATCCATTTATTTTTTATTTAAAAGAACAGCATGTTTCCAAAATTAATAAAAATATGCCCAAACATTCTTGTTGTTTATTTGAAGAAATATACTTATTTCGACGCTTCTACACTAAAAAAAACTATAAGCATTTTTAATGAACAATTAATTGTTGATTTTTTATGCGTAATCTATGTTCGATAGTGTACTAAAACCAAAAGGCTTAGCAGGATAGCATAACATACAGTGCTTGCGAAAAGTAACGAATAAATTCATTATTTTTGAAATTGAGAAGTTTTCGAAAAAATCCCCTGGCACGTCGATTTTGTTTTTAAAAAGGGCAATTTTTGACATACGACCCACATTTGTGACGTCATCGTTGTTCGAGATATGACGTCATCGACAATATTTTTAAATAGTAACTCCCAATTTTGACCGCGCCATTTGAAAGAGCGTGTCATTTTACATACACGCATTATGAAACATTTCAAGAAAATAATGTTTGAAGATTTTAAAATTTAATTTTCACAATACTGAAAATGATAATGATTATGTAAAAAATCGACTAAATTAAATGTTCAAAGTCTGCACCGTTGGCTGTCTGACAGTAGCCAAAACGATTAATAAATTCTTTTTGGACATTACAAAAACTTCAGGAGATATACGATGTATCTCGTGACGAATTCTTCCAAATTAATTAATTAATTAATTCATTCATTCATTCTTTCAAATCTCCTAAATTAACCGGTCTGGTAACGTATACTTTGCTTTTTAAGTATCCGCACAAGAAATAATCTAGGGGTGTCAAATCAGGCGATCTGGCTGGCCACTCAATCGGCCCCCTTCTCTCTATCCAACGATTCGGGAACAGCTCATCTAAATAAGCACGGACAGGTTGCATAATGGGGAGGTGCACAGTATTGTGAAAATTAAATTTTCACATTATTTTCTTGAAATTTTTGTTATGTAACACCATAATTTTTCATGATGTATGTATGTAGAATGACACGCTCTTTCAATTGGGGGTTGCTATTTAAAAAAATTGACGATGACGTCATATCACGAACAACGTGACGTCACAAATATGGGTCGTATGTCAAAAAGTGCCGTTTTTAAAAACAAAATCGACGTGCCAGGGGATTTTTTCGAAAACTTCAACCTCAATTTCAAAAATAATGAATTTATTCGTTACTTTTCGAAAGTACTGTATTACATAAATCACTCTATTGGAAGCAATTTTCACCATTCCGATCATATACCTTGCTTTTTCGTAAAGAGGTGCCCGTATATCCTGCACATTTCCATAGCCATATTATTGAACAAGACTTTTGAATCTAGCATAATTATGCCTATCTGGAAAACTGCTTTTATTGTTCCTATCTACAAGAATACAGGAGATAAGACACATGTATCAACTTATCGTGATATTAGTAAATGAAGTATTTTTAGTAATGTTTTGGAATCACTTATATACGACGTACTTTTCGGAAGCCTTAATACATCTATAATAACTGAACAACTTGGTTTTTTTCAAAAAGATCAATAGATATCAATGTATTAACCTATAGTAATTATATAACATATGCCATTGAAAGGCAGATCTAAGTAGACTGTTTATGTTTCCGATAAAGTGAATCATTACATATTAGTGGCTAAATTACTAAGAATTGGTGCTTGTGGTAATCTTTTACGTTTTACGTATTTATTTAATAGATCCCAGGAGTTCCTCAGGGGTCTCAACTTGGCCCACTGTTTTTCTTGGTTTGCATTAATGACATCGGAAGTTCATTACAATTTTGTAAATTCACTAAGATTAATTCGTGTCGAGATTGTTTATTGTTACAGAACGATTTAGACAACTTTTCCAAATACTGTGATATAATAAGATACATAATTAATTTTAATAAATGTCACTATATTTCTTTCATTAAAAATGTTACTCCAATTAATTTTATTATAGCATAAATAATGTAAGTCTGGAACGAGTAACTGAAATGAAGGACTTAGGAGTGATTTTTGATAGTAAAATGAGTTTTACATTTCATATTGATTATTTGGCCCAAAAGTGTAATAAAATGCTTGGTTTTATTACAAGAATATACAAAGATTTTATGCCTGCTAGAGTTATAAAAACAATTTGGTTTGCATATATTTACAGTATACTGAATTTTGCCTGTGTCATATATGGTCCTTATTACAATGTACATATATATATTTGGCCTTGAAAGAATTCAAAATAAGTTTCTCAATTATAGGATTCATGAACTGTATAACGTTCACGATATTTCGTCTATTAGTTTATTATTTAGCTTAATACCTTTAGAATTTCGTAGGTTTCAGGCGGACCTGATAATTTTGTATAAGTTACTAAATAATTTTATAGATTCTCCTGCTGTCCATCTTACCTTTTCATATATACTCGCGTCAAGAATTCAGACGTCTTACGTCACGACTGACGTTACACATTTGTTTTTATTGTCAACGTAATTTTCGATATTTGGTCGCGTTAAAAACAATCATTTTTTGCAATTTAGTGCAATGTATAATGCAAACTTTTAGTGTAGTATATAGTTTTATTACTATCAGTTGCAGTTTCTTAAATATTTTGATAAAAATATAGTGAATTATTCATTTGTTCCTATGACGTAAGTCGTCTGAATTCTTGTCGCGAGTATATCAGTTGGGGACACACGTGTTTTGTTCCTTCTATATTTACCACAGTAGAACCAACTTAGGGTTGAATTCACCATTTCATTGAATATGTAGGAATTACGACAGAGACTGTTTAAATATTGATATTTTTAACAGTTCCATAGGTTGTTCTAAACGTAACATTAAACGTATTAATGTACTGTTAATCTAGAATTATAATAGAGTAACGTATTTATATTTTCTGACTTATAAGCACACTGTGTACTATGTACTTCTTATTGCAGTTGTGGTTACTGTTTTGGGCTTTTAGCCTGTTTGTATCCCAATATTTGTCAAATAAAATAAAAATTGGGTCACTATGTATTCAGAATATTGGGACACCCTATATATTTCATACCTCACTGTCCAAACAGACAACATTTTTGCGTCACGTATTCCTAAAACTATTTCTTATACATATTTTCATCGCAGGCCGACTTTGAAATGTTCATTTCGCCTTCTACCTGTATCTCACAGTCAGATCGCGTTGTTAAATTTTAAGGGCTGATTTCGGATTGCGTTGTTAAAATCCAAGGGATGATGGGACGTGAGGGGTGCGCAGCGTACAGGCTGGTATGCAGGTAACTGCAATGACAGGCTGCACCCCCGTTATATAAGCTCTATAATAGATTAAAGGTACAGTGCACCTTTCCCTTTTGGCTTTTCAAATTACGTCAGTTTCTATAACGAAGGGATTCATTTTATCCTCTTGTTATTGTTGGATAAAAAATGGGGTATTAACGATTTCTGGGTGAGTAACATTTGAGACGCTTTGTATCTAAGATCTCCAAGCCTGATAACAATTAACTTCTTATGGAATTTGGGGATTTAAAGTGCAGAATCGATCATAAAAACTAGTAAATTAATACTGAAAAAATATTTCGGCATTTATGGTGTATCTACGAGTATATCTCTATTATTTGTTTAACTTGTTACAACATCTCCTACAAAATTACACCCAGAAAAATCCTAGTTAATATTCACACAATGTCGTGCAATAAAAGGACAATGTTAAAAATAGCCGATTTTTGGCTTATCCGGGGGAACTCATAAATAAAAAAAAATCAATTGATTATTGTTAATCAACATTAGAAATGGCCAAGAAATACGTCAGATAGCTGGGGAAATGTCGCGACTACCCCTAAACCTATATAAACTACCCTTAAATAGCTTTAAATGTATAATCATTAATTATTGTTATAAAATTCGTGTAAAATAAAAAAATGCTTGAAAATGATTTGAACAGACAGTATGTCAATATAAAAAGTGATAAATAACTGTAAAAATGTCCATTCCACCCCTAAAAATAAAAAAAAAAGACTTTCAAAAGCTAATGGTGAGCTTACTTCGACATCAAAAATAGATAATGCTTAAATGTTCAAGGGAACGCCTATTGCTAGAAAAAAATTATAGATTACTGTCAAAAAATGCAAAAACTGATACTAGAGTACATTAAGTAAGTGGGGAAACATTAATTGCACCCCTAAATCTATATAATCTGCCTTTAAATAGCTTAAAATAGATAATCATTATTTATTGTTGTAAAATTCGTTTAGAATGAAAAAAAATGTTTAAATCACTTTTAAGGTTCATTTATACTATTGCGACTTGAAAAATGGGCGCAAGGATAAATTGCCATTTTTTCAGTACGCGCTCGCAAGGTGAGAACAATCGGCGCTATTTCGCCATTGAATGGGCACTTTTACATTCATCATTTATCACTTTTTATATTGACATACTGTCTGTTCAAATCATTTTCAAGCATTTTTTTCATTTTACATGAATTTTATAACAATAATTAATGATTATCCATTTAAAGCTATTTAAGGGTAGTTTATATAGGTTTAGGGGTAGTCGCGACATTTCCCCAGCTATCTAACGTATTTTTGGGCCATTTCTAATGTTAATTAACAATAATCAATTGATTTTTTTATGATTTATGCGTTCCCCCGGATAAGCCAAAAATCGGCTATTTTTAACATTGTCCTTTGTAGTATGTTTTTAGACAATGGACAAATTGCATGATTTTTCCAAATACATGCAGAAGAAAGAATGTATTATTTTAATCGAAATGACGTTTGTCCTAGACAATTTCGTGAAAAAATAAGCTTAAACACGGTATTTAAAAATTAAATCTAGCCACACTCCCACAAAACGGTCGCCGCCACAGTGTAGATCTGTGACGATAGACGCCTTTTGCACGTGTATACCTAAATACAGCAGTGTACTTTAGTTCATATATGTGTACGATTTCTATGCTTTCGGACAACGGAGTACATACGTTTAGAAGAGTTAATTTCTCATTTGTGATATTATTAGGTGTTATTGTGTTAAATAGACGTTGCTATCGAATAAAGTGGCAACATAGATTCGAAGAATGGACACAGAAAGTGCCGGGCAAATAGAAAAAGTATTTATTGCATTATGCCATTATGTACTAATACAGCATACACTGTGCCAAAAATTGAAAAGAAAAATGTGGTGTAGGGAGACGAAGCGCGACGAAAGGAAACATTGCAATATTGTTTGTGAAGACCTTTTGAATGTAAGTTTAATTGGAAATACAGGTAGGTTTAAGCTCAACGTCAAAAAAAATAAAATGTAAGTTGTAAAGAATCAATTAAAATTTTCTATTAAACTACCAGAATGTATACAGGGCGTTTAGAATATCAGTGGTAAATCAAATTTACGTAATGTAGAATCTTATTTTATACAATATTGCTGACTTCACTACATTAAATTGCCTATTTTATTCTGAAATCATAATAAACATAAGTAATAATTATTATTATTTTTCAAATTAAAGCAAGTAGTTTAATCACGATAGCATAATTTTATAAATACCTCAAATAAACTCATCTATCTGGTATTTACCCAACTGCATTGTCGCCTAATTGTTACGAATGGATCTGTATTGTAAACAAAGGAATAAGTTACGTTTAACAATGCAGTAGGTTCACCACATTACCAGTAATAACTATCGCATTATTTAATTTAGTTTTTGCCGTAAAGTTTTAATTTTTATATATTTGTTTCCATAAATATTATTAACTTCTACATAACGCAATTGTATAATTCTGACTTAAATAGAAGGAAAGGATCCCGCATTAAGTAGCCAACAACCACTACATGTAGACACTTACATCTCGCGTATTCATGTTTCCATACCGATTGTGAGTATAGCAGAGGCGAGCTAACAAGCTGTAAATCGGCATATATCCGGTGGCATCGCTGACCACTAACCGTGGATGTATCCTGATATTTCAATTTTACATAGCGAGCAATACACCAAAAACTATAGCTTTCTCGATGCTCTCACGCCAAGAAACTTAATTGTACCGACTTTTATGTTTTTGTTTATACTTATGTCAAAAAATAACTGAGGTACTGAATTATTTTTATAACTTTAACATCTTGTATTAATGTGATTATCAATTATTAATTAAAAAAATATTTTTCGCTATATAATCTGCAGATAAAATATTATCCATTCCTCATGAATCACCCTATATAAATGTTTAAAAAATATAGGGGAACATCTAAATGAATAAATAGTTCTTAATTCTTGTTACAGGCAACTTCTTCCTACGGTTACAGTAATGAAATTTGTCCTAAATCCAGATTCGTCTCACTAACAATGGAATGTAGGTAAATTATATAGAGTATAGACATACAGCAGCTGAAGAAATATTGACCTACCTACAGCTTTTGAAATAACTATAGTAACACTGTTATTATTGGTGTCTCTAAAATTGCACACGGATGTACATCCAACGTATTTCAATTTTTAAAGAATAACAGAATTTCTTTTTACCTTGAAATATGTAACAATTTCGACTGGAACATACGTCCTTTCTGCTATTACATGCATTAAACCTAGAAATTCTGAATGCTGATTTATATAATATACATATGATGACAATCTTTCACTGAACACTGAAATGGTTTCAACATATAAACCGACCTAGTATATTTTCAACATATTTTCCATTTTTGTTAATACTAGGACAAAATAAAAAGAAACGCTTAAAAATACTCATAAGAATGAATTAGCCTGTTATTTATTTTGGTGCACATTTAGTAGCAAAGACCATCAACAAAGAGTATTATAATACGTACACACTTCATAAAGAATCATTCCAGTTCTACTTAAAAATAATGTCATCTATTTTTATGAAGAGAGAAAATATTTCCGCTGTAAAATAATATGGTAATTTTAAAAATAAATGAAACATATTCAACACATGTTCGTATATACCCAAGTGGTAGTAAATATTGGAATTATAAATAGATAAAATCCTTCTTACTTATAAATGTGGTATCTTTTTTAGGTATAATAGGAAGGAAAAAATATTTCAATATCTATTTGTTGAAGAAGGAGAAAGTATATTATGAAATAAAAAGTGGTTCAATTTGATAGTATTTTTTAAAATAGTAAGTCTAATATACCTATTTACTGTTTTGGCCTTTAGTATACGGCCATGCTTGCCATATGATCGCTGCTATAAGAAAGTCGCGACCAGGTTACGATGCGTTGCATATATTTCTACGTAGAGATGAAGTTTGTGAGCCGTAACGGCGGCAATTTTTGAAAATGCCTCTGAGACGGTCCTACCAAAACGCTCTCCATTTATTATCACAGCGTACTCAGCAACAAGCTGTAAAATCATCAAGTAAAAATGTGTAGCACTAGAGCTATCGATAATCGTCAAATGATACGTTTATTTTGAACCATGAATAAAAGATTTTACTATGATTTCTAAAGGCACTCAAATATTTGTTTAGCTGAAACTGCAAGTTACTGGCGTGCCAGTGGCACACTGGCTCCTCCAGTGACCAGCAAGAAACGTTTAAATGCCAATCGTTGGCATCCAATGATTGGCATCCTCCACTAACACACCCACTGGCATTGTGTAAATCCGCCATTAGGAAATAGAAATATGAAGAATGAATGTATCCATAGATATGCCCCCCTGAACACAGACGTTGACGGGTCCGAGTATTTTCTTTACATCTTTACACCAAGAAAATTAAGGGTAAAATCAAAAAAATTGCTCAAATGTAGTCGACCCACCTCAATATATTTTCGAGATGTTCTCACTACGCATTTATTGCAGCAGATACTTCATGCGGATTTCGCCGCATATCATTGCAGGCTTGCTGAATTCTTACAATTAAATCTTCCCTTGTTAATACGGGATTAGCGTAGACTTTATCTTTAATAATGCCCCAAACGTAAAAGTCTAGCGGATTAAGATCCGGTGACCTGGGTGGCCAGGCCACTGTTCCAATACCATTAACCACGTCAATATTCATGTCATTCAAAAGGTTGTGGTCACGCCTTGGGGACGCTAGTTATACTGTAGATACTGTACCGATGTAAAAATATGTCTAATTTTTAGTATTTTACACTTCTGAATTTTTTAACAAAAAACTATTGAACTACCTTTAATTCTAAATAGAAAAGGTATACCTGTTACAAATCGATAAACTCAACCGTTTTCGAACATTTTTTCAACTTAAAACCCTGTAGAATGAAAAGGAGCAACAATTGAATAAGGCAAGTGGGGCTCAATTGCTTTATTTTGACGTTAACAATCTGATCTTAAGCTATGTACCAATATTAATGACTCACCTTGTATATTTAGGCACTGCTGGAGCCTTTTGAATACGCCGTCTGTGCCTCTAGACATAACCGTAGATGCAATCCGCATATTTAATTACGCAGAACTCTGGACAAAATACATATCTACGTACGTTGCCAAAATTCAGCCAATGAATTTACAAACACGATAAATAATTGTGATAAGGGAGTCTTACGTTTCCGGAATTATATCAAGAGACCTTGAGTTACCGCACCAAAATAAGTGAAATTCGATAATTTGCCCATCCTTTTTCGCCACGCTTGGCGTAAGTTCATCGACAAAGAAAGGCTTATTAGATTGCTGGGAGACATTGATACCAAACTATGTACAAACGGTGATTAGAGGACGGATATGAAACCCAGAACAATTCGTAATTACGTCACTTCTGACTTATGTGCTAGTATTTAATGTATTCACAATTAGATTTCAAACTATCAACAAAAATTTAATATGGTAGTACATACTTTAATTTTAAATTTTGTATTAAGTACATTTTGTACATGAGATATACCTAAACAAGCTTTCAGTTCTAATGAAGAGAAATTGCCGTTTAGTTGTTAGATTCGTTGTTTGTATTGATACTTATTGGAGCTAATTTTACCTTTATTGTCACACGTGGTGTTAAAAGGGATGAGTTAAGCTCCATTTTGAATCGAAATTATTAACAGAGCGACTAATGATGTCATCAATTATATTTTTTCCAGAAACATACCCAATTTTTTCCTGTTAAAAAGCTCTCTTTTCCCTAATAAACTTTTAATAGAGACATTTTTCTGTATTACTTACCGTTTAAAAGTTATAAGCAATATCGTCCTAAAGAAGGAGAAGAAGTCTCGAAAGAAATGCCACCTAAAAATCTCATTAACGATGGAAAGATCAAGTAGTCATTGGAAAATAATTGAATATTCGTTGTTTAAAGTGCATAAATATCACAAAATACTTGTCATTACCCAATACGAACGTCAAACGTATAACTTTTGTGCTTACAAAATGTTTTTTCCTTCAGAAAAAGTTGATATGCTGCTAATTTACGGCGCGTCACAAAAAAATTCAAGAAGAGGTGTAGAGTTATATCTAGTACGTTCCTTTTACTTGTGTGGTTAGTATGAAGTAAGATAGGATTATCTAAGCCACTCAGTTTAGCTCATCATGTAAAAGGAACATAAATCGGCGAATTTAGCGAAGCGAACGTCCCCTGTTGATAACCTAAAAATTGTCAAAATTCAGAATGTCTAAAAAAATGTTGGTAATTATTTACAACAGCGTAAAAATCTCCAATCTTAACAAAAAAAATCCTACCCCCTATTTTCGAGGGTGCTGAATCGAATCTGAAGTCAGATTTCGGCTATCGAATGTAGTTTTCGAAAAAAAAAATAATTATTTTAAAATAAATTGGTTTAACAACAATAACCTAACTTTTAAAAAATCACAGAACAGAGAGAACTTAATAAAATTAACTTGTGAATGCGGCATAAGTCTTAAGTATATGATCTAGAGACATAAGCCAAATTTCTCAACTACAAGCCAAGCTCAAGAGGTTGTGCTGCATCGGTAAGGGGGGGTAAAAATTCTCAGTTGGGC
Organism: Monochamus alternatus; assembly: GCA_037114965.1. Classification (NCBI taxonomy): domain Eukaryota; kingdom Metazoa; phylum Arthropoda; class Insecta; order Coleoptera; family Cerambycidae; genus Monochamus; species Monochamus alternatus. The sequence goes on from CM073431.1 coordinate 78,262,413, forward strand.
TTACCTCATTATTGCAAAAGGAACGGCACTCATCTAAGCTGAGGTAAGAATAACTGAGTATTGTGGCAAATGGAAAGCAACAATCGAGAAAAGTATCCAGAGCGCCTCATTCCTGATCATAGAACCTTTACAAGATAGGAGGCGACCTTGCGACGAAATGAAGACGCATTTTCTGTTCGGAAAAATCAAACAATTGACCGAAGGGTAAGAAACAATGTTAATACAGCTGAACTCTTACAGTATTTCGAACAAAATCCACGAAATTCTACACGGCAGGTTAGCCGGGAATTAAATTTGGATAAATCTATCGTTTAACGAATTTTAAAGACCAATGGGTATAATTATAAACTATACGATTTTGAAAATGTAGAAACCTTTTTCGGAACGTTTTTTGGGCGGACAAAAGTCGGTTTGTCAGTAATTGTTTGCCAAACAGACGCAGCAAAGACTACTGGTCCATTGAAAATCCCCACAGTCGAAAATCAATGAGTAAATGTATGGTGCGGCATCATCGGTAGGTATTTAATTGGACCTTATTTTAATGAACATACATTGAACAGCGTGAGTTACCTAAATTTTCTACAAGAAGAACTTCCTGCACTTCTGGAGAATGTGGCTTTGCCGCTAAGGAGAAACCTATGGTTTCAGCACGACGGAGCACCACCCCACAAGGCCAGGATTGTGCAGCAATATTTAGATAACACTTTCACAGAAAAATGGATTGGGATTAACAGGTCTGTTCAGTGGCTTGGAAACTCACCAGATCTAACACCCCTCGATTTTTTTATGGGAGGAAAAACGCAACGCTTGTATTGAGTTAAACGGTGCAATATTAATACGCGCAGTCTACAAAAAAGTCAGACGATCGGACATGTATCTTGAAATAAAAGTGGGTTATATAGAGAACAGATAGTAATATGTATGCAGTATGAGGGCGTTTACCTTATTTTTTAAGATTAGTTATTATTATCATCATCTTTTGTTTCAACTGTATTAAAGAATTATCGAACTTAATCTTTTTAACACGTTTTTATTAGCTTGACCTGTATGTATGTAACGGAATCTTTCAGTGTAATTTTCACCAATTTCAAAAGTCTGATCAGCTTGAAAATTTGCACAGCGGTCAAGGACTTCTGACAGTACAATTATTTAATAACTTTGTTCTAATGTCCTGACTAGGATCATCAGAATAAAAAAAATAAACTATTTAGATTAGTTAGGTTAAGTGTATATGTTACACACAATACTGGAATTCGGACAATGTCCGAAAAAAATATGCAAAACTAGTTCTGACCTCCAAAAGATTCCCATATCCAAAATTATCCATTTAAACGGTTTCTGCATATTACAAAATACAGAGAACTAGTTCTGGGCATTATGAATTGTTCAAAACTAGTTTTGTGCATTTTGAAATGACCATAATTAGTTCTGTTCATTTTATGAAAGTTACATTAATTAAAAGTAGGGTTATGCCATTTTTGTCATTATATTTTCTGAACTCAAAACTAGTTTTGCATACTTTTTCGAATATTATGTATATCGTAACCTTCAGAAAATGAAGGAAACTAGATTTGGTCATTTAAAAATGCACAAAACTAATTTTGAACAATTTATAATGCCCAGCACTAGTTCTGTTATTTTACAGTAGTCAAAAGGCGTTTAAACGTAAAATTTCTGGTATGGGAATTTTTCTGGACTCAGAACTAGTTTTGCATACTTTTTTCGGACATTGTCCGAATTCGATAAATTGTCAAGAAAAAATTTTTTTGACAAAAAATTCAAAAAATTTTTAAACGATAAATTTTTATTAAAAAAATTTCAAAAAATGCAGAATTCAAAATTTAAAAAAAAAAATTCAAAATATAAAATTTTAGAGTTCCAAAATTCAAATTTTATAATTTTGAAGTTCTGAAATACAAATTTTTCAAAAAAATTTACATTTTAAAATTAAAAAAAAAATTCGAAGTACAAAATTTTGTAAATAATTTTGGATTTATATAATAAAATCAAAATTAAAACATTTTAGAGATAAATAAAAATTTTATAATTTAAATAAAAAATTTAAATAAATATTTTCGGAAAAAATATTCAATTGAAAAATTTGAAAATTCGAAAATTTTGGAAAAATTTTGAAAAAAAATTGAATTTAAAATTTTTTAAAAACGTAAATCTTTAAATTCAAAGAAATTTTAATTCGAAAATTTTGGCAAAAATTTTGAAGAAAGTTTTGAATCTAAAATTTTGTAAAATTATAAAGTAAAAAATTCAAAAATTTTATAATTCAGAAAAAGATTTTGATACGAGAAGGTTCAGAACAATTTTAATTTGCATATTTTGTAGAAACGCTATCAATATTATGCTGTCAATCATTTTTATTTTGGTTTACTTTCTACTTCGCACCGTTTAAAAAAACTAAAAAAAACACGCTTTAATAGCAAACCGATCTAAAAAGTAGAAAATAATTTTGAAGTATCAAGAGTTTATATTACAGCAATAGAAAATTCAGACAATCAATTACGACTAATTAATTGAGAATAAGATTAAATTAGAAATTAAATTATTAATAAAATAATTCAATTATAGTAAAAAAAGCTTGGGGTGCAATTTACTATATTTTCATAATGACTTTAATTTTATAAATACCTACACTACCAAAATAATTGTAACATTTAATATCAAGCACCCCACGCTTTTTTTACTATAATTAAATTATTTTATTGATAATTTAATTTCTAATTTAATCTTACTCCCAATTAATAGGTCGTAAATGATTGTCTGAATTTTCTATTGATGTAATACAAACTCTTGACACTTCAAAATTATTTTCTACTTTTTAGTTCGGTTTACTTTTAAAGAGTGTTTTTTAGTTTTTTTAAACTATAATTTATTATTTATTCTTAATGACATTTATGCATTCTAAACAACATTCAATTATTTTCCAACGAGTACTTGATCCTTCCAACGCTATTGTGATTTTTAGGTGGTATTTCTTTTAAGATTCTCTCGATATTGCTTATAACTTTTGAACGGGAAGTAATACAGAAAAAATTCTTAGAAAAAATAGCTTTTTAACAGGAAAAAATTTGGGTATCCTCACAGAAGGTCCATAATATCGAGTTTGAGACACCCTGTACACTAAGTACGTCTATGAGTACTAAATTATTAGAAAATGCATTTTAAATGATTCTGATATTGTACCACACTGCTCTAGATTATTTATTTACATTCTGTTTCCATTATTACATATTTATCGATCCGTACCACCAGCTAACAAGCAAACGTTTTTCATCCGATGTGCATTAAAAACTATCCTTGTTTATATAAAATCAAACAGTCACTTTATTATATTAGACACAGCAATTTTCTGGTTATAACTCTAAATTTATACCTAATCTAGCCACGTTCTAAACAATTTCACTTTTTAGTTGGCGCGTAATGTCCATCTAATCGACGATGAATCAGCAATATAATATTTCTTTGGTACACACAAACTTTGTTCGGAACTACTGGAAACTATATAGAGCTTCTTATAATACATATTGGGAAAGGTCACGGTCTATGGATACCATTTGTTTTTCTTAAATTTGCAGTATACTAGTCAATCAACAACTAGTACAAGATTTTATATTTTATAGCACATGATCAATGAAATATTTCAGAAATTATTAAAAATAAATAATGGATAAGACTTCATTCACCACCAGTCAATTCTGCTACTTAAAACTAATTTACACATACGACGACATATTCATATACCTAACCTAAGAGAAGTATTAAATGAACTAACTCACTTAGCTCTTGAATATTTTAGTAAAGGATTTGATAAAAGGTGTCAAATTGATATTAAAAGATAGTTTGGTAACATTAGAATCAACCACGGTAACAAATATTTTATACGCATGGAAGGAAATGATATAACACAAAGAAAACGACTTTGACGTATCATAAGAATGTTTTATTACATTTTCTAAAATAATAAATGTTAGGCAACTGTCAAAAAAACAAATGAAAACAAACACAAAATATGGCACAATTTCTCTCAGTCAGTTAAATTAGTTTCAATATATTTAAAATCAGATAAATTCGAAATAAAGACACAAATATCAATGAACTCATGGCCTTTGCCATTGGTGTTCAGATTTCATTCATAAAGGCTTTTTTTTATTTCATGCAAACTTTCTCAAACAGAGATCAAAAGATGGACGGTAAGAGTTTCCTAAAGTATTTAATATGCCAGTATTTAAAGCTACATCTTATTAAATACCTGTTCTTCATTCACAAACATATTCATGTTTGTTCATCTTTAATTAAGGAACATTTAGGCAAATTTAACTCTAGCACGTACAAATTGATCTAGAAAGTTCTACAAGATGAAAATCGTTATTCTATCTAGTTAAAAATGTGATGTTTGCTCTCACCTGAGCAGCAAGGTGAGGGGTGACTGTCCCCTGATCGTCAACAATAGTAGGGGGTTGCCTTGATGTCATGGCCTTCCTAGACCATGTTGCTCCATATTGGTCTCGACATGACCATTTTACAGGTTAGGTCAACAGCTACACCGCAAGCCAATGTCAACAGTTCACACTACACCGCACTAGATCTATACGACGTAATTATTGCTCTATAATCATTTTGATTCATTAGTTTAATTGCTCCTACCCGCCTAACGATAGGTGTAATTGTTTTTAATGGGACCTGGGGCAATTGACCTATATTCGGAGGGGTATGAGTTCGTCTTGCGATAACTAGGTCGAAAGCTACGTCGACGCTATCAGGTATTAAGCGCTACAGTAAGGTTACTTTGTACAATGTAGTTGTCAATTTTGATGAATGTTATCACTTATTATCTAGCAAATTAACGATTATAAACACTGGAGAACCGGATTTTTTTCCGTGCAAGAAAAAGTCACTAGCGAGTCGCACAACACTTTAACCGTCTTATTGGGAGAACAATGCACCAGATAATTGGTTTATTTTGTATTTATGGCATTAAAATACACGACACCCCGCATGAAGAAATGTCAATCAGTTCGCCACCTGCACGATCGGGTGGTTTCGCACCATTCCGCTGGATGCCGCGTCGTTGGAACGACGCTGACGTCAGAGGCGTCTGTTTATCGATTTTCGGGATTCTACCAAGCTAGCCCGGTTTCCCTTCACATATGGAACAGGGACGAAAATATACGCATAGCGTATTTCTGATAGAGAAGGGAATAGGGCTACCTCAGAGTCGTGCGTTAGGGGCAAAAGGTTAGAGCTCATCATCTTTTCTTTGCAAAATCGTGGTGATGAATATTGATTTTCTATGTTCATAGCACTTTTGCATGGATTCGCTTAAAATTATGTTAATGTTTTAATGAAATATTAAGTTTAATGTTTCAGTGCGCAACTTAAAAGTGTAATGAAAACAATTCCAGTCTTACTTAATTACTCCAGTTTGTCCTTGTTGTTTTGGAAAGATTTATGAGGTTTACACACAGTATTCAGGTCTGAAAACTGACCCATTGCGCATGCTACTATCTTTAGTCAAAACAGGCTTGTATTGCGTGCAAAGGCTAGCACTAGCTCTACTGGAATCTGCCTAAAATCTCGAGGAGAAAGAAAAGCCTGCCTAAGATATTTGTGTACTCCATCCTCCAACAATACTTAAGCCAGTTCGATGAGGCTGCTTGTTGAGATGTTCGTGTTCGTTAGGAAATTTAAGACACTCCTAATGTTGCTTCCATAATGAAATTTCAAATGCCGTCAAACCATAGGTCCTCTACATGTAACCTGGTTTGTCGTAGATCAGATCCACCCAACCAGTCGATCCAGTCATTAATGGATCTTGCAAGATAACATTGTGGTGACCCCACAATCGGTTCAGGTTCTAGAATTGATCGAATGGTCAGCTAAACACAATTCTCTGCAGCATTCGTATAAGGCATGATGATTTCCAACATAATGTTTTGATGTTTAGTATCTCCAGCTTAGTGTTAATTCATTCTTTCTGACTCACCTTGTATATTTATTTATTTGGTACTACAACCAACAGACAGAAGGCCAATCACAGGTTGAGTAAACAAAACAGTTAAATTAGTATATGCTTTATCCATACAATATAATCTTTCCATCAAAAGGATCTGTGTTATTTAATGCCTCATACCTCATTTTGTATTTACACGAAGTTAATTTCATCTTCATAATTTCGACGCAGTTTGCCCTGCCTTAATAACCCTGACTACGCCATTGGCTGACCTTGTTAAGGGTATGTTTTTTCGGCCTACATCGCCAAGATAAGTCAGTTTATTTTTGCAGGGAATGAGATATAGTGGTGTTCAGGCGCCACATGATCTAGGAGCTGTGGAAGCTTTTTCCAGATGACGTGAGGCTTTACAATTGTATTTAAAGTCGACTTCTTACACACCTACTTTAGATAATTGCCTAATTTGTACCTTTGTGGTATCTATTCGAGATCGAAGTAAAATTTTTGTGGGGATAAGAGGGGTTGGTTTTTCATTTACAGATTTATTTTAAAAACGTCTAACAGTAAAAATCACCTGCATAATTCCCACTAACCACTAGTTTCTAAGTAAAAGTTAATGCCTGTTCAATATATTTTAATTTAATCGCTGTATCATTTTTTTTATTAATGATTTTTTAGAAAAATAGTAAGTTATCTATTTTTCAGTTCATTTCATCCATTCAATTTGACCATTTTCCAATATGCTATTATCCATGATGCGTGATGAAACATTTCACAGACAAACTCTATAAGTCGAATCTTCAACTAAAAATAAGAAAAATGTTATTCAAATTGTTAATAAAAAGGCGTTTATTTTAGTGATGTGAACTGATCTACCTTGAAATTCCCCAAGAATAGGAAAAGGTTTTCATTTGGAAGTTTCTTTTACTCTTAGACTCATTATCTTCAGAGTTTAGCAGCTATGTTATACAGAATGTTTTAGAATTTACTAGCCAAGTTTAAAATTTTGATTTGGGTGAATAAAATGGGAAAATAGATCTGTAAAAGAAACTACTAGTCTGAGGCGTCTAACCTTGGCTGTTTTAGTTAGATATGCAATTTTAAATAAGTATAATATATTAACAAATAATAGGAATAGAAATGTTAGATTTTGCTAAAAATATCAGTAAAAGTGCAGAACATGTACCAATGATTTGTATTTATTTATTTTTTTTAATAATAATACATATCTTTATCGTGTTCAGTAATCAAAAACAATTAATGAGCGAAAATTAGTTGATGCTATTCTTACACTTAACCGTGAAATATGACGAATTTAACAATAAATAATATAAATCATATACTAATATTACAACTTGCTAAAACATTAACAAACTATATATAATTGTAAGCATAAGAAGAAAATAGGAAGAAGAAAACATATAAAAACATATAAACAACATATAACATTAGAATGATACAAACACAATAGAATTAAGAATGTGAAATTACGTCTTAATATTACATTTTTAAGTTACAATGTCAATAGTTTAATGTTGTATGGAACAGAATTGCTAAAGCTTTTGAAAAATATTTACAAACATCTGTGAAGTGCTACGTAAATTAATTCAACTTAGGCTATTAAATTAACTCGGTAAAACTGAAAATTTCTATGCTACAACGAATATTAAAAATTCAATCAAAGCATTATATTTTAAATTATAATTTATATAATTGACCTGTGCAATCCGTGTTGCTATAAAATTTACAATTAAAAAATGAAAAAATCTATTGACAATAGTTTTTGTTTCATTCATTTGTTGAGCTTAAAAACTCTATACCAATGCTTTGTTTGAATTTTAAAAACTAATTGATTGTTTGAATTTGAAATTTGTTGGAGTCAAGCTTCACGCTATGGGCTTTCGTGGAAAAATACTTGTTTGGTTTATGTCGTATCTCGAACATCGCAGGATTGTTGTAAGAGTGAATCAGACTAAATCCTCAGAACGGGAAATTAATTTACGGGTTCCGCAAGGATCTATATTAGGACCCTTAATATTTCAAATTTTTATAAATGATCTGCCATCTTTTCTGAATGCGGCTTGTGTTGTTCTAGATGCAGATGATGTCTCAGTGGCGAAAGACAGTCACTGCTCTGCAACGAGAAAAGGCAATTTATTACAGATTCCTTACCATCGTACTACTTTTTTCTCTTAATCTTTATAAGTGTCTTGTATTTTTTAAAAGTGTTTGTGTGTGTCATGTTTAATTATGTAATTTTACTTTTATGTGTGTTTATATATTTTGGCATTTTATCATTCAATATCATTCCAATATCATATGTGATCGTACTGGAATAAATATTATTATTATTATTATACGTCCCATTCCGTAGCTCATCTGTAACTAACACGTCAGCTGTAAATCTGTAATTTTGAGCATTTTGTTGCAGCAAAAATTCACAAAATCTAACCTGTAAGGAATAAGGATAATCCTTTAGTATTAAAACTTGGACACATTGTAGATGATACGAATATAATTGAGCCTCGTGTATGTTACGCCACACTGTTGATTGGGACATTCCTTGTACTTGTTGAGCGATTTGTCTGGTACGTATTCGGGGATTCTCTTCAATAATCTCAATCAGATGCTGCAATACGCCTTGGACGCTCTGAACATCCATTTCTTCCACGATTCAGTTGCAAATTTACCATGTCACGCCCGCGTTGTACTACCGCGGTAAAAGTAGTAATAATAATAATAATAACGTTAATACTACTATCGGATTTTTGTATTCGCAATCGCCTGCATTCTCTTGATACTAAAGACTACAAAAGTCCAGCGATATAAAGGTTGAAAATACTGTTATAAGTTTAATAATATTTTTCTCGAAAACATGTATAAGGATTTTTCCAATTTTTTTTTTTTTTGATTTTGAAATGTTACATTTTTATAAATGAAGTTTAATCAGTAACAAACTCAATAAGATTTTTATTATTCATTCATAAGGAAGTAATCGGAAATCATGTACGGTAGAAATATTTTTTTATGGGCATAGAATCCCTGTAAGTTCACCCGTTGTTTCCTGAATCACCTGAACACGTTTCTGTTTTTCGTAACACCACAGGGTGTGAAAAATAATTGACAGCATCATTTTTACGCCAGATGGTACACGAAACCCGTATTATTTTCCCATATCGCTTTATTTATGACCTAGTTACACTTACATATCCCAATGCACTGTGCTTAGCTCACGTACATGTGGACCAGCGGTGCCAAACAAAAAAGAACTCGAGTCCGATTTAAAAATAAACACCTCCAGGAACCTAAATACGCTCAGAACTACTAACTATAATTATAAAATAAATTTCTTGATTTTATTCTTCTCACACGGAGTCCGCCCACGTGAATTTTTACTCTCTTAACGACAACATAAATTGCTAAACCTTTAACGCAACAATAATTCTGTTTCTGAAAATAATTGTAGACTTGAACAGGATCCAACGGGGATTTGCTCATTCATAAGAGATAACAGCTATTCGGATAATGCAGCTTTATATATAATGTATATTTCGTGGTCCAACTGTACAGCAAACCCACGTTAGACGAAAAAAATATCGGAAACGTGACAAGCCTAGTACTGGCGAGGACTAATAGCATTTTATTTGTTGAATTTTCGGTGAAAGAAATCGTTATTTATTTTGAATATGGGCAATGTCCGAATAATAATAGGGTATTTTAGTCAGCATGTGGAAATAATTAGAAAATTCATAATCTTAAGGTGAGAATTTCAAAAATTTGTTACATTTTGTTCTCATCGATAGAGGGCGTTAGCTACTGGTAAAGTATAGGTACAGAGTGATTTAATCATAATAATGCTAATTTCAGCCACATATTTGCAAGACCTAATAAAGACAGAAGGTAAAGATTGACTTTGTGCACTTTGAAGATGGCAGCTTAACCCATGAATTCTCAATATGGGAGTCTTACAAAACCTTACATCAGTGGGTTTAAATAAATTGGACTGGGTTGTTTAAAACATTATTTTGGCTTTATTATATATAAGGGCATTACAATTACCAATTGCAATTAGACAGATTTTGGTTATGCTCTCTTTGTTTCAGTGACTTTTTTTAAATCAAATTAATGATTGCTTTAACCAATTTTATTTTCTGATTTTTCATATCCTTGCGCAGGGATAATACCCTGGTGGGTAATACTAATTTTATGTTCTTTTTCTTTATATCCCACTTTGTTTTAAAATTCAAATTAACCATTGCTTTAACAAATTGTATTTTGTGAATATTTATATTCTTTCGCAGGGGTCATGCTAATTTGCTGTTCTTTTTTTTATACTACTTTTTTTAAATTAAATTAATGATTGCTTTAGCAAATTTTATTTTGTGAATTGTTATATCTTTGCTATTTTTTCTTCTTTTCATGTAGTATATTTTTCCCTTATAAGTTCCAATAATGATTGCTTTTATAAGATTTATTTTGCCAATTTCGAGACACTGGCCATGTTAATTTTCGTTATGCCATATTGCCAACTTAACGTTATTATTTTCCCTATGATATGGATATATACAGGGTGGCGCATCCAAAACGAAACAGAGGCATTTTCTGGCAGCCCAGTTCTCTTTTTGAAAAACGCTCAGACCCGTCGATTTTGTTTTCGAAGGGGGCACAAAATTGACATAAAATCGTTTTGGATGCGCCACCCTGTATATATATATATATATATATATATATATATATATATATTATATTTTCCCATTTATTAAAAAATTATGTGTTTCATTTTATCTTCAATCATTTTCATTTATTTTTATTTTTTAATGCTACATGCATATTTATTGTCTTATTATAGTTATTTAAAGAAAATATTCCTCTCTACTAGGAGACCCTTATATTGAACTGTTATCCAACAGAAAATGGAAGAAAAAAATATTACTCGACCGAAAACAGAAATCAACAATCAACTTAATATTTCTCGGTAATACGGCGCTCCTGGTAGGTTTGAGCGTTGAAGCAGGCTGCATAATGTTGATTTGGAAACTGTGAATGAAACAAGGATGCCAGTGGTCAATAGTAGTCTGAAAAGGGGGTTTAAATAATGATTTGAAAATATTTTCTTAGCGTAAATATGCAATTATTTTTTTTAAATCGCGTATTTGTTTTTTACTAATTTCTGTAATTACCAATTTGTATTTTACTATATTCCTTTAAAATTAATGACATTAATTATGACTTAATCACCATGTATAAAATTTGTCGAACTTTTTCGTCAGTCTCATAAGGACAATTTAGCTCAAAATACTGAAAATTTAGTTAATTTTAAATACATATAAATTATAAACCAACAATTACCTACAGAAAAACAAAATATTTAATATGGTTTGCACTTCAGTTGGCAATGATCAATGGAGAAGTTGCACGAATTTTATATTAGTTTGAAATGTATTACATAGATACGTGGGAAAGATTGTTATGGATTGGGAAAAACTTGGTCCATCCCAAATATGGAATATGGACTAGTCTGGCGACAGACAACTGTGCAAAAGCCAGATTGGGATAGGATTCTTTGTTATTACCAAAAAAAATATTATTATTTTATATTTTTGTTTCATTATTCTATTTTTTTTATTCATTTATTTTTTTAAATAAAAAAATATATTATGTACTTGCACTACAACTTATTTTTATATAGGTATAATCTATAAACAAATACCTTGTAAATACTAACTTTCTATACCTAGTTATTACGTATTAGTCATATGTTACAAACGTCCACATGTTCTGTTACTTTTGACCCATACCATTGGGTAGGTTGTAACGACGTACACTCTCTACTTTTTTATTAATTGTACATCAATTTAAACTGTAATTACTTCAATATTATTTTTCTTCTATATATAAAATGCCAAGGAAACGACTTATAGTAAGTAAATTTATATAACTTTGTTAATTTTTTATTTATCCGGCTTTACAAAAATATGTTACTTTCGTACCTGGTCTCCCCTACTGTGTCGATTAAAATAATACATTTTATCTTCTACTGGTTTCAAGCAGTTTTTATTTGGACTCATTATTTACAATGAGTTAACGGTAGAAATTTGTGCGCCAGAAGAAAACATAGGTATGTACAGTAATTCAAATATTGAAAAAGGTCAACTTATATGAGTAATACCTAGATATATAAGGGTTTTATTAAAAAATCCAAATATATCGGAAACTCTTATTTATTAGATTACCGGTCTCAAATTTTTAAAAAAATACATTTTCACGTTGACAATACCAAAAACTTCAATATAAAATACAGCTGCTACATGCTTTACAATTACACGAAACATTAATGAATAAAATTATGAACCTACTTACATTCAATTTAAAAAAAGAGTTGTCCAAAATAGTATACACCAAAAAGTAATTTATCATAAAATTTGATCATTTATATAAAACAATTTAGAAAATATGTATTCTATCCTTTGGTCTTGAAATTCGAACAGCTGCAAAAATTATTTTAGTATTCTGTGTTATTACTTCTTATTTCTTTTTTAGCAGTTTATCAATTAAACTATCATTGAAGTTATACGTTTTTGCAATCTGCAAATAATAATAGATATTACTTTAAAAACGATTTTATATTTTTATTTTTTTTTAATCGGTCCAAATAAAATACCCGTGATACATACCATTTTTCATTACCAAACTGTTATTAAATAATACCTCCTAAAAATTAATTAGGTATTTGGGAGAGAGAACGAATCGAATAACAAATTACTATTTATAATTACGCATGTAATTTGTATAACTGTTTACCACAATATCATTACGTTCAATGCGGATCAGGAAACCACTGATAAATTTGGAAGAATGTAAATATCAAACAACAAATACGATTAGACTGATACACACTTATCGTAATTCTATTTTTTTAATAATAATAATCACGTTCTAATTATTGTAAATAATACATGCACAAAAAAGCAGCTCATTCCATTAACTGCGTGTTTCTGAAGAGGTGAAAGTGACGGAGACAAAAATACCAGCAAAGGATGTCACCCTTTAATCTAAAATCACCGGGTCTGAGCGTTTTTCCACAATCTTCTACGAAGTTCCTGAAAATGGCTCTGTTTCGTTTTCATCTGGCCACCCTGTATATGTAATAGAAATAACTGAATTGTTTATTTTGTGATATGAATATAACTATTTTGTTATACTGGTGTTTGTGGATACTGCAATCAAGTTAAAATTTTATTGTTTTATTTTGCTCTATTTGTTAGGCGCTACTACATAATAATAATGGAAACTTATACCAGACGTTGACTTTTGGAGGAATGTTTTAAGAGTGCCACTGCAGTTAAACGCTCCATAAAAATTATTATAATTAATTCAAACTAGAGAATGAACAACATACCGTTTCTCTTATACAGAATATGACATATGAATGAAGAATTTGAGGTTTGACACATACACATGTCATTTTTGTATATTTTTTATATCTGATCGCATTCAAATTTAGTACGCCTATGAAATGTTGCTCCCCGCACGCATCGCCCGTCGCGCTAGTCTACAAGTAGCGATTAGTCACTCTCTACAATTTCGACCGTTGAATATAGTTGGTATTGCACTTGGTTTAAAATTGTATTGCTTGTCTCATTTGCTTGAATGCATTAAAACTGCTAACAATCATAAATCTAAGCATACCTAAGATATTAATCTTGGAATTGTTATCTTGTTTATTCTGCCCTTTTATACAAGGTGAAAAATATTCTACGACTTGATAAATTGCGTCTCTTTAATTTTGCGATCGAAATTGTCAATGTTTGTATTACGCCAGGGCAGGTTATACAACATTATAGAATTAAACCCAAACGTAATTGCTGTATCCATAAGTAGATGCCTTGTTAAGATTCAGTGAATATATTTAAGGAGGTTCACTAAGTCCACACCGTCATAACATAAGTGAATAAGCGGGCGAATGGAAATAGTTTATATTTAAAGGCTATTCATGCAAAGGTGTGCTATGTAGAAACATAGAGCACGGCCTGAAACGTAATGGCCGATATTCTTGCATACCAAATTACAAATAGATCAATTTACATATTATGTATTTAATGGTCATTAACGAAATAATAGAACGAAATATTTATTCACCATAAATCAATATCAAGATTAGATAATTATACAGGGTGTTTATTAATTGAATGCCGATACCTAAGGGTGTGAATCCTTTCATTTTAAGAAGAAAACTTAATATCAACAAATGCCCTAAACCTCTTCATTTTGGAGCTACAGGGTGTTACAGTTTTAAGAAAAAATTTACTTTTTTATTATAACTTTCTTATCACTCCAGATATTTTTATGAAATTTTGTACACAACTATCGCGATGGGTGAATAGGCCGCGGAGGAACGCAATCATGGCCGCCCAGATCTCCCAACCTTAATAGACTACTTTTTCTGGGGGCATCTGAAGAGCTTAGTGTACGCAGTGCCAATTCAAGCCGAAGAAGAGTTACGAAATTGTATAATAGTATGCTGCCAAACCATAAGAGACACCCCAGGGATTTTTGAAAATGTACGTCAGTGTATGCGAAGAAGAGTAGATGCTTGCATACGTGTGGGTGGAAGACACTTTCAACAACTACTGTAAATACATAATTTGGGTTCTTTATTTTGTTCGTATTTTATTGTCTTGTCGTTTAAATAAAATTTAAAAAAATCAGAGGCGTACCAATTTTTCTATCCAAACATTTAATATTATGCCTATGTGGAGGTCACTGGTTAAAGTAGAAAATTAATTTTTGTCCTAAAAAAGTGTTTCCACGCATGGTGGGTGTCTACAAAATGGCAACAAAATATCAAAAGCAGTTTCAATGAACTTGGGGAAAAAACTTTTTTGGTTTTAATTTTTTTACGTGAAAATGGCGCGTCGTACAAGAGTAAGGCTAGGGACCGAATTTGCTATATATAAATAAATAGAAATTTTAAAAATAATTTTAGTTTTTAGAAAAAGCAGTGGCGTTCCATTTTTTTCTTTGAAAATGTTTAGTTCAAACCTCGTACGAACGTCATTGGCAAAGATTTTAAAACATTTTTTACATCAAACAATTTTCCTTAATGATTAATAGGTGTGTACAAAATTTCATAAAAATATCTAGAGTGATAAGAAAATTATAATAAAAAAATTTTTTCTTAAAACTGTAACACCCTGTAGCTCAAAAATTAAGAGTGATATTAAGTTTTCTTCTTAAAACGGCCGATGGATTCACACCCTTAAGTATCGGCATTCAATTAATAAACACCCTGCATAGTTTATACAGCAAAACAGTATTTTTAAGTCATAAAATAAATAACCATAAGAAGTGAATTTGCAATTTGTATTTTATGACTGGAAGGCACACGACTTCTTGTCTTCAAAAAACAAGACTAGGACCCAAATGAATAAAGTTGGTTTCCAAATAGCGAGGGGTACAAGTTAATGAAAACAGAAAAATATTTTACGCTACTTTTTTTTGTTTATAAAAATAAACTACAACTATGTCACCTACCAGTAGACAAATAATGAGCAATCTCGGTTTATATACCCCCGTTTTTTCATTCTTAACTTTGGACACAGGACATTTTCGAAATTTACAGCATACACTTTTTAGTCAGCATCAGTTTGATGTGCAATATTCATCAATCTATTTCTATCTTCTTTTGACACATAATAAAAAAGTAGAGACATTTAGAGTTAGAATAGAAAGATTGGTCATTCATTAAAGGCCATAAAATTACTTAAATGCACTAGTGTTCAATAAAATGTTGAAAGCCCTTCACGGCAATGGTTAAATATCGTTTACATAGGCATTAGTCAATATTTCTTGTTGCGGTGATATTTAAGCAAATGACTTTTCATATTCCAACATTGTTCAGAACTGCAAATTACACTTTAAGCTTTGTGCTGGACTGTAGGCAATATTCCAATAAGTATGAAAGGTTTTTATAAGATCAAACAGGTGATACAGAATCATCTACTTGAAGCAAATGATCAGTAGTGAGCGCTTTTTTTGAAGTAATGGTGTAAAAATGATTGATTTATTTTCTGCAGTACAAACAAGTGTTCGGTAAAAAATGGACCATACATTAAAGCAAGGCGCATATTGAGACGCGTATGACGCGTGTGTGGTGACACAGCACAGCACGTACTTTTGTAGCTTAAGGAAATTAATGGGACAGCGCAAATTCGTGCCACGACGATGCACAGCAAGACTCGCGTGTGACGCGAGGCGCGCGGCGCAGTGGCAGTGGCACAGTTTTTCGCGCCGTACGTGCCACGTGTTGATAATTTTGAGGTTAGTTGTATTTTCTCCCGTGACAATGAAAACAAAACTGATAGAGATAGTTCGTCATATAGATCAGTATAGTGAAAGCCATTTTTAAAAATTTCTACTATTTACGGAGATATATATTTTTTTAAAATACCCACATTTTGAGGACCGCTGTCATAACCAACTTAATGAATCATATGATTTGTTGCGAGGTTGCCATATCCCCTCTAATATAAATATTAAGTTTCCTTTAACGTAATAGTAAAGTAATACGGTTAAATTCTATTTTAATAATACTTGTTTGAAGCATAAGTACAGTAAAGTTGGGTATGTAGTATAATACGCAGTATTATTAACATAAATTTTAACTGCTTAACTGACCTTATTATAAACGATTAAAAATGAATTTCCGCAAGTATAGAGATAGATCAGACATGAAAATTATATGAAAGCGAAGATAAAAAACAAGATTTGGTGTGAAATTGCAAAAGAACTGCACTTAAAAGATGGTATATTTTGTAGGTAGAAAACCGTAATTTTTTCTACATTTTCATTAATAACTAAAAAATACGATTACGAAACTACATGCTACATATGGTCTATGTTTCAAATTTCTTCGCCCTTACGTTTTCTCAATACTGGTTTCCAAACTCAGGGGTCTATTTCATTAATAAATCCAGTTTTCTGTTTAAATAATTCATATTTATAACAAACAAGAAACATTAGAACAACGTGGCTGTTCGAAAGTCGTAAGAAGAACTGTCTTGCAATATGCGAAAGGCAACGCTACGCGTATCGCGCATTCGTGTCATGCTGGTCGGGTCACGTCATCTCACACGCGTAATATGCGCCTTGCCTAAGGCTGCCTAGTTGTACCTTAGTACAACTTTGCTTCCGTAAGAGGTTAAAGGCCTGAGAAATTATTTTTTAAATATTTTGTTTTCTTTCATGTTGTGATATCTCTCTGTGTTGTATTTTATGTTGTTTTATAAAGACAACATTACTAACTTTTTGAATTAATTGTTAGAACTTATGTATCCATTATTAGTAATCAATACAATAGAACAGAGAAAAATGTGACAATCAGATAATACACAAAAAAAATAGTAATATTTTTTAACTGAGGTATTCAGTTTAAGGTATTTGTGCAAATCGGTAATTAGCATTAATTGCATCAAGAGAAGCCTTTTAAATTAATAATTTGATTTTCTTTTGAAAAAACCTTCTCCCAAAGAAAGAATTAACCAGTCTCAGCAGTATTCTTACAATTTTTACAAAAGATTAACTTTTTGCACTTTTATATAACTTGTGACAAGTTAATTTCTTTATGAGGATAACGACATTTTTGTATTACTTCAAATAGAAATTTGTTATTTTTGTTATTCGTTATTGTTGAAATTTACTATTTCGTGGCAAATTTTAGCAGAGTCATATTTGTTGCAGTTGACAAAAAAAGTCCAAATGATAATTTGTGAATTAAAAACTGAAAATTAGAATTAATTTTAAATGAGCTATGAGCTATTATATAAATAATAAGAAAATTGAAAAACATAAAGGCACAGCTTTTTCATCATTTAAGCCACTGCCTCGTTTTGGAGGTACAGGTTGTAGTCTTCGTTTCTCGAAAATCCGATCGAGATATTGAGATGAGATTTGGTACACAACAGTTTATAGTGAAGGGCTACTTTTACGTGTATAAATTTCTCTTGCAATATACTAGCATCAGTGGCGTTCGTGCCGTTAAATATTCAGTTTTAGTAAAAATAATTGTACGCCACTGATTCTTGAACAAATTGGTGTCCCTCTCTTAAAGTTAAGTTAATTTTGCTTAAAGTGTGTTTTGGACTTTTTCCTCCTGATGCACCGCTTTCGAAAATAAAATTAATTTATTAATCATTGCAATAGACTAACTTTGGAATTCTAATTAAAAAACAACAATCTAGGTGACGTGTCGGTTTGTCATAAGTTCTATGTCAGATTTAAATAAAAAAAGGTAACACAAAGTGTCGAGTGAAGTGTTTTTAATACATTTTTTTACAAAATAAGTAAATATGCTGAATTATTTCATTGAATCACCCTGAAAAATCAGCTTGTCCGCATTTAATTCTTTTTGCACCCCCTAATTACTAATTTATTGTACAATACCGGCGCCCATGGATACACTTAGCTTTTTTAAACATCTAGGATATAATTTTTTCATACAAACACTGATGATAAAAAATAATTCTGAAGAAAACAGCAAATTAATGAAATCTGCTTCGAACCTAGGCACCTGCAATATCCGATGACAAGCTTTCTGCTGATAAATATCCTTTATTAGATATTTAATAAACCTAATACCTTGCCGAAAATATAACGTTACACCGTAATCTTATACACGGTCAAACGTCAATAATTAACGGTCCAACAAACCCGTATGGATTATGGATAATCGATTGCTTAATAAATAAAATCCCTGATCCCATTATCACCGGAGCAAAGACCAAATAAATTTCTTTCCCGCTTATCCCTGTAACCTCGAAAACCTACAAAAGCTCTGAGGTGGCTATTTGTCGAACGGGGACGATATTGCGTCTTGCCGTTCACCTTCATAGACAGGCTAATATCTCCAGATATCCGGCAAACAAATATCTAGGTGGTGTGAGAAAAATGGCAGGGCGCGTAAAAGCTTTCGACAAATAAAATACGTGCCACAGAACTTTCGCTTGCCATAACACAACGGAAAATATGAGACTATTGATTAAATTCGCAATTAATTTGGTACTATGTAGTTATTTCCTATTTTTGTAGCAACTAATGTTTATATTCGTTAAATACTATTAATTAACAATATTATCTATTACAAATGGAAAATATTTTACAATATTGTATTTACACAAACACTAAATATTTATAAAACAAATTCAGTAGACAGTATAATAAAATTTCCATTTATAATGTTTTAGCGAAGTATTTGTAAATTTTAGCAAAGTTTACAAATATATAAGTTGTATCACTCGCGAACACGCCCCGCTTACCCATTCCGCTCTCCTCACCCGTCTCGGGGACCGTTCTGTACCCACGCACCTACACGGTGGCCGACGCTAGAACCGTAACGTGTTTTGTGCTATCGATATAGTGTGAGACAAAAAACTTTGAATATCTGTTAGTGTTTATTTTATTTTTCTTCTAAAAATGCCTGTGATATATTGTACTGTGAATAATTGTCTCTCAAAACGTGATTTTTCATTTTTCCATTAACCAAGGTATGTATTTTATATTTCATCAACTAATATAATGAAATAGGTCAAGATATAAAATTTTACGCGATACGCCGATAAAAATTAGAATCTTCATTTGAAAGATTGCATTTGGGTGTGATTTTAAATTTTTATTAATGTTTACGAAATCAAAGATTATATTATTTCCTATTTCAGTTTTAAAATTTTTATTGTTTTCTAAATATTTAAATAAACATTTTATTGCAAATTTTCCTCATGGCTACTTTTTTATATATAGTAGAGTACGTATATATTTTATTTTAAAATTTACAAGTCAATACATACAACTTCTAAGATTAACTAACAAAATGCTTATAAACTTTATACAATAATATATTTTATTTATACAATAAGCAGCCTTACATCACACTTTTGGAATATCTTTCGTATATAAATATTTCCCAATTGCAATGCATGTAAACTTTGATTTTACACACGTTAATATCTCTTAATATGTAACACTGTTGTTATACAGGGTGTGGCATTTTTAATGCATAATATTAAATCCTTGATTACTGACAGCAAATGACGTAAAATAATATAGATAATCATAGGTCGATTATGAGATTAGTTTTAATGTTTTCTGTTTTCTATACCCTGTTGCATTTCAGTAGGGCATAGAACTGTGTAAGTCACGATAACCTGCTGACAAGTAGAAGAGATGGAATTCATGGCATTTCTTCCATGTGAATGTCATCTTCATTCCAAATCGAGATCAATATGTCGTTAACAATGTATCTTCCAAAATAAAAAAAAAGTTGATGTAGGGGTGCCTCAGAGATTAGTGCTGAGCCCTGTTCTATTTCTGTTGTATATTAACGATCTAAACAAGTTGTCAGAAATCTTTATTTTGTATGCTGATAATACGTTTTGGTGTCAGATAAATTATTTACCTGAAGTTTTAGGAATTTTGGTAATGGAGCTAAACGTAGTTTCATATTAATTTCGAAATATAAGAAATGATTTAAATGTAGATCAATTGTTAAAGCTGTATTGCGCGCAAGTTGAGTCGCGTTTGCTGTATGTTTGTTTCTGGGGCTATTTTGCCATTCACATAAAGTTTTTGTAGCTCAAAAACGTGTAATAAGGTGCATCTTTGTTTTATATGACATGCGTCTTCATATTTTTATAAATAAAAGTAAGTTTATATGTAGAAATCAGATTCACACGCAAGCAAGCTGACATTTTAATATATCTTTGATGTGATACATCTTTTAATTCAGCTAATTGTTTTGGTTTAAGAGTCTTTAATGGTTTGCCAAAGAAAATTAAAATTTGTGTTTCTGTTTATAATTTTAAAAAACGATTAAAAGCATATTTGGTGGATAAATGTGCCTACGCTGTGGACGAATATTTTATTTACTGATCAATTGATATTAGTTCCACAATTAATTTATTAGTCATGTAAATTTATGATTAATTATGTCCAATAATGTACAATTTTTTGATATTATGTGTGTAGTCGGATATCACGGTTCATTTTCCAATGTAGTGTGTCATAGACAAATGTTTTTAGAAATGATATTTGATATTGTTTTCAATAGGCCTTTGTAAACTATAATATCTACTCAACTTATGAGCATTTATATCAAATCTGCTTTTTAATATAGATATTTTATATTATATTTTTTAACATAATATAGATATTTTTTATTATGTGAAGACATGTTCAAATTATCAGTCAAGTTCTGTGAAAAAGATCGGTGTATTACATTATTGTATTTATGGTATTGCATTATGTTGTGCTTGCTTTGATCTGACTTACTGAGTGTATAATAGTGGTATTGTAAATTACATTAAGTAAACAATAAGATACGTCAGGTGCTACTTGATCGCCTAAATTTGATGCACTAATGAATATAATTTTAAGCATTTTCTATAAAAGCGGTAAATTTGTACCTAAGTTTGTTTGTAGAAATCCAAACTATTACCTGTTAAAATAATAATAGTCTTTTCTGTAATATCCTGTGTTTTGTTTCTACAAACATATTTCGAAACGCATTACCGTTTACAGAGAAGTAGGTAACCAATTCATTTTTACAGTTTATTTCTCTTTATTATAACAAGGATTCTATTAAACTGCCTAAAATTATTAATTAGTTTCCACATTTATAGTGACTTTGAACTGCATTTCTTACGGGAATTTAGGCTTGCTGTTGAAAAAGAAAACACTTGTTTAAAACTTTTCCGACCTTTCGCAATTAAATTTTATTGATACCTACTAGTCTAGCCCCGAAGAAACTAAAAAAAATAATTGTGAGGTAAACTAAAAAGACTAAAGACTAAATTTTCGTAAAAAAATTGGTTCAAAATTAATCTATATCTTTTTATTTGTTCCTTTCACAAATTTACGTAAAATTATACCATCTGGCAACACTAACTACAGTAAGTTTATAGATGATAATCAGTAACATTTTGGTCAGAGCCTAAAAAGAAATAACCGCTGCACCTTGTACATGTCTTAACTTTAATAGCAGTTTCTGTTTCAGATTTCATATTTCAAAGCAAAAATTTCTAAATTCGACACCCTTCCAATTTCACAATATCAAAGTCGTAACTGTTAAAAAATAAATTTACTTATCAACTAGAGTATTCAAAATTGTAAAGGACTTAACCGAATTTCTTTCTTCAACAATTAGAAAAAAATGCTTTAATTAATTCAGATTTTTTTATAAACAAATTAATTGAGTGGTTATTACCTTATTAATTAATTTACAGTTCTTTTTTAGGTAGACAGATATTTATATGATGAGGAGAGAAAGTTAAAATTTATAGAAAGAAATTTGATATATACGTATGTGTAATATTATGTAGATATAATTTAGATAACTTACAAGGTTTTTATGTCTACGGATATAGTCGATTACATTTTCCACCCTGAATATATAAAAAAGGAAAAATATTTCTAAGCCAGATAAATAATATAATAAAGCGAAAATTCTGAAACATAAATTATAGTGATTTTTAATATTTTATTTAACCTATATATATTATTTTTAAAAAGAATTGTGTGTTGTACGTAGAAAAATCTCTTTAGGAATTGTAATTATTCGTTAAATTTGAAGATAATTATATAGCTTGATCATTTCAATGCAAACTACTCTCAAATAGACAACAAATTGATACTAGTAGGTGTGTAAGTTGAATATATTTTGTGCTGCTTCCTATAATTTGCTATGTAGATAATCTAAGCACCGCGAAAAGGTTCAGTGCTTCCATTGAATCAGTGTTTACTTCTTAGATACGAACAATAACACAATGTACAATACAATCGCATTGTAAAGGTACAATTCTATTTATAAGTATTTGGCGCGTTGCTGCGTTGTATTTCATCCGTATTCCTTATTGATTTTGTTATTTATTGCTTCTTGGCCTTTATTCCTGATATACGAAAAGTGGAATCCCTTGTACCTGCCCGATAATGCACAAAAATTTTATAGAAAAAATACAAGGATTCTACCCATGTGGAACAGTATAGTCAGTCCCTTACATTTGAAAAATAAATCCTGTGCAAAATATACTAGCACTGTAAATAGAAGAAATGCATTTACACTCGATTATATGCGGTAATGTGTTATTGCAGATGCAAACAAATTGAAAAGCAAAAAGTAGTTATGCAAAAAAAAGAATCGACTTAAACTGTGTGCAGGCCTCTGTAATCAACGGATTAACTGTAATAGGTCCAATAAACACTGTGTAAATATCAAAACATTTTTTAGACATTAATTAAAAACAGATATTTAAAAAAACTTTATCACCTTGTATCTCTTAAACGAGCAACATATTACTAAGATATTTTTCGCTCATATTGTATATTTTGATGTCTATTTTACTTACTCCACGGACTAAGATATTTTTCGCTCATATTGTATATTTTGATGTCTATTTTACTTACTCCACGGCCTCTTAATTACAGTACACTCTGTATATTTTTCAAAATAAAATTAAAATCATTTGTCTTTTTAATTCCCGGAATGAATTGTTAAATCCCGGAAATTAGAAATATTCTCCGGAGTTAGGTATTTCTTAATCTGTTAACTCTAGCAACAAAAGCAATTTAATATGTTAATTGCATAATTTAAAAATATCATTTATAGTTATTGCATGTTTAAACATTTTAAATTATTATTGGCTGAAGTGAGTAAGAGAAAACAAAGTTTCTAACATAGAAACTAGAAAAATATTTCAATTTGGCAACGTCGCATGAAGCCGACACCGAGTTGATTTGAAGCTGAAAATGAAGCAAGGCCACCAGCACCAGCAATCAGTAATATAATAAAAAGGCGTTTCAATAACGACTTTTAATCACGTGGTCGTATTATACTCATTCTCTCCTATATGAATCACTCTGTATATTTTAAAAGAAGTCATTAATCTACTTAAAAAATGCTCTTTATGGAACTCCTTGCTATCTTTTTGAATAAAAATCGCAATCTCCCAACTTGTATTCACTAGAAAACTTATACTGCTGCATCTGAGTCTCTCTAAAAACTCTTTGTTTAGAGTATCCTTCTCTTAGTTCTCTTTAACTTTATTACCTATGGTAAAACTTCTATCCTTTCCGTCAGGGAATTGGGAACAGAATCAAAATGATTCCAATTATGCCAAATTTGCACATTTATGATGTTTACATCAACGATAAATAAAAAGCTAAGTGCCCCTGAACTATAAATAAGTTTCACATTGTGTTCAAATAGTCAAAATATACCACCTTTATTATGTCTCTTTAATGACAGTATTCGCGCATTAACATTACAATACCACAAAGTTCAACCATTCTTCATGAAGCTCTAACTCCAGCTAGTCTATTTATACGTATTATCGATTGTAATGTGGATGAATGAACCTTACAAACTCATTCCTTTCAATGGCATTTCGCCATTAAAGCTCTTCCAAATATTATTAAAAAAATGTAAGTAATATAGGAGTACACATTTACTTGTAGTTGTATTTAAATGAAGGACCACAAATGCTACCAGTCCGGATTATAACAATTGAGCTAAATATGAAAACAGTAATGTACAAGTAATTTTCAGTACATTTTGGTCCTTGGACTCCTTATTTGTACTGTTTGTATTGTATTTATTGTCATAACTGTATCGTGGTATGCTAACTTATCAGTCTGATTAACAGTTTAAGCTTTGTGTGTTGAAGTGCCATGGTGCATTATGAGGTACAGTAACGTAAACGTTGTTGATATGCTTCAAATATATTTTGAGAATTTTAAAGATAATTTCCCAATCGTCAAAGGAAAATATTTTCTGTAGTTAAAAGAAGGTTGTGGATTGAATAGTTGCTGCCTGGATGAAAAGGTACTGGTAGAAGTACTGTAGAACTGGAAGAAATAATTCTACATAATTTAGATGGAAATCCTCAATCAGCAAAACTTTCGTCACCAGAACAGCTTATTTACGATTGTATATGAATGCTTCCTAAAATAATGCAAAATTTTTGTCGAACATTCTCTTGACCAATGAAGCAAGTTTTTAAAGAAATGGATCACAGATTTTGCATAATTAATAATGATATCTCTATCCCTCATTCTAATCACGAGGAGTCAGAGACTTGAGTGGGAGAGAGGGCGGCATATTATTATTATTATTAAGCAGGCCGCGTTTGCGTCCAGAACGACTTACGTTTGTAGGTCCTAACCACCATTCAGCATAGGAATGAGGGAAACCTGAAAAACCTCATTATTTATGGAGGATAGTGGTACATGCATAATGCGGCATTAGCTCATAGTATTCCAGCTATTCAACGATGGTTGAGTTTGCATTTTCCAAATCTTTGGATATGTCGTGCATCTGTGCAATGGTCACCACGAACACCAGTTCTGCTACCTCTCGATTCCTTTTATGGGGTGTACGAATATCATCACCGTTGACAAACTGCGTCAGCTAGTTTTTTGGCTTAAAGAGATCTCATTTCTGTCTATTCACATTTTGTTACGAGTAATGATCTTTATCTTTTTCAGTAGTAAGTTTAGTTGGACCGACATGTTTTAGTCGAGTACATTTGTAACAGTCTTTTATGGGCTTTTTGGCTGCACCCTGTATAAAGAGTTTACTGTTTTTCTATAAATCTTATAATTCGAGAGAAGTGTATGCCATAAAATTTCGTCTAATAAAATTTCCCGTTCGTTAACGCTGGCACACCAAGTGCGGAAATAATAAAATATTCACAATCCAATTTATATCTTAAAGAACATTTTAGAGGGAGTAATTGAATAAAAATTCGAAAGAAAACCTTATAAAAAGCAAGCTCCGGATGAAATACTTTAGCTTATCGATAAAACACACCAATAAATTCTCTTAACTTTGCTGGATTATTTTTTGCTTCATATAATATCTACATAAATCAGGGTAAACTTTGTTTTTCCAATTTTATTACCAATTCAAATCAAGTAACTAGGCGATAACTCATGTAGTTCACTTGGAACTGGGGGTAGGTTCCGCTCCTTCTCTATGACCCTTTATCGATCTCCTGATAGTTACTTAAATTGCTTCATGAGCTGTAATTTTACTATCGTGCACGACCTCAAACGGCGCAAATCTCAGAGTTTCATGGCCGATAAAGGCTCACTCTGTGACCGCAACGCACTTTTCTCTAGCACCCCCAACACACACTTATAAGTCATAGACTTTAGACAATACAAGAATTTCTGATAAGGCGTTGTTGCATTTGCAAAAAAAGACGATATCATTAAAATCTAAAAAATATATAATAACTTCTGTAGATGTATGATTAAATTGATACTATTCGTATAATATTTTTTCTTCCAAATACAGAAATCTTGAGCGCAAAATCTTGTATTATTATATTATTAAGGATCAAAGTTCGAATCCTTGCTGTGCAAATATATTGACGCTTGATCTAATAAATTTTATAGTCTCTTCCAATTTATTTGTATAAATGGATTATTTATTCCTAGGTTTTCTACTGCAGAAAATATTAACTATATGCAGTCTATACTATTTCGTTTTCATATCAAGAGTATTAGTAAAGGAAGCTCTATGATTTCCAGTCAGTTTTTAGAGTCTTCGCTTACTTTGAACTTCGAAAGGAAGTGGAAAAAACCTAATGCAACAAGGTTAGGACAATGAACCTAATGTAGAATAGCCCTCGAACTGAGCTCCAAAATATTTGTTTTTCCTTTGCTGGTCTTTTTATATCTTAGACTCCAAGATGAATAAGTTGCTGACAATCACCTCATCAATGCAGCAGCGGAAGCAATTCATAGTAAACAATGACTTCTTTGTCACATAAGATATACAACTTTCACTTCTGCCTTCTATCTGTTGTTGGTATTGATGTTAAGGCAACATTTATCACAACCAGTAATCTGAAACAAAAACGGTCGATACTATTGACAAGCTGAACGATACTGTTTCCGTTTAAATCATGGGACATCCATGCATCCAGCTTTTTAATTGTTTCCATGTAACGCATATGTCGTATGGCCGACAAGCAGCGATCCATCTACTGATCAATATCATCATATTAACTAAGTACCAGATGTGGATGATCATAAATTAAGACTGGTTGAGACGGTTCATGATATTTAAATCAATATTTAGTTAAAGTGTACTTGTATAAATTTCCTTGGTATAAAATGGTTTCCACGGCATTTTATAACTTGAACATCAGAGATATAGAAATATATATGCTGGAAGTTGTGTGTTGTTGAAATGCTCATGGAAGGCATTGAGCTTGTAAAAAAAATTAAAAAAGAAAAAAGAAATTTTGACCCGGAACTGGATTCCTAAGCCTTGTCCTCATGGCCGCGAAATTATCAAAAATTATCGCGAATTTCACAGACTTTGATTTAAATTATTAATGGCGGGAAAGTTTCAACTTTTCGCGAATTTCGCAAAATAGGAATATTTTCGCTATTTTCATCATTATGTGGGATTAGTAAGTTTAACTTGAGCTTCTGACAGTCTATGACGACAGTCAATGACATTATACGACGAAAACGGAAATGATGAAAAAATTGCAGTTGGCAAGATTGGCTAAAACTTCAAACTTTTCCCGCCACTAAATAATTTGTTAGAATTTTCGCGAATTTCGCGTTCATGAGGACAAGGCTTGAAGCGTCAGGCTTTTGGAGCTTCCTCCAATCTCCTTCATGAAGTAGCAAATCAGGATTAAAATAAATTTAGAAAGCATCTAGCACTGACTACTGTACAATTTGACAATATACATGGTGGTCCCGTCATACTTACCTTTTACGGTTTTCAATATATTTATTGTTGATATACAATATCATATCACAGCATATAACTCATGGAATTTAAAGATTTTAAATGAAAGATGTGAGAAACGCAAGAAAAAAGAATGTTGTCTGAATCTATTTATTTGTGGCATAATTTTAGTTTTTCTTTAGTTTTATTGGGTTTTTGTCACACTTATGAAAAAATAAAGATTAATTTAAAAAAAGAATGGTTCAATATGATCCCATTCTTTTTCAATGCAAAGTACCTTTTCAATAAATTTTTCTTATTTTATTTATTTAAAATCTTTAAAAATATTCTTATATTTGATGAGTTATGATGGTATGATGTGATGAAGTTATTTATTTGTGGCATTTTTTGTTACTTTTTTTAGTTTAATTGGGTCACTAAAATATAAAAATAAAATAAATAACCCCTTGCGCCTAATGCATTACTCAAGGGGTTGGTTTTATTAAGTGAAGGAAATACCCAATTAAAAAAAATAATGTGATATGATGTTGCATATTAAGAATAAACACGCAATATCTTGAAAGCCGTAAGAGAGAAGTATCTTTTATATTTTTAAAAAGTTTAGTTAATGTAAAAATATACACGACGTTCAATTTAAAAAACAAAAATGTGATATTTAATTGTTTCTGTGACACACGCTTTAAAAAATATTTAAAAGTCCCTGCAGCATTCATTGTTAAACCTTTTTTTCGTGTCTCTAGTAATAATAGATAGGGGAAGGGGGTCAATTTTTATGTGACCGCCCTGTACAAATATATAGGAATTTACACCTTACTACATACAGTTATTGAGTACTTTCTGTACTGATTTTGTTCGATATGTAAATCCAGAATCTATAAAAGCAAATTGGGGGTCACAGATTAAATGACTAATATACACATTTACACAGTCGAAAAACGCAGGATCAGATAAAACTATATTTTCATAAAATTAGGTTAAACACATATTTTTTTAATTTAAACCCTCTGGGCACGCAATGAATTTTAATATACATATAATACCTACTGCGTTCTATTTTCGGTACTCCACAAATAGGCAGCCATAGTACGCCTTGATGAATAAACGTAAAAATAAACAGAAACGAAGAGTATTTGTCAATTGTACTACGGCACGAAACAGATTTGCCAACTCGAGATATTTTAAGTCATTTGAAATATGTACAGAAGCAATATATCTGCAGTAAAATATTTTCTTTGTCATTAAATAATTAACAAAGGGGTATTTCACGTGCGTACGCCACTATTATTTTATAAATATAATGATTACAAACTATATGAAAAAAATAAATTACTTAAGTCACGTAAGTTTATTTATTGCGAATTTGAGGTATAAAAAGCTTGAATAGGTAAGCCTATATAAAGTGCTGGGGTAGTTTGAATGAAATTTTTAATGCAGAAAAAGAGTTACATTCCCTAAAACTTTTATTTTAGCCGTATGGACACTTCCGCTTTAGCCCAAAGTGTCCTCAACTTTGCTCTCCACTGTCTCATACATATTTTTTCTTCCCTTGCAATAATACCCCAGTTGCATTTAAAATTTTTTAGAAATTGCCAATTTTGAACAAAAAAGCTTTTTTCTTTCCTATATTAAATACTTAAAGTATTTGCACAAAAGAATATTATTTAGTGATCATTAAAAGTCAATTCGAATCTCTTTTATGCAAGAGAAAAATGAAATTATCAATAATCATAAAATAATAAAGATTTTCTATTTTCTACTAAGACCAACATCCTATCCACCGCAAAATTACAATTTTTCTTGATAAAAATATTATTTTTTTAATAGTACTTCTGGAATTTGGAAGGGGTTACAGCACTTAGGCCCCATTGGGTCTTCTTGTACGTCCTCCCATTATGAGATCAATTCACCTGAGTCGCTAACCAGCGTATTATAGAGGAAAATGTGATGACTTTGCTCAGGGGGATCTCTCTAATGTAGGCTATCATTCTCTCAACATTTCTTGTACACAAAACGGTAGTGAATTTACATAGTGCATGAAAAATACAACCCTTTCAAATATGTGTTCCACATATCCTCATAATAAGAGCGATTCTTTAACCAACAATGTCCAGTTCGAATACCAGTCACTAGGCGAAGATTTGTACTAGTCATGGACAGGTATCTTTGGCAGGAGTACTGTGGATGTTTTTCTTGATAATTCCAACAAAAGCTGACAACTGAAGCATACTGGAGGGACCAGGTCCAAAAATATTGAAACCCGATGCAATTCTGGCCAGCTTGTCAGCTACTTTATTGCCAGTACACCGCTCGTGTCCATTTACCCTGTAAACAGGTATAATATCGGTTGTATTGGTAATAAGTCCAAAGTACCTCGGTTGGCCGCTTCATCGATTTCTTTAAATAGATTGCTTTTTTCCATATTTTCTTTATACTTTTTAATGGCAAAACGACACAACGTTTAAAAGTGGTAAATCCATAGCTTTCAAACTTTTTGTAAATAATGAACTTTTACATGCGTGCCTTAAAAATGCACTTTTAACATTCACATCATAAATAATTATTATTTTCATCCAATATCTAATGAACAAAAGCTGACGACTTTAGGAGATCCATTAACATTTTTTTTTCAATAACTATAACTGTAAAGAACCCACAATAAAATGATATTGGGCTGGATAAGGTCATAGTTAACCAAAAATTTACCAAATTTAAGTAGATAGTGATGTTTCTGTTTTGGAAAGATATGGTACAAAAAATGATCTTAAAAAATCATCCTTATTGTTCTGTATCTCAAAAATCACAGGCTAGAGACCCTTAACTTTACTATACCTTTTTCAACGTATCTATTGAGTTTTTCTCAGAACCTTTTCTTCTACCACTACTAAAGACAGATTTTTCAAACTATAGTACACAATCTTAAGTAAACGTTCTATCCAAATCTCTCTAGGATGTATAAATATAGGATGTCTTTTCTAAAAGCACACGTTTGGTTTGCATATCGTGTTTGGTTGTGAACGTTCAATATTTGCTTGAAATAGCAACTCAATTCGTTAAAACTTTGGATCATATAACCGTATCATATCATACAGGGTGATTTAGAAATTATCTAAAAAAATTTGGGAATACATGCGTCATGAAAAATGAAGTCAATATCGTAATTTTTTTTTTAAATCTTTATAGTTCCCGCATAACAAATATTGTTGCAGTATTTTCAACCTTTTTCAACCATCGCTGGGCTACTGTAGTTTTTAGCCAGGCGATTCCGAATATAGAAATCCGATTACTTTTTGTAGGTATTAAACCTTTTTGTGATACGAGACTTTACATTAGTTTATTAACTATACGATATGAAAATGATTTAGCAAAACGATTTCCCGGTAAACATGTGCTAAATGTAGCTACTTTTACTGCGGTGTGCAGTTAGCGCAAGTATAATGTAACGCGAGAGAAACTTAAAACCAAATCGTGGAAGAAATGGAGGTCCAGGAAGTCCACGGCGTATTGCAGAAGTGTGGTGTATCATACACTAGACTCAATTATATCCCTACAATCTACAGCATGTCAAAGCATTAATACCAAGGGATTGGACGAGGAGGACGTGGTACCATGGCCGCTAGATCTCCACCCTCTCTTTAAATCATTTGGACTTCTATTTGTGGAGATATTTAAAAAATTAAAGATATTTAAAATTATTTGAATTATAAAAATCGCATAATTTCGGGACGGAGATCGCTTTCCGGCGACCGGAGACAGACTACGAATACCGTAAGAGTGCCCTGTACACTCCAATTTTTTTTAGATAATTTCTGAATCACCTTGTATATAATGCTATAAGTGAATATAATTGCAACTTTGTCTTTGACCTAATTACACTCAATATTCGGGAAGGAAAACGGAAGCAAATGCAAGTTGAAAATATTCCATCGTACATATATTTCCATTGTTGGGCCCCAAATAAAAATTGTACTCGATGCAGGCGTAAAGCCCATTCACGGCACTCGGTGAGTTTTCCAATATAAAAAACTGGAGAAAGATTATTTAGGTGAGAGCGCCGCGCGCTGCAAAAGCAGCTTTACGCAAAGGCCCGATAAAGCGTGGGAGGTGGGACCGAACAGAGCACTCGCCAACTCCTAATACACTTTTAACCGTGCATTACAATAACACCGCGTATTGATTGCAACTAGATGAGATTTTTATACTTTATGGCCCCATAAAAAGTCATTTCAAAATGGCGTCCATCTTTTTTTTATTGCGCTGTTTCCCTTTTCCTTCACCTTAGAAGAGCAGAGGCAATATGTAAGGGACATACATCAGCAATTCCATTTCCGTGACTTATCACCGACGACCCCTCGGCCTTTCCTCTTCACCCCACGCTGCAACCGGGCGCCGACGTACGTCTGAGCTTGGCGCAAAAGGACGTATATACCCTAGCAACTATACTGCAAGTATATATTAGGTACTCGCTTCTAAAATCGATATGGTTTGTTTTCAGAGGGGAAAAGGGACGTACGTAAGGGCGGAAGAGAAATACGCGTAACGAGGGGTAGGGGGTGAGGGGTAACTGCGTATGGTACGCCATGTTACGAAATGAACCGCACAAAAAACATTTTACACATGAACATTACTAGAACGGGAGTATTTCAGTTTTGTCAATGCCGCCAAACAATGCTCGAGCGTAAACGGGAGTTGTGCCTGAGTGAAATACACACGTGAGTAGAGTAGAGTAGCTGTTAGTACATTTCCTACGTACACAGAACAAACTCTGCGGCATCTAACCGCTAATTGTGCATCTCGGATGCGTATTGCATCTGCGAACAACAAAAACAAACCATAAACGAGTAGTAAAAAAATGGTGCAGACTGTCGGCAGACAAAAACAGACCCATGGAGTTAATTATGGCGTTCGCAGAGCACACTTGACAAATTCTGAGAAATATTTGCATACCCGGCGTTGGCGTGACGGAGGGAGGGGGGGTGACAGGAAGCGTTAATGGTGGGGATGGGGTGAAGATGCACACGGAAATATGCGAACGGCCGTTCGCACATTTACACGATCAGGAAATAAATTTTTCAATTCGGATGAAGGCTGAGCGGGCTGCGGAGGGACCCACATTAGATAATTTTTGAATTTTGATGGAATTGAAACTGTGAAATAAAAATGAACGGCCCGTAGATTTGGGGATGGTTTTATGACTATTTTATGGATCTATGAATTTTAAAAAAGAAATTCTGCGGCTCCGGCACCGGTGGGCGATGATTTGAGAATGATTCGATATGCTTCCGAGAAAATATGCGTGTTATATTACAAATATAAAAAATAATTTATAGAAATGCGAATTTAAAAACCATTTAAAAAACACAACAGCAACAAAGATAAAAATATAAGGACAAACATTTTAATTGTTAGAGAAATACAAAAATAACACGATTTTTACACATAAAATGACAAACGGCTAGTTTTTCGAAAGAAATTTAACCCCAAGTTTCATTACTAAGATATATCTGGCATATAAGCAGCAAGTACGAAAATAACATTTATTTGATTTAACAAACAATGAAATACATGCGCTCTTAAATATTTATTCTTTTTTTGAATCTATTAATTCAATAATTATCAATGACCTAAATATAATCTTTTACAAATTTTTAACTGAATCAATTTTCAAAACCAGATTTAATCTAAATTTATTGTCATGGATTTATTTTTAATATGTAGTACTTTATTTTGAAATTTCATATTTACAGAAACAGCATATTATAAATTTTAGATCCATAGAAAAATATAGAATACTGTATATGGGTCTTTCTAAAAAACGGCAAATTTATAAATAAATGTTCTACAAATTTAGTGGGCTTATTTTTATTATTAAAGGTCTATAACAAACAATTAATTACCCTAAAATTGAAAAACCAGATCAAAAAGAGAATATAATCCCTAGGTCTATAATGGTACAACGTATTTTTCGATTATTGTGTAAGTTTTTTGTTAACAAGTTTTTTGGTATATTTTCATTTGTGATATTAAATTTATGGAATTAGTCGATAAGTATAACAAATATTAAGTATTATCAGAAATTAATAGAAATTATGAAATAAACAAAAACAATTAGAAACAATTAAAATGAAGAATAGTTATGTTTTTATACCAATTTTATGTTTTAGAAAATATTACTTAGTTATTTTTTATATTATTTACTAAATATTTGTTATGTTACCTATTAAAATACATATTCCAATTTTTTATTTTGTAATTCAATTTCTATTTAATTATTCTTATCATATAGCTTTCAAATAATGCATCATTCTTTGAAACTGAAGTCAAAAAAGTCTGCAATCAAGAAAATTATACATTATATTAATTAAAACCAGTTATTTATTGATAAACATAAATAAGTCAAGCTTAAAGCCATAATTGCGAAAAGTGTGCCATAAAATACTTTATTCAATTCAAATCAATAAATTTCTTGATAAATACTGACGTTTGAACTCAAAAATAAATTTTTTGGCGCAAAAATATGGCAAATATGGGAGCGAGCGCCGAGCGAAGTTTAAAACAATCCGGGAAATAAAAAAATCACGTTAGAGAGTGCGAGCGTAATAGCGAAAATGTGGGTAAGGATAATAGAGGGGCATAAAGCTCAAAAGCTCCCCATAAACAAGTGCGAGTGGTCCGGTAGATGGTAGGTGCGAATCGGAATAGGAGGAAGAATGCATGCTGCAGTGTAATTTGGGCGGACGTACGGACGACCTGTTTTTTCTGATCGGATTCTAGTGTGTAGCAGCCATGATGGTTAAAGTAAGTGCCACCGAGAGCAAGAGCAAGTACTGAGCTCACTCAAATCGTGGTAGGCGGTAAACGCGGGCAGGTCGACGCGCAAGTGTTTTCTGCACGCTCTAAGTAAGCAGGCGGCTGTGGACGTTCGCCGATTGTTTCAACAATTGCAACCGCTGGCCTGCACTCTATTGTTGGCTGTTGTTGTGCATTGTTGTCGCAATTGTTTCGAGTGCAGTGTTATTGTTTTTTGTTGTTTAATATTTGTTTTGTGGTATGTTGATTTTTATGTGCAGTGAATTTATTATATTTGAATTTTTTGTTCAAAAAAAATATGAGCAGATATAGGTCGTGAGTAAAACATTTTTTTATTAACAATAAAAAAATACGCCGCCAATAAATATCAGGATTAATTTGTATTTGGCCTTATTTTTTGCTTGCATCCTTGCAACAGTGTTTATGTTAAAAAACGATCCTTATTCAAATCTTATTTACTCCAGGTCTATGTATTTTTTTATATTTAGATTACGCTGTTCATAAGTTAATTTTAATTTTAATATGACACGTGATGCTATAAATATGAGGATTGTTTTTACATTTTTTGCTTCTTCTAACAGATTATTTATTTTTAACTACAAATTTAAACAGACACGTTTAAATTCAGAAATTCTTTCAAACGTGCGCAATTATAAGTACACAGCGCGCGAATTTTTGTTTATTTTTTTTTTAGCCGTGAAAAATCGTAGTTGAACTATTTACTGATAGTGTCGAGGCTAGCTGAGATTGAAGCTCTTGGAATAAGCGAATAATTGTTTATAGTTGTCGAAGAAAGTGTGTTATAAAAAGGACGTGTTCGCTTCCGTTATTAAATATCTCATTGAATCAAAATAAGTGCGTAAAGGTAGGAAGAAAGAGAGAGGAGATGTTATTAAAAAAGACAACCCCGTGTTCTGTCAGCGCATTGCGTTCAGTTCCGCTCCAAAAGGAATTCGTCATTCTCAATGTTTGATCAATTAAATTGCATTAAACTGCGTATTGATTTTGCAATTATTGGGAACCAATCAGAAATGGACTTTTTTCTTGTACTTCTGTGTGCGCACAAACGTAGTTTTTAACTGGGTTTTTCTATTTTTGCGCATATCCCGAATTTTTTGCCATTGCGCCATTGCCATTGTCCACTTACTAATTTTTAGTGCTGTATTGATTTTATTTATTTTAGAGCTTTGGGAAACTAGAGGTCTGCTACTTCCGCTCCTTTTTCCAGGACGATTCCCTGCCTGCCTCGATAGATGCGTTCAGTAACATGAATCACTAAATTTTCCGTTGAATTAGCCGCTTCCAATTAATAATTATCAATCCACTAATTGAATTTTAATTATTTTCGAAATTTCACTAATTTGGGGAGCGACATTGAAGTAAATCTGAAATTAATTGAGCCTGCTCTCGCTTAATATGTTCGAATGTGTTTTTTGTGTAAATTTTCGGATCCCGCTAAAGTGGCCGCCGTAATTGTCCGTTAATTGTGGTACATTGTAAGCTTTCTATTTTTAAATAATGCTTCATAAGTAATTGATTGTGCTGCGTTGCTAACAATTGGTATTTGTCCGTGGCGATTTGTTTTCGGAGATGTCTGATTTATTGCTTCTCGCTTAAGAAAAATGAACACTTAGAATGAGGATTTAAATAATACACGCATTGTATTCGTAGAAATTGTACACGCCAAACACTGGATCATATTAAAAATTCATTTTCTTCGGCGTCCGAAAGCCTGTAATAAATAGCTACCTCTAAGTATTCCCAAATTACCAATGATAAACGCTAAAACATTAGTCATTAAGATACTCGCAATTCAAATTCCCCACAGCATTAGAAGCCGCCAAAAGTAAAACCAATTTTAAACTAGCATACCGAAAATTTGAACAGAATAATTATAAACAAACGAGGCTGTCAAGGTCACAAAGTCATTTACTGCCTGTTTGCATTCCTTAAAAAATTGCAAGTAATTCTACAATTCATTTACCTTAATGGTAGTAACACGACAAATAAATTGAAATCAATGAAGTCAATCGTGCATTCATTGACACTAACATAACTATGTTCGTACTGCGGCATTCTCAAATCAAATATGTTACAAAAAAAAATGTATTTTGTAAGATAAAATCGCTTATCTGTATAGTATAT
This sequence comes from Monochamus alternatus, assembly GCA_037114965.1. Classification (NCBI taxonomy): domain Eukaryota; kingdom Metazoa; phylum Arthropoda; class Insecta; order Coleoptera; family Cerambycidae; genus Monochamus; species Monochamus alternatus. Next base: position 78,299,090 of record CM073431.1, read on the forward strand.
AGTGCAGTACGAAATTAGGCCATATTGGTGTAAAAATAATCTCAAAGTGCATATTTACAACAAGCGCCATCTGTTTGTATTACTTAGTAGAGGTTAGGGTAGGAGACATAAACATTAGGAGTATTGCATAGTCATAAATTATCAAATTTCTATGCCAAACAATGAGAACGCAAAAAGAATATTTACCTATTTTAGTTAAAAATTTGTCTTCATGTAGACGAAACATTTAACCAAAATATAGGTTAAAAAATTTTCAGAAATAAGATATTTATTATTCTAGACCTACTCGATATGAAAGTACTTCAGCAACTTTGCAATATTTCACACAATCAGATGATTTGAAATGATTAACGCTTAAATATTTAAATCTTGATAATTTTACTGAATTTCTCTCAAGCTTTGAATTCTATGCTTAAATCTGTTTAAGGTCCAATCAAAATCTAGTACAAATGCAAGAATTATAAGATATTAGCATCTGTTGTGCCATCTATTAAGTAAAATGTGGACTATAATATTGACATTTATTTTGGTTGGCCCAATAGAACGAAGAAATAGTTTCAGAATAACTCCATTCGTTATTCAATAGCAAGACCATTTTTGTGAATATTTATTGTAAAAAACCTGATTCAGTTGATATTAGATCATAATTATTTGAGAGAATGAAATAAGTAATCTATTTGGTTATGTAAACATTATATGCGGAAGTACAGGGAATTTACTTTAACACATTGCAAATCAGATACTTAGTTTTTGGAATTTGATAATGTTATTCTGCTCTTTCGAATTCCTAGAATCGTACTGTAAACGTAATATAATTTATTTAAATTAATCGAGTTCAAACACTGACCATTTGTTTCTTGGAAGTTGCAACAAAATATGGATCAGATTGTCAACATAACTTTCTTTTGACATTTAAACAAAAAACGATGAGATAAGAATCGCATGAAATATTAACCCTACTAATAGTTTCAAATTCTGCACCTCGGACTTACTGTAGTGATGCATATCACTGAAAAAACAACAACTGGAATAATTTCATCGACAAGATAGTGCTCAAAAATGCCATGCCTTTCTCGTTAAACGTTTTGTATAAACACGTTATCACAATAAATTAATTATGCAGTGTTTTTTGCAATAAATCTTTAATCTAATAACAGTGTGGACATGGTCAACCACCTACATGCCCAGTTTAGTTTCGGGGTTATTTGAAAGAGAAAGTTATTATTTTGCAAAATGCTGCTGGATTAAATCATTTCAAATCATAGTTTATTAGTCTACAATGCGCTATATCTTTTAAAATTTGAATCTGAAATCTGCCCGTGCTATATTAAATACTAAGATATCTAATGACAAGTACATGCTTTTGTAATAATAATGACACTCCCTCAAAACAGTTTTTGAACTTCTGGAAGTTCTGAGTAGAAATTTCATTAAATCTCTATTAGTGAGTGAAAGATCTAAGGACTAATGTTACAAGTTGAAAGTAGATTTCATTACAGATACATCAGCAGTAAAAAATAAATAACAAAATTTATTTTAAAGAGTGTCATTATTATTGCAAATGATTGTACAAACATATAACATTACGAGGGGTGTGACGCTCAAAAGATCTAAAATCTGTGGAATCAGCAAAATCAAATCAAATTATTGATCATTAATATTAACATACGTTTTGTAAAGCATTTGATAGTCGGTTCGTTTGTATCTCGGTTTGTATATAATTTCACCTCCTTGCAGTGTGACGGCAGAAAGTATGCAACTCGTAGTTTCTGTCATATGAAACTACATTTCATTCAAATGTTATTGTAATAATCCTTATGGAACCTATATTTAAGGATCAAATTATATGTTTGAGAACAGGATACTGAATTTGGATTTCTTCTTCGTTACTAGACATATTTAAGAGATTTCTTCACTTGAATTCAATAGAAGAATGCTATTTGTTAATTTTGGACCACATATTGTAAAATTTTTTCTCTTCAACGTTTTAAATAAACTTACTTCTTACTTCACCAATCGCAAAACAGAATTAAGATAATTTCATTTGGTATACTAATTTGTCATCTGTCAAAAATCTTTAACTTACAAATTAGAAATTATTAGGAATGTTTTTTCAATATTCGATCTTATATAAGTTTGTTTTTGCCTTTATGTGCTTTAGTAAGTGTAAATAAATAGAACTGTTGTTCAAATTTAGTTTAATTTAATTAAAAACATTAAAATCGAGAATGGAAAACATTTTATTTAATCGTCTGTACACCTTTACATGATCTACTAAATAATATTTCGGTAATTGAATAAAAAAGAAAATATTAAGTATTATTTTATTGATTTTATTTTTTATTCAGTCACATACCCATTAGGTAAAATATTGCAGGTGAATTTTAGAGCCAATTTTCTTGTGACACTTGTAATGCTGGTTGCTTACAGCTAGTGCAAATTTAAAGTCCACGGTTGTTTAAAAAAATCAAACTTGAAACATTAAAAAAAGGATCTAATTATTCTGAAAATATACTAAGTTCTAAAAATATCTTTTAAATTTTTGTTTAAATACTAAAAAATGTCATTATAAGAAAACAAGTAATCAAACAGCATATGAAATTTTTCAATTAGTGCAAAGCTCATTAAATCCAAATGGAATCTAAGGAAATCAAGTGGAATTAGTAAAATCGGCGAAATTATGCGAAATCAGCGAAATCAAGTGAAATCCGTAAAATCAAGTGAATACATATAAAATCACGAGAAATCAAATAATTCATTAATTATTATGAAATCTTTCTTGATATCGCTAATTTCCATCATACGGAATCTGAAATCAGGTGTACAAAATTCTTTTAAGTGTCACACCCATCGTAATATTTATAAATCCTTGGCTATTCATTGCGAGTTTAAAAATTTAAGTACCTATGTATGTTTACTGCCGGAGATATATAATTCAATTAATTTGAAATTTTTGTGAAATATAATTATATATTTTTCGTCAATAATTGCATTGTACTGAAAATTGTATCAAGGCTTGTGTTTAATAGGAAAAAGAAAGTCCACCCAAGATTTCTATTAGTGTCAAAACACAACAAGTTGAGATTTGTTGAAACTGAATCATTTTCTTTAACTTTTCGAGGAAAACGTTCATTAGAAACCACCGCTAGTCATTTAAAGACGTGGAAGAAGTGAATTGTACCGATTCGTTTATATTAATTCAGGTATTAATGTGCTTTTAAGGGCGGCGTTTTTGTGTGCATTTTTCAACGAATTTATAGGTGTTTCTTGTCGCAGTTAAAGAAAAATCTAAGCAAGTTAGAAAAAATATCTCTTCACTGTGCCAATCATACAAGTTTTCTCCAGGGTGTGACATATTTTATAGGCTGGTAAGTCATTAGGAAATGGGAAGAAAACCATGTTTTCGCCTCCTATGTTTCATTGTTACGTTTCAGAACTTTATAGGGCAATTATGCACTGAAAAAATCGTATGCGGTATTATAATCACTGTCACAACCGGCAGGATACTTTTTAAAAGACATTAACACTTGAACTGATATAAATTATTGAGTATTTATCACAGTAATAACAACAAGGCAAAAAGGTGCAATTCACGGTCTTTGCATAGGTAAATCTGTTTTCTAGCACGTTTCTTCACCAAAAATTAAAGGACGTGAATTAATTTCAGCATGTTTTAGTTGGGACACTATCGAAAAGATGCCGTTAGTTACGGTCTGTAGGGTATTGGCACTTGAGTATTTTTTTTTTCCGTCAGGGTCGGACTAGCTTTTTAATGCTTATTATCAGTAGTAGTAGTACCTAGCAAATCACACACAAATTGTTATACAAAATTCAGAAAGTATCATTATTGATGTTGAACATTATGGAGGAGATAACAGCAAATACAGCGTCATGCAAATCACAACGAAATAGTAATGTTTTTTCAATTACTATATTAAAAGAAATTTTTTGATAAAACCTCTAACAGGGGTCTAGTACAAGACAAATTAACGAAAAAACTACCTTAAAAATTTATGGAATTTAAACAAATTTTTTTATGGAACTTTTAACAAGGGTCTGTTGGTACACTAATTAACTAAAAAATACAGGGTGTTTAGAAATAACCGAACCAATCTCAAAAATCCCTAAAAATTGGGAAATTAGACCAAGGTTTTTGATTAAACTTTTAACAAGGATCTATTAGAACACTAATTAACGAAAAAATACAGGGTGTTTCGAAAAACCGAACCAATCTCTAAAATCCCTAAAAATTAAGAAATTTGACCAACATTTTTTATTAAACTTTTAACAAGGGTCTGTTAGAACACTAATTAACGAAAAAATACAGGGTGTTTAGAAAGAACCGAACGAATCTCTAAAATCCCTAAAAATTAAGAAATTTGACCAACATTTTTTATTAAACTTTTAACAAGGGTCTGTTAGAACACTAATTAACGAAAAAATACAGGGTGTTTAGAAAGAACCGAACGAATCTCTAAAATCCCTAAAAATTAAGAAATTTGACCAACATTTTTTATTAAACTTTTAACAAGGGTCTGTTAGAACACTAATTAATGAAAAAATACAGGGTGTTTAGAAAGAACCGAACGAATCTCTAAAATCCCTAAAAATTACGAAATTTGACCAAGGTTTTTGATTAAACTTTTAACAAGGATCTGTTAGAATACTAATTAACGAAAAAATACAGGGTGTTCAGAAAAACCGAACCAATCTCTAAAATCCCTGAAAATTAAGAAATTTGACCAACATTTTTTATTAAACTTTTAACAAGGGTCTGTTAGAACACTAATTAACGAAAAAATACAGGGTGTTTAGAAAGAACCGAACGAATCTCTAAAATCCCTAAAAATTAAGAAATTTGACCAACATTTTTTATTAAACTTTTAACAAGGGTCTGTTAGAACACTAATTAACGAAAAAATACAGGGTGTTTAGAAAGAACCGAACGAATCTCTAAAATCCCTAAAAATTAAGAAATTTGACCAACATTTTTTATTAAACTTTTAACAAGGGTCTGTTAGAACACTAATTAATGAAAAAATACAGGGTGTTTAGAAAGAACCGAACGAATCTCTAAAATCCCTAAAAATTACGAAATTTGACCAAGGTTTTTGATTAAACTTTTAACAAGGATCTGTTAGAATACTAATTAACGAAAAAATACAGGGTGTTCAGAAAAACCGAACCAATCTCTAAAATCCCTGAAAATTACGAAATTTGACCAACATTTTTGATTAAACTTTTAACAAGGGTCTGTTAGACCACTAATTAACGAAAAAATACAGGGTGTTTAGAAAAAACCGAACCAATCTCTAAAATTCCTAAAAAATACGAAATTTGAGCAACATTTTTGAGTAAACTTTTAACAAGGATCTATTAGAACACTAATTAACGAAAAAATACAGAGTGTTTAGAAAAACCGAACCAAACTCTAAAATCCCTAAAAATTACAAAATTTGACCAACATTTTTTATTAAACTTTTAACAAGGGTCTGTTAGAACACTAATTAACGAAAAAATACAGGGTGTTTAGAAATAACCGGACCAATATTTAAAATCCCTCAATTATGAAATTTAATTAAACTTTTTGATGAAACTTATAACAAGGATCTGTTAGAACATTATTTTACGAAAAAATACAGAGTGTTTAAAAACCCAAATCAATTTCTAAAAACCCTCAAAATTTATGGGAATTAACCAAAATTATTGATGAAATTTTTGAGAAGGGTCTTTTAGAACACTAATTTACGAAAAAATACAGGGTGTTTAGAAGAAACCGAACCAATCTCTAAAATCCCACAAAAATTATGAAATTTTACCGAAATTTTTTATGAAATTTTTGACAAGGATCTGTTAGAACACTAATTAACGAAAAAATACAGGGTGTTTAGAGAAAACCGAACCAATCTCTAAAATCCATAAAAATTACGAAATTTGATGGAGATTTTTGATTAAACTTTTAACAAGGGTCTGTTAGAACACTAATTAAGGAAAAAATATAGGGTGTTTAGAAAAACAAAACCAATATCTAAAATTCCTCAGTTTATGGAATTTAAACAATTTTTTTTAAAACTTAACAAAGATCTAGTAGAACACTAACGAAAAAAGTACAGATTGTTTGAAAAATCAAACGAATTTCTAAAAATTCTTAAATGTCACGAATTAAAAAAAATGTTTGTCAAATTTCAGCATCAAATGAAGATAACCCGATTCAACATTTGCAATACAGGGTGTTAAAGTAACCAAACATGAAAAAACCACAAAATTGACAGAATTTTACATCTTTTACTCTTTACTTTTAAAAATTATTGTCAATAAAAGTCAGCCAAGGTCGGGCAGCAACCTTGCTGTACCTTTCTAGTTAATATTATTTGATGAAAAATTGACGTAACTGAGCTTAATGTAATATAGGAATGTACGTTACTATTAGGACTAAAAATTAATCATTTATTTCATATTTTAAATTACACAGTATAATAAAGCTCTAAGCTAAAGCATGAAGTACATTATTTCCATCACTGTTGCCGTCTCGATGAGTTGTTGGCTCCAGAAACTGAATAGCGATCTTCGGTTTAGGGAGCGATTCATATTTATGGCTCGATACGCAGTGGATCGCGTCAATGTTATAATTAGGTGCGCCCGATGGATTTTAAAATTAAGTTAAATTTATTCAATAGTAATAATGGCATTTTATTTTTATGTTGGCAATTTTAAAGCAAACTAATTTCTGGCGGTTTGTTTACTATAATATCAGAATTTTAAAAAAGTAAATGAATATTAAATTTGCGCTAATTGTAACGGTACGAATTTACCTATATGTATTAGATATTTTTTATACGTATGCATACCATATTTTTTTTACAAACCTTCATGTAAATGAAATGAAAAAGACCAGTAGCGTACACACTTCATTCTTTTATAAAAAAAATATTGCGCTTTGTATGAAGCAGAAATCATATGATATTTAATAAAAAAACAAAGAATTTTCAATAAAATTGTGTATGAACACTAAGTAATTTTCACATTTTAGTGGTAACATTAAATCGATTAGCAACTGAACATTCAGGCAGCTAAATCAGAAATTTTATCATCACGTATCGTTGTTATTTGTCACATTACCTTCTTATAATAGTAACAATTTAGCTCTAGTTATAGAACGACTTGGAACAATTATAAATTAATAGATTACGTTATTATTATGTTTTATCATTTTTTCTTGTTTTGTGTTTGAAAATCTTGAAGAAATAGGCAAATACTGTAAAAGTCAGTGCAACCTTATAAATATTTATCTAATTTAAAAGTCCCAAACGTTTTTTTTTTACTGTTTTATTTCAATGTTACTTTATGACAATGAAGAATGTTTCGTACATAAATAAATGTCAAATAATGTGATGGTAATCGAATAACTATCTATATGAAAATCTATTAAAATAATTTCTTTTTTCAGGCGCACACTTATTAGCAATCTTGCGACTGCTTTGACCATCTAGTGCGTGTACATTTGACACACGACACATTTATATCTGTATTGACTATTGACCTTCGGAACCACAGTATATGGAGTCTACCTATGCTGTGTTCGGGACCGGATTATCTAAATCACGATACTGAATAGGTTGTTACGCGCCGCAAATTCTTGTGATTTATAGAGTATCTCAAACAATTCGTAGTGAACTTATTTTATTTAATAATGTCCAGACATCGTTAGTCTGCGGATGGGTTTTTTACTGCATACGATAGGTTCCATGGGGACCATTTTCCAATGAAAAGAGGTAAACACAATATAATAATAAATTCCAAAACATAGTTTACGACTCAGATTTTTCTCCTGTAAAAAGGTAAATTTTCAGCAAATATTTGTATAAGAACTTTCTTACAGAAATAATGCTTTATGCTTTAGAGAAACACATAAATATGGTGATATTTCTGCAGATCAGAGTTATAAACTAATAATACAAATACAAATCTGCCGTTCCTTCTCTAACTATAAAAATTATAGGTGATTAGCAAAATAGAAATCCGTATCATTTCTTTATAAGAAACTGTATATATATTATTACGCATGAGAATTAAAATGAAAACAAATAACCTTTGAATAAAACGTGTATGTATTAAGACAAAAAAAATCATTTGGTAGCTCTAGAAATATTCTGGATTACATAATAGCAATGGAGGATGCTTTTCTTGACATGTTTAACAATTTGTGAAAAGTCATTTGGCTAACAATTAAAAAGTGAATTTTTAAAAATATTATATCACCACCCATGTACTAACTTTCCTTTCGACTATTACATTTCACTATATACAAGAGTATGTATTTATTTTACTTTAAAATCATAAATATATACATAATATGTAATAAAACATGAAACGCTGTTGCAAAACTTAATCTTAAAAATTTATAAAAAGAAAATATATTACAAAGTTGCTGGTAGTTAGGTTACTATGTCTTACTGTATTAAGATATGTTTAAGAAGTTCTATGTTATTTTTTGGAAAAATTACGCCAACAAATTTTTACAAACTTGATACACTTATGTAATTATTCCAACGAAATAAAATTATTTAACCAATTTTAATGGGTAGGTATCCAGTTTCTTTAATAAAGTCATATTACGGAAAATAGTTACAAAAAGTCATTTGTTTTTTAATTTCATTGATATTAATATCGATCCTCGTATAAACCAGTCCTCGGACTGTTTGGCGGTTGCGCTTTGACCTGGCTTTTTCAAAGACGTCGCGCTGAAATAATTCTGTAAATTTCGGTACGGTGTACGACTCAGTGCTTCACTACCTACCGTATAACTTTTTCAGTTGTATTTGATAGATATACAAATACTCGTATATACGTAATATTGGGAAAATTTTTAATTTACTTCAGGTATCATTATTGTATTAAACGATTTTCCATGTCTTTACTGTAGCCGTACTTTATAAATTTTTTTTGGCTAAATATTTTACTACAAATAAAGTTAAATATATACCTATATATTAAAAGATGAAAACCAACAAAACTATTGCAAGTATTTTATCTAACCGCTTTTCGACATACAGGATCTACCTCTCAGTTATTAAATAAATCGACATTCTTAGTAATAGTATAGATAATTATCGGAAAAATAATATATCTAAAAATTTGTTTCAATAATGTGTTACTTTTTCTTGGAACAAAAATTTATTGTATATTATTTATCCCAACAAACCTTATAGAAACATCCTGGTATGTTATGACTATATTCTGTGCAGATACTGATATTGTTTTGTTGTTTCTGTACTTTAGGCCGATTTTCCTTAATACGTCTCTGATCCTACGGATAAAACATTAGGCGAATCTACCGAGTAAAGAAATCTGCAACACCGATCTTTTACGCGAAAATGTATCTAGCTCTAGTTCGGCTTTACGCTAATTGGAACCGCCACATCCTGAGTGGATTGTCTTTGGGCGATTTTCGACGACTAAAACGCGGCCCTTAAAAGAATTCTGCGCGGTGTGATGTTTATAATGCTGCATATGACTTTATTAGTGTCCAACAGGCGTATAAAGCAGTAGAACATGTAAAATATAACAGGTAAAAATATACCTAGACTATCTATAGAAACAATTGTGAATTTGTTGCAAATTGCGTTTAAAAACGTCGCCCTTAATATTACAAGTCATATTCATAAAAAAAAATAATGAAAACGCTTCAATGACACAAATATAGACAATAATTCTCTGTCAAAAGTAAAATAACCTCTCTATAAATAATAATAATAAGTTAAATGTTTTCAAATACTACCATTCTACTATTCTAAGACCGTCTCGATTAATATATATATATATATATATATATATATATATATATATATATATATATATATATATATATATATATATAAGGCGACAATAGTTAAACTAACTTCACTATAATTATGTGGATTGACAAGCAATGTTGCATTGGCTAATTGATTTGTAGTTTTATTGAAATTATTATTACATTATTGAGACGATGTCTTAGTGTTTTGTTTCTTAGCAATTTTTAATGTATTAAATTTATTATACATAGAAGAAATAAATTCTGCTAACTTCGGTATGAACCTGTGACAAATGTTTGCAATTCAATGGTTTTAAGTTATGAAAAATGTTTAATTACGTCAATTTTTCCTCTGATGGGGATATATAGTTAGAAGAAATTTTGTGGCTCGGAAAATGTAACTCACTTACGCCAAAATGCATTAAGTACTTAGATTTATATTAATTCTGTATTTGTATAGTCTTTGGAAGACCATTTCTAAATTTTTTAAGTGTTGTTCCTCAGAATTACCAAATATAAATGACTATATAGTCTATATAATAAAATCGAGACCACTTAAACTTCATTCATGTATCTTTGAAATGTTTGACCTGCATTTCTCAACCCGAAAGGCAATCTTAAAAACTTAGAGTATTTACTAGCTTATTATAGTGACAGTTTTAAGAATCATGAAAATTATAAAATCATTGGCGTACTTTCCTGTATTGAATTTGAAATATGACCATCACTATAATCCACTGTATGAAGGGAATATTCAAGGAAGTTTTTAATACACATAATCCTAAATTGGCAAACAGGAGATGTGTTTATAACTTATTCACTGCAATTTGCTTATACATTTTTATACAAATCAATCAATTTCTAACTTACGTTCAAAAGAATAGAGTTTGAATATATGAAGTATATATTTATATGTATAAATGTACAACGTACCCGATGACTTAATAACTGCTCTTTATTGTGAGAAAATGCTTTACAACCTGAGGCGTTTCCAGCAATTATATTTCGGTAACATGACTTAATAAAAATATGATAATTGCTATTAATTAAAAGTGTAAGGTAAACAATTATATAGTTACCAAAAATTATTCCTCATTATTTCCAGGTAATAAATTTTTTACCTGAGACTTTTAATGGAAATATTAAACTGCGTATCTACAACAAACAAATATGCAGAAGTACTTCTCATTAAATTTTAAGGATTGTTTTCAATGCTACCTACCATCCACATACCAAAAGAATTCTACAATTATACCTAATTACCTGTTTCTTGAAAACTAATTATAAAGTAGGTAGTAAATAAATTTTATTTGCAGTAATTAAAGTTAATTATTGAATTTTTATGGAAATTAAATTTTGGCGGCGTTTGGTCCAATATGTTCCAGTAACCAAAGTTTGAATAACAACTTATTATTTTCAATTCGGAATTTTACTCTACGACACGTTTGCTAATTATAGAATTTCCCTTTCCTTTTTCTTACATCAGATCTTATTTGTAACTGATTCCAATAATTGCAGTATAAAAATATAATAAGCAGCTTTGGCTTTGTATTATATATAAATGACTAAACTCGTACTCAAAATAAATCTCGTTTTGATCACTTTTCGTTAAAATTAACTCTACACAGCAATTAAAATGTTATTCATTTATATATACCTGATCATTTCCCGTTCTCTAGAATTGAATTTAAATCAAACAAAAAATATAACACCAAGCAACAAAACATGTCATAAATTTTGAAACTGTAAGAAATTACCGTAGATGGAAAACTGGAAAAATCTTATTAAATTAGAAAATGCCGCTTGTGAATCCATTAATATTTTACAGTATTATTATAAAAAAAAAATACGAAAACAGTAGATATATATGAAAAGACGTTCGTATAAAAAGCTAAAAAAGAATATTTACTTACCCATGTACAGAAAAGAATACAAATAAATCGATCGAGATTCCATGATATGCTGTTAATCATGTTAATCGTAGAAAACAGAACAAAAATTAAAAAAATTAAATCAGCACAAGGAGAGGTTAACTAAAAATTACCAGTACATGATATTAAGAGCAAGATAGGTACTAATACACATATGAGCTTGTAACTATAATAAATAAATGTATTGCTAATTGTGAAATGTATAGTAAAACTTCTCTATAAAAATGGTGATAAACTTGAAGCTCTAAACTATAATTATTTTCATTAATATCTAATGTCGCTAAAGTAATTGAAAGAATATTGAAGACACGCATTGTAAAATTTTTAATGTTGTTCCCCAACATCAATACGGTTTTAGAAGAGATCAACAGAGAATGCTATTTATAAGTAAACATCATTTATGTACAACAAGATAGATAAAAAATATCATCACTATGTACTTACGTTGATCTCTCTAAAGCGTTTTAAAAAATAAACATTTATGATAAGAAGGACATTGAGTGGTATTTTGAATAGTTATTTGTCAGAGCGACAGCAATGTGTTGAAATCGACGGGATAAGAAGTCGACTGACAACTGTTACTTATGGTGTTCCACAGAGAACAGTGCTCGGACCACTTCTGTTTATACTATATATAAATAATTTACTTTCGATACAATATACTTTAAATATTGAAAAAAAAGAAATATCTACATCCTAAAGATTTTCCAGATATAAATCATTAAAAAACAGTATATTTTCCTTTGGTCCAGTCGCAACTGATGTACGGTATTATAGGATGGAGTAGATATACATTTGTATATGTTTAGTCTGTGTAAATCATGTATAGCAAGCCATTTACTTATTCTACTAATAGTTGATTTTCAGAATAAGCTAATGTTAGTGATATAGGTATAAGGCAACTCTGCTGTCTCAGCTTATTACTGAAGGTTGAGGTTGATTCCAAAAAAATCCTTTAATTACACTAGAGCAGATTAGTGTTGCTAAACTAAAATGTGATAAATCTACTGGATAACGTAGTTCTGACAGGCTAATTGAGAAATTAACTGTAAATATTAGAAATATAAATAGTAACCAAATCCACAAAAACGAATTACAACCAAAATTTTTGAAATGTGTATAAATTCAGGTAAAAATATGCTTACTTTTATTGTAGATGGATAAAGTTAGAAGGGCCGGAATAAGATTACATTATAAGTAATAGCTTTAAGTTAAAGCTTCCCTGAATTTTAGTTTATTTATTATTAAGCACTATTGTTTTACTTTACACATTTGTAGATATTGTTATAAATAAACTAAATTATTATTATACGCACCACACGCTAAATAGCTTTTTTCGAAAATATGGCGGAGGTGCCCGGGTTTTTTATTATTTAACTTAAGAAATTCCATTAAAATAGTTTTACATGGGTTAAATAGAGATATTTATATGCATATATCAAAGTTATAATACAAGCTGTAGCTTTTTGATAAAATATTGGAATTTAGAATTATCTATTTAAAATATTTTAGTTCTGGTGTACACGAAATTGTAGAAATAGGTGGTTAAAAATACTTTGTAACTATGGATATATCGCTTAATTTTATACCAATTTTTAATACATAATGAAGGTTACTTGAAATTTAAATTTAAAATTGTTATATTCTGCCAAGTGTTGTAATTTATGTCAGTGGGCAACCAAAAATGACATAAGTGAGTGGTAATTCAATGTGGTATAATTGAAATAAAAAATGTATATATAGTAAGAAAATATCCCTAGATGCGAAGGTGGAGGAATATTTTCATGAAAAACGATTTAATTTTAAAATCTAAAGTCACACTTATTGAATGTATTTTTATACTTTGTCTAATACTAATTGGCATGAGCTGTTGCCAAAAATTTATGTTGAATACTAGAATCATAGGGTCCAGTCTGTCTAACATTTCAGATGCTGAAATGAAATAATTTCAACAGAATAAAATGCATATGCGATATTTATATACGTACCTACTCTATTATAATTTTTATATGGTGGAAAATTAAAAAACTGGTTCATGCAACAATTGCATTGGCATCAGATTTTTGTAAAGCGCTCATGATTTTATTTTTACATGTTTGCATTTCTAATAGTAAGAGAGATCCAAATGAGGTTGCCGTAAGACTATTGTGTTAGCATTATTATGATTAGTAGTTGCTTTCTAACACATGCTTATAGCAATTTCACCATGAAACCTAATGTCACTGTAATCATGTCATAAATATTTTAAAAAGTGACAATTTGGCAACAATGCAGATGGTTTCATTAGACCGGTTATATCCTATTACTAGTAAGAAAAACTTTCCGTGTAATTTGAAAAACATTCTAATTTCATTTTACGTCTATGAAATTTTTCGCGCAAAACATTGTTTACAACGTTGAAAATTGCTGCTGAAAACGAGATCCAAAAGAGGTTGCCGTAAGACTATTGGGTTAGCATTATGATCAGTAGCTGCATTCTTCTATTATATGTTTATGACAATTTCCCCATGAAGCCTAGTCACTATAATGCCATGTCAAAAGTATTTTAAAAAGTAAAAAATTATTATATCATATTACTAGCAAAAAAACTTGAACCTGTAATTTAAAAACATTCTAATTTCTCTTTACGTCTATAACATTTTTGAAAACATTGTTTACAACGTTGAAAATTACTACTGAAAGTAAGATCCAAAAGAGGTAGCCGTAAGGCTATTGTGTTAGCTTTATGATTAGTAGTTGCTTTCTTCTAACATATGCTTACGGCAATTTCCCCGTCAAACCTAAAATCACTGTAATCATGTCATAAGTATTTTAAAAAGGGACAATTTGGCAACAATGCAGATGGTCCGGTTAGACCAGTTATTAGTTAAAAACAAATTGTTTCCGTGTAATTTAAAAAACATTATAATTTCACTTTACGTCTATGACATTTTTCTATGAAATATCACAAAAAACATTAAAACTAGGTACTATACTGATAAAAATTATTAGCGAAATTACACGGTGAATTGTTGGTTATTTATTACTTAGATCAATACTGCGAAATAAAACACCAGAATGTAATGTCACAACTGTAATGGAACATGATTACTTATGAATATGCATTTTTCATAGTGATGGAATGTAATTTTACAACGTTGTTATGTATTTTTAGAAAAAATCATATAATTTTACGTGAAAGATGTGAATGTACAGTATTGACATGCAGATTCCTGTAATACAGTATGGATGTACATGTAAATTTGCAATAATTTTTATCAGTGTATGCTTAGGATTTTGGAATGCTCTTGTATTACGTAATATACACACTTCAATGAAGTTTGTAATTGTTAGTAGGTTAACGCTATATAGTTATTTTGGCAAGGATTGCGGTTATGTTATTATAATATCAGGTACCATCACCATAAAACTTTTACTTTTTATTATTGAGATATTTAAATGCCTTTGAACTAAATTTAATTTAATGATCTTGATCGACAATAGTGGTAGAACAATAGGAAGAAATAAGAGTAGTAAATACTTTATTGAAGTTAATTTTGCTTTTTTCTTATAAACTTTATATTACTATTGACAAACTAAAGGTGGAATTCATAGATCATACTTAAGATTAAATGTGCACTAATAGTTTTGTACCACACTTCAATAAATTTCCATTGAGTTTAGATTATGAAACAAAATATTGAAATATATCTTATTTAAATATACCTTAAATAAAGTCACACTTAAGTGAAGTGCGCTGATTATGAATTCCGCCCTAAATACATACATCGTACGAAAATTGATTAAAAATATTTCTGTTATAGTTAATGGAAACCACGCCAGCGATGATCTGGAGAATCTGATCCAGCAAAACAAAGAAGACAAATCACTCAAACACCACAATCGATCTCAAAACGAAACCAACTCAGGAACCAAACCACAAATACGTAAATGCGAAGGAGATAGCGCCAGTGCGAGACGCACAGCCGTAGTGTGCGCGGACCTTAATGTGGTGTAGCTCAACGGCATAACCATTGGCGTAGAGATTGCCCCTTCACTTTGCCCAATGGGGGGCGACACCTCCCCGGAGCAGCAGTACTCGCTGCGATGGAACGACTTCCATTCGAGCATCCTGTCGTCCTTCCGACACCTCCGGGACGAGGAGGACTTCGTAGATGTGACCTTGGCGTGCGACGGTTGTTCTTTCAAGGCCCACAAGGTGGTGCTGTCCGCTTGCAGTCCTTACTTCAGGAGGTTGCTCAAAGCCAACCCCTGTAAACACCCAATCGTCATACTTAGGGATGTGCGACAGAAGGATATGGAGAGTTTATTAAGGTAGGATTTCCTTTAGTTATTACTCTGGTTATTACCTTCATTGAGAAAAAAGTTAAAAAAAGGAAATAAAACGACCAAAACTTTTACTGTTTGCATTTCACCTCCTTCATCAAAATTAAAAAAATTCTTGTAGAACAATGTGAAAACAGAATAGTATTTAAGAATATGTATTTAAATCAATAGTTAATTCACAGAAATAAAGAATGCAGTTTGTCATTAATTGCCAAAATTATGTGGACTGTGCTATTAAATATCCAGTCTAACGATGTACAAAAAATGAGACTTACCAATGCCCCAATGCTATTTGAAAAAAACAGAATCAGGGATAGGACAGAGGAAAATTCTGCTATTATTCAATCAAGTTTTCAGCTGGATTGATGCTGTCGACTCTCGCTAGTTTTCCAAAATAGATGTTATTCCTTATCACTTAACCATTTACACAACTGAACAAATTATACTTAGTAGAGAAAACACAGGTCTCTAAATTTATTAAAACCGAAATTTCTAATCAATTAATCCGAGTGGATTTCAGCTAAATGTTATAGGATAACCAACAACTAGTTTTTGACACAGCCACGCTCAGTAACTGACATGGAAAAAAATATTTAACTCCAACGCAAAAAAGTATCTACTAGCGCCACAATGTGGTCAGGAATGCTACTAAAAACTAACCAACTAAAACTAACGGCGACACTATGGATTTTGAAGAAATGGAGATGGAAAATTAACTAAGTATCAGTTCAGTCGCGCTTCGAAATAAAAATTTATTTAGATTCAATAATTTTTAAATTCGAAAATTTAATTTGGAGGGTGTCCGAAAACTAAATCGATAAACGAATACAGCAAGTTCTAGGGATGACTTCATATTTAATATAAACCGCCTTATCCAAAATTGCTTCCTAATAAAGGTAAGCTGTTAGAAGATGGTCCTTTGACATTGTTTCTATTTTAATTCTTCAGATCTTTGTTTATCTAAAAGGATTAAACTTGGGTATAAAAATGATCTCTTAATTGTAACCATAATCATCTATTTGGGAGGGTTAACTTTGGAAAAAAGATAAATTAAAATTCTATGAAAAAGTTAGAATTTTATATTAAAAAATATCACAAACGGGCACAAATTATAACAACGACGATTATCAAAAACAAACAAACTTTAAATGAATAAAAGATGCTCCACATGAAGGCCATTACTTTCGGTGCATAAAGTGATTCTTTTATAATTGATATGAAATAATCCCTAGAAGTTGATGTCTTCATTTGTCGGTTTAGTTTCCAATCACCCTGTATAATAAATACCTTGACACAAATTATGAAGAATGCTTGTTTTAGAAAAAAACTGAAATCTCTGAACCTACATAAATTAAATAACATCAAACATTTGTTATCCAAATAAAATATTCGTCATGCACATCAAAGTACACCTTGAGAGTTTATAAAAACGTTCAATTATTTCTATTCAGTCCTTTATTTTTTCTGTTTATAGTAATCACATCAAGCAATTCTTCTTTTATTTCTATTATTTAATTTTTGTGTGTTTGTTTTGTCACGATAAATTGTACCAAACAAAAAATTATTATTAAAATATAAAACTAAGAAAATGGTAAAAGCCTATTAACTCATAAAAACTATATGTTGAATTCTTGTGAATTAATAGACTTTTAGCGTTTTCTTGGTTTTCTATTTTAATATGGATCATTCACATGGGATTACCTATGTTAAAAAATTATTGACTTAACAATGTCGCACGCCTACTATGTCATGTGCTTCTACATAATAATCACAAGTAACCTAAACATACTTTCATCGAATGGTTTTCTTATGCCCTTTTATCACAACACAATAATTGTAATAATCATGTCGTGAGATTTTTTCCCAATTTTGCCATAAATTCATATGCCATGCAGCTCATTGTCACTGAAATGTTCCATTTTTGTTTATGTGCGCTCACGAATATCAAACAAACACTTGGTACAAAAGAAAGCGAAATGCACTAGTCACAAGGCAAAGTATGTACGATGTACAACTGTTTACATTTAGTTTAGGGTTAACAAAATATAGCAATGGGTTGCAATTTTGTACATTACAGGTACGTTACAGTTTGATCGTTTATTTAATTAATATTGATCCAAACAACAAATTACGTTGAAAAGGCTTTTGCTTAGCCTTATTGTGTCTTAGTGCCTTAGTTTTCATAACAGTTTTGCATTTTATTGTAATTTTGTTTTTATTTTTGAATCGTTTTAGACATTTTTTCCATAAGATTCTTTTGTTGATTTTGACCTTTTCAATTGGCTCATATTCTGGACACTGTGTATTGCAAATTTTTCATGGACCTATAATATAAATTCTCACTTTAAGCCTGCTAAACTTTAAACTTTTTAAGTGGCTATTTAAAAAATAATAGGGTAGATGTCATGTCTTGTTATATTGCTAAGTTGACAGAACCAACAGTGGTCAATAGTAAAGATCATCGCTCAAATATAAAAATGTTAGCGAACAAATTTCGTATTAAAATGTTTTATGTAGATCTTGAAAACTGTTTTAAATAATAAGAAACCATATTTTGAAACTGTATGTTACGCACATTATAAAGTAATAAATTGTCATATTTTGCTTCATGTTTTACATAAGGAATCGACTTTGTTAGGAAAAATTTTCAGTAATTTTATATACGTACAAGGTATTTGTAAAATGAGTATTCAAAATGTTAGTGCGTACAGAAGTCAAAAAATAACAAAAATTTTAATATAGTTTTTCTTTCATAACACTTTCCCGGAAAATGTGGTCCCAAAAATGTTTTTTATTAAAGAACATAAAAAGGGTACCTATTACCTATATTATTAAATTATGAAATTTTGGTAAGTTACTAAACTTATTATGGTTAACAGTATGAAATAGAAAACATATGAGAATTGCATTCTAGGTATGTTATAAAATTTTCAAATCGATGTTACTCGAGAACAGACAGTGTATTCTATCGATATTCAAAAAAGGAAAAACATTAAATTTTCATATCTTTATTCAGAAATTATAAAAATCTTATACCTATATAAAAAGATTAAAATGAACTTTACTCTCGACCAAGCTATTGTCTCACACCCCTGGTATAAATGTTTTCTAATGCATATTGTTAAGTATAAAAAGTTCAGTAATTTTCGTGATTTAATATTATGTCGTTTTTAATATTATTATTTACTGTATTATATTTATTTTATTATTTTTATGTAATAAAAAGCGTTTTCGGTCCACTTCTTTCATGCACTAAAACTTTGAATACTAATTTCAGAAACACATTGCATATTAAAAATACCACTATATTTTTTTATATAACTTGCCTCTTATAGGAACTGTTCCACATTCAAATTAATTTTCTATTTTCCACTCAAGAAAGCGGATGGGATATTTTCATCAAATAGGTCGCGCTCCCAGAAGGTCACAGATAATAAAGGAACTATAAAAAGTGAAAAGATCCGATATCAATCCCACTTTCATTTGATTCCTTCGCGTATCAATAGTTTTTAGGTGCGCCTGTCTTATTATAAACAAGCAAAAATTATCCCAATCGATAGACGTATGACTGTAATGGTTACGGTGAATCAGACAACCAAGAAAACTTGAGAGAAAATAATGGATATGTCACCTCCTTATATGCAGATATAAGCATTGCGCTTCCTCCACTGACTTTAATCTGTTGTGGTTTTGTATTCTTGTGAAAAATAATTACCACTATGCATAATCAGTTTAATCGCATTACAGAAAATTGTATTTTTTCTCAATTTGTAATCGAGTCAATATTTCATCATTCTTGTCAACAATTTTTAAAGACAGAGAGTGGTGCCGTAATGCTGATTTATAAATTTTGAACACTACTATTTGCTGTTAAAAAGTTAAATGAATTAGTAGTTATTTCTTAGTTTAATATACAGGGTGTTATATAATAATGTTAAGAAGGTTCTATGTTTAAAAACAAGAAAAAAGTTTATATAAACATGGGTCCTGAAATGCCTCGTTTTCGAGGATCTAGATATTGAGATGAGGTTTCGAGCGTTTGTAAAAAAATTGTGCGCCACTGATTTTTGGATAAATTGGTATTGATCTCTTAAAGCTAAATTGTCTCTTGGACTTTTTCCTCATGACGCACTGTTTTCGAGATAATAACTTTGGAATGCTAGTTAAAAAACAGTAATCTAGGTGGGATGTATCAGTTTGTCATAAATTCCATGTCCGACTTGAACAAAAAAGATAACATAGAGTGTCGAGGTTTTTGAATTTATTAATACTTTTTTTTATAAAATATGTAAATATGGTGAATTATTCCTTTGGAGAATTCGACGACATACATTTTATGTATGAAAGCAAACGGAAATTCGAATGAAGACGTCTCTATGAAGATGCATTCCTTGACCGCCAATTACCTTGTACAAACACTTTTTCGAATGTTGATAGACGCTTGAGAGAAACGGGAAAAGTAACAAGGAATTTTGTAGATTGTGGGGCGCACGAATAGTGGAAAATATTTTACAAGCGGTGAAACACAATCCTGCAATAAGTACAAGGCGTCTGGCCAATGAATATGAACCATGTTAATGTATGGCGAATCCTCCAAAAGCAGCAGGGGGGGTTACACTCTCTGAAGCTGACTTTCCAGTTAGACTGCAGTATTGTCAATAGATAAGCCAAAAAAATGCAGAAGATTCACGGAGGAAGCATCATTTACAAGAAACAGTGTTTTAATTGTCACAATTATAAAATAGTTCTAAGTTAAAGTATAGTAAAGTGCTGTTTTAGTAAACTCCCGGCGCCTAATATGCTAGGCATTTTCTTTTTTCACTGAGATAAAAACTAGCTTTGACCATGAAAAAATCTCAGTGTAAACAGTCACTGATTGATGTATTAACTTCTATATCTATTCCACTAAATGCGCCTAGTAAAACTCTTATACAGCTCTTCACCTTTCTGAATGTACCTACACTTTCGGACGTTACAAAAGTAAACAACCCGAAAACTATTTAAGTCTATATGTGGAGGCGGCGAAATTATTCTTCGCCCTGTATTTAAGCCAGGTAATCTCTTTCAGAAGACATAGAACTCGTCTAAATCAATTTTTACGGAACAATGACTGTCATCGAAACTAGATTATTTACATAAATGATACGCTTAGTGGGCGTAAGATCCTCTAAATGAACAATGAGTTTTTTGTACATATATTCATTTATATGACATTTCTGTTTTTGGTAATGCTAATAATGTCAATCATTTTTATATTATATTTTTACTAGACAAATCTGAAACATAGTAATAATACATACGTAATAAATCTACTTAATTTATCAAATATCGCTTACGTCATTAAAATTCAAAATATAAAGAGATTACGTACGCTGCATAGTTTTACTACTACGTTAGTAATACAGCAGTAGGTTTACTGATATTTTTTGTCGTAATTAAGATTCATACGTCAAAATTGAAAAAAGTTTACTCCATCTTACAAAAGATGAGCGAATCAACCCATAACAATTGGTAGCACGGCTACGCTACAAATTTTCTGATGACTTGTTCGAGTGTTGAAAGGAAACCACGTTGCCATGCCGTCAGAATCACATACATAATGCAGCATATTCATTAAAGTTCAGTACTGAAGTGATATATTTTATTTTAATGACAAATTCCTAGTATGCAATCTAAAATGTCATTTCTGTTTGTATTTTTCGAGATGGCTTTAAAATTTTTGTCAAGTTAACACACACGGAAAATATGTCTTACGGGAATGACCGCGCTCTTTCACTTTTAATAACTGGTACACTAGTAGGAAAATTAGTGAATTTTAGTTTCACCCAGTAAATTTAATTAAACTACACTGACGTTACAAACAAAAAACAACAAATACGAAACGCACCATCCTACGCGAACATGGTAACTGATGGAATAATTGGGCGAAGGGACTGACTAAAGGGAAAGAAACGAGGTCACGCTGCTTGAGATGCAGTTCAACGGTTGTCATAGGAAAACGAACCTGAACAATCTTTCTGTTATTATTTAGCGGTTCTGCACCGCTTAGATATTGAAAACAAGATTGTTGACCTAAATACGGTAGGTCACGATTCGGATTGCCGGATTGTTTATCATTGAATTGTTGACAGCAAGAGAGTTTTTTTGTATTATCATCAGTATTTAAATACGAAAAACTTTTCAGCCTCTCTTAATAATTTATCTATATTGTGTTATTTTTTATCTCACAATTTATGTAATAAAGTGCAATTGATGTATTATTTGATCTGTTGGAGTTTTGTAACTTCAATATTGAATATTTTTTAAGCTGAAACATGTTAAAATTGCATTCTTTAAAAAAAATAATTTATAGCATTCTTTACATATTTTAACATTACAATAAGTAGGTATTAGGAGAATATTTAAATCTGACAACGTCGCGTCAAGCTGATACCGAATTGCATTAGAAACTAAATAATGATTTGAAAATATTATTGCAATTATTTTCTTTTTAATCGCGTATTCGTATTATACTCCCTATCTCCTCTTAAAATTAATGGCATTATGACGGGATCACCCTGTATATGTAATAATTGAATTTGATGTCTTGTTCTAATTTAGTGTGTACGTTACCACTGATAAAGTTCCCCTGTTGACGCAAACTTGCGTAAAGGATTCTATAAATAATGTGAGAATATAAGATTCGTAAATATTTATTAAATTTAAATGAGCCAGCAGCACCATCACTGGGTCATACATGCATAAAATTCTTTGCCATCACTCAAGAAACTAAACGTTATACCTACGTGTACATATTTGCAGACTGGAATCAATCTCAAGTACAATCCCCTTGTTTCAGGTTTATGTATAATGGAGAAGTACACATAGGGCAAGAACATTTAACGGATTTTTTAAAGACTGCACAAATGTTACAAGTAAGGGGATTGGCAGACGTACCCGCAGGAGCCGCTGGACAAAGACTGACGACTGCCCCCGACCAAAAGATCTCACCTGTAAGTCGATTGTTCATTAATATGTAATTTATTTATTTTATTTTACTTTACACCATTCAACAGGCGAATTCCCAATTACAGAATGGGAAACACATACAAAAAAAAATACAAAGAAAATATACAGTAAAAATAACAAACAAAATATGTAAGAAAATAGCATCAGATTTAAAAAAAGCATCATAGTGCTACCTGTTTCAAGCTTGCAAGAACAATGAAATATATCAACAGATGACTTTAAGTTGTTATAAGTATTGCACATAAAATTCAAGGGGAAAAACTCCTAATATTAGTTCTTAGCGTCGGCAAGTAAAAGTACCAGCGTATCTTGAAACTGCCTAAGAACATGAAAATTAAGTCTATTTAATAAATCACCACAATCAGTTAGGTTATTTAATAATTTAAATAAAAATACTAAATACGCAATCTTCTGTAAAACCTCATCCTGGGAATTGCCAGTCTATCTAAAAGATAGGAATTTTAAAAAACGACGTTGAACCTATTCTAAACTGTCATATATGTTACATAATTTTGAACACCAAACAACAGAGGCATATTCCAATTTCGACCTAACTAAATTTGAATAAAGAAGTTAAGAAGTAATTTCTAATCCATAATCACACACCAAGCCGTAGATTTATTTAGGTATACATTTTGTGAATATCTAAAATTGAATCGTTTATTGGTGAAATACAGTTACTTTTTTAATAGTGTTTTGAAAAGTTGTACATTGAGTACTTAATTTGATGATTAAAAGTTTGATGTTTCCTAACTAGTGCAGGAAAATTTTTCCCGCACGCAAAAATTACATCATAATTCTTGAATTAATTATTCATTTACAGTCAACTTCAGTCATTTCTTATCATTCTTATAAATTTTAATTGTAACTTAGGTACTGTTAGTAATACAGCAGTGGCTTTTAGGGTTATAAAATGTTTTGTTGTAATGAAGATCCATATGTCAAAATCGACAAAATGTTTACTTGATCTTTCAAAAGATAAGCAAATTAACCCATAACAATTGATAATACGGCGCTCCCGGTACTTACTTTACAAATTTTCTGATGATGCGTTCGAGTGTTGAAGTGAAACCACGTTGCCATGTTGTCAGGACCACATCATAATCATTAAAGTTCGGTACTGAAGTGATATATTTTTTTCTAATTACTAGTATGCGATCTAAAATGTCAAAATTGTACATTTTTTGAGATGCTTTTAAAAACTCTTCATTTTTAAGGTATTCATTAAGCTCGTTCATTGCATCCATCATGCGTTTTAAGAGTGGTGATGTCTGCTCCTGCATTAACCAATATCGTAGTTCACAATTTTCAATAAAATATTATGATATAACTGTAGCTACTTTCAAAACACTATTTAAAAAAATCATGTGTGCAACTCGTAAAAAAGTATCTTTTCCGCATATGGCGTATTTTTTATCTTGGCTGGCGCGTCAATCAAAAAACCTACGCATAATGCGGAAAAATTCACTTTTCCTAAATTATTACAGAAATAGCTATTTGGCTACTTTACAGGAAACGAAAATGTTTATGTGGATAACTCTATTTACTTTAATTATTTAGATATGATTTGGCCTCTGATATCACATTATGTTAAAAAAAAAATCGGTAATTGCAGTAGCTTTTGAAATAAACGACTGACAAAACCGTTATTTCTAATGGTTTTACAAACATAACGTACAAATCAAACTTTAGACGCAAGTTCTACGCTGTTTCTGAAGACTATTTTGTATAGATAGATAGATAGATAGCTTTATTTGATCATTTCATATACAATAATATATTTATGGCAAGTCAAATTACACAAAAAATAAAATAAAAGGATGAAAACTATTATGTATATATAAAAAAGTTATTAGAAAATAGAAGAACTTAGACACAATATAAATAATCAAACATAAATCTATTGCAATAGATGTTATTCGTAATATGGCGTCGCCAGAAAATCTTTCACTGTATAAAAACAAAACCCAAGCAAATGCTTCTTAACTGCCATATTTAACAGTCTAATAGAGTATGGAAGTTTGTTATAAAATTTCACATTTAAAAAATTATGTACTGATTTGGATAGATGGAAGCCGTCAGTTCTAAGCATATTAGCGTTTCTTTTATTATGACTGTGAATGTCCGACTGCAATGTAAATCTGGTTATATTCTTATGAATTTCAACAACCTGGGATAAATATTGTCTGAAGCTATTTATTTGTGACATAATTTTAGTTTCTCTTTAGTTTTATTGGGTTTTTGCCACACTTCTGAAAAAAAGATTAATTAAATAAGTTCTTGCACCAAACGGTTAGGCAAACTTAGTTTAAAAAATAACCCTTGACTGATCCGTTTGGCGCAAGGGCTTATTTAATTAATCTTTATTTTTTCAGAAGTGTGTCAAAAACCCAATAAAACTAAAGAAAAACCTGGGAAAAAATGTATAAACAAGGTAAGGGTAAAATACCGAAGGAAATAAAGAACGGTTGACAATGTTCTTTACTATTCACATTAGCTATAACTCTAATTGATTTCTTTTGCAATTGTCCCACAGAGAAACTGCATAGCATATGCGAGAATGAAAAAAGCAAAATAGGACATAATTAGAGTATTTAAATCAACTATATTCTTTAGCTGTCGTAACAAAAAAATGATGCTTGGGAGCGACCTCAAAAAATATGCAACATGGCCGGAGCAATTTAAACCGTCGTCTATAACTACCCCAAGTAACTTAATACAGTCGCCTTTTATATTTTCACAATTCGATGAAATGCAGAGTTTTTGAGTTTTAGTGTTATTAAGTTTCAATTTGATAGCAACAAACCATTGTTCTACGCTCTTCTCAAGTTGTTCCAAGAATAGGTTCAGAGAAAAAATATTTTCGTGAGATATAACCAGTGTAGTATCATCCGCAAATAGTACACACTTATTAGGTGCAATAATGTAATGAATGTCATTGATGAACATCAGAAACAATATTGGTCCTATAATTGAATATATGTTGAATACATTGAATATATATAATAAATGTTATATGTTACTAAAAGTGGTAAAATAAATCATGGTCTACTTATTAAAGCAAAGTTTGGAGATGTTCTACCTGGGTTTTCGAAATTAGTAACTGGTATAAATAAGCTCTTTCCTCTGGCAATCGAAGAAATATTTGGATGAAAAGTATATTATTATTCTTTTAATAATTTCTAAAGTTTTCACATAACCTCCACTTCTTAAAACTAATTAGGTATTTAAATGTTCAGTAGACAAAAAAGAATAGTTCCAATATGTAACAAAATAATGTTCGAGATCATTATTATTAAGTTACAGAAGAAATGACAAATGAAGAGGAATTATTATCATTTTCTGAAATGAGAGACATGCTAATATTGGATTATAATTTTAATGTCGTTATTGTGTAAATAAATAATAAGAAAATGTGTTGCGAATGTTAGTTAGACATTATGTGGAATCGTACCCGAATATTCAAGAAGTTATTGCAAGGACTAGCCAGAATAGTAGTTATTGAATCAGAACTTTGAAGGAAAACCGATTTTTTTCCAAGAAAATAACAAAGATCCTCATTTATATTGTTTTCTGACGCTTAATGAAAATCCAGTAGCCTTCACCACTTCAAAATTTCGTTTATGAGGTTCCAATATTAAATAGACAACATTTATGTGAGCAAATTGTAGAAGATACAAAGCAATTCACACTGAATCCACAAATTTTTCAACGTAGTGTTTTTAGGCTTCAGTTATAGGTACAAGATATGCAAGATATTCTTTCTTATTTGTACATCACCATTTTAGCCAATTTTTGTTATTACAATACGCTTAAACAATAATTATTTATAATTGTTTGTTATTGTTATCACATTCTCTCAGTAGTTATGAAGCCTTTAGGTAATTTCTAAAACAAGTTAAATAAACTAACAACTTCTGCCAATATTTGTGGTTTAAAAGACAGAATTCCAAATTCTAGGAGCGAATTTAATAAAAATCGTGATAATATAACCTTACAATGGTATGATTATTAGAAAATAATGCAGTAAATATTGTTTTTAAACCTTAACTTGAATGTCCTGTGTCTCGAGGTATCTAAAGTAGAAATGATATAATGCCTTGACATATACAAAAAAACGTTAAGAAGAGTAAGGAAAATGAAAGTAATCGTGATAAAAATGCACGAATGTTTCTAATGTATATCTACGGTTTTCGTTGCACGTTCCTTTAATATTGCCACTCAGTAGTTAAATGTTGGTTTCACGCAGATTGTTAAAATATTAAGCCAGTATCAGCCGTCAAACTGTAAAGTTACAGTTGTTTCCTGTGGTTTGATATGAAGATCTTTCTAGTATGAGTTTTACTTACCATTACTCAGACCCTGATATAATATGCTAGTCTTATTAAT
Source organism: Monochamus alternatus (assembly GCA_037114965.1). Lineage (NCBI taxonomy): Eukaryota > Metazoa > Arthropoda > Insecta > Coleoptera > Cerambycidae > Monochamus > Monochamus alternatus. Next base: position 78,326,537 of record CM073431.1, read on the forward strand.
TGAGGTTTATGTAGGTTGCAGTAAATATCAATTTTTTTACTTCAGCAGAAAATTCTCCTTATAGCTTGTTAGATACGTGACTGCAAAGAAATCGGGGCAATCAGAACTGACCCAATTCGGGAAATCAATATTTATTTTTTCAAATAATCTTGTGTAAAAATTTGTCAATATAATTGTCATACGAGTATTTTACTATCTTTACTTGCATATATATTCACTGATTGTTTTTGTATTATATACTATGTTAAATATGTAATAGATATGTAATAGAATATGCAGTACTAACTCATCATTACAAAGTTGTCTATAACAAAAAATAAAGGAATGTAGATATAATATCATAGATACCATTCTTAATAATAAATAAAGAGGGCTACACATCGTGTTATAAATATCTGAAAAACACTCGCGCGACTTTATAATGTTTATTTCTTCTTCTAACGATAGCTCTTGGTCTTACGCACCGTTCTCTGCATTGTAAATCTGAAGTGACCAGACTAGTACATATTATAGATCCGGTTAAAATACATTTTCCTAATAAAATATATACGGATAGATAGATATACACATGCAGAATAAAATTACAGAAATTGTATAGCGTGTATTGTAATGTAATAAAAACTGTCGCCTATTTAACAGCACAGTACATGGACGGCAATTGCTTGTCGTCTACATATTTGTGTATGATTAAAAAATGTCAATACGTCCACTAGCATTGACACTTTTGTACAGCGTCTATCTATGCTACAGTGGTTTACTGGTCAGCATGATATCTCCCGATGTATCTATCAATATCTTGTTTTCTTTCTTTTTCATTTAATAAAATACAAATAAAATTCGCTGCTACCTACTTAATAATATTATTTGATTTTAAGAAGATATATGTAGAGTATATCTTGAACAAACTTGTTCATATATGTTTACCCTTAAAGTAACAATTTTCAGTTCCTATCTATCTATTTAAATACATCTATTAGATATGCAATGCCGATCTAAAACAAATTTTAATTCGCTTTAGAGGATAAAAATTTGATCAGCCTGGCCAGTATTGTGATTCTAAGAACCAAATTGCCACTTTAATTTCATGACCTTGTTTATATTTGAAGACTTCAGCATTTAGATTAGTTATAAAATTACTAGAAGTATTAAGATGTAGTCAGAACTGTCAACGTTTGGCTTCATGAAAGACATGAAAACCTTATGTTTGTTCCTGCAAATGTAGGAAAAATGCCATTTCGTTAAATTAACAGCAAGTATGTTCTTGGAACGAACCACTTAGTTAATTAAGGAAAGCAGTCATGACCTATACAATATAGTTGAACAATATGTGAAGTTATTATTTCAGTGGAACGTAAGAACATTATTCGCTGATTGAAAAAACATATTTTCAGTTTAAATATGTGTATAAGGCAAACTCAAGTGGACATAACTGCAAATGAAAGCAAATTCATGTAGAATATAGATGTAAATGAGTCATACGAACAATTACACTTATTGTCGCTGAAATAATATCCTCTGATTATTTGTTTATATTATTAACAAAACTGGCATCAAAAAGAGCGGTTCGTAATCAGGCAATTATTTAATGGTACAGTGCTATGATAAAAACGATTGAGGTAATAACAAATTTTTGCTTATGAAGCATTTTCCGAAGCGATTATATTTTATACAACTTGTCTGTAGTTTTCCTTGTAGTTATTGTGAATAAAAATTATATTCTAATACTTATTACTCAGATTTTTTGCAATAAATGTTGTCAGAACTTCAAACGCTATAAGGAACTAAAGCAAAAAGTTTAGATTTTCGGTAAGAATCCGAAATTTTCTTTTATTTTGAGATACATAAACTCACTTCAACCAAGCAAGGTTAGATTTTCAAAATTGAATACAGTACTGTCACGAGATTTACCCTGATCGGCCCTACTTCCGGTTAACTTTGACATGATCTTTGAGAACCACCCTAGAAAATTCAAGTTCCCGATGTTCCGATGGAACATTAGAATTCGGTCAATCTAATTCAGTCAGTTTTAGTTGAGATTTCGGAGGTAATTGAATTAAGCGATTTGATGATGATTAGTGATAACTAGACCTTTCGGAAGGTTAATAAAAACTGTAGAAATTATTTAGGTTTTTGCGAAAAAGTATTTCAATATTTTACCACTTGTAGCAAGACTTGCATACTGAGCACACATGTTTTTTAGACAGATATAATTATTATAACTGAAAAATTAGAAACACAGTTCCAGACAGGTCGAAAATTTAATTATCAAACAAGAAAGAAAGTTCGATACCATAGTTACGAATAAATACATTTCTGCATACATAACAAATGCAACTAACGCAACAAACATTTAACGTATATTTTTTGGATCGGCTATAAACAATTTCTTCTCTATCCTGTAAAAAAAGAATTTACAAACGGATTCAACACTCAAACGGATGTTAATAAGGTCGTTGCCTCCTTGTCCACTCGCCGCACTTAGACCGAAAATTTGTCAACCAAGTGAAAGTATTTGATAGCATATAACACCGCATTTACCTTCAGATAATGGTTAATTACTATTTTTGGAAAGTGCTATATATCTTCTTTACCAAGACACATAACAGATCATTACCTAAACAACCCAACTTGAAGCATACTTTAAGCTTGTTTTTCATACGTTTCAATATGCTTAAAACGTGGACGGTAGTAAAACTTGTAATAGAATTAGCTATTTCTGAACACTAGTTCAAAGTAGTGAACTAAGGGGAAAACTTAAAAATAACTGATAGTTGTCATCATATTTGCTTAAAAAAATATGCCAAGTGCAACCAGCAAAATTATTAGGAATGCGTAGGTAGTAAGGAAGGCTAGCAACGGAGTTTTTATATCTAGAAAGGCAAAATTATCAATCGGTGACCATCGTTAACTGTTAAAAATACAGGCAAATGCGTTAGTAGGCAGAAAAAATTGTCGCAGTTGTTTTATAAATTCAAATGAATATTTTTTAGAACAGTGTAGTACATCAGAACTGTAAAAAAATTATTGGAATTGTTTGTAATTGTTGACCTCCAAAGAAGCCCTGAATCGGAATTGTAGCACCACTACAAAAACAAAACTATAAAGAAAGGCGAACTTTGCAATCAGAATACTGCAAAGTAGCTCTGCCAGATACCCTTGTCAGACTGTAAAACTCAAACTAAACCAATTAATGGGTGAAGTGGACATGGTACAAACATGGTTATTTCGAATAAAGAATATGATTTTTCCTTAAAGCATGTGAGATAGAATGAGATAGAAACGACCATAAAACAAATTTTCTATTTCTCTGTGTCTAATGCTACTAAAACTAAACATAGCTACTGAAGTAGAAGACGTATATTTAAAAAAGAATGTACCGAAAGATTAATGATATTCGGACCATGGAAGTTATTCTTAGGGTCTTTTAAAAAAGAAAAATCCATATAAACGTATCGTATTAAAAGGTAAACCTTTTCGAGTAGTTTTATTACTTGTCCATATTTCGTGAAGTCATGCGACGGTTCAGACACACAAATTTTTATAGCTTCGCTGTAATTCGACACACAAAACCCGTACAGTTCCTTATACAAAAATTTCAAGTAGGTGGGCCATTTGTTAAAGGTGAAAGGAATAAAAATATTTTCGGAATAATTTTATTACATATTGTAAAATCTGGAAATGTTAATTGTGTGATATTTTATTATTTGGTAATTTTGTGACATAGTAACTACGCATCTATTATTACCTTGCCAAACTTGATCATGCAGCCTTGGATTTTCGACTATTTTATGTAAATTTCCTCTAATTATTATTTTCAACTGCGAAAGCTGAACCAGAAGTACAGTGTAATTAATATTTTGTGGTATTAAACCTATTTATCTCACTGAAAATAACACAATATTTACCACATAGTGCTTCCAACGCAGTTAATACGCGGGCAGGAATGCACGTTATCTAGCTTTACTACGATTAAAAGTGGCATTGTGGATTTCCCTATACAATATTCGTTACCTTGAACTATATTTCATTTCTTTGAAATGCATCCTATTCTCAGAGATCTACCAATGTAGTACATCCTGGAAATATCTTTTAAAAATACATCATATCCTAGTAGAATTGTTAATGTGTAACTGTTTTCGTTAAACTGTATTTAATGTATTTTAAAATTATCTAAATCTAAATTAATTAATACTAATTTATCATATATTTCAAAAATTCTGAAATGATTAATTAATACTAATTTATCGTATATTTCTGACATTCTGAAACTAATACGAATAAAATTCTTAAACAACAAATCTACTCCACACTCAATATTTTGCAGTGAAATTAGAATTGGAACATTGTATGATTTTTGCAAGAACGTGCAGAAGAATGGATGTATTATTTTTATCGAAATGGCGTTTGTCCTAGAGAATTTCGTGGAATAATAAGCCTAAAAATGGTATTTCAAATTTTAGTTTGGCCTCGCCCCCAGAAAACGGTCGCTGCCACAGCAAAGATAAAGACCTGTGTCAGACGATATTCTATATAAGATTTCCATGCACCATTATCTGCGAATATAGCGCCTAATATAAGCGCCTAATATTTCGCCGTGCCAAATGTAAAGTTATAAAGAATCAACCAAACTTTTCTAATAAGCTACCAAGATGTACACAAGACGTTTAGAAAGTCAATGCAAAAGGAAACTTACATTATTTTTATTAACTTATATTATTTGAGGCATTTATAAAATTTTGCTATTTGACTTCACTACATTAAATTACCTGTTTTATTTTGAAAACATAATAAACAAAAGTAATAAATAAAGACTTTATTAAAACATTTAAAAAGAAGTGACATCAGTAGTAAATAAAAAAAATAAACAATATTCATTACTTTTATTTATTATTTTCAAATTTAAACAAGCTGTTTAATGTTAAGTCATATGGCATATTATAAACACCACAAATAAAATCAAACCTCTATCTGGACGTAACCAATAACATTGTCGCCGTAATCTTCACGAGTGGATCTATATTGTACATAAAGAATAGGTAAGTTACGTTTAACAGTACTGTAAGTTTACCACATCACCACTAATAATTATGGTAATGTTAAAAACGAAACATAGACGACACTAGCTTGCTTTGACGTATTTCTGCATTAATGAAGTTCGAATTCGCACCAATAAAGTTCATAAGCATAAAATTAAATTAATCCACACGTGGCAAATTGTCCGATTGTACTTATACAAAACACGCTTTCGTCATCGTGGAACTTGCACAGCATTACCTACACAGTATTTACACTATGACCTAAAAACGCAAAAACACTAGCAACAAACGTCTGTCTGTATCACCAACACTGCACCTGTCACCTGTATTTACGGAATCATAAACCGCATTGAACGTCGTGTGACGTCGCACTAATGATTACGCGTTTTGTTTACATTTCATGGCAATTAAATTATTATGTGATTATTGCCGCCAGACCCAAGTTTGACTTCAATGTGTTTGAAAGATTACCCTGTAGTACATTTCAAATTTATTCAATGTCCCCATTACCTACGGTTTCTGTTGAAAGTATCTGTCAATATATGAGAAAAATATTCAATTACAAATTATACTGTTACAAAAAATAAGTTGTTGTTGTTTCAACTCATGGGTTACGTACTAAATTTAATTCTAAAGTTCCATATCACACCCAACAAAGTTAAAGCAAATTAATGGATTTATGAAAACCATTTTAATGAAATACGGCATATCGTCGCAGAGGGTTGGAAGAATTCCAAACACTATAGGAAAATTCGGCTAAAATACATACGTGGCGTACTCTAGATAAAAAATTCAGTCATTTGACTTAAAATATGTAAAAAAATGAATTATAATAAGGTCAAAAGACCATTTTATACTGTAATTTTTATTATTATTTTATACTTTAACCAACTTTCATCAATAAAATAATATAGACAAGAGATAGAAGGATGTGGTTTTTGCAGCACTAGGCTACTTTTTCGAAAATGTTAAGATGCCGTAATCAAAACTTTCATAGACCTCTTCCATTTTGAGCTGCAGGGCGAAATTAAAAAAATACTTTTAAGAGATTCTTTGTATCTCAGATCTGATAGATCTGTTGTGATAGAGTTTTTTACGTAGAGTTCAATGGCGTACTTGTAATTTCTCTACAGGGTGTCTCTAAAATATGACCCAAACATTCTTTTTTTTTAATAGAATATCTTGTATATTTTAGTCATTCAATTCCTTGCATTATTTGTTCTTTATAATGATATATAACAGCTACTGCTTTATATTTTGGAAATTATTTGATATAAATATGATTGATATGATTTTATAATTGATAAAAATTGTTGCACATAGATTAGCAGACAATTTGTGTATTAAACTTTTTCTAACTTTCAAATTTCAGCCGCTATTCGATGTTTTTTCGGAAAGTTTGAAGGACTTATTTCCTAAGGGGTGAACATTTTACTAAGGTCATTTTTATATAGAACGTGTTCTTTTTAGCTGTAGATTCACCGGTACCATTTGTGCTACTTGTTTTGAATACATCTTGAATACCTATTAATTGACTGTTGAATACAAGATATAAGGTATAAATAGTTTTAAAAAATAGAAATTGATACTCTAGTTGAAAATATAAATCAACATCACATTTTTTAAACTGACCATGGTGATATGGTAAATATATAAGAAATACAGTATGAGAAAAACGTATCTAATTAAATCTAGTTCCCAAGTAGAAAGCAAGTTGAAAAATTAAATTCACAGCTTATTTATTGATTATCTGACGTCGTGTTTACATACTGTCAAGAAGTATACAGAACACATCTTTCGTATCATCAATAATAGCACATTATGAAATACTTTATTTTTAGAAAACTGCCCATTCGAAGTTTATTTGAAAAACGCTGCATCTATTTAATTCCGGAAGCAGAATTCTTAATTAGGTCACGCACCTATTTCACAGTTACGTTTATTATAAACAAATATAATTATTTTCGCAAACAGTACTGGGTGTTCTTTTAAGGTTCTACAGTTTCCAGAAAAAAATATAGATAACAAAAGTGATCCCGACAAGTATATTAAAATTATTTTCCACTTTCAAATTTTACTGCTAATGGCGAAATTTTAAATCAAAATCGAAAAGTCAGATTTTCGCCTTAAAATCATTAGTGAAGGTATGTTATGTTGAACGAATTTGGACTCTCCTATTGACACTTTAAAAATTGTTTATTTGGCATTTTGCTTTATCCTCTTAAAGTAAGGGATAAAGAAAAGGCAGAATCGTATCGCAGAAAAAGTTGCAAAACTGCCGACTACGTCAACCGTTTCTAGCAAACTTGGTTTTGTCTTAAAGCTGTCTGATAACCAAATTATTATCTGTAACAATACTTAAGTTTTTGTTTAAGCTTGAACCACCAGATGGCGTAATATGGTATCTACAAGTTATACATTTTTTTCTCTCATAACATAAGTTTAAAAAATGATAGCTGCTTCGGGTTTGTGTCAATTTTTAAACAATTTTACTAGTAATTGTTACTGCACCACTGCGTAGTTTTAAGTGAATATATTATAATAATCTTCCTTGTTATTAATATTCTACTATTTATTATAAATTTATTGCTCGCGAAAAAGTGGCACTTAATGAGAAAAACACGAGCCTAAAAAACATAGTTCGTCCCGAGAGTTCGGCTCGATAGTTAGACTCGAGTGTCGTGTGCTATATCACTCTCGCTATTTTTCGCAATTTCTACATTAAAATTTCCTACTTTTCTTTACTTCCTCAATCTATCAATTTCCTCACCCTTATTTTATCCTCAAGAATATGTTTGTATGAGATACAGTTAACGTGAATCCACGAGAAGAAAGAAATAACATCGAGGCATAGGTAAGTGCCATTAATTGCCGTACTTATAATTTTTACCGTACACAACAGTAATAAGGTAGTAAAATAAAAAATATTGTCCAATTAACTTTTTATACGAAATTGAGAAACTCAAGTATTGTTGTACACTTTATCTCTATTAAGAGATAAAGGATGAAAATATTGCAAAAAGAGTTCGAAAACTTCCAACTACGTTAATCGATTTTAGCAAACTTGGTTTTGTTTTAAAGCTGTTTGATAGCCGAACTATTATCTATAACAATACTTAAGTTTTGTTTAAACTTGAACCATCAGATGGCGTAATTTGGTATCTTTACAAGTTATAAAATATTGTCGTTCATAAGTATAAAAAATCATAGCTGCTTCCGGTTTATTGTCATTCTTTGAACAATTTTACTAGTAATAAGATAGTAAAATAAAAAATATATGCTTCCATTGAACTTTTCACAGAAAATTGAGAAAACTTCTAAAGATATCAATGCCATCTTGTGCAGACTTAAATAGAAACTTAAGTATTATTACACATTATGATTAACAGCTTTAAGACAAGACCAAGTTTGCTAAAATCGGTTAATAGTCGAGAGTTTTCTAACTTTTCCTGCAATACAAATCCCCCCCCCCTCTTACTCCTTATTTTAAAAGATAAGCAAAATATCCAACAGATAAATATTAAAGTATCAATAGAAGAGTTCAGAACCATTCAACATAACATACATTCATTATTGATTGTATAAAGAAACTCACTTTTCGATTTGGATTTAACGGTTTACCATCTAGGGGTAAAATTTGAAAGTGGAAAATAGACTTCTCGGGGTCACGTTTGTCATCAATATTTTTTTCGGGAAGCTGTAGGACGAGTAGTTTCCGATATACTGCCTTTGGCCGACCTTAATTGGACACCCGGTATAGTGTAGATAATATTAGTAGGTTTTTTTTCACAATTTACGATAAATATGTAATATGCTTTTCTTTAAATGTTAAAGTATTTTGTATATATTCAACTTCAAATTAAAGTTCAATAGGTACAATCTGAACAACAAATTTAAATTATGCCGAACATATATTCGAGGAGGTACGATTTTATACATTGTAAACACGTTATCTTGAATCCGTCCCAATTTTTTTCCAGTAGGCAAGCAGATCAAGAAACGCTATCAACAAATGTAGACAAACGCTGTCCACAGTCATATTCGAGCAACCCACAACCTTTCGTCATTTGTTAAAAAAAAATGCTTAATCATAGCGACAAAATACCGAACTTGCTTTAACGGTAAATATTAGTTTTATGTAGTTATTAGATTTGACGTATTTATTTGTTACTCACGAAAACCGTAGGCTGAACTCATCCTCTACAGACCTTAGCCTTAATAAAAAAAGACAGAAACATTAATTTATTTAATTAAGGTTTTAATTGATCAGTATCTGTATAATTGCTAAGTGGTAATTAAATAACTATAATATGTTAAAGTATCGACTTCCTTATTTCGTATATATATGACATAATTACCGCTATGATACCTACGTGTAAGTGTGCGATATTTTCAATGATAACTAGGTACCTAATATTGTTATTCAAAAACTGGTCCGTAGGTAACATATAAAACAAAAAAGGTCAAACACCTAGTTAAGTCAGAATCGTCAGTGTTTTAGATAATTTTCTAGTGAATTTAAAATTGCTATGCTTTGGATCTCTGAGGAAAGTACACGGTGTCCCAAAAAAGTTGAATAGATAGCATATTAATTATACCTAGAGAGATGCCAGAAAAAGCGTTGGGTATAGACGATCTATACAGAAGATGGCCAAATGGATAGACTGTTGAAAAATGTTGCAAAATCAGACACAAACTTAGTTTTCGTATATGGTTTTTTTGTCAACAACACTCTTAATTAATTGATAATGATTACTGGAACTGTAAAATATTCTCCTCGACATCATAAATTTTGACAGTTGATGTACCTACTTCAGTCACCTCCTAAACCAAATCTAATATACAGGGTGACTTATCCAAAGGAATGAATGAATTGAATGTACAAGAGATTCTTACAAATACAATTTTGTAAAAAAAATCAAAGGGGGTAGTTCGAAAATGATTGAAAAATACACTTCTGCACGGCACTGGAAACTGGTCCACTGTAAAAGCTGACTTTGCGCAAAGTATGCAGTCGGCGACCAGCAAAAGCGACAAAGTGTAATACAAAATGAACTGACAACAAATTGAATAAATTTCCCAATGAAAGAAATAAATAAAAATTTAAATTTAATTTAATTTTTTAATTAAATTTAAATAAACAACTATTTTATATGGTAATATTTTGTTGCAACAGTAACAACCAGTTTAGACAATGGCCTCTCAGGTCCAGCATGGAGTAGCTAATGGTCACTAGATGTTGCTTTGCGTACACAATTTAGTAGAAATTCATATTATTTGCACAGGTTAGCCACAGTTCTTTCGATAACCCAAACAAATTCGATAGCACATCTCTCTCAAATCATTAAACATTTATTTATTTATTTATTTGATCTACACTGTTCTACAAGTTTTCACCCAACTACAGAACAAGAGGGTGCAAAATGTAAAAATAACTAAATCTATGTTAAAGAAATATAATAATAATAATAATAATAAAAAAAAAATCCAAGAATAGCTATTCGAATTGTTTAAAATGTTGTAACCTCTACGTTGACTTAGCTTTGAAATACGTCACGTAGAAAAACAAACTTTATTCTTACTACTTGATTACACGAAGAATATCCTTCAAACAAATTTCACAACTGTCAACTCTTTGACGTTTGTGAACCGCTTTTGACAGCTCAATATAAATTGAACTGCGGCAGCAAAACCGAACCGCTTATATAGGTTTTTAGAGTTCGCGGCCTCTAGAATCAAATAGAATGTGGCCTGGAATGTTCCAGAAAAGGAGAAAATAAAGGCATCACAAAAATTATAAATTCTAACGTAAACAGTAACATAATTAACAAACTAAAAAGGTAGGTGAGCTTCCGTAACAATATGACTTAAGCTCATTAAAGCTACAATTAAATATAACTATATTCTTGCAATTCTTATTAAATCTAGGTTCTACACATGAAATATATACGAGAATTTTGCAGCAGTTTGTTCCTGCTACTTCTAGATGGACAGTTTTCATTTGTCTCTAATTTTCCGTTAGAACAGTTCAGGCAACGCATACTTTGTTACATCTGGACAGCATTATATCCTACAATTATGGTTTATGTCACTCTATACGTCCACATAAAAATCTGCTACAAAATTATAAAATACTAAATAGAGATATATCATTTGCAAAAAAACGGAGGGAATTTCGCTATGTGTATTTGGCGCCTATACATTGTACTTGTGTCGTTTACAATTGCATGAATATTTGCAACAAATTTTTCTCCATGTATGTAACTGCTGCGAAGGATTCTGACATCTCCATATCCGTAGAAAATATCGTTTTCTTTTGTCATTTTAACGGAAGAAGTTTATCACGATGGCGCTATACTAGAACTGTATAAAGGGTGAATCTTAAATAAGTACAAATATTTTAACTGCTGGTGTAGTTCGTCATTTAAATCAGTCTAGTGAAAGCCATTTTTAAAAATTTCTAATATTTACGGAGATATTAATTTTTTAAAAAAATACCCACATTTTGAGGACCGCTGGCTGATTTTTCATCCAATAACGTAATGAAACATATGATTTGTTGCGAGGTTGCCATATCTCCTCCAATATAAATATTACGTTTCCTTTAACGTAATAGTTCTATTTTAAAAATACTTGTTTTAAGCATAAGTACAGTAAAATTGGGTATGTAGTATGATACGCAGCAATATTAACATAAATTTTAACATCTGAACTAACCTTACTATACTTCAACGATTAAAAATGAATTTCCGCAAGTTCAATACTACCGTAAAATATTTAGGAAGATATTACGTGATATTACTATGTCCAATGTTCAAAAATTATACATAAACGTGCACACAACAGGTAAGCACCTGTTTGTTAAAAAATTAACTATTTAATCAGTAATCCACATTTCACAAGTTAAATGTCATTGTACACTGTTAGAAAGGGACACAAAACACAATTTCCTTAAGTTATTTTATGAAGAATAACGAAAAACTATGCACGCGTTTTTTATTTAAAATGGAAAAAATGTCAACTTTTAGCAAATTTTATTGCTATTTTCATGCATTATGTGGGGTTAACAAGTTTGACTTGGGCTTCCGATAATCTGTCATGACAGTCAATGACAGTTTGATAATAAAAAATAATATAAAATGTTACACTTGACAAAATTCGCTAAAAGTTGAGATTTTGTCTTCCTTGAAGCAAAGACATTTGTGTAATACTGGCAACACTGTGAACCACACGTTCAGTCTGCAGCACTATGACTCATAAAAGTATGAAGGGTCGGTCTATGAAGGGTCGGTCTAGGCCAGCGGTCCTCAACAAGTTTTCTACTGAAAAATTACGAAATTTATTTAAAATTTCACTTTTTTATTTCTGATTTTTTTGTAAAAAAAACTATTAATTATGTGTTCTACACACAAAACTATATTGCTGGTTAAAATATTTGTACTTATTTAAAATTCACCCTGTATACTAGAAGAAAGAAAATTGACGCGTTTCAGTTAATGATTAAGCTTTTACGCAAACATAACATGAAACACCCTATAGCGACAAACGATCAACATAAATTAAGCAGGTTTTTTGTCTGGCCTCATTATTATTTTCAAATCTCCTTATCACAGTAGCTGTAAGCAGGTGGGTACATTAATTATTATTCTCGAAGGTATTGAAGTTAGATTGCGAAATTCAAAGTAAATTGTTTTGCTCATGTGTATATTAATTTCAGTCTACCGCACCTGTTTTTTTGCCATTAGGAAAAAGAGACAATTTATATTTTGCGGTAATTTTACAAGACTTAATTAGTGCTTTGTTAAGTCACTACTACATTTCAGACAAGTTTTTGTGTAGAATTTCTTTGCACGTTTCCTTCGCTGAAATTGCAATGAAATAAAATTGCTTTTGCCCACTAACTAACAAAAGTGGAATTTTATTAACAGGTCAGTTTTTATGAGCGTTAATATGTTTGTGAAGATAACAGAGAAATTATAATAATAAAAAACAATTTTTTATTCCTTAGTTTGATAACATGCAGTATGAGTGTATATTTAGAAGCAATATAAAAAATGTGTTTCGGGATCAACTTTATTGCTTGACACCTAAACTTTATTGTTTTTGCCACTTTTAATTAAAAAAAAATGAGTACAATTACTCAACAAATAAGGAAATTATCGTAAAAAAATGAAATATAAAAATACATTGTCAGACTTATAACTTCTTAAGGAAGCAAAATTGTGCTAAGGTAAGTTGATTTAAATCACATTAAAATATGGTCCATTCTTTACTGAACGCCCTGTGTACTTGCAATTCAAGAATGAGGCTGTCTGTAATCCAGCCGACCCTGGCAATTTACATCTAGAGATAATTGAGTACCGACATACCTGCACTACTCTAATCTTTCCATCGCACATGAATTCCTAAAGACGTCCTTCCTAACATAATTTGGGCTGGCCCGCCAGCTACCACCCAGTTATACCTGTCATAAGCAAGTATAAGTTGATATGAAAATGTATACATTTTGTCTCACCAACGTTTTATTGCCCACTTCGTCTTCGGAAAACGATTGTACCATATATTCCAACCAGAGATATATGTCATTGAGTTGGAGTGTATGGAGATTGTAACAAGAGCAACAAACATGCGAGTCAATAGAAATACTCTCAGATAGCCAAAGAGTTTTCAAAATCCTCGGATCTTACTTACTGTAACAATATAAAATTGTCAGAGCAACAAAGTGAGTTTGGTGATTGGGGTTTTCGGAGGCACGAGGCAAGTAGTTAGAAAAAGAGCTACCTCAATCTTTCTTGGTCACAACCAACTCTTGACATTCCTTTGGCTATCAAAACAATCCTCATGACTTGAACTGCGAAAAAACATCTGAAGAAAAAGCAACAATTTCCAAGGTTAGCCCACTTGAAAACTTTTACAAAGCTTCGAGGAAAAGCGCTAGAACAATTTCTATATTTATCGCATGCTACAAATAGATATGAAACTGAATTGAACAGAATTCAAGTAATTGTTCGTATAGGATTATTAAATTACATGATTTCGACGACAAATTAATCGCTTCTGTTTTCGCCTTATCATTTAAATGAATTAATCACCCTAGATTGGTTTGCTTGTACTTATTTATTCGCACGTATTAAGTACTTTTTTTATTATGAAACGGATATTCGGCGACATTAACTGTATGTTAATTAATCTAAACCACGTTGTTAAGATATGACGTTGTAATAACCGTGAAATGCGGTTTTCTTCTTCCCTATCTAACAAAAATGTCATTTATTCCTGTTGGGTTTCCAAAGAAATCAGTTCGCAGACGTCTAGCATATAATTTCTGGAACAGAGCAAGTACTAAGTCCAAAGTCTTTGTCAGTATATTCCGGAATATGTGAGGTCTAATCAGAAATATCCTAGACAATTTTTTTCTTATAAATTTATTATCTTATGACCAAGAAATAAAGGCAATGCGTGTTTCGAATTTGTTCTAGTTTATTCAGGTGTTTTTGTCTTATCGTCTCAACTGTGTCGAATATTCATATCTTGAGGGAATACTTAACACTGTCAGCCGAATATAGGAGAATAATTGTTTTATGATTTTTTGTTGAAAATGTCTCGAATAACAAATTCCGAATAAGCGACAGCATTATCATGGTATAACATCCATTCATAACTGCACCAAATTTCAGATCATAAACTATGCAGATGCAACACAACAATACTTGACACACTCCAAGCCAATTCTATTGTTTTTTAAATGTTTATGTCCATGGATAATTTGATAAATTATAGCTGTTTGAAGTCAATATGCAACAAGAAGAATAAAACGCTTATGCACAAAAAATTCTACTTAAGATACAGTGTGCATAAATAATTGCATAAACTTTGGTGAAATTCAATTCTCAAAACTGTAACCAGTAGTGGTGGAAGGGGAGTAAAGTTATTTTTTTTAATGGCAACCATCTTTCTTATTACATAGTACGACAGTTTAGCTCTTTCTGATTAATTTAATTTTAAAAACCGTAATCTACGAATTTCTCTTTTCAACAGGATATGTCTAGGTGTTTGAACACAATAAATTTTTGTCTAAATAGCTCTTTATTTAATTTTAAATGATGAAATGTTGAAACTACTAAGAGTCTGCAGCTTGACAATGACAGCGTATCAACAAACTCTACAGTTTCAGTTGATAACTCCTTGAATTTTATCTTCTAGTTGTAGTTGAATACTTATCCCTGAATTATGATTTGTATTACATTGCTTTATTTCTGTGGCCTTGCCTGTTACCCCTGTTGCATGTTTTGTATGATTTTTTTGTGGCGTTTTGACCTAAATATTTGACCTCTGTCAAAGTTTAGTATAGATTTTGTTCATACTTAACACGAACTTAATAGTTATAAAAAATATATAATATTCACAAAGACAAAAGTATACTCCACATTATCGAATATGTACAGACATTACACAATGACGACCAGCATGAGGGTTTCCAACATTGAGAAACTACATGGTAAAATTTAAGAGGAAGCCTTTTGCAGTTGCTGTGCGTGATGGTGGTAAATAATTTTAAGAGTATAAGTAGCAATAACGTAGTTTAGACTAATAAATATTACTTATAAGTAAAGCTCGCACTTCCTTCGCAGATCTGAGGTCCGGACTTGGCGACAACCTTAATATTTAAATATACTTTATTTATATTAAAACAGATTTAATCTTATTCATGCCAGCTGATCGATATTTATTTACCTGCAGGAGCTCGATTCTCGAGTTTAGTTGAACACATTCTATCAGAGGGTGACGTAAACTCTCATGAGAAAATACGAATCTGTATTTTTGACCATTCTCATTGTACATTGTTTCACATGCTAAAGGAATGGAAAGCTTCAAGAATTGTAAATATACACATAAATACAAGTGAAATGAATTCCCAGTCGAATTTATTTCACTGCATTCGAGAATCAAGGCCCAAATGTGATGTTTAGACTTACAGTAGGTTAGTGTTACTTTGGTGCTAGTTGGATCCCGCCGCCACTGGTTACATTTTTAAGAAGTTCACTAAAGTCCATGCCTCAAAAATTGACGATTTTTTTTTAAAAATGCCAGTTTTCGAAATGGGCATGACTTGAGACACCCTGTATGTAGAAATTCTTCCAAAGTATTTGTTAATGTATTTATATCCATTTATATAAAAAACTACACATAATTACCGACTTGCGCAAGATTAACTCTGCACCGGGCGCACACGTGCGTACGCGCCGTATCTCAGCGGGTGAGCGTTTTCATGAATGAAATTTAAATACTAAAATATGCATACACGTAGTAAGAATGTACGTGTACGAGAGGCAAAAGTAATCCGGACGAAAAGGGAAAATTATGATGGTAGCGTCTTACTTAATTTAAACATCCCGTTCGGCATGTCTGACGGATTCAACAAAAATATATTCCGTTTTAATCGCGTTTTCGACTTCTCTTTCCTCTCTTCTCGTGACTTGGATGTTCCATCCAAAATTTCACACCTCTGTTTTGTAGCCAATCAACTAATGGCACGCTGAACCAAAAATGTCCATAAATATAATTAAAAGTTACGTTACTAGGATGAATATCTTTATTAATATTGAGCCAATGAAGATTTTAATAGTACATATGTAGGTACACTAGTTGATAAATAAGTTTATAAAACTATAAACGGTACATTGCAGTAACGAAAACAGGTTAATTCAAAACAATTATTAAGTTCGTTAATCTGATAAACATTTGTCATTAATTTAATTAAATTTGTTTAATATTTCAATGATCCTGTGTCTTTTAATATAATAATCATCAGTTTTATTGATTCAGCAAGATGAATATATTGTTTCAATGATATAACATATCAATAACTATCAGTTATTGAATCTGTGATCAGTTATTCATAGTGACAACTACATATTATTTTAATAATCTTCTTTATTAATATAATAATCAACAGTTGTTGATTTAATGATTTTAATGATAATACATGTATTAGTTAATGAAGCAATCATTCAAAATTAAAATATTATTAATTTCATTGGAAAACTAAAACAGTAGTAAATACTATGTTCGGGCAAAGTTTAATAATATATTTTTTATTATATAAATACTTACAAAACTTATAATAATAAAAATAATATTACGTTGGTAGGTTTTTACCGCCGTTCGGTGCAGGAATGAGGGAAACCTGGAAAACCTCATTAGTTAGGGATGTGATCAAATGTCGACCGGTATCAATCTCGCACATTGATCCAAGCTAACATTCTTACACCCTATTATACCCACAGAGAAGGTGCCAATCCTCTCCGCCAATAATGTGTATGTTGTTTCGATTTTTTCTCTTAAATCAGTTCCTGTGAATCTTTTATTAAGAACATTGTTGTTATATTTCTCCCAGCATCTTGTCGAAACAATTTTGCCAGTTGTTCAAAAACGAGTTTACATATAAACATAACATTTCATAAAAAAAATTATATCCCTGCAAGTAATAATTGAATGAATGAATGATTAATACTGATACAACGTTCTTTATCTCTTTCCTACGAAGTCAGAAACTATGCGTACTCTCAAATGCTTTCAGCATTCTGGATAAAGGGTCAGTAGGGCGGGAAGCTTACAGCTGAAGACACAAATGACCGAAGCCGAGCTGGTAATTGCACCATCTCACATTTCTTCCAAAATCTTGTCTTGTCAGCTATTCCATACTGGATAACTTTCAAAATATTTGTGGTCTCCAAAAAATGTCTCGAAATAATTTAAGTACGAGGCAGAACTGAGGCATTTCCATAAGATCAATTCTACAGAGTGTTCAAATTTGATCTGCAACGCCCTTGTAAAAACGCCCAGTAAACTTTTTTTTTGTACATGATCAAATTAGAATTGTACTGCCTCCTATGTTTTTTTTTCAAATGATTCTTTCAGAAATCATAGCGATATTTTATCGATAATCTGGCAGCAAAATAATGTTCCATATAACTTAAAAATTCAAAATCCCTATCATAAAATTTTTTCTTATCTACAAAGTCCTGGAATTATAAACAAAATATGCCAGAGTTTGGTTATCTAGAACCCAGTTATGAAAAAGCAAACATCGTTCCAAATAACTCGAAACCAAAACCGATCTGTTTACGTGTGTAAAAGGAATAACTTACAATAAAATATCGTATATTTATACACATAAGTACCCATACATTGGCACGACAAGATATGTTGTAGACACGGCGGGAAATCAATGAAGAAATAGTGTAAAGCAGGGACATTTCTTTAAATCTTCGAACATTCGCACAATAAAAACGGTGGAATCAGGAACAGAGTAACAATTTCTAAACATCACAAAATGCACAATGACACTAAATAATGCGTTTATCATTGAAATAATGTTCAAAAAATAACTTTCCAGTAAAATTACACAAATGACACAAAAAAAGTAGTTTGCCATGTTTATTTTTAAACAAGTTTACGTATTGTCTACTTGAAATAATTAACTAACTGCTCTAAAAAATCATACATTGCAATTCATGTCACATTCAACTATTAAAAAAATATATGAGAAGTCAATAACTTTTAAAGATCGCACACATTTATACCTGCATGGACCAGCAAAGCCTGTTCATGTTATTTGATGGCACCAGCAACGACCATCACAGCAGGTTGTGTGGTTGACCTGCAATTTCTATGCCAGGCCGCGCTAATCTGACGTAAAGTCTGTTCCAACAAAAACCAGAAATATTGGGTTAATGTGAGAGATTGATACCGGTCGACGTTTGACCATCCCCTTAACTAATGAGGTTTTCCAAGGTTTCCCTCATTCCTGTACTAAATGGTGATTTAGGCCTACGTAAGTTGTTTTCGTGCAAGCATAATATGTGCGATATTTTAGAAGCAATTACCAAAATTAAGAAACATTTAATCACTGTTGCATCAATAATGATAACGATACATTTTGTTAATTGCATGATTATCCAATGTTTACAGTTTCAAAAGGCGTTATTATTAATCTTAAAATTCGCAATTAAATTTAAATCAGCTTGAATATCTAAATCCTATCAGAATTAATGACAAATGATTTGGAATTTGCTTGGTGTTTGTGTTTTCCTTACTGAAACACCAAAGTATATGCTAATTATATGTAAATCGTGGTCACAGAAGTTCAGCCGCTGAAAATGTCACTGATACGGTTCCTGAAATTACAAAAATACTTTATAATCGAAATCTTATTAACTAAATCGCTTAGAATGTTAGAAAATTGAACAAATATACCTACCTATAATCTTACATAATAGAATATTCCTGTAGTCACAATGGCAAAATTGAACCAAAACTTTTAGCTAGCTGTTACTTCTAGTACGTTTGTATAATTTTAATTGAATTTGAGTAATATTTCGAACACCAATTACGTGCGCAAATTTGAGAAAAATTAAAATCTCAAAAATAGGGTGGTGATATGGCACATTGCTGTCAATATAAAACCTGCTTTAATTGACTAGTAATGTATTTAGGACCACGTATTTAAAAATTGTATAATGGTCATATAGTTAAGATAGAAAAATCACAAAAATTTATTTAAATTGTCTCACAATTGATACGAGTTTTAGGTATACATATAGAAATATCACATTAAAAACATAACCAAAACAAATTCTCTTTAATTGTGAATTGTGGATTTAATTGGGTTCTTCAATTGAAAATATTTATTTCTTTATTTATTTAGAGTACAACTACCCAAACTCTAGAAAAAACTCTAAATAAAACTCCATAAAATACAAAGTTGTCAAAAAGTAATTAAAACTAAACATAAACACTAAATTATAAACAAATAAAACAGATTTCTTAATAATGAATATTTATCTAATGTTAATACTTTCTTTAGATTACTTATAGTATAATTAAAAATATGAATTTCACTTGCAAGGGAGTTGTAATTGTCATTACATACGACGAGGAAAACTAGAGAATATTGGTTTTCGCAGTAGGCAAATATAATAGAGCAAGTTACTCACTGTATATCTTCATCGAACAAATCCATGCTGATCTACTGACAAAATATATTTGACATGACTATATAAAATGTCATAAAGCACTATCTCAAACAATTTGGATAAATTATTTATTATTGATATTAATCTATAGTTTT
Source organism: Monochamus alternatus (assembly GCA_037114965.1). Classification (NCBI taxonomy): domain Eukaryota; kingdom Metazoa; phylum Arthropoda; class Insecta; order Coleoptera; family Cerambycidae; genus Monochamus; species Monochamus alternatus. The sequence goes on from CM073431.1 coordinate 78,346,706, forward strand.
CAGCAAGATGATTGTCACCCTATATATGGGTTAAATCAAGAATACCTATTATGTAACCTAAAGTATATATTTATTATTCATTAATATGTACTGAATTTTATTGAGTTTAGTGGGCACCTGTTTATGTCATATAAAATGCCAAATGAGGTACCGAAAATAGTCAACCTATAGAGAAAACGCGATTCTGGTAATACGGCAATACTAATACTCTATGGGTAGTTGCACTAACGAGGTAACTTCACACTAATAGGCAGGACTTTCAAAATATTAAAATTTTACGTCCAATTCGTAAAAATTCCTATTTCTAAACTTGAATACGCTTCGGTCGTTTAGTCTCCTATGTACAGGCTGTATCACATAAGTGGGCCACTCCCATGTTTCTCGCTTAATATGCGAGACACGTCAAAAAACTTTAATTGTTTTTTGTTGCATTTTTGGAGGCCTTTATGCTCATAAAAACAAATTTGAGATCCATAGCCAACTTTATGAGTAATATAAAAAAAACCTGTAAAGTGCCCAAACTTTAAGACTGTCTAACTTTTTTATTTTAAGAGATAGAGAAAACTTATTGGTAATAAATTTTTATTGCAAAATTGATACCTTCCACCTGATATAAACAGATTTTTGAAATATTGTATGTAGTTCGCTGCGCCCTCTAGATGGATAAATTTTTTTTTTATTGAAGCAGGCTATGGCCACTTAAAATTGCCTGGTTTTTCATCTTTCATGTAATATACATGTTGCCCTTATCTTTCGTATTTATTACATTTTTTTCAATTTTAGTTAAAAAAAATGTACCTAAATATTTTCGTATTGCTCAAGATAATGTAGAACCTGAAGACGCCAATTAAAAAAAAAAATAAACAGAATGTACTTTTTTTATGCATAATACAGATTTTCTTATAATATTATTTTATTACATGGTCTGTGTAAAATAATTTTAAAGACCCAATTGCTTCTAATCTGAAAACCAATAAGGCGGGAGGTGAATTTTTTGTAGGCTCTTTCCTTATTTCATATATGATGAAGAACTAGTAGCCAAACTAATAGCCAACGGTAGTGTTCATTGCAGGGGGAACTTTTACGTTCTATTACTATGTTCCATGCGTAATTACTTGTAAACGGTGAAAGTAAATACGAAAAGTCATAGAACAAAAGTTGTTAAGTTTTATACGAACAATACGAAACATTAAAAAAATAGGGGTTCCTATTTAAAAAATCAAAGTTTTGAAGGGCAACTTTGAACCTTGAAATTCTAAACCAAACGAACCAAACATATAACCATTAAATCCCGCTTATAAAACGATGATACTTTTGTCTAAAACATTTTTCTCTCAAATGCTTAATTTTCAAGATATTCACGTTTGCCAACTTAAATGGCGCACCCTGTATATATTTTATGATTTCTATGATCCTTAACTTAATAAATAAATAAATAAATTACCAATCATGATACAGATTATAAGATTTTTTATTTGTTCATCTCCTTTAGCGTAAGACATGCCACCTCAGAAGCGAAAATATCTATAAGGATAAAAAAAAACTAATACTGTATGTTTTGCCGCAAACTCCAGCAGACGTCCCAGAAATCCGGACACTCATTCAAACATATAAATATTCACGCCGAGAGCGGAATGTAATATACCATTTCTTCCGTCTTATCCCGTGTTGATCTAGAGTATGTAATGTGAACGATATTATTCCAGAATTCATCGTCTCTACCTTGGGCGACGGACCGTCCGGAAACTCGGGAGGACGGCTTATCGTCGCCCCCGGCCAAGAGGGCCAGGAGTTCGGAGCGCGGCAGCTTCACCCCGGACAGGGGGAGGAGCCCCTCCAGGGGGAACGGAGACATGCAGGAGTCGCTCCTAGGACAGGCCCTGGAGGGCGGCCCCACAATACTCACGAAAGAGGTATGTGAATAGCAGGTCGACCGGAATAGGTTCGATTAGTTCGACGGCACAGGCACAGTATAGAAAGATCAGTAGGGACAGCTAACGAATTTATGAATGAAATCCGCCAGTCGAATTCTTTGACCTTGTTGTTTGAAGTGAAGATAGCATCACTCCCACTTGGGAGTGAGGCTCTCTTCACCATTGTTTATGGTGTGATTTACTTTGTAACCTGTGACTGTCAAAATTTAAATTGTAACTGTGGTACTCAAAATGTAATATGATTTTGAAAATTTATAGTAAATGATATTGGTTTTATAAGCTATCTATAAACAGTAAATTTAATGTAAATAGTTTAAATAACGAAATAAATAAATAGAAGTTGGTGTGACCTTATTTTACATTTTTTGTTTTTATTTACTACTACATATATATTCATTATTTGTAATTAATATTGTTATTACCAGCAGTTTTTTTACCCAATTTTATTATAGTTTCTGCAAATATAAGTACATTTTCTAGATTTATATATTTGTTCGAGTCACCAGAAATTCAAATAGGTTTTGCTACAAGTATAAACATGCAAATTTGTGAAATACGTGTAATTTTTAAAAATAATACAACAAATTATAATTACATATTGTTTAAATTAGCAAAAAACACTAGATGTGTGAAATAAATTGTCATGATAGTTTAAATTCTTCGAGCTAATAAATTACGAATATATAGTTTTATTCGTATTACGTAAAATTTTTAAAATAAATATCTTGAGGTTTATTATTAATAATTTAAGAAGCGTATAAAAACTTTGAAGACAATAAATAAAACAGAGATGTTCCCACCTGGAACTATGACATTTAATAAAATACAATTTATATAAACATTTTATTTCATTAACAGAAAAATGGCATAAAACTATGGCGAGTGTACATTCATATTTAAAATTGAACATACTCAATTATTTCTTACTTATAAACAAAAGTAACTTTGTTGAACATTTCCGGGGTTGGTTGCCGTGTTGTCACTTTAGGTTTTTTGACTTTTCAAGAGACATATGTAAGTTCGCTTCTTCAGAAGCTATTCTGAAATTAAATTAGGTTCTCTAATCGGAAGTACCTATATAATGTGCATTGACTCATGGCATTTCAGTGCATTGCTTGACGTCAATCGCACACAAATTTACAAATGAAATCCCCGAAGCATGTTGAAATTATATAGAAGTTGGTGAGATAGATTTTCCTCCTTGTTGTTTGATGCTACCAAAATAATTCTCAAGACAAACTCAAGACTGCATTCAAATTTCCACATTTTTCTGTGATAATTCTGAAAAAAACAAAACAAAATCAAAAATGTTCTACATATCTATTTCTATATGTTCAAATACTGATAGCTATTTCAAAATAAACGTTAAATATTTTTACCTGCCACTATATCGTCTGAAAATATTGTAAGCATTTGCCGTCGTTTTCTTTTCGTATCTTTGAACATTTCTTGTGAAAAATGCTGAGCACATATTCGAAAATTATATGTTTTTAACCAAATGATCTCTCTTACATTTAACCGCCCACTGATTCGCTCTAAAACAACAATAACTTTATTTTAATACTTGTTACATGAATTTCAATCATAAAATGCAATTAATTATAGAAACACAAAAAATAAGAAAGGAATACTGTTTGCAAATTGCAATAAGTATGTAATGCTGGTTGAAAATAATATTCCTCCGTTACAAACTTTATGCATTACCACAAAAAACGATACACGGAAAATAATAAGGAATATTTTATGTTCTTAATTTATTATAACTATAATTAATGATTGTAAAATTACCTTCTGTTGTCTTTTGGGAGTAAAAAAACTATATCTGTATAATTTCCAGTATAATTGTTTTTGCAACTTCCTACTACACAATAAACTCCTACTATATTACACTTTTTTGTACCTTGACCCGGTTCTTCTGATGCTCTCATAATTATTTTTTTAGAGATATAACAAAATAATAAAATTTAAAACCAGGATTGGAACGCAACTCAAATAGGTTAGGAAGTTGAATATCACAAAACGAAAAGACACACAAGCGGTTATACTACGAAACGTAAACCAAAACGAGTGCGTAAATGGTTATGAATGAATTCTGAAAATGGCTTGGCGCGAAAGTGCAGCTGTCCCTACTGGTCTTTCTATACTGTGGCACAGGCGGACGGCGCAATTTGTGTCCGGCTGCTTCTTATTTATTCACGAAAGAGAGAAGTGAACAGTTTTGCCCGAATTTTACGTACAGGGGGTCACACGAAAATTGACCCCCCCCACTCATCGCCTTTCTCCGTTATTGAAGACAAAGGAAAAAAATGGTATAAGAATGAGAAGTTGTAGGAACTTTTAATATTTTTTTAAGCACATCGCAAAAGCAATTGAATACGTACCGCATTTCCGAGATATAGGCCTAACTTTTTTTAAATGGAACACCTTGGATATTTTTACGACATTGAAAAGACTGAGCTTTCCAACAATATATTCGAGATATTGCATGTGTACTTTTAGCATGCAACACACGTAACATCATATACCTTATGAAATATATTTTAAATGAAAGATATGAAAAACATAGAAACATAAGAAATATATGTACTTATACTTAACAATGATTCAATATGACCCTCTTCTTTTTTAATGCAAATTGCTAAATAAAAATGTCTTCCTACGTTCATGCAGAAAACAAAACTTGATTGAACTATATTTAGTGAAAAAACTGGTTCTTTATTGCAGCAGTGCAACAAAATTTTGATTGAACTCATTTATCATTTTACTACAGCGTTTTATGATTATGTCAAACATAAACGGTCAAATCGATGCCATATTTAGTTCAATTGAGATTGAAATTGTGTTACATTTCAAGCAGTTGCATATTTTATTTTATTTTCGTTCACATTTGTTACATACTGGATTATGAAATTATTAGAAAATGCAATTTATTAAAAATAAAATTAATTTTCTTTGAATATCAACTGAATTACAAATAAAGTTTGAGTTAAATTATTCCCAACATATTAGTTAGTAACTGTCTCAATGCAAATCGATAGTACAAGTTAATAAATAAATAATTTGCTATTAAATTACGCTTTTTATTTTCCTACACTTAGTGCCACCTAAATAAAACATTTTTTAGTTGTTGCATGACCGTAGAAAAATAATGGTATGCATCTCGTACAAAGAGTGTTTATTGCACTCGACGTGTTGTCCAACTCGGCCTGATGGCATTATTGGACAATTTCACGTCGCGTGCAATAAACATTTACTTTTTGCACTTGTTGCATAAATAACTATTAATTTTATATCAGTCATTTTCATGAGTTATATGATGTGATATGATATTGCTTATTAACATATCATATATGATATATTTTTGAAAAGCTCAGTTGACGGTTTTTCCAATGGCGTAAAAATATAAAATAATCGATTGTTTTTGTGATGATTTTGTCATGCTTTAAAAAATATTTAAAAGTTCCTATAACTCTCATTCTTACACCTTTTTCGTTTCTAGAATATTAACGATAGCTCGGTTATTGTTTGAAGTACGACATAAACATGAAATTTGAAGGGACTTTTAAATATTTTTATTCCCGATCACCTTATAATTGACGTTTTATTCATTATTTCGAACCGTAAAAACCTACACTTTACTAATATATGAAATTGGCTTTATTGCACTAGTGAAATAAAGAAGTCTAATTAAGTGACTAACTTGAGCTTGTGATTATGGATAAAACGTCGCGTTTAATTCCCTTTAAAAAAATGAAACGCTGGAACTACATTCTCGTGTTTAAATATCCTTGCATAAATATATATATAAAAAATCCCTACAACTTCCGTTTTTAAATCATCGTATTTCGTATCTCAAACAATAACGGGGAAACGGGGGGGAGGGGCAATTTTCGCGTGACAACCCTGTACATGGGTTTCTGTACATTTTTTTTTCTTTTATGTACATTTATATGAATATATAACAGAAGTCGGGAATATAATTGTCAGAAACTGTGTACTTCTTTGCACAGAAAAGGTTCTCTTGTTGCAAACCGCTGGGGGAAATGGTTTTCCAGAAAATGGAATGTTAATATTTTACTGTACCTATTTCCACTTCCAGGAACATGGAAACTAAATTCTTCATTGATTATTTTTTTAAATGATTGTCAATGATTTTGTTATTTGATTAATTGAAAAATTATATTCCCGACTTCAAAAAAATTCAATTACACATACAAATTGCACGATTTCAATGACACCCTGTATTTCAATAATTTTAACACCCTGTATTAAAATCCGTGCTGTTTAGGGTACAAAGCACTTAACGTAACTTGAAAGATATCTTGCTTCATTATCCGAACATATTTAAGGTCATCTTGAAAAGTCTTTTCCAAAATAGATTGAAGTATCCATAAGAACAAAAAATATATTACAATTCATTGATAAAACATAAATGAGATAGTTATTTATATACAAAGTAATTTAAGTTACTTAAATAAATATGTAGGAACTTCTAGGTATATAGTTTCGGCAAGAATTCTAACGACTTACGTCACGACCAAATGAATAATTTATTACATTCTCATTAAAACATTAAAGAAACAGTGATAATAATAAAACTATATACTACACTAAATGTTTGCACTAATATTACACTAAATTACAAAAAACTATTGTTTTAACGCGATAAACTATCGAAAATTATATTGATAATAAAAACAATTAAGTGACAACAGCCGTGGCGTAAGTCGTCTGAATTCTTGCCGTAACTATAGTAAATAATTCTAAAAAGACATCATCATCAAAATGTGGTTTGACGTTTTCTCGCAGAACTTATCTAAATTAAATTTGATTGCCTATGTTATTTCATAATATTTTTGCTTTTGAAAATATCATAAAAATTGTTTACCTACAGAGTATTTAACTGTGTTCCTGCATTAGCGTAAAGATGCATGAAAATAAAAAAATATTTAAGCACCCTGTACTCTAAAATAATAGTTCAAAATTAAAAAACTGTCAAATCATGAAAAAGAAATTTTTGAAACCAACCCTCTTGTTGAAGTGTTTACTTATAACACTTTTTAGATTCGAAATAATTGCAATTAATTAAAAACTAATAACTTACTTATCAGAAAACGACTAGATAATTTACAAATATTGCTCGAAATAAGCATATACTTAGGGCAGGAAAAATTAGCTTGAGGAAAAAATACGCTGCTGAAGAGCGACACTCACACTCACAGCGTATCAGCTAATTCTTGATTTGGTTAAGACATTTTTGAAGGAAACAACGTGCATCAATATACAACTGACACCTCGCGAAACAACAATGCAGGGTCGGCCTAAGTTTAACGTAATAATTCTTGGTTAGTTTGCTCCGACGCATGACAGTATAGATTTGTTTAGGATCACTACCTCTATAATATACTTAAAGGAACGCATTTATTTCAGAAACACCTTATATTGGTCTGAAAATAATAAATTTTTCATTTTCCTGCGATTCATCCTTTCTGATGAATTCTTTTGTTGCAATCAAAGTGGTCGGCATAATATTTAAATTCTCTAGAAGCTATTCTCTCATATTAATTTACTAACATGTATAAATTTTTCCATACACGATAGTATAATCTATACTAAACTATCAATACCTATTTACCTTTTAATTTGTACTACATAAAGATACATTTTTGATATGTCAATGTTTGTTTTCACATTAAACTTCATACTGAAGGACCCTACCCATCTATACTAACTACTTGCATTATTATCCGACTTTTTCTATATGTAGAAAGGCAATTCAGATTCGTCGATACAAGCCCAATCGACGGGAGAAGATAGCAATAGCAGCGACACAGCCATAAGCGAACACGTCGATGAACCTGTAACCCCAAAGACTGAACCCTCCGACTACCCCATGTTAGACGATCATCACCCGTTTAGTACCAACGGCGGCATCATGGATCCGTCGAGGACGCCCGGGGGCTTCCCAGGGGCGCTATTAGGACTGCAAGGTAGGTGCACTTACTTTTGACAAATTATACTTTTTTGGCGTTACGTCTCCTTACGATTTTACATTGTGCAGTTTGACTAATACCAAAACGATCCCGTAAAATGAGTTTCAGTTTTTCAGCAAGACAATTCCTCAAATATCTACTGAAATTACTTCCAAGTGTCGCCTTGTGAGGGTCTAATCAGCAATTTTCATACTTAGATGACATCTGAGAAATGTAATTTCAAAGCAATGCCAGGCAGGAGCAATATAACATTTAAAAGTTCTAATGCGAAAATATTGAATCAAATAAATTTTCGAGAACTCTGTTAAATTCTAGCTTGCCTACTTGTATGAGTTTGTACCATGTTGGTTTTATTTTTTTTTATTCTTGTCTGTACTTACAATTTTAATATGCCTTATGTGTCAGATTTGCTGCAAAAAATGTACCTTGTAGACAAATTGTTATAATAATAAGTAAATAAATTACATATTATATTGATTCAGAACTTATAAAAAAAAATTGAATGTACGACTCTGAACAGATTTGGCTATTTATTCTTGAGTAGTGTGTGCATTGGGGTGTATCCAGTGGCGTAACCTATGTAGAATTGTTGTTACAGTAAATCAAATAATGCACGTCATATTAAGAAACTAATTTAATTAGAAAAGTGTAGTTAATTCTAAATTTACAAGCAAAACAAATAATAACTTATAGAGAAGACTGCAAATGACACGTTCAGTAGACTGAGAAAACATTTATCAATATTTTTGACAATTTATTTTAGAATTACTGTCAAACGTGACAAATTGAACGTTTAGACTACAGGCTTCATCCTCACCGTATGCTTGTTAGTACAAACATGAAATCATAAATTAACGCTAAGATAGCGAAACATCATAGGAGATAGAAGCTACGACTACCGATAAAAAACAGTTTTAACAATTTAAATATCTTGTTACTTTAGTTTTTGTAAAATAATTTACATTTCGTTCATGATTACTATCAAATCACATTTGAAATTATTCTCTTTTATATTTTTCCCGTTTGAAATTTTAACTGATTTTTGCCTTATTAAGAAGAAGCTATGATTGGCGTCTAGAAAACAAGCAAAATAACTACGTCTTCTGACCTTCAATAATGACCAAATATTCACATTATTCATAATATTTAACCAAAAGTGCGTCGCTAATAGAAATAGCCGTAGTGTTATGCTCCTATTTGGTTATTATTGGTAAATACTTCTATCACGATTTTCTAATTTATAAAAACATTTCTAGAAAAATAATTGCAATAATGTTGTAGATCAGGTCAAGTCATACAATACAGAACCTGTGTATGAAACTAACTATAGTATGTGGTTAGACAACCACAAGACGTGGTTATTTATATTTATTTATATTTTCATTTTGAATATAACCTTATAAGGTAAAAATTGCACAGGAACAAAACAAAATTTCTCAAAATATCTAACAAAATTGCTTCCTTATTTAATATGCTCACAATGGGTTTTACTGTACAAATTTTAAATAAAGAATATCTATATCAATAATTAGTAAACGATTTTTGATATACTGTTGAAGTTGAAAATCGGTTGAAGTATCCGTTGCAGACGCTTAGAAGCGTCGATACTGCATTTGACCCCGTGGAACATTCGGCTGCTGAAAGCACAGTAAAAAAACTAGATTTCATTGAACGGCATGTAGCTGTCGATCTGAGAGAACCTCCAGAGTGTCCACTAGGATCATTAGCCAGGACTGGCTAATGGGAGATCTTTTCCTTGCACACTATTCGTAGATCCAAATGACTGGAAGAAAGTCCAAAGTGCAGTTTTCTATAAGAAATATGTAATGTTTCCTTAGAATATAAATAATTTCTAACGAAGTTAACTCGTTAAAATGAAGAAATAAATTCTATCCATTCTATCGAAGACATAAATATTTTCAGAAAATGCGATTATTTTTCGGGCAATACCTGCGAACAAAAGCAAATTAAAGGTTTTTTTCTCTACATACGAACCCCATTTCTTATCAGCCCCAATCAAATTGTTGTTTATCTGGCGTAATGGGGCGATTTTAATTTTTTTAATCTGCTTCGTGTTAAATTACCCCGAGGGTAATGCGTTACGCCGAATAAATAAATTTTATCAGTTACTTTACCTGATTTTTCACGTGCACGTGAAATTTCAAGTGCGTAAATATTATTGCTTGACCCCAAGGCATTATCATCGAGATTTTATCAGAACTAAATAAATTGTAGCAAAAGGAAATTTATGTAAATGCTGTAAACGTGGTTAAATTTATGGCCCATAACCCTCTTTGTTTGTATTTAATTATACCACGTTAATAGAACCCTAAGAGTAATACAGGGAAATATTTTTCACTTGAGATTCGCCGTGAAAAACAGAGACAAGTTTTTGATGGTGTCACATCATGTAAATATCTGAAATTGCATAATCATATTAAAAGTATTAACTCTATGATTTGATTATTACCTATATAACCCAAAGGTATTGATAGTAGTCGAGATAGTTTAATCTTAATACATTTTTTTTTTGAAAACATGTCGCTTGTTCAGAAGGCACGAATTTGCATAGAATATTCAAATGCTATTTATTAAAATTGTTGGTAGCATACTTGCAATTGCTGAAGTTAAATGAACAATTATACATTGCATTATGTGTTCATATGTAGTATTGGCAATCTTGTCTTGCTCGAATTGCAAGACAAGGACAAGATTAAAAAAGTCTTGCGAGACAAGCCAAGAAATATCGCTACAGCATTTAACATTGAGTCATGAAATCAAAAAGGTTGTTTTGCAAGAATGTTCTATACAGATTTGCATTTAAACGATAATTTAAAACATAAGAATAAATTATTGTTGAAAATGCTACCCCAAACGTTGACACTGAAACGTTGCTGAAACGTCTTCATTTAATTGCATTACAATTTTGTAACGCCCAGATATGTTCATTATGATTATTATTCAGTAGTAAAACACAACGTCTGTAGTAAAATACGCTTGATCAGATCACAAGACAAGGGAAATGAAAATACTTGTCAATTACATCAGCTATTAATATCTGCATTTTGTACATTCACTTTAGTAGTACGATTGGCTTTTTTTGATCGGAGTTACCTTATGCTCCGAAGTCTACGATGTACTAAAGACTGTGTGGACAGGTTGATGTTTATTTGGGTATCTTCGTCGGTATTCTCTAGCTGCTTGTCTGGCATTTCCCTTGAAATACCCATATACAAAGACAATATATGCACACCCTTCAGTTGCAATACATGCATTTCTTATTTAGCACTTCAATGTTAAGTGTCAAATGAAGAAACAAAATGACACAAATAATAATTATTATTACAGCAACCATCATTTTTATTTATCAGGCGACTTTGATTGAAATATGAAATTATACTTTTTAAAATGCTTGACGTTAACCCAGCTACTATTTGCCAAAGTGTGTCATGGAGCTGTAGAACACCCTGTATATTATTAATTTTAATTAAGGAATCACACTCTCAATACTATTTTATAGATTATTGTTTATCAAAATTATAAATTCAGTATACGAGTAGGTACTTTTAAATAATTTTGAAAAAGTTAGTAAATAGGTATATAATTCCAATAGTTTCCAGAAATAGTTTATCTGAAGCAGCTACAAAGCTCTGGAAATAGAAACATAAACATCAATATATTTAATTAACTTCACTACATTTAAGTGTCTACATTTATATTGTGACAATCTGGACAGAGAAAAATATATTTTGTAAACAACATTCAGTTGATTTCTTGGCTAAGGGTCTTGATTGTTAAATTTTTTTTATTGATTTTGAAAGTTAAAACGTACAGTCCTGAATTAAAAAAAAAACATCCGATTACGTCCCTTAATTTGGTTAAGATAAAAAACACCAAATTTCTAACAAGTAAATGCATCTTAGGATGGCGACAAAGTGTTTAAAATACTATGTTGTGGCTACTGTTATTTAGATAGGATACTAACTAATATTACCTAAGAAATTAACTTTTAATTAACATGATCCAACAAGCTTGAAACCGATATATGTCTGGTGGCACCGCTGACGAATGACTTTACTGTTTGATATAGGTTTTTCAGGTGTAATTCAATACTGATTGAGGAATTAGCCTACAGAGTAGTTGATTCCTGAAATTCCAGTTTTGGAAATTCTATTTGTTTAATAAGTATAATTCCAATATTTTACAGAAATAGTTGAGGCAGTTCCAAAGCTCTCAAAATAGAAACATAAACATTTAAATGTTTAATTGACATAACTACGTTTAAGTGGTTAGATTTATATTGTGACAATCTAGGCAGGCAAAAATATATTGTGTAAACAAATTTTAATCGCTTTCGGTTTTAATTGTTTCTTTTCCTATTTGAAAATTACAACGGATTGCCCTACATTCAAAATGCAAAATTAGAAACACATAAAAGGATGCAGGCAAACGAGCGTTTAAAATTGCAGGTACAATCTACTGCAATAATAATGACACTCTTTATACCGAATTCAGCTATTTATTTTTAACTGCTGACGTATTCATAATGAAAAATACTTTTGACATTAGTTCTTAGTTGTTCTACTCATCAATAAAGATCTAATGAAATGTCTACTCAGAACTTCCAGAAGTGGAGACAGTTCCATTATTAATGCAAAAGCTAGTACGTTGTAAGATTGTTATCAGAAGTTTTGGATATTTTATCTAGATGACTCGTCTCTGTAAAATAATCTAGATGTGTCGCACATCACTGATTACGATTATCATAGAACTTATGGAATGTTATATAAACGCGAAATTCATCTTGTTTCATTCGTATTTATGTATATTATTATATTTAGTGTTATAATACAAAAGAAAAAGTTTTCTCTTTAGTTTTTTTATTGTTCTACAAATGCATATGTTTAAGTTTATATTTTCTACCATGCTCTGTTCTGGCGTGACATATTTGACATTTATGTACACTAGCATCGGTATAAGTTATCCAGATTTTGAAAGCACCAAAAATGATTGCTCTTTTGTATCTTTCACGAGAGAAATTAGTGTGAAAATTGCAACATCCCTATAACATGTACAATTTATTAGAGATGAATATTTAGTAACTTTATCTTTTCTTTACCATGCTCTGTTCTGGCGCAGTACATTTGACATTTGCGTACACTAGCGTCGGCGTAGGTTATCTCCGAACATATTTTAGTATGTACAAACGTTTCTCAAATTTCGAAAGCACCAAAGATGACTGCTGTTGTCTTTCACGAGAGAAATCAGCGTGAAAATATAAAACATATATATATAAATATTTAGTAACTGTATCTTTCTTTTCAGGACTAGGTGGACTGATGCCGGGTCCGTCAGGGATGCACAACAGTGACAATTTCGGTAAGTTCCTTTACTATTTCCACGCAGCAGAGAAAGTCAAACATTTTAATCTGCGACCTTAAAATTTTCCGCGCGTAACGCAGTACAATGCCCATTTTTACACGTTCGTAGTCAACTAAACAAACAACCCAAAAAGAGGGGACGATAAAAAACAAGATGACATCTGCCAGTCCGGCCAGACAATACCCTAGTTGCGAAAAGTTTTTTATTAAATATTTCATTTCCATCGGAGGACGTCGGTGCAATTCTGACAATGCCTCGTGCAATATGTCACATGACTGGCCGCCGGGCTGGGGTCCGCAGGACTGGGCATTATATGAAATATGAAAGTGACAGCACAATTGTGTACGCGATGGTTTTTATAAGCGGGAGCGCTTGAACCGAGAACTTCTATTATTTAAGCGATACTGTCTCCCGTCTTTCTGAAGTATCAAAACATTTCGTTTCACGGCAACTGTGCTCACGTGTGACACTGTCATCTTCTCGGCATCTATGTCTATTAGAAAAGATCCCTATGTCTCTATTATGTCTTAGACCGCTCTCTGTAGTGGATAATAAATACGCCGTGACTGATTTTAAAGTGATAATCTTGTAAGGATAGATTTGAATAGGTAATTTCTAACCCAAACTTTCGCGTTTCGTTACATCCGCTATAAGCATTAAAAAGAACCATTACGGCGATACAGAGTGCTATGCTAACTGTCACCATTTGTTTTAAAAATCGAATGCGACCTCATAAGCAAATCGATATTTTTGTATTAGTGGAAAGTACTAAATTAAAGTACAAAATAAGTTAGAAGATATTTAAAAAAGTTAGCAGTTGGAAACTGTTTGAAACTATCAGAAATGTCCGTTCAACTATTTCTTGCGCTAAATTCACTGGTAACTCATTCTCAACTTCATCATCATCATGGCGTGCAATCCTGAGGATTTTGGCTAATGCTAAAAGGATTCTAGAATCCATTTAATGAAGTGGATTATTCCTCTTTCCCGTTGTTATAACCTTCTGCGGATCCTGAGTGTTACAGTTATTTTATTCCATTCTTTTCGATCCCTGCACTTTACCTTCCAGTCAGTTATTCCCATCTTTTTTACATCGTCTTCCACTTCATCCCACCATCTTTTCATGGGTCATCCTCTACCTCATGACCACAGTGGTAATCACTGTGTTATTCTTCTGATCATTTCTGAGGGTTTTCTTCTTAGTAGTCTTATGTCCTCCTATGTATTTTACTGTTTTGTCCTTCCAGTTCCTCTTCGATTTCTCTGTTTATTCTCCTCTTAACTGGTCGAATATTTCTGACAGTTCCAAACCGTTTCCAACTGCTGCAGGAACAAATTTATATCCAATCGTGAAAATTCTCTCACAGAGATAGAATTTAGTCAAGTCGTAGCTTTGTTGTTAAAATTATTGTGACGATACAAACTGATAAAACAGTTCGCTAAATTTTCATTCTCCAATTTATCTCTTTATTTTGCATTTTACTGAATAAGAATTTGCAGAAAACTTTAAGGCTTTCAAGTATACTTAATACGTTGCTAATAATGCTCAACTTTAATTTCTTTGTTTAAAGTTTTTCTGAACTGTGAATTTGATGATATCATTCTTGCATAAGTATTTTTGTTGCTTTTGGTCAGATACAGATGCCGTGTTTCAGTTGCATTTATAAACATAGTTGACTACATGTCACTACAATATGAATAATTACTAAATAATTACAACAGTTAGGATTGTGCTTAAAACTGAAAATTTATACGAATAATATGAAAATGAGCAGATATACTTTCTTACGCTGTAAGTAACACTATCGCCAAATCTGGTATCAGTATTATATTACTAGAGAGCGAATGAACAAGGACTGTCTCGGTCGAAACGGCCATTATCCGAATTAGAAAAAGCGATGAAACAGTTTTTTATAGAGAACAAGGGAATTTTGCGGTAGCATACGCCCTAGAAAAAGGCTCTGCGCTAAGCTGCTTATCGAAGCGTATTTTCTTTTAATCCCTAAACCATTTACCATTTTATCGGGAAAAAAGTCTTTTAGGCGCAAATTAAACTAATTAAAAAAGGGAGCTTATTATTTTCTGGAAGTCGATCTCCAAAGCGTCGCCATTTTTGAACCGGTGTCACAAGCGAGTGAGTTCTTGATGTTAGTTTCTTAATATGTGGCTTCAAAAAAATTTTTGGCGCAAATTAAACTAATTAAAAAAGGGAGCTTATTATTTTCTGGAAGTCGATCTCCAAAGCGTCGCCATTTTTGAACCGGTGTCACAAGCGAGTGAGTTCTTGATGTTATTTTCTTAATATGTGGCTTAAAAAAAAATTTTTTTTTTAATTTAAAGTCGACAAATATGAATTTCTTTTTCTTCGATTGAATTTTTAAAATTTACAAAATTTAGCTGAAAAAATTTGAGTATATTAGAAATTCTATAGTCAATTAGAATCCAATGGATCTTCTTGGGCTTGTTTTACCGTAATAACAAATATTTTCCTGTTATTTGTTCATTTCAGTTTCTATAACAATATCACAACATAATAACGTTATGACGTTGACACAGAAACTATTACATTCACTTAGGTCCTTGAATGTGAATTCAAAATAAATATTTAAAAAAAAATCCTATCGAAACAAAGTTACTAATCGGAAACTGGGTCATTTGTCGCACCACTTTGATGTTTTTCTGGTAAAATGATGCTTGGGAGCAAAAACTAATAGTAATTAATATTGCATGTGACAAAATTTAACACTAAATCAATTAATAAATATTCTTATTTGGAGTTAATTGTTTCCTCGTAATCCATAATCTAATGATAAACTGTGATATACAATGTTGTTTGATCCTGGTTGCATAACTAACTCATATATCTACTCTAATATTATTGGAAATATTTTTCTATGCTAACACACTAACAATTAAAATACAAAAATGAATTTGATAGAACTTGTTTCTTTGGGTAATCAACCTGAAATTTTGGTTGAATATAGTACAGGATTTGAGAAAGGATAGAAAGCATACTGTTTTTTTAATAAGCAATAATAAGCAGCGGACCTACACAATAGTGCCAATAATCCAGCCGACTTACGTCACAACTGCCGTTACGCAATTGTTTTTAGTTAACATTATTTTCGATATTTGGTCATGTTAGTAACAAACATTTTTTTCAATTTAGCGCAATTATTTAATGTAGTATATAGTTTTATCATTCTCATTTGCAGTTTCTTAAATACTTTGATAAAAATAAAATGAATTATTCATTTGTTCGTATGACGTAAGTCGTCTGAATTCTTGCCGCGACTATACACAGAAACTCAAGACTATTTCCTTCATTAAGCTCAAAACTACCAAAAATAAACGTATCGCATCGCATTATGTATATCTTAAATTAAGGTTAATAACAACAGCAACAACGACTGTTGTTTACAATTTTACCATTCGATGTTTGAGTCTTGAATCTAAGTTCTGACAGTACTGTCATAGGCCTTACATTAGCTCAAAAGTTACATTTTTCTGTAGATATATATCATGCAAAAGTTTACAATTTCTTCGGCGATTACAATTTAACCAGTCAGTCAGGTGCACGAAATATCCGCCCACTGAACCCATTATCTGTTATCCTAATTTCCTCGAATGGAATTTTTCCTTTTCCAAAAGTACCTGGACCAATTTTTCAGCCATAAAAAATAAATTCTGCTCATTCTTTATGCACTCCTGCTCCCGTTTTCCTGCGTTAAAGAGCGATTGAGTTAGTGAATACTGAAAATAACATTTATATGAACATTTCGATTTCGCGAATATAAAGGGAAATGAACACATTTCAGCGGATATTTCAGTGGGTGTGAGAAAATCCCGAGAAAGCCGAGAAATACAGAAAAGCTGTTTATCACCGAATGTACTCCTTAGAACGCAGCAGTCGTTCGGTGGGCCGGAAAAAAGGAAAAGGAAAATCGTCCTCGAACTTCTGTAAAGAGAAAGAAAAGCGAATTTTCCTATGTCACTGCCTCTACCCCTTTCACTCTCGCCGGATCGGACATCCAAATCGAAAACGAAAAAATAAATGTATGTTTAACGGCATCGATAACGCGGATATCATAGGAATGACTCAAATCTAGACGCTAATAAAAACGACTTAAGAAAAACAGAAATCTTCGCAGAAAAGTCACTTTTGTAGCAATAGTAACTATGTTATTGTTAATTTTTATAAACCAGTAGCAGAAACTTACAAAATGTATATTACAAATATAACAGTAATAATATTAATATTAATAATAATAATAATAATGATGATAAAAATATTTAGTGAAAATAAAGTTGGTATAAATAGTCTCAATTTTATACTATAGGTGTAATCTTAAAATAAGCTGTTTTATAAAAAATTGAAATGACTCAAAAGATTATAAAATTTCACAATAAGAAAAATCTCAGGAAAAAGTTAGGATCCATTTAACTTAAATAGTATGTAGTTCCAAAATACCTATACAATCTCATAAAGTATTCAACATAATGTTTATAAGAAGAGGTTAATTTTTATTATTAAAAAACTATATTATACAATACTTTTAGATGCAAATAGTTAATCATTTTTCCCAACTGTAGATACTTTTATAGGGGTGAGTCTAAGTGTTGACATTGCCTTCAGATGATGTCTGTTGCTGTGTCTGACAAATTAAGCATTATTAGTTACGTCTATCGCTATTATAATAGTTTCAGTAACGAATTGCCCCCTGTTCTGCCCACCTGTAATGTTATATCAGATCAGTCAAAGTAAGACTTCACTTCTGAGAATAAAATTTGACGTTTTTTTCAGATCTAGAGAGTAGTGTGATCAATGTCGTCAGATCTAACAAATCAAGCATTAAGTATGAAATTTATTGTTTTTAGTGCCCTATCATAATACGAATAGTTTAAGTAACAATTTGTCTTTTTTTGTAACATGAGTCCTTAGATATATTTCGTTTCCAATTTTAATGCTCCCTGGACTCTCACATCACTGACAACTCACAAATATCCTATATATTTAATACTATTTGCCAGTTTGACAAAAAAATAAATGACAAAATTGCCAATGCAAAAATGTTGCTAACGTTAATGTTCTCAGTAAAGAGGTCATAAAAGCATAAATATATTAGTAGTGTCGAACTTATTAAGAAACTAAATCACACAGTAGGTGTCTAAATTGTGTTAAACACTAAATATTGAAAAAATTATATATTTTTTTTATTTAAATTGATAAATAATAGTATAGTTTTGATTTTTTACTATCTTCAGCGCATTTATAATCAAATAGCTTTTGAGCAGAGCCTATCCCAAGAAGAACAAGATCAAGCATTTATATTCATTCTGTGGCTGGTGGCGACTAGATATCTAAACCACTGCATAGCAACCCGAAAAAAATTAGTTTGAATAACAACAGGGAATGCCTTATAAAACCACTACTTCCGACTATTATTATAAATTAAAACTTATATCCATCGAATTTTTGCCGAATTTTACAAAAACAAAATTATGTACACAAACGTTATATTTTTTTGGAAATCAATTAGGTTGGTTATGTAGTTTTGTCTCTATTATATAAACTGTTTAATCTTTCATCGAAAATTCCCTATTTCAGTTTCATAAAGGTCGCTGAATTTCTCGCCGTAAAATGATCAAATTTGTGGTGTTTTTAAGTACAGAAATCTGGAAAAATAAAACAGGTAGAACAAAAGTAATATAAAAAATTAAATTCTTGTTGTTTTGTTTATCCACTTTTACTATTTAAATTCTGTTAAAATAAAATAATAACTTTTTAAAAGTGTTTATAAGACACAGTATTTTACTATTCCAACTCTACATTTTAACAATACCTAGTTATTTTCACATACCTATAAACAACAGTTAACCATCGTATATGCAGAACTATGTAAGTTTATGTTAGATTTTAAAAAATACGTATTTTGAAAGATGTCTGTGCCTAAAAATTTGTTGGTTGACCGCTTTCTGTCGTTATACGAATATAGCTATTCGTTTTACCTTTGAATATTCGTAAGTGGCACGAGATAAAATTCCTGTTATTTGCTAAGATCTATTATTCGGTTTAATGTCTCTGTAAAATTACTTGTATTTGTAGAAAACACTATTTCAAGAATACGGCGTCATGAAGGTTGGTGTCTTTAGGTACTGAAAACTCGATTCTTGATATTTAGTTTATTGATTGTTAGTATTTAAATTTTCATCAAATATAGTAATAACTTTTCAAAAGCGTTGTTGCTATCCTAACGCCACATTTTAGCAATTATTTTCACATACCTACCTATAAGTAAAAGTAAGTAACTTTTTCTAATTTTGACATATAAAGTTACATATTTTGTTATCTAAACAAGTGTCAAAACGTTCTACTTTATGTAACTAGTTAACTACTTAATGAAAACCATTATGCAACTGGTTACGAAAAGTTCGTTATGTCACTAATTGCAAAAAAGAATTAAACAAAATACAACAGAAAAATAGTAAAGTAACTTTTATTTAAGTCAGTAATTTTATAAATAACTTTATTAATTATTAATTAATTATTATTATTTAATTATAGATATTCACATAGCAGTTGGTATAGTTAGTGAAATTAATTCCAGAAGAAATCGTATTTGTTGAACTTGCAGTAATATTCCGTGATATGTTATTTGTATTACTCGGTTCTCCAAGAATATCACCGGAAATTGTTTTTGTATTTTCTATAAAAATTTTCAACATATCCTTCTGCAACAGAATTTGACTTCCAGTCGCTGTGTTGTTTTATTTTTAAAATATTGGCCTCAGAATCTGCAACTAAAGTGGCCCAAGATTTTCTGAAACAGTGCACCGCGAATAATGCACAATTCGGCAAACCAATCATTTGAGCAATCATTTTTGATAACGAATTTTTTGGTGACCAATAGTATTAACTCCTACTGGTTGTACACCTCATTTACCATTTCTATATCTAACAAAGAATCTATTGTATTTAATATTTTCCGGGAATAGGTTTCTATACTTCCTGATAATGTCAACGAAGTTTAGTCCTTCCAAAGTGATTACAAATTCACGAATTACTCTAGTTCTTGTATTTGGAATATTTACCCGAAAACACGTCTCCTCATCTGTAACATCTTCAACACGTAAAAATGTTAATTCCGACATGCACCGGCTATTCCCACAACCAACACAACGTAAAGCAAAAAATACGAATTAGTAAACTGACAACTAAATGAAGTAATTATTAGTTACCTTAGCCATTAAAAAATTATTGTCATTCACCTCCGTCAAAAACTTTGCAATATTTAGGTACTCTTGGAAAAACGTTTGATTTCTTAGCGTGGTATCTATCGGACTGCCTTTTCAAAAATCAAACTATTGTATGTTTTAATATCTATACCTTTTCTTAAAGGCAGCTCAGTTCTCAACATGGAGTACTGTGTCCATAGCGTAGAAGCCTTCATATTTTTCTTACCTCCAAAATATGCCAATACTACTTTCTGAATGACGTGTTTTACTTTCTTCTGTTCACCCCATTTCTCAAATGTTTCATAAGCCAAGTCATATTGTTGGATTGGTCAGTGGTCGCGCGGTTTAAGGCGTCAGTGTACTTGAATCGAGATGACTAAATCGCTGTGGGTTCGACCTCCGCAGCCGGTAGACCGTATATAAGCTATATTGGTGGAGACATTGGCACCCTCTCTGCGGGTGTGGTAGGGTGTCAGAATGTTGGCTTGGGTCAATGTGAGAGATTGATACCGGTTGACATTTGACTACCCCCCTAATTAATGAGGTTTTCCAGGTTTCCCTCATTCCTGCACTGGTTAGGGCCTACTAACGTAAGTCGTTCCTGGGCGCAAATGCGACCTGCTTAATAATAATATGCCACCCTCTCTCCCGCACAAGTCTTCGACTTCTGGGATAATCCTCGTGATTAGAATGAAGGGTAGAGATATTATTATTATATACCGCTTTGGATTTTTCGGGAATCAGTGAATATACGGCATTTCTTACCGCTTCTTCAATACCACTCGGTATATCATCAGAATCTGTAAATTACACATTCTTCCTAATAAATGGTATCAGCGTCACAGAATAGATCAGCGTCTATTAAATGTCAAGCCAAATGACGAGAAAATTTAAACTGACACTGACCTAGATAATTGTTATTTAAATTATACTTCCAAATGATCACAATTAAAAACTTGTATTTCCCATTTTACGTCAAAATTAGAAAAAATCTTGTATGTAATACGTTATGAAACATGATTATATGTAACTCGTACGATATGGCGGGATTTTCGCTTGTTGCATAAAACCATACTTTTCATAACTGATTACATAAATAGCTATTATATCTAGCAGGTACTAAATTTGTGATATAAGAAAATTTTTATTTAAATTTTTTTTACAATTTAAAAATATGTACCTATTTTCATAGATTTCCGTATCTACTTCAAACTTTAGTTAGACTGTTATTTTGCTGACATGAGATAACATTCCCATTATTTGCTAAGCTTTATATAATAATAAAGTTAATATTTAAAATCTTATCTGTAAAAAACACTATTTCAAAAATACGGCGCCCTTAACTATAATAGTTTGATTTTGGAACATATGCCTTATTTCCCTGTAATAAAAAGTACGAACGATTACCGAAGGACACATTTCCACTCCTGGAAGAAATTGGGCAACCAGGCGTAGTGAACCAAGATCGAGGCTTGCCCGTATTACATTACCGGACCGTATCAGTCGGTAATGCAGGCCTCCTTATCGACTTTTCGTGCTTGGACCCCATAACGCGCGTTTATTACTTTATGTTCGATAAAAACCCCATTGCTTCGGTATATTTTAAGAAATTACTTGCTGCCTTTCCACTTTTTTTACTTATACACCGCTTCGCGTTACGTCCTTTTCCGACATTAATTTTATAGCGTCTCCAGAAAGTCCGAGTCACGGTCTTTTTTATTCCCCGAAACGTCGGCCGCTGCTACTGCATACCCGGAAAAGGATAATGGAATACTCAAATCGCATTAGGGCCGTTGTAGGGGATTCCATTCGGCCGTACCACGTTGCATTTAAATTGGTGGAATTTTATTCATACGGATACAAATTATCGTCGATGTGATTACATTTGTGGTACAGTTCGTACAGGAATATTGGACACAGATAATAGTGCTCACCGCAATCTCGCCACAAAAATTATTATCAATGACAGGGAATAAGTCTTCCACATTAATTAAATTTTAAGATTTAAGGGGATTACTTGCAAACAAGAACAAAACACTTTGACCAATTGAACATTTTTTATCGTTTTGTGCATAATGAAGTATGAGTCGCATGACGTAGTTTGTGAGTTTCAAATATTCCTATGAAACATAATAAAAAAATTTATTATTTTATATTATAAGTACAAAGCTTAGAGTTAGCCCATTAGACTATTTTTAAGCAACCCTCAATATCATTTACAATTTTATCAGAAAACAAAACATTTGACTCTTCTTTATTTCCTCCTTCATATCTTTCATCATTCCCATTAACTGCTTCAATATTTCCTCCATTTCTGTGGTTCTTGATCTCATCACTGGCATTCACTTGTCTACTCCAAACGTCTTCTTTGTGGAACGTCACACTTCTGACACAAATGTAACCTCTATATTGGGTTAGCGTAGAAACACGTCACATAGTCAAACAAACTTTATGGTCACTCTTAATTACACAAGAAATATGCTTCAACAAATTCACA
The DNA here is from genome assembly GCA_037114965.1 of Monochamus alternatus. Classification (NCBI taxonomy): domain Eukaryota; kingdom Metazoa; phylum Arthropoda; class Insecta; order Coleoptera; family Cerambycidae; genus Monochamus; species Monochamus alternatus. The sequence continues at coordinate 78,369,748 of CM073431.1, forward strand.
ACTGTCAAATTCGTGGTTGACTGCTCAATGTAAAGTGACTGTGACGGCGAAACCGATCCGCTTATTTTAGTCTTTAGAGTTCTTGAGGTTTCTGCAATCTCAAGAACATGTCGAAGAACAAATAGAATATAGTCTCGAATATTCCGGAAAACTTCAAAATAAAGGTATTACAAAAATTGTAAATTCTAACGCAAATAGGAACATAATTAACAAACTAAAAATGTAGGTGAGCTTTCGTAACAGTATATATAAATTCTGTGCATATTTCTTCCTTTCACGCTAGTAACACTGATTAATAGCAATGAATCTTTATTTACACCAAGTTGAAGTAAGACTCAACTTAACAGTTGGATGTAACAAAATGACCAATTCTAAACTTTCATACTCAGGTCTATTAAGCATTTTGATGGATATATTAAACATCAATCCATACATCAAACATTGTTGCGTTACCGAACTTATAGTAAGCTGAAACTATGGCCGGAAATATTTTTAAAATTCTTAATCCTCCAAGAAAACATTTCCATATCGATATTTCGTTAGAAAAATTCACATCGGTTGTGAATGGAAAGAAAAATCAAACATGAAGATGAATATTGGAATCAAAATTGAAAATAACAGAGTTAGAGTGACTCAGAGAGTTCAGTCGACGTGAACGTCTATCAAATTTGTTGTGGCCGAGATGATTTAAAATGTTTCGATTTCATAAAGAATTCAATTACCCATTCAAGTCAAATAAGACTTAAATAAATACAGGGTATATCTTAAGTGTATAATAAATATAAGAACACCATTTATTATATTTTGCTAGGGTTTTATTAAAAATCCAAAAATCTCAAAAACTCTTATTTATGCGATTACCGGTTTCGTAGTTTTAACAAACTGCATCTTCAGGTCAACAATGCTAAAGACTCTGATATAAAAAAATCAAATTTTTGATATAGAGTAGATTTTGTCACTTTTTTATAGTTTCATAGTTTTCGTAGAAATTAAATGCTGAAATTATTCCTGTCTCTTTTTGATTTTCAAGACCAAAGGATAGAATATATGTTTCCTAAATTATTTCTGTGAGTGATCAAATTTTATGACAAATTACATTTTTGGATATGTATACATAATACATAATTTTTTTTGAGATATTTAATGTTAAATCTTGGTATTTTGTATAACTGAAATGCATTACAGATATTTTTTGTATATGTGTCAAATTCAAGTAACATTTACTCGAAAAGTTAATATTAACGAAGGTGCATAACCTCCAAGTTTTTTTTTAAATTGTTTTTTGGCTACAACCTTTGACCCTTAAATATGAAGTCAAAAAACCATTTGCGATAAAATCGACATTTAATTTTTTTCCTGATCTCATTTCTTTTACGATTAAGCAAAGTATACTTTGAAAACAATTGAATTATAGCCGTCTTATTGCTTTGATAGTAATTTCAAACATTATATGCTTCGTTCATGCAAGATAAAAGCAGAAACGAAAAATAGGCATGTCACTAATTTATTCTAACGCGCCACGTCGTCGGTTTAGCTTCTTTATAATAATAATAATACATAAATTGGCATATTTTGTGCAGAGAAACCTAAAATTAATATCTCCTGGCAGTTTATGGGCTGAGTATTCTATGTTAACAGCAACATTTTTCTTTATACGATTCTATTGATATTTCTAAATTTTCCATGCTGACTGCATATCTTAAGAAAAAAAAATATTGGCAAAACAGCCAGTGTTCTTACGAAAGAAAAAATGTTTTAAGCATCAAACGAAACATTTTTGATTCATAAGGTAACGTTAATATTAATTTTTAGTAGTAAAAACTTCAATCTGATTTTTAAACATTTGTAGGTCGCAATGATATTAGGCGTTCGTGATTCATATATAATTGTGAAAATTCCGAATACCAAAACACATATCAGCCGCTCATTTACTGTTACAAATAATTAGGATGAAGAACTTCATTATTTGCAAATAATACAAAATTACATAAAACTTCGACCAGTTCATACTAAATTTTCAAAACAGTAGTTAAACTATAGTAATGGCAATTGTTGTAATCAGGTGGTGGGTAAAGCTACGATAGGAAAATTTCCAATAAAAATTGCAGAATATTTAAAATTGCAAGATGTGGCTTGTTATATCGGTCATTCTTTTCGCTACGCTTTTAGCCAATAAAGGTGTAGATATTTTAGGGTTAAAAAGACATGGTGGTTGGAAATCTTAGGCTGTAGCTGAAAGCTATGTCGAGGATTCTATTAAAAATAAATTAAATTTTTCTGAAAAAATTGTACATAATGATAAGCCATCGGCTAAGATTGCTTCGGGTTCTGCTGTCTCGCATTCTGCTTTTTCTGTCAATAAGCTTAATACAAATGATACTGATAATAAGTCTGTTTTTCCTATTCGTATTAATAATTGTACGTTTTATTTTAATATAAATAAATAGTAGTTATTGTTTATTGAGTATTTTTTCACAACAAATAATATAATTTGCTTTCATTCAGTTCTGTCAAAACCAGAACAGTAAGTAATTACTTACCGACGGGCTTGGCAACCAGTATAACATACTGTTCTAAAACTAAGTATGGTAAACAATTGGAACTAGGATGGTCGTACAAAAAGTGAAATAACTGCATATTCCTTGTTGCTAAGGAAATGCGTGTATGAGACAGATATTGCTCCAATTTTAATATCGTTTCGGAAATATTTTGATCTCCGGTTTTTGTATTCCACGAACAAAGGACGCATCGCCGCAAACCTATATTTTATCAGATACCATTCCAGAACTATAACCGTTACAACATGACTGCAATACAATATCTTAAGATATCGATCCGGATATATCTGCGGAACGCCAATTCAAATTCTACGCACTGTTATTCCCCATTCCCTCAACCCGCGGCTACCAATCTGTGTGTGCTGGGTCGCAATAACAATTACCCGGTATTTGTGAATTATCGCGAAATTAAATTTAAACATTTCTCCGCAGGCCCGATAAATCTGACGGCACGAGCCAGATACGGGCACTTCCTCTGGTATCGACTTCCTTCGCACTTTTACCTTTTTACGTTTGATAGTACGCACGAAAAACGCCGAGACTTTTCCTTGCGTAAAAAATTATCAGATGTGGATGTTTCGGAGCAGAACTACTGTTCGTTTTCGCTTTAGCATTTGCGGCATTTGAAGCGTCTGAAAATGCTTTTCCCAAAAAGCAATTGCGTAACTTGTAGATCCTTCGGTTTTAACAAATCTAATAATGGTCTTACTCCAAGTGTTTTCAGAATGTACAGCTTTGCCTCACAATAAATCTGCAATCTGCAGCGATTTTTTACTAACTTAAAGATTTAGAAACCGGTTACTATAGGACGAAATAATTTCATTCTTTTGATATCTTTGTTTTGTTGGGTTTTGATTTGTTGATTTTATATTTTTATGAGTAAGAATTTATGCAATAAATACCTAACCTATAAATAAATAGTATAGGTATGTATTTAAAGTAAAATCGTTTTGGGGAGGCGAAGTGGGCAGTAAAGCGTTGATGAGATGAAATATATACATTTATTTCATTTCAACTTAAACCTGCTTATGACAGGTATAACTAGATGGTAACTGGTGGGCCAACCTAAATATTGTTAGGTTAGGTTAGGTTAGGTTAGGACGTCTTTAGGAATGTATGCGCGGTGGAATGATAAGAGCAGTGCAGGAATGTCGGTACTCAATTATCTCTAAATGTAAATTGCCTGGGTCGGCTAACCATTTTCAAATTTCGTTAAAACTGTATCACAAACACCACAACAGAAGAATCAACACAACGCAACAGAATGATCAACACATTCCAAGTTTGTCTCTGTTCAACCTTCTGTTTTTGATAAAAAGTACATCTTATTGGCCATCCTCCTCTAGTACAGGTAATTTCTCCGTAGCATTAGTCGTACCTGAGCATGACTTAAGTATATTACAAACAAATGAAAAGGGCTCAGAGCTATATGTCGGGTTTCACGTCACACAGTGATATCGCGTTTCGACCACGTGGTTTGGTTTACATTCAATGACAATTTATTAATTTTTTATTATGTGATTATTGCTGCCAGATACATGTTCTGATCATTCAATATGTTTGAAAGACTGCCCTGTAATACATTTTAAACTAATATAAAATTCAACTTCCCCATTGCCCCGCAAGAGACAAGAACACAAAATTGAATGTCTTGTCGAGAACAGTTCTCAAATTCATTTTAATAATGCAGAAAAACACTGATTGATTTTTCATTTTTAAACAAGTGGAAGGCAACGACAATATTTTAACTGGTTATATGAATTGAATGGCCAATTTTTTTTATTCTTGAAGGTGTACCCGTACACCTTCTGAAAATGCTCGTTGAGCAACAAAATATGTTGCAAAAATCGGTTTGTTACCGAGCAACTGGTTAGCAGCCATTATTTTTCTTTAAAAAGGCACAAGCTATAAATTTTGAAATTGGTGGTACAAAATAGCGACGAAATATCCATGACTTGCTATATTTATTTTTGACGACACTAGAAACTTCTATTAGGTTGTTTAGTATTGTCCATGTTAAGGATTTCAATTTACTTTGATCAGAAGTAAAACAAAATTTGTTTGCAAATTAAACATGGTGGCTCCAAAATGAGTTTTAAGTTTGTATCTACAGATTTATCATTAAGTGCACTTAATTATGAAAACATGGTATTAAGAAGAGTTGTTTAGAATTAAAAGATCAAAATTTCAAGTTGTGGAAAATTCTCCCCTATTTAGTTCCCGAAAAATATTTTTTTTCTTAGTGACTAACCGTGGACATGTATATTTCAATAAAAGTAACTGAAATAACACTTCATCTATTCAAAAACATATAATAATTGTTTTTATTTTATTTTAAAACTATAAAAAAGTTAAACTTATTTTTCAAGGTTGCCAAAATGGCCTTTAATTGCGTATTTACAAACAATGAAAAGTTCCCATTTCTAAAGTTTTCCTTAATTTAAAATTTGTATGCGTCTTGACAGTCAGTTTAGAAATTGGTTGTAACCTCTTTTTTAAGAAATAATAATTATTTAATTAAAATGTAAGAAAATTTTACATGTAGGTATATTTATTAACGGCGATGTTATGTTTTACATAAAAAGTGTCGACTGTTTTGATTGTCTATGTAAAAATGTTATTTTTAAGGGCCCTTAGAATGTAAGATACACCGGAAGTTTTCGTATCAGCACCTGTATTAACAATCCCTTCCCGTTTGGCCCTTTGGACAAAAGCAGATATATAGAGAACGGACAAGCAGTATAAATCAATAGACCAATGTCGGCTACGAAGGGGATTTATACAGAGCAATCTCGATGTTTGAGCCTCCTTTACTATCCTATCTTCTATTCGAGGCCCATCCGCCCCCTGCCCTCCCACTCTAAGTTTGTCCCTAACAGTTTTCGATCAATTGCAGAAGCTCCTCGTTAAGATTGTTTACGCACTACAGACATTTCCCAACGAATGAAATTACTTGCATCGATGTTTTGGAGGAATGGCAATAACTCTCTTTCATGGGTTGATGGATTTTCTGGTGGGATGGCCCCCGACGGTCGATTTTACCGGGAGGGGCTCGCATATTTCATTACCGGAGTTATTAGGAGAAGGTGACTTTACCGTCGCGATATTCGTTAGGCAAGGTTTCACTTATCCGATTGCATCCAATCATCAAAACTTAAATTCAACATGCTCTCTCTTTATGCTCTCAAATTGGCATTTCGCATATACAGGGTGTTGCAAATTTTGTGTACATTTTTATCGTATGTAGTAGTTATTACACTTCAGGACTGGAGTGTTAATTAGGAAAGGAAAAATTAGGAAAGTTAATTTGAAGCAAAATGTTTCCTATCAACAAGGGTTCAAAGTTGGGTTGGCATATTGTCTTGCTTGCTTGTAAGGACAAGAATTGACAGCTTGAATTACAAAACAGGACAAAATTTCAAAAGAATGTCTTATGAGGCAAGGCAATAAATATCACTACGGCAAGAAGTCTTGGAAATGTATAGGAAGGGGAAATATTGCATTTCTATTGTAGGTATATACTTTATTGAGTCTAGGTACAGTTCTGCTGGATTAGAAATAACTATGAATTCACTGCTTGCTTGCTTGCACTTGACTGAAAGAGTTCCGATTCTGTGTCGCTTATTTTGTTCATTTTTGCTCCGAGCGAGACCCTAGCCGAGCGACAATAACCACAATTGTTACCAAATTTGTAATAAAGTTCCATGTTTCTTATTTGTATGCAAGAATCTTGCAAGACTCTCGTAAGACAATACAAGTCATGATTCTGGAATTGAGGGGAGGGTAGCAAAAAGACTACAGCACTTAGGCATCATTGGGACCCTTGTACCTCCTCCCATTAAATCAATCCACCTGAGCCGCCAACCAACCTAATAAGGAGAAAAAGTGGTGACGTTGCTCATGGGGGTCTAATGTAGGACATAGAAGACCATCGTTCTCCCAACACGGATTCTCGTATTGATGAGATGGCAGTGCACTTACAGAGTGCATGAAGTATTGTCTCGTCTTCCTATTCGCAACACCTACAAAGAGGCGTTTCGCATTTCCTCATGTAATAGAGCTGTTTCCTTAGCCAACAATATCCAGTTTGAATACCTGTCACTTGACGAAGATTTGTCCTAGACATAGCCAGGTACTTTTTGGCTGTTTCCTTGCAGGGGCACTCTATAAACTCCTTAGCAAATTGACAGCCATTTGTTTAATCCTAACGCTTCCTCAACTCTTTGTGGGTGTCAACAAATGCTGACAACGGAAGCATACTGTAGGGACCAGGTCCAAAAATATTCAGACCCGATGCACTCCTAGCCAGCTTGTCAGCTACTTTATTGCCATTACACCGGTCGTGTTACCTTTACCCTTTACCCAGCACACACATACGTTGTTGTTGGTTGAAGCTACTACCAGTGCCTGATGGCATTCCCATGCTGATCTAGTTATCTTATGATTACGTAAGATCAGTAGTGATTATCTACTATCTGTGTAGATTCTAATGGTTCTGTCCGTTGTATGTCTACGGGCAATTTCTTTGCCGGTTATGGTTATACCTTGCTAATTCCGTTTGTACCACGGTAGCATGCCTATCCAAGGACCTGGAATAAATCCCAGATCCTGCACCTTCCTCCTTTTTTGATCCGTCTGTGAATATGTTGATTACATCTTCGTTGGCGGTCTCCTTATTCCTGATAAGTACCGTGTAGGGTCTGTCAAACACAAACTTGGGAGAAATACTGTCAGTGTCTGCCTACAAAAGGGGCATCTTTCTGACGACTCCTATCTTCTCCACATTACAAGACATGATATGGTAAGATCGATCAAGAACAAGACTACAAATAATCTTTACTTTGTAAGTCAAGACTTTTAGAATTTTGAAAGATTTTTTGTCTCAAACAACACTGACCTGAAACTGCTTAATAAAATAATAAAAGTGATGAAGGCGCATTGCGAAGAACACATTTCCGGTTGGTTTTCTGAAAAAGCATATAATAAGTAGGACACAAAAATGATACTTTTATACCATATCAATAATATGTTTTCCATATCGCATTTTTGCTGAACTATTTTCAGTACATTTAGCGACCCGAATTGAGTTTCATGAGTATAACTTTTCACTGATAAAGGATCTTACTGAATCGACCGAAGATTCCTTGCTGGTAAGTCAGATTATTCCACTCGTTTTTTATGTATTCGGACAGATCCCCCAAGCGATTAGTAAATTGATACTCCCCCTGTACACGGTTTTCTTGCATGTTTTTCGGTTATTGCAAATTCTAATTACGAAATTGGGCCATTTATTCCAGCCGTATTTTGTTTCCGTTATTTTTTTTGTTCCTCCCCGTTTATTACCCATAAATCCTTTTTAATAACTGCCTATCTGCTTCCTTACATTTTTATTGTTCCCCACGCAAATGTAAAGTAGTTTGTTCTATAGGCCCGAACCCACAATAATGGCAGCCGTTACATTAATGTAATTGCGAGAAGTAATTTTCTTTCTACGAGCATAAATTTTTCTATTGAACTTTGCTTTGTTGTTTGCTTCGGGCGATATATAGCCTGCAGTCTCGCTTCGGTAATTTATAAAGTCAGGAGGAATTACATTCGGAGAGGCTTTTACCGAGTCACTTAAATGGGCAAATACTACATTTAATTGCCTAAAATATTTATCCATTTTATTCAAATGTAAAAAAAAACACCTGTGTTATTAAGATAATTATTTTATTTTTGGTAGATGGGAAGTACTTCACCAGTCTATATATAAAATGCAATTTCTTAATGCTAGTTATAATAGCCACGTTCACTATGGCAGCTATATTTGCTAGGTCTGCTATAGTGGCTACGTTCTTCGTACTACGTTACGTTTGCTAAGATAGCTATATTCGCTACAGTTGATAAGTTGAATATATTCGCTATTCATATGTATTGTGACACACAGAACAGTATGGCACATAATCTACGATCGCTACTCTCGTTAAAAACAGCCCTAGCTATGTTCACTATGGTTGCTATGTTCATAACACTATAAGCTTGCTATGTTCGTTACATTTATTATGGTGTTATGTTCACTTTGGTCGCTATTCACGTTAAAAACAATCTGTATTACAACCACACAGAAAACTGTGTTCGTTGCTTTTGCTACAGTATTTTCTTTCTCTGTTGACATTAAAGACAGACTGTGTTGCAACCATAAGAATGTTATGGTAGCTATGTTCGCTGTGGTAGCTACATTCACTATTCACTTAAAGAATAGCCCGTGTTACAATCACATAGCGCTATAGTAGCTATGTTCGCTGTGGTAGCTTTCATTCATATACTACGAGAGGTCTTCGTCTTATTTTAGTGAGCATTGAAATAAAAATATGTTAAAACTTTAAGTTGCTCTTCCCAGGCATTTAACCGAATAAATTTTCGTAATGAAAAGATAAATTTTTCAGGAACATGTACATGTATATAGATTTTTTTTTTAAATATCACGTTAACGGTAGTCTTCCGAGTGTTATGATGCTATTTATATACTACAAATATATTACTGCCTACTATATTGAGGAGTTATGAATTGCCTATAATACTTATTGAATATTGCGTAAATTTCAAATTAGGTATACTTAGTAATAAAAATCAATCAAAAATGTATACTCTTATTGACAGACCTTTCAACTGATATATTCATATTAATCAATAAAATATTTTAATGTACAAACTCTTATAAAAACCATTTTTTTGTATTGAAAATTATGTAAAATGTATCACTTATAACACGATCGTACACAAAAAATATCCTAATATCCATATTAACAAAAAGTGGCACTGATATCTAGAAATCATCTGTGCATAATTACGTTGACATTTATAAGATTTTCTTAACTGATTCAATTAATATTAATATGCATAGTTAATGAACCAATTTCGTGCTGTCTTATAGAATAATTATTTGCAAAAATATTGCATCGAGCTGTGATTTACATCTTTTATAGCCGACTTTAAACACATTCACATTATTATAAACCGTGATGTCAGTAAGCCATCTCTGGACATGTTTTTGATACACAATTATTAAATAATGGCCCATATAATTGATTCGAATTGGGCTCATTAAAGTAATTACTTCAGAACTGTACTGTGTACACAACAAAAAGTAACTGCGCTGCCATTATTCCAAAATAATTTTGTAAGTAGGTAGCGTATTCAAGTAACAACGATTCTAGACACTAAACGATGAAAAAACAGTTCATTAGGCATCCGGTTTATATAAATTTATTGTTCACGTTCTGTGCAGGATATATCAAAAATCAAGTTTATGATCTACAATAATTATTTTAATTACGGTTGAAACGCATTCGACCAGATTTCAGTAAAAAAAAATGGCTTGATTTTTCGAGGTCATTTTATTTCGTTAAAAATACACTGTGCAGCAAACAATATGAATACTGAAACAATTTACCTTCCTTACCAAGTAGGTTTTAGCTTCTGCTTTAAACAATTTCACATTTTCGAAATTAACAATTTTATTATTGAGCTATAGCTATATTTGAGTTATTTTCAAGACACTATTAAAAAAAGTCAAATTTTTAACTTATTGCACTGCTGCTATTATATCGTTTTTAATTTCGCGTTCAGTTATGTATCAACCCAAATTTTGTTTTCATCGGGAATCGATATAACTTATCTGGCAGGGTACGCTGATAACTCTGTAACAAAACTCAAGAACAAGAGTAATACGAAAACGAATAAGTCTAAGTAAATTGTTTGAAAGAACAGCACAACAATAATTTTATTTTGCATTCGATAGAACTTTGCTTTTTATCTGCCTTTTAGAAATCAAGAAGTAATTTTCCTAGATTTTTTTCTGTGAATAACAGAGCAATTTGAGCTTCAGAAAAGAAAAAAATGTAATTTTAAGATTAATGTTGTAGAAAATTAAAACATTGATTGATTAAAATAATGACTGTACGATAAATATCAAATTTAAAATTTTTGCTTAGAGGTGAAGAAATTAATTTTGAGTGTAATACTTAGATTTTCCTAAGCTTTGATCAGATTTGTCAGATCTTCTACGTCGACCAAAAGGTGTGTTTGTAAACTCGTTCAACGAATTCATAGCTATTTTTAGAGGCAGTAAAAAAGTCTTAAGTAAGTTAGAAAAAATATCTCTTCACTATGCCAATTATACAAGTTTTCTCTAGGTTGTATGAGTTGACAGGTTGCCAGGCCATTTAGAATAAAAAAAAAACATTTTTTACTACTTTATACACCTGCTGCATACTAAGAAAATCGTACAAGAAATCTAAACTTATCTTTACGCTAATAGGAATCCTGGGTGTATTTTCGTGTTTCTATTAAACTTCAGCTTTAACTACAATAAGAAGTCGAGATGCGCTAAGTCTGGTAACCGGGCTGTCTGCTCTAATTGCTCTATATCACATCACAGCATCTTTGGATGTACTAACCAATGTGAAAAATAAAAATTGTTTATCGGATATTAAGTACTACTAAGTAGTGCAAATCTGATATGTAGATATAAAATGATTTTATTCATCTTATTTAAGGTATTTCATTTTGACATATTTGGAAATACTGTTCACAGACAATGTTTTCAAATTTTACGGTAATTTTTAACGTTTCTTTTATACTGAAATATCTACTTCATCTACAGAAAAAAGTCTCATCGATTCCTGAGGAAATAAATGTGTAGATTTCTAATAAAAAATTATCAACACATCATAGCTGAAAAACAATTGCTCATAAAACTGAAAAACCTTCCTAAATTTCAACCTGCGTTGATGTTTTTCGTAAATTTATTTGATTTTGTTATATTCCTGACTTTTATTGCGCAGTGTAGGTGTACTATATAAAAAGACTGGTTCCAGATACTTTGCAATCATGAATAATAATCATAATTTATTTTCCCATTGAAAATCTAAACAGAAATTAACACACTTGGTCCAGGGGGTGAGTAAAACAAGGGTGATAGTGTTTCCCAACGTTTTTCTGTATATTTTTTTTGATAATTTCATAACAAAAATGAAAACAAAGATTTTTACATAAAAAAGGTAGTCTTGTTAAAATTCAATGCCTGTGTTCGAGAAAAATGAATTTTAATAAATGAAAGAAATAAGAAATATGTCAAAATATTTGTTTCCTTTTCTTTCATGTAAAAATCAATTATGTTTCATGTCCTATAATTTAGCATGCGTCCAGATATTAAAATCCATTTTTCGAAAATTGTTGCAGAAATCGAATTTTAACAAGAATTGCTTTTTATACAAAAATATTTAAGAATTTTAAATTTTGCTATGTAGTTATCAAAAAAATGTACACAAACAAGTTTGCGTATTTTAGAAGCTCTACCAAGGGGGGTAGTGCTAAGCAAGGGGCTTTATGCGCCCCTGGACAAACTATTGATTTCTTTTTACATTTTCAAAATGAGCATAAAAGTTATGGGTTGTGGCAAATTTCATTATTTTATATCTACGCATTTCCCATGCTTATTAAAAATCATCATCATGAACTAACTTTTCACATTCTGTATGTCAAAAACGAAACGTTTTAGGATACGTGTTTATAGACTTTTCGTCTTATTTTGGAGTCTAGAAAACGCAGTTAAATTTATGATACTACTTTTAGAATCATCTTGTATAAAGTTAATACAGGATGTTTTATAGTGACAAAAGCCTAGAGAAATTCCGTTCAGCAAAGTATGTAAAAAAGTTCATATGAACATAGATCCGCAAGTACTTCGTTTCCCAGTCTTTTTAAAGTTTTTTAAAAAACAATTATTATGCATCTACTACTAATTTGATTTGATCCAGAATTTTCGTACCCCGCGAACGAGGTTGTTTTTTGCAGAAAAGAATATCACCTTGTAGTTTTTTCCGAGTTTATGATATTCAGATAAATCCACTGAAAATAGTACTTCGTCTCTTGACTTTTTATAGTCTCGCTTCGTTTTCGAGAATCTTGGCACGTCTTTGAACTGCATTAGGAAAAATAGCAATGCATAGGAATTTACCCAAAAAATTATCGCAATACAAAAACATAAACAACAATAAACCGTAATTTCATTCAAATCAGCTAAAGCATTTTTTTTTTTAATTTTTTTACTGTATTAGAAATGTATTTTAAGCTGGTTGGGGCTTTTGTCCACAGAGTAGTTAGTTTCACACTATATTAATACCTATAAATATATAAAAACATTTTTTCAAAAATTATTTTTTAAAAAAAAAACATCCTGTATACCGGAAACTTGCAGACCTATGTTCAAATGAACTTTTTTGTCACTTCAACTCTGAAACACTCTGTATAAAAATTATTTATACTCCCGGCGAGTTAAAGAATAACTTAAAAATTAAAAAAAAGAACATAAATCAGTTTGATATTCCTAACACACATGATTTACTGAACGTAAAGGAAGTATATATTGTAATGAATCAGCTTACATCCTCATGGAAAAATAAAATATGAATTAGATTCATGAATAAATGAAATAAATAAATTAATTATGTTTTTAGAGATGTACCTAATTTTTTCTAATAAATCCATGTGCTAACGATTATTGATTTGAACCAGCAAACAAAAGTATTTTATCTCAGTGTATTCTTGTATTACGTTGATTTAAAAAAAAATATCTCGTTTATTGATACAAAGCCTGCCTAACTAAAATTCTTAGTCTAGTTCTTTCTATATACGTATTTGGAGACGCTTTGTTCCCTTAAAGATAAAAAATAATTATAGAAGAGTGTATTTAAATTTGGTACTTATGCAGCTTCAGTATTGACTTACCCACACATTAAACACACGATCAGGTTATTTTATATACAAAGGCGTAATTTTGACAGTAGATTAAAATTTAGGGCAAACAATTTTTCTTCTTTCAAATATTTAATGTTGAATTCACAATTGTTACAGAACATTGAAAATATGCTTATGCATAACACTAATTATATTTTCATTAAATTGTATTTGGAAAATGAAATTAATCCAGCCTCTCTTAAACTTTGGACAAATTTTTTAATACCTAGTAGGTACTTAATATTTTTAAAACTGTAGTTTTCTAGTTTTAAGAAAAAACGAACTTGGCGATTTGCTATTTGTCGATTTATATGTTACAACTACTGAAATTTATGTAACTTATTTTAATTATACCAAACCAGTATACCTAATAGTGCAGCGAAGTCTTTGGCATTGCAGATGCCAGTGTCAGCGGGGGAGGCGACCGCCAAAAGTTCCAGAAAACCAACTACCAACAGATGGGCGCTGGCAACGTGAAATACGAATGCCCTTTATGCGATCTTATCCTACCCTCTATCAACGCTTTAAGAAGCCATATTGATCAGCATTACCCAAGAGACAGCCCAGTTTGTCCAGTATATGAATGTGGGAAGAGATTTTCCCACCCCAATTCTGTTAGAAACCACATGAGAACTAAGCACTCTAAGCAGTGGGAAATCATGAAACAAGTCAAATGGAGCTTGTAAAAATGGCAAGGGGTGTTAATTGGACTGTAAAGATTGTGTTAAATATTTCTGGTTAGGCAACCAAGTATTATCCTGTGAATATGTGATAACATAGATCTGTGTGTACAAGTTAAATTTTGAAATACAATTTATTACCAAATTTAAAAATGAACTGTAAATACGAGTGAGCAGGATTAAGCTATTAAAATGTTTGACTTTTCTATTAATTTAGTGTTTTCAGTATTATTATATTAGCTATGCTTAATTTAATAAACGTTTTTCAACATTACTGTAGCATTATTGAACAAAAATAAGTAGTAATACTTAAAGAATTGAATCACAAAACGTACTTTTACACAGACTATCCCTCAATTGAATTTATTTGTCTTTCTTTTAGTTTCAAGGAGGTCCTTAGACATGATGAGGGTAAGGGCAACGGATCCCAGACCATGCCCAAAATGCGGGAAAATCTATAGATCAGCACACACCCTTAGGACACATTTGGAAGACAAACACACGATATGTCCTGGATATAGGTGCGTTTTGTGTGGCACAGTGGCAAAATCAAGAAATTCGCTACACTCACACATGTCCAGGCAACACAGAGGAATCAGCACAAAGGATCTGCCCGTACTGCCCATGCCAGCTCCGTTCGATCCAGAACTTGCCAGCAGGTACATACATACAAAGTAATAATTTTATAATAGTAAAAATTTAGATAATTGTGTTTCAAATTTAACTTCATATACATATATATTCAAATTTATTAGTCCCTAATGTACAGGGCGTTCAAAATATGAATATCAAGCATAGACATCATTAAATATGTAGAACACCAAAAGAGGTACCGAAAATAGTCAAACTATGGAGAAAACACGAATGTCGCAATATTGCAATAACTTAGCTTTTATGAGTTGCTTGTACTGACGTAGTAGCTTCACATTAATGGGCGGGAATTTCAAAATATGAAAATTTTTTGTCCAATTCTAGAAACATGGTTTCTATGGTCTAATTACAAACATTCCATTTTGATTTCAATTGTACACTGGGATCAAAATGCAATATTACCAACAGTGTACATTAAGTTTTCCCTAAATGGTTGTTTTCTAAGCTCTTCCATAGTCTGATTATTTTTCAGTGGTGAAATAATGTAAAGGCTTCTGACGTTCTATATATTTTATGATTTCTATGGTATCAAAACTGAAAGGGCTTTTAAATAAATTAAATGAAAAAAAAGTCCAATATGAATATTTATGTATAAATACATTCCAAAAATAAAAATACAGCTTCAATAATTTGTAACTTGTTTTTTGTATCAGTATTAATGAAATGAACAATAGAAGTTTTTCTAAGAATCCTTCAAACTGTAATGTGCAACATCACTGGGCAAAATTCTCTGGCTACAAAACTTTTGTAGAGTGCCATTATTGCAAGCAATTGTAGACATTTTGGATACTTAGAAAAACTGTAAGAAAATAATTTACGATAAGTGTGTAGTGTGTAACATGGTAGTATGACATCACATATTTAAAACCTGTTTGTGTTATATTTCATTATTGTTGCCCAGAGAAAAAATTATCAAGTCAGTTATGTTTTGCTTGGTACCCTGTATTTCTAAACCTCTACAAAAATCAATGGGACACCTACTAGTCCATAATGAAAGATAATATAAACGTTACAAGCAGTGCTGCTAATATATCTTTATTTAAAGTTTAAATTGATTTTACAAATCCTTTTTCGGTTAATATTGCCATCAAACCTCTTGCGGTATAAAAAATTACGACGTTTTGTTACAGAAAATTTATTATTTAAATTGTCTCTATTGTGTATCAAATTAAATTCACTTTTACATTTTTTAAGTTGCTACTTAAATAATATCATATTAAAAAAAAGAAAAATCTATCTTATGGCAATATTTGAAAAGATGGCAAACACAATTGTATGCAGTAATAATTATACAAAACTAGATGATATCGTAACATCCTACTTTATTATGTCGTGAGAAAAACTGTAAGAAAATAATTTACGATAAGTGTGTAGTGTGTAACATGGTAGTATGACATCACATATTTAAAACCTGTTTGTGTTATATTTCATTATTGTTGCTCAGAGAAAAAATTATCAAGTCAGTTATGTTTTGCTTGGTACCCTGTATTTCTAAACCTCTACAAAAATCAATGGGACACCTACTAGTCCATAATGAAAGATAATATAAACGTTACAAGCAGTGCTGCTAATATATCTTTATTTAAAGTTTAAATTGATTTTACAAATCCTTTTTCGGTTAATATTGCCATCAAACCTCTTGCGGTATAAAAAATTACGACGTTTTGTTACAGAAAATTTATTATTTAAATTGTCTCTATTGTGTATCAAATTAAATTCACTTTTACATTTTTTAAGTTGCTACTTAAATAATATCATATTAAAAAAAAGAAAAATCTATCTTATGGCAATATTTGAAAAGATGGCAAACACAATTGTATGCAGTAATAATTATACAAAACTAGATGATATCGTAACATCCTACTTTATTATGTCGTGAGAAAAACTGTAAGAAAATAATTTACGATAAGTGTGTAGTGTGTAACATGGTAGTATGACATCACATATTTAAAACCTGTTTGTGTTATATTTCATTATTGTTGCTCAGAGAAAAAATTATCAAGTCAGTTATGTTTTGCTTGGTACCCTGTATTTCTAAACCTCTACAAAAATCAATGGGACACCTACTAGTCCATAATGAAAGATAATATAAACGTTATAAGCAGTGCTGCTAATATATCTTTATTTAAAGTTTAAATTGATTTTACAAATCCTTTTTCGGTTAATATTGCCATCAAAACCTCTTGCGATATAAAAAATTACGACGTTTTGTTACAGAAAATTTATTATTTAAATTGTCTCTAAAGTGTATCAAATTAAATTCACTTTTACATTTTTTAAGTTGCTGCTTAAATAATATCATATTAAAAAAAAGAAAAATCTATCTTATGGCAATATTTGAAAATATGGCAAACACAATTGTATGCAGTAATAATTATACAAAACTAGATGATATCGTAACATTAATGGTTAAAGTATAGACAGTACCAATAAATAAAATAAATAATTTTGAAATATAATGAATCATTTAAAAATATTATTGTAGTTAGATTTTAGTCCTTACAAGCAAAAAAAATATGACGCATATATTTTACTTTAACGGTAATCGTTAATTGAAATTATTGAAACTGTCTAACACCTACGTAACTTAAAAAATACAAAACAAAGGTATAGTTAACATTTTGCTGACATATTTACTTTTCTAGGTTACTGGCCAAAGCTGGAGTAAAAATAAGTCCGGCAGAATTAAGAGCGAGAGCTTCTCCCACAGGCCCGCGACGGTCCGATGTAAAACTGGACGCAAAGAGCGCGTATTCAGGAGCGGCATCGGAAGCCGGTAGCTCTATATGCGGAGATAATGACCCAGAAGACTTAACCGTCTCCCATCCCAGGTACGGTGGTTTAGATTTCGGTATGTCTCCACCAATCAATCAACAAAATAATTTTAAAATGAACAGGTTCAATGCGTCAGGCCAGGCGGTGGCTGCGAAAAGCATAGATTCCCTGCAAAACCTGTCGAAAGAACCTTATCCAGCCCCGTTAGCTCCCGCCGCAGTATCGGGGGCAAACTCCACTGGATCCGCCATACTAGACACTTACTTGCAGTTTATAACCGAGAATAGCCTCGGGATGGGCATGATGACGTCTGAACAAGCTGCCGCAGCCATGCAAGCCGCGAAACTGGCTCAGCTAAACGCGATGGGGCTGGACAAAGCGTCACAGCAGCACTTCTTGGAGAAGATGCAGCAACAAATGCAGAACGCTAACGACATAATGATGAAGCGAAACGACGAAATAAGGCGAGGCGAAGCAGAAATGGTTAACCACGAGAGACACAGTCAAGACAAAGATCACGACGAGGCGGAAACCTCTGCCGATGAAGAGCAAGACTACAGTGAAGATGAACTTGAGCCGGAGCCTGTTAAAGCAGGAGGTGAATAGTGTATATAGGATGGAAAGTTAGGTTAAGTCAAATCGGTCGCCGCGTTTCTTGCCATAAATCACCATGTACTCATTTTATTCCATCCAACTACCTCAGTTTGTATCTCATCATAGTATATTTATTGAAACATTTTCTTTCCTTTTCATGTATTTAGTTTAAGACTATTTCGCTTTAGTCTGAACTAATAACTAAAATAATTCCATCCGTCTACCTCAAACTTATATAATATATAGTTAAAGAGTGCAAGATAATAAGGGTTTAAAAGTGTATACGGTAATTAGTAATAATTAGAAAAGATATTATATTGGACTTCGTTGCAGTTATAAAATAACTAAAAAAATTGATGTTTCCAGTAAGCTGTTGTGTAGGATTGTACTGCCTTTAGAGATTTAATATTGTGCCAGGATGAGTGTTTTCAAATGCCAGTGATTTAGATTAGCGTATTCGTATATGTTTCGCAACGGGTCTGATTGATATGGTCTTGATTTTAAACCAGAAACTTTATGGTAACTCCAAATCGTAACGTACAACACTTTTTACAAAAAAATCTTACATAAATATTCATATTTTTTGTTGTTGAATACAAAATTTTGTTTCTCTTGTTTTAAATATTCAGAATTAGGATCATAAAGGATTTTTTAAATTATCTCTATGTTTCGTTTTAATGTCAAAATATCTTCAGGCGTGAAAAATAATAATAATCAATCTACCATGCAAGAATAAATTTACATTAGTACCAACCACTACATTAATTATACGTATTTTAATATTTAATACACATCACAACTTTATTCTTATGTGAGCAACCTTACCTTATTTAATCAATTCAATAAGCAAAATTATAAATATTGTTTGTCATCAAACCAAAAAGTCATATAAGGGTAAATGAGAAGCAAGAATGTAGAACCAGATAAAAATCCACTTTTATGAATTGCTTAGAAATGGCAAAAAACTTCTTGTGGAAAATCCCAACAAGAATTTTTGGTCCAGATTAATGGCTTTGAATTCTTAAATACTTTTGAGAACAGTTAGAAGGAATGATAATTACACCTAATTTTTTTTTTAATTTTTTGCTGGGATTTATCAGTTTTTGTCAGAAAATGTTTTTTAATATAACGTTTTCCAGTTCAACAAGCTTTTACAAAATAAGAAAACACAATAATAGCACCTAGGAATTTAAATTTCTAATTATGTATGGCTGGCTCCTCTTCAAGGCAGTCACATTGTTCTTCCTCATCCTCCCATTCTTCAGCTGCAGTAGATTCAACAGTAGAATATCCGATACTGGATTTATCGGTTGCTGCATGTTATATGAGCCTTAATATTTCAACCAAAATAATCCATCATTCATTGAGAAAAAAATCAGACCAAAAAACATATTAAGTTTTTCTTACTATTATTTTTATTTTTCAAAATAATTTCTCCTGTTCCAATACACTACACACAATATTAGAAAATTCTGTCACCTTTTCTTATTTACAGTTATATAACTAAAACCTAAATGCAAACAACATTGAAATTAAAACCGATTTCCAACAAAATGTGTAGCCAATGTAGCTTTATCTTTCTTATTTTTATGTATTTCTTCATAGGATAGTTGATGTTGGACTGGAATTTTAAATTTTGTTTAGTTTGACTAATATAAATTTTAATAGTCACTAAGAAGATAAGGTTGCTCACATAATAAGTGATGTGTATAAGATTAGTGTATGTATTACTGCATTTTTTAATTAATGTAGTGTTTGGTATTAATGCAAATTTATTTGTGTTATATTGATTGTTGTTATTATTATTAAAAATCCAGTGTTTTATCCTTATTCCAAATATTTAATAAAAGGGAAAATATTTTTAAAAAGATACTAACTGTAATTTATGTGTTTAGCGATAAAGTTTCTGGCCCCCCAGTCCAAGCTCTAAACATATTTAATAAAATCAGCATAAGAAAACAATTACAGGTGATGTGTATACAATTTTATTATTAAATATGTTTAATACAATATGTATACAAACAATTCTAATTCAGGTGAAAATGGTACAAAAGCGTTTTTGCCTTTACAACAATATTTTTGTATGTGTCTTTAAAAAAAAAACTGAAATGTTACAAACTTTTTGAGATTTAAATAATTTTTTTATAGAACGCTTCCAGGTTTTTTCAAAATGCTTCCTGTTATAAGCAATTTCTAGGCATATAACAATCAAGTTTATAAAAAATAAAAACAATAATTAGAAAATTGTGTGTATTGTACATATTATATGTAAACCTCATACTCATCACTCAGGTTATATGAGAATATCATCATTACCGAAGTACAAATTCCCGTATCACTTTATTTAAGATTTATTACACTTCAGGGACTTCCTCAGATTTTGCCAATAAATAATCAGTATAAAATTTTTATTTTTATATTTTTTTTTGTTAGTCATACAAACAGTGATAAATAATCAGGTAAATGAATAGCAAATAATCCACATCAAGTCATTTAGAAATATCATAGAACCATTCGTCAGTCATTAGGTTAGTTATATAGGGCTTCTTAAGTAGACTTAGACTTCCATAAAAAACTTCCAACCGTGAGACCCCTATGTACTTAAATGTTTGTATTATACTTTTTTATAATTGTATTCTTGACGTCTTATACATAAATGGAACTGAACCAATTCCTTGGAAATTGTCACTCCACTGATTTTGTAGACTCGGCACGTTCCCTTTGCATTGGTTCAGTTTTGAAATTTTCTAGAAATTTGTTCCCATAGATGTTCTTCCATTTTATTTACATATGTTGCAATAGATGAATAAGTATACCATTTTTCACAATAACAATGTACTTATTTTTATACCTCAGTGATTCTTTGCTTCTCGCTATAAGTATTGGATGAAGAACAGGTCCAAAGTAGCTCACTGTATTGTTACAAACGCTTTCGTTCAAAGAAATAAAGTTAGAAGTAGACAGAAGATAGTATAGCGATAGCACTTGAATAGAGGTAATTGTTAATTATTGAATAAGGATTAGTGTAGACTATTGTTAAATGAATGTATGCCACTAGAAACGAGCACCCAAATTGTTTTGTTCTTAAATTATAAGTACCCAGTGAAATACTTTGCTTTAATTTATTGGTATATACCCGTACTTATATTTCATATGTAATAATTTAAGATCAAAAACAGTAGAGCTTAATCTCCTTTCAGGTAAAGGAACAACCGTTTAGGTACTTAATGGTGCTTTGTGTTTTTATGAGATAACCGATATTAATTTTGAGGTATGTTGTTGTACATAGTCCATATTTCTTGTTAACAAATACATTTTTTGACATTTTTTTGATATTGTAAATATTTTCTTTAAAAAAAACAATCAAATGCAAATAATTATAGTATAAGGATTATGCAGGATATTCGTAAGATATTGCTGTTATTGAAAACGTTGCGACATAAAAAAGTTATAGGTACGTTATAATGATTTCACCAACCAACGGCATTTCACAAAATAGAAATTTTTTATAAGTTAGCATATAAGACATTATTGTTTACAAATATTTTTCCAAGCAGTATTCTGAATAAATACAGAATGATCCCAAGGTAATGCACCAAAATTGTTAAACTATTGCAATTTAGCTAAACTTAGAGAAGCCCAAGAGTTGATATTTACAGATAAAGTGTGTTAAATGTAAAATACTATTTTAGTTTTTACCATTTTTAAATAAAAGCTTCTTTTGGGTCGAGGAATGGAGATCTGTTGACAGTTTAGTTATAGTTCATAGAGGGCGCCAGCTGCGGTAGATTGAATATGTTAAAAACAACATAACTTTTTTATATTTCAAGGTATGTCATCATTGGTATCAAATTCTTATTTTGCAACGGTTTTTACAGAAAAAAAGTATACTATATGAAAGTAGCTGTCTCACACCGTTTTCGAAATATTTGGCTTTGAAACTTCCAACAGTGATACTAACTAGGGTTTATTTAGAATTCAGAATTGTAATGAACAATGAAATAGTAAATATAAAAAAACATGCCTTTTGACAATTACTCAGAAATCATAGAGTTAAGAATTGGAATAGCAAAATTTTAAACATATGCCTTTTCGACATGTTTATTACATGTCAAAAAGGCATATTTATTACATTTGACATTTGACAACTATCAGCATTGGAAGTTCCAAAGCCAGATATCTTGAAAACGGTGTGAGACTGTAACTTTCATAGAGTGTACCTTTTTTCCGAAAAACATTTGGAAAGGAAGAACTTGGTACCAAAGAAGAAATACCTTAAAGTATAAAAAAGTTATGTCGTTTTTAATACATTCAATTTACCGCAGTTGGCATCCTCTATAAACTACAGCCAAACTGTGAATTGATTTCAATTCCTTGACCTAAAAAAATCCAAACCTCAAAATTTTCTATTTTCTTAATAAATGTAAATAATTTATTAAGAAAAAAATAAAATAATTAACACCATGCACTTCTTTAACTACCAACTTTTGGACTAAATTTCGACTAAAGTTTGGCCAAATTGCAATAATTACCTTCAGAATTCACCCATAAAATTTGGCCCATTACTTCGGGATTACCCTGTATATCAATGTGATTTTACATAACTTATCAGTAACTTTTTTATGTGTGATATTAGTGTATTTCTATTTTTTTTTAATTGACAGCAACGTTGTTTAAAAGATTGCGTCTGATGTATGATCGAATATTATGTGTATTGTTTGTTCCTATATAGTTTTTCTAATCTTGTTATGTTTTGATGAACAGTGAGCAGTAGTATTTGATATAGATCAGATGGATAATTGGTTTATGCCTTGTGATGTAGTATTTTGATATTGTTGTTTTTTTCCCATATAACCTACCTCATTTTGTGAATTTTTATATGGTTAAAGACTCCATGACATATATTTTATTACTGAACGCAGGAACATACAGATCTCCCTTCAATAATACCGGTATTTTTTGTATTAAAGAAAAACAAAATATCAAAAAATATAGGCTTAGTTTGTACAGTTGTTTTATAGAATTGCAAAATTCCTGTATAGGGGACTTTAATGGCGAGCTTAAAAGTACGTGTGCAGTGCCATACTAGAGAATACATTTTACAGTTTTTGTTGTACATAAGAAGAATTGTAAAATGTTACGTTTTATATTATAGGACTCTACAAGTCATAAGAAATGCAAATAAACCAAAAAGTGGTTCCTAACAATGTACGGTTCCTCAACAATATATTTTCTTAATAAAACGGTCAAAATGTCCAGGAAAAAATTGTACATAATTAATTTATTTCAGAAATGACAATGTAGAGTCTGATATATGTAAAACTTATATTTATTGTTGAGGGGCTGGGTGCCTTCTTGAATTTATTTAACAGCTTGTTAGTAGTAGACAGCTACTAACAGAAAAAAGCTGATCAGAGTTCCTAAAACAAAATTCCCTTCAAAAGAGGCGAAGAAATACATTTAAAAGTAATCGTGTAACTTTTATATAGCGTAGTACCGTTGATTACACCGAAATATAGTTTTGCTATTGAACGGCAGAAACGTATATACACTATATTATTATATAAAAATAGGTGTATGTGTAAAAGTATATTATAAACTGATAGGTATACCTACAAGTAAAAATACCCCACACTGTATGTTAACATTATTTGCATTTCTTTTTTGTTTATGTACTTAAAAATTGTGAAGATTTTTATTTTTGAGATTTTTATCGTTATATCTATAAATTTATTATTTTGTATAATGTTCCTAATATTTAAGTTAGGATTTATATGTTAAGTTTTTATTGTCCTTGTTTAGTTAGAGGTAGGTGCAATAAGATCTATTTGTTTCAGTAAAGTTATAAACAAAACCTATTTGCCATATTATTATATTTACTTATTCATTATTTGTGTATTGCTTGGGTATCATTTATATATAATAAATTAATATTAAAAATGACGATAGTATTATTTCACATATACCCATCTACGGGAGTCCTTGATTTTTTGTTCTTAAATTTTCAAATGATACAGAATGAAAAAATAATAGGGGCCTTCCCATAACATTTTTCTCTATGACTCTCTGTTTCCTTGAGGGGTATTCAACTCAAAACAAAATATTTTCTACTAAACAAATATTTTTCCTTCAAACTTAATATGCAGTAATCATAAAAAGTTAATATTTTGATGTGAATAACTTTTTTCGACTAAAGCCAATGAAAATCCCACCCTTGAACCTTAACTTATAATCCAATGGTGAAAAGTATTTTTTCGGTACAAATATTAACATTCTATTCTACTTTCTCAAAAAAGTGGTCTTGAAGAAGCTTTGCTTTTTTATATATTTCGATTTTTTACTAATAAGGGTTATCCTATGAAATTTTAAAAATCGCTGTCAACAATATATTAAGTAAATAGACACAATGGTTTTTAACCAATTTAATATAAATAATGCTCACAGTGACATCAGTTTTCTACAAATACGATGTAGGTAATTGATTTTATCTATTATACACTAGAGCTGCATACACTTTTTCGTTTAAAAACACCCAAGGAAAAAAATCTAGGGGATTGAGATTTGGTGATTGAGCTGGCCAAACAACTGGACCACGAATTCATCAACTTGTATTTAACTAACTAATTTCAACATGCACTAACACTAACAAACAAACTGATTTATTAACCATATATTTTTTTTATAAAAATCAAAATAACTTTAAAAAAAAGAATAGAATGTCAATATTTGCAATAAAAATGTACCTTTCACCATTGGCGTAAATGTTTATGAGGTTCAAGTGTGAACAAAACTTCATACCACCGCCATTGGCTTTAATTCAAAGAAGTTATTTACTTCAAACTATTAACATTTTATCTCATTACTGCATACCAAGTTTGACAGAAAAATATTTATTTGTTTAGTAAGTACCTATCGAGGGGGAAACCACTGAGGTATTTTGCTGTACAAGCTGTAGGTAATTAAAGGTACTTTTTGCATTTTTTGGGTATTTGTGTGTATTTATAGGTATTTTCCGGTATTTTTAGGTACTCTGTGTTTTTTGGTATCCCCAATTTTTAAATAAAATGGCGATCGCGCATGCGTTATGCCGATGGCACATTTTAAATATAAGTAAACAACATACAGTGCCATTATTATTGCAATATATTGTACAGTACAGTACCATATAAACAAGTTTCATATGAATGTTCTATAAGGCATTTACGTAGAATATATCCACTCGCATACTAGCACATTGCCCTTTTCTGTTAACAAATTTTAGTATTGTATAATTTCTTAAACTTTATCTTTAAATAAATATATTACATATTATTCAATACGACGTGTTAACGATAAGTTTGGTCAAACTTCTCCGACATATTATATTGATGAAAAATATTTAATAAAAAGTGAATGAGTCTGTAATAAAAATTAAAATATTGCTAGATTAGGTTTCCCTATCACATTCTATTTAACAAAAAAGATTTTTTATGTGAACAGCTGCCAATTATCTAATTCTAGTCATACATGACGGAAAGCAAGCTGCGGCTAAAATTGAATTCTCCCTCGATACCCATGTATCTTACATTTGCTAATGAAAGATTTTGGTTGTACTGGAAACACCGATGGTACCTGATAAGTATTTTGGATCTGGACAATAATTTTAGGGACACCCTGTATAGACCGAATATTATGATTTCCTAGACGAGGAAGAAGTTTGTTTTTAGTTAGCTTGAAGGGGGCAGTAGGTATGGTAGTAGGTATTGGCACCCTTCTTGGATGCGCCAATGAGTTTATGATACATTTTATGTAATCCAAAATGTTCTTTCCAGATGTATTCAGATCGAGTCAAAGGAGCCCTTAAAAAAATCTATGTTATTTACGTAGATCTGTAACTGGAATAATTTCTAAGGAAATTAAAGACAGGAAAATTAAACGTATATTAAGTAAAATCGTGAGTCATTTAATGTATTATTCGTTTCTTAGATATCTGGGTATTTAAGGGTATTTTTGGGTACTATTCGGTATTTCTGAGTACTTAACGAGATTTTTAGGTACTTAAGGGTTTATTGGGTAATAGTCATAGGTATTCTTTGGGCACTTGAGAGTAATTCATGGTTTTTGGGTATTTTTGAGGTACTTGCTTATTTGATGAGGTTTTTTTTGGAAAAATAAGGTATTTACAGGTAATATTTCAAAAAAAATGGTATTTCATTGTACAAATTTTAAGCAGTGGTTTACCCCTCGGTACCTATATACCTATAAGAGAAAATAAAATATATTTTTTTTTAGTTCAACACTCTATACCTGCAAAATGGTATGTCATTGTTATAGGAGATAGACCCCTCTACTATGTTTTATGCTCTATCTGCTTTTCCCAAACAAAACAATTAATGGACATCCTATATAATATATCTAATTTAATTATCATACTCTCTATTTCCAATTCTGTAAAAATTATAAACCATCAGAGATGACCAAAGATGGTTAAAAGTAAGTTGGTAGGTACCTACCTCTATATCATAACGAAATGATAACAATAAGTGAGATCTGGACCATTTTCTGAATATCTTGGATTGCTACTTCCGCTGGCCTCTCCTATCTTATTTGACCATCACTACACATTTTTTATTATGATAACACAATTTTAAAGAAAAGTAAGTACCTAACATACAATTTTTTAATATTAAGTAAAAAGTACTATTATGTATAAAATAGGTATAATTAATAATGCTTATATTTTATAGGTAGGTAGCGATAAAAGTTTTTATACAAATTTTTTGGTAAACTTTAAAATGAGGTTATTATAAACAAAAACTTCAATAAGAAATATAGAATGCTTTGAAAAACAGGCCGTCTCCCGAGTTCAATGATAACACATTTGCAGTGGTTGGCTGTGTATCATCAGTAGACACCAAGCTTTTGTCTTTTGTATCAAAAATCGAATATTATAGTGGTGTAGGTATAAAAAGTTAAACGTGACCTTAAATAATAAAAATAAATAAAGTAATGCAAGTCTAATGAGTTGTTAAGAAGCAATATATATGTGTTTAATTTTGATCTGTTATTAAAAACAAGTGCTGGGTGAAGTTTTCATAACAAACTGAAACGGTTAGAAAGCGTGGGTATGGAATACAATTACTATAAAGGACATACCTAATCAAAATGCAGGAAAACTCAGCAACTGGTAAGTGAAAATTTAAAACATTTATGTTACTGTTCCTATTACCGGCGAATATGATTTTGTTTGTATTTTGCTTATATGATATCATAGTATATCATATAGGTTATTCCTATTCTTTATAAATATTTAGACAGACAGATAGTACATACCTATTTGAACGTCATTGTCACTTGAAACTGAGTATAAAAACACTTTCCTAAACTTTGTTTTTATTCATTTACGAACACGAACAGAATAATTCTGTTATTTCAAAATACATGTTGAGATTATAGATCACACACTTGGTTAGCGACACCTATCCGACATATTTAGAATTCAATCGTGCGCCGTGTAGGTTACTGTAATAACATCGATTTTCTAACCATTAGAAATTTCCAGAAGGCACTAGTTTCAGTTTTTATACATAGATAGGAAAGGAGGACACCTATGTACCTATTTAAAAATATGTAAATAAACATATCTTTAAATAAGAAAATAAACTTTTTAAAACAGTTTGAATTATAACTAGTACAAATTAAAAGAATAAATTAATTAACTGATACCAACAATAATAACTATCTACCTAACAACAGTGGGATTGAAGACATTTACACCTGACATGGTAATAAATATATTAATTTTTAAATAAATAAATATCTATTGGTTTATAACTCGGAGCCATAGCCTGCCAGTTCTAATGCAAAATGTTGCTTTCTTATACAGAGTGATTTAGAAATAAGTATTAGGAAAAATCGGCACAGAGTCAACTTGAGAAATTATTTGATCTGTATTTTTTTATTTTTACTAAATCTAATTTTACGAGCTGTAGGGTCCCTAGAAATAGCTTATTTTTTGCATATATCTATCTCCTGAACCCCTAACTTGATTTTAATAGAATATGTAGTTGTAAAATAGACCGTAATGACTATCGCACCGTAGTTTTTGCAATTGAAAAATCCGAAAACAAATTTTGCGCCCAATTGATGAGGATAAAACAAATATTTTTTGAAGTGCACGAAAAAGTAGGTAATACTACCTACTTACAATTTAGCGACGTTTTCCAGTAAATTAACTCTTATACGAAAAAAGTACTTTTTTGTTCATAATGAATCTATGTTTGGCGTCTGCCAGAAAACAATGTTTAAAAAAAAATGAATTAAAAAAATATCGAAAATAACTGAATTATTCTTACAAATTTACCTCATTTTGGTAGGTATAGGTATATAAGTACAGGTATATTAGTACAGGTACATACTTTTTTTACTTATATCTGCTTTAAAATAGACCTTGTCATTCAAGGGATATTTATTTGCAAATAACACAGTATTAAGTCTAATTTCAAGGGGCCCTAGGATCTTATGTAGGTACCCAATTTTTTTATGTAGCATTTTTTCATCACTTAGATACCTACGTGCGTGGCGCGACAAGCCATATAACACAAAATGAAAAAATTAGAATTTACTTGAGTGAACTGTTAAGTATAATAGTTAATTTATCTATTTAAATAAATATACTTTTTCTCCATTTATTTACATAGTGAACATTTTTTATTTAACAATAATTTTAATGATTAACTATTCGAACATGAGTTGATTTGTTTTTTTTTTCATCTGTAGGGAGGGCTCAGCCCCACCTGGCTTTCCCCTAGATACGACCCTGATTAACTACTCATTATTTTTTTAAAATATGCTGAATGAGTTATTATTTTTGACAAAAAAGTAACATAAATTAAAAAAAATTTAAGTTAAGGTCATTAATGGCGCCGTATTCTTGGAATAATGTTTTTTTACAAACACTTACAAATAATTATAGAAATTTAAGAATTGAGTAGTACAGTGCTTAGTAAATAACTGGAACGTTATCTCGTGCCACCTGCGAAGGTTCAAAGGTACTCGAAGTAAAACGAATAATATAGGTATAACGACAGACAGCGGTCTAACCAACAAATTTTAAGGTACAGGAATCTTTCAAAATACGTATTTTTTTAAATTTAACTGAAGATGTAAATATTATTATAACATAAACTTACATAGTTCTTCATATAAGATTATTCACTTTTGTTTATAAGGGTGTAAAAATAATTATTGTTAACATGTGGAGTTAGAATAGCAAAGTGTGTGACTTCGCACCTTGTGAAACAATTTAACTATTGTGCAAAACTTAGAACGAACAAATTGCTACTTCTAAGAAACTGTTAATTTAACATTTTTTTGTTGATCCGGGAATTTCAGCCAATGTCGTAAAGCGCCATCTTTCGCGTTTTCGCCACAGTTTTTTTCTTGTTGTACAGGGTGTGGCAAAAAATCGATTTTTTTGACCAAGAACGTCACATTTCTGAACAATCTTAGAATGATTATTTTTTGTTGAGTTGTTTTTGAAATTTTTTCGATATCTCGCGTATACAGGTGTCGGGTGTCTTTTGATTTAAATTAAGTTATTAGACCAAAATTTTATAGCTCATTTTATAATTTCCGAGCCAAGGGTATTGAAATTACAATTTTATTTTAGTTTTTTCTCAGTAACTTAATTATATATTGTAGTAAATACATTAAACTTGATACAGAGGAATTTTCTGGCATGAGAAATTGAAATAAGTCCACGGATTTGCTGTCAGTTGTAAAATTCGCCACCTGCAATACTGGCATATGCATTTAAATCGTCATAACTTTTTTGTATCTCTAAAAGATCTGAACAATTCTTAGAGCCAAGATATGATGATCTAACCCAATTTACCTTAGTTCACAATTAATGGTTAATTGAATAAAGTATAAAATAAGACAATGGGTTTATGTTTATGTAATAAAACCTTTAAATCCTATTCAAAAACAGTTGTTCAAGTTATTTTTCAAAGAAGAAAACGTTAAAGAATAAGAATGATTAATTAAAAAATTAATACACTTGTACACAAAACATATATGACGATTTAAATACATGTGAAGTACTGTAGGTAGCGTCCTTTACAATTGACATTAAATTCTAGGTCATATTTCAATTACTCGTACCAGAAAACTAACCAATACCAAGTTTTATGTATTTACTACTAAAATTCAACACCCTTTATCTCGGAAACTATACCATTTTGGACTAAGGTAATTTGATTTAGATCATATTTTGGTACCTAGAATATGTGGTTTTGCCTTGGGTTTTGCCTAACTTTTTGCAGACACCTTGTATAAGTATAGTAATTTTCAAGGTAATTTTTATCAAATGCTCGGAATTCTGCGAAATCCTTTGGAAATTTCTATTTTGCGAAATCTTGCCACAATTTTGACCCCTTCGGCTTTTTGGTCGTTTTGGTTGTTTTAAATCTATGAACAAAAATGTTCAAATCTAAATCCAATTTCCTGTGTTGAAGAGATCCTCACACATCAGAATAACAACCATTACCGTTACCACCGGAAGTATTCCTGGAATTGTTAGCTCCGTGTCGGTTGTGGTAAACTATAATAAGTTATTGTATAGCCCTTCTAAACTCTTGAAATGTCATTATATTGCCTATTATTTCCATCTCAAAGGGTGGAACCGAAACCCTACATTTTAAATTAGTGGCAAGGGTAATCGAGACTATTGTTAACCACCATCATAGGGTCCATATATTTGAGGACAGGAGATTTATTGCCCATTAAAACTAAAAAAAAGTCTTGCTGGAGAGAAAAATATAGTGAGCGGCAAAAGTATGGAATAAATTTATATAAAAATCAAGTATTCGTTTTTTGGAAAATCGCTTTTTTTAAAGCAGTTTTCATATATACAGGGTAAAGCAAACATTTTTAGTTGCGAATTTTTTTAAAGCAGTTTTCATGTATACAGGGTAAAGCAAACAAATGATGGTTAACTTTTTTAAATCCGCTTATTTGTATTTTTATTTAATTTGCAAAAAATGTGTAAGTACTTCTTATGTAACATACCCTTTATCTACTAAACGGACGAATAGAGTGGTCTCCAAGATCAGCCGATCTTACACAAATCCATTACTATTTATGGTGTTATTTAAAATTCAAGATTTATGGAAATTGCTGGTGTGAAGACAACAGCCAGGCATTACGGAAACACCCGAATGATCATAGACGTTCGTCGATATGGAATGCTGTTAACATTTGGCATATATTTAAAATATCCTAAATAAATCTTTTTTTTTTGTAATTTTCTCAATTTGAACGTAATATGATAACGAATATTAATTATGAAGAAAACGAAATGAGAAATAGTTAAGGCATACGAAATTTGTGTTAAACTTGGTTACAGCTAAAACTCAAACAATAAATAAATAATAGATAATAGATAAACTTGTAGTTCGTGCAACATGAGGACGTAACAAAAAAACACTTTTACAAAAATCTTTGACCCAATGGTATCCATTCGCAAGCCGTTAGAGAGGTGGAAATTGGTGTCAATTAAAAATTCAATATATCTAAAATGGTCATTTTTACAGGCTGAAACTCGGTAGGTAAATATTTTATAAAATTATCAATTTTCTGATACCAGTGGCATCCACGCGGAAGCCGTTGGAGGGGTGTAAATTGGAAACCCGTCATTTTAACAAGCTGAAACTCGGTAGAACAATATTTTATAAAATTATAAATTTTCTTATACCAGTGGCATTCACTCGCAAACCGTAAGAGGGGCGGTAATTGGGGTAAATAAAATATTAGATATTCCTAAAATGGAAACCCGTCACTTTAACAGGCTGAAACTCGGAAGGTAATTCCTTTATAAAATTATTAATTTTCTAATACCAGTGTCATCCACTCGCATGCCGTCGGAGGGGTAGAAATTGGGGTAAATTGAATATTAGATAATTCTAAAATGGAAATCACTCATTATAACAAGCTGAACTTCGGTAGATAAATATTTTATAAAATTATCAATTGTTTCATACTAGTGTCTTCCACTCGCAATCCGTCAAAAGGGCGAAAATTGGGGTATATTAAAAATTCGATATTTCTAAAATGGAAACTTGGCAACTCGGTAGATATTTACTTTCTACAATTATCACTTTCCTGGTATCAGTGGCATCCAATCGCAAGCCATCAGAGGGACGGAAATTGGGATAAACCCACTCGCATTGACTATTCGAAATTTATAAAATGGAAACCCGTCATTTTAACAAGCTGAAACTTGGTAAAAAAATATTTTATAAAATTATCAATTTTCTGATACCAGTGTCATCCACTCGCAAGCCGTCAGAGGGTTGGAAATTGGGGTAAATTAAAAATTCGATATTTCTAAAATGAAAACCCCTCATTTTAACAGGCTGCAACTCGGTAGATAATTCGCAAGTCGTTAGAGGGGCGGAAATTGGGGTAAACTAAAAATTCGATTTTTCTAAAATGGAAACCCATCATTTTAACAGGCTGAAACTAGGTAGATGATAACTTTATAAAATTATGAATTTTCTGATATCAGTGGCATCCACTCGCAAGCCGGCAGAGAGGTTGAAATTGGGGTAAACTGTATATTCAATATTTCTAAAATGGAAACCTCTCATTTTAACAGGCTGAAACTCGATAGGTAATTACTTTTTAAAATTATCAATTTTCTGATACTAGTGGCATCAACTCGCAAGCCGTCAGAGGGGCGGAAATTGGGTAAACTAAAAATTCGAAATTTATAAAATGGTAAAAAATATTTTTTCTGCAAAACTGTTAAAAGTGGGCTTTTTAATTGTCATTTTTGATGTTAAAAATGTAATTTTTTGACACGCGTGTTAAAACTAACACAAGTGTTAAAAGTAAATCAAAGTTAATTTAAATTTTGTTTTGAAAATTAATAAAACGTTTTAGCAAACACATGAACAACTTTTTATTTTAAATAAGTACAAACCAACATTTTAACTAGTTATTACTATTAACATTTATAGTAAAATTAGAACAATTTAAAATTGTAATTCCCTGCGGAGTCATCATACTTAAGTTGGTTTTACTGAACATGTGTGACACATCTATTTTCTGTAGAAATCCTACTGATAGTACTGGTGGTCTTGCTAGTAGTTGCAGCAGTAGGAAATATTTGGCACGCAATTTCCTTCTTCTGTTCCAGTACATTTTCAATGTAGCCTTCAGCTACCGTCGAAGATTTCCATCCTCCATGTCTCTTGATGGTAGTAAGATTTGCACCAGAATCTGCTAACAATGTCGCCGATGAACGACGAAAACAGTGTCCGGTGTAGTGTTGAGAATGAGGTAGATTCAAGAACTCTGCAATGTCGGTAGGCATTTTACCAAACATGTTAATTCTACTGGATTCTTCACACATTTATTCTTCATATATTTAAGAAAAAGTCGTCTATCCTATCCTCCCGGCGACACGCCCCGAAGACACCCACTATTGCTGCGACTTTCATCATCAGATACTTTTCGTCTTCTGCTTCTGTGAGAAATTTGTCGATATGCGTCTTCGTCAAAACTTTTGACTTTTTTGCTTGATATCCTTCACTCTTCCGTTTTAAAAAAGCAATAAGTTTATAATATTTGCTTATATCTTGATCTTGCTTTATTTTTAATATAGTTTTGATCATGGAATAATTTGACCACAGCGTTGACGATTTCCATATCTTGGCTTTTTCCTCAAAATATGCCAGTAAAACACTTTCGTTACATTTCCCAGGGACCTTTTTAATGTTGCATCATTCCGAAAAGCATCTATAAGCGATTTCGTACTGTTCCTTTGATTTCGCCGGCAATAATTCCAATGTTGCTCGACTGGCGGCTTCTTTGATTTCGGCAGGGATGGATTCGTTACGCTCATTATCGAGATTATTCATTATACTTATAATATTACTAGAAAATGCTGTCAATATTTTTGCGTTTTTTTCCGTAACTAACAACAGCACTGGTTGCAACGAAAATTTTGGTTCATAAACATTGCGATCTGTGTGGTATTTTTTGATTTCTTATTTTTATTGAGTTTAAAGTTCGATTGTTTTGTAGAAAAAATAGTGTATGATATACGTGTTAAAAGTGATTTTATTTTATTCGTGAAGTTAAAAAACTCGCTACGTTCGTTTTTTAATCATCTTCACTCACAAAATAAAATCTTACTTTTAACACGTATATCATAAATAGCTATTATATAATTATCAAATTTCTGATACCACTCGCAAGTCGTCGGAGGGGCGGAAATTGGAGTAAATTGATTATTCTAAATTTAAAAAATGAAAACCCGTAATGCTATAAAATTATCAATTTTCTGATACCAGTGGCATCCACTCGCAAGCCGTCAAAGGGGCGGAAATTGGTGTAAATTAAAAATTCGATATTTCTAAAATGGAAACCCGTCATTTTAACAGGCTGAATCTCGGTAGATAATAACTTTATGAAATTATCAATTTTCTGATACCAGTGGCATCCACTCGCAAGCCATCAGAGGGGCTGAAATAAGGATAAATGAACATTCAATATTTCTATAATGGAAACCCATTATTTTAACAGGCTGAAACTCTCTAGATAAATATTATATAAAATTATTAATTTTCTAACACCAGGGGCATCTACTCGCAAATCGCGAAGGGGTCGAAATTGGGATAAATTAAAAATTTCTTATTTCTAAATGGAAACCTGTCATTTTAACATGCAAAAACTCGGAAGGTAAATGTTTTATAAAATTATCAATACCAGTGGAATCTATTAGCAAGCCGTAAGAGGGGTCGAAATTGGAATAAACTGAATATTCAATATTTCAAAAATGGAAACCTGTCATTTCAACAGGCTGAGACTCGGTGGGTAATTGCTTTATAAAATTATCAAGTTTCTGGTATCAGTGGCATCCACTCGGAAAAAGTCAGAGAGGCACAAATTGGAGTAAATGAAAAATTCGATATTTCTGTAATGGAAATAAAATTGACAGGACAAATTCTGTTCTAATATTTTTATAAGTAATTTCGTTAATTGTGTTGTAAACATAAAAATGTAATTCATAATTATGTCAATATGATTAAATTTTAATTTATTGTTTGTAGTTCTTTATCTTTTTTCATAAAACTATTAGTTAATGGAGTGTAAATATTTAGTGCATTATAAAATGTAACACAGCAGCTACAGCAATTAACTCAAGGGCGTTAATAAGACTCTTGGGCGTTAAAATGTCACTTATCGCCAGAAAAAAATTACAATAAAATACAATTTAACGCCCGGCCGGTATAAAATAAATTTCATAATTTTGTCGCTCACTGTGCATATATATTTTTAAACTAATGATTCTAAAACCGTTAGGTAGTATAAAAAATTATTATAAAGTCAAATGTCAATAGCAGACAAAGGTTCAGTGTTCAGTTGTACCAGTTGTTATTATATTTACCCAACACTGGGGGATATCTATTAGTCATACCAAGGTTATCATCAAATTTATTTTGCAATTAATTAATTTGTTCGCAAACAGATAACCATAACCATTAGGCTATCTGGTCGAGTTAAAGTTTTTATAATCTTTCTGTTTTTCAATTTTTTAATTAACGCAAC
This sequence comes from Monochamus alternatus, assembly GCA_037114965.1. Classification (NCBI taxonomy): domain Eukaryota; kingdom Metazoa; phylum Arthropoda; class Insecta; order Coleoptera; family Cerambycidae; genus Monochamus; species Monochamus alternatus. Next base: position 78,405,386 of record CM073431.1, read on the forward strand.
AAAATAATATTTATGATAATATACAAATTAATAAAATTAGTAAAGTATACGTGGTTCTGTTCTATGGGACTTAATGGTAATATAATATTTTCTTCGCTTTCAGTGAAATTACTAGCCTTAGCCTAATATTTTATATTTGTCAGGAGAAATACCAGAAAGGATATTTAGCTTCCTATAGTTCATTATCCCATATTGTAATTTATAGAGGACCATTAAGACATATTTAATTACCTACTGCCATGTTAAAAAAATTCTAGATCCATCCAGTAATAAATAAACACCTGATATTTTGAATCAGTAGGGACTCTTAAAAGGTTAGAAAGTTAGTTTAGACAGGATCTGTATTTTATTTAAATTCTTTTACTGCATTTTTATCACTAACAATATTTTTTTTTAGTTTAGGGTTGCCAACCGTCCTCTGGTTTTGTGTTTAAAATACCTTAACGAATTTAATTTGCAAAAAAATAAGTGATATATAATTTCCGATCCGTATTTTATTTTGATTTCATAGAAAGTGAATGTGAACACTGTAAATTGTACAAATCAGAGGATATTTAATGTCACATTGATTTTCTAAGAAATGTCGAGATTTTGAAATATTTTAACCTAAAAGTGCAAAAATTATTGCTGCATTCTTAAAATGTATCGCATGCAGATAATTTTGTCTAAATAGACTGAACAAGGTATAGCCTAAAGTACGATTCGTGCCTTTCATTTTCATTTGGATTTCTTTGGATATAGCAGCTTGAAGTTTGTAATGCGTACAGAAAGTCAAATAAAAATGCAGATTTACCAACTGATCTTTGACATAACAAACATTTTGAAGAATTTAAAAACGTAAACTGTAATTAAATGAATATTGATATAATGTGCCTAATTAGTAAACATTTTAAATATACAGGGTGATCCAGGTTTAATCTTGATAACTTCAGGAATCGATAGAGCAGGTTAAAATAATTTTCATTTGTGATATAAACTTATTTCCTAAAGAGCATCGTTTCCGAGAAAGAGGGCGTTGAAGTAGGAATTTTTTTCTCGTTTTTCCCTCATAACTTTTGAACCACTTATCCGATTTATGTGAAATTCAGAACACAAACACTCCTTATGATCTTACATAAGCTTCTTAAGTTTGAGCTACCTACCCCTCTTAAAAGTGTATTTTGTATGCTACCCCCCTCTTACTTTATTTCAAAACTACAAAAAAAAAAAATTAATTTCAATAAAACATCTACACACCACTTTGACCTGATTAATTTCGAAACTTTTTCTTCTCCTGTTTTTTTTTCGACGTTTGGTCTTGTTTCTGAGATATTCAAAGAAATTAGTGACAGTGTAGCGCACCAGCCGCGTAAATTTCACTTAACGTTATAGCAACCCATGAAAACAAAACTCAGTGATTTGTGTAAACTGACGTTTGTGAAAATCATTGTCAAAAGTATTATTTAAAGAGCATTTTTAGTGCTAAGAAAAAATGCCAAGAACGTTTACAAATGCTGAATATGCCGATATACATTATGTTTATGGTTTTTGTGACGGAAATTCCAACGCGTCAATTCGAGAGTACCGAACACGCTTCCCTAATAGAAGAATTCCACATGCACAAGTTTTTGTAGATGTACATCGTCGATTTTCGGAATGTGGTTTGCGCCGCTACAATGATCATAATCGTAATGTACCACCAAGAAATAATCAGCGAATTCTTAATCTTTTTGATATCGATAGAACTTTAAGCACACACCGAGCAGCTCGGCAACTCCATTCATCTCAATCGAAAGTACTGAGAGCGCTCAAACAAGATCATCGAAGGGCTTTCCATCTCCAACCAGTTCAAGGTTTGTTGCTAGGAGATGCTGAAAAACGTTTAAATTTTTGTAGATGGGTTTTAAATTCAACAGAAATTAATCTACAATGTCTGCATAAGGTTTTATGGACCGACGAATCTAATTTCACAAAAGCTGGAATTGTGAATTACCACAACATTTACGTTTGGAGTGAAATCAATCCTCGATGTGTCAGACAATCTTCATCTCAGCAACAATTTAGTGTAAATGTGTGGATAGGTGTTTTAAGTAATAACCACTGTGGGCCGCATATTTTGCCTCCTCCTTTAAATGGGGATTTATTTCATGAGTTTCTGCAAAACTCTCTCCCCGACGTGCTTGACGATGTCCCCTTAAATTTACGCCAAGGGAACTGGATGCAGTTGGATGGTTCCCCTGCACATTACGGAAGGCAAATACGGTAGTGGTTGGATGAGAATTATCCTCGTCGATGGATTGGACGGCACCTAACAACCACCCAAATTATAGCCTATAACGTTAAATGAAATTTACGCGGCTGGTGCGCACACTGTCACCAATTTCTTTGTATATGTCAGAAACAAGACCAAACGTCAAAAAAAACAGGAGACGAAAAAGTTTCGAAATTAATCAGGTCATAGTGGCGTGTAGATGTTTTATTGAAATTAATTTTTTGTTTGTAGTTTTGAAATAAAGTAAGTGGGGGGTAGCATACAAAATACACTTCTAAAAGGGGTAGGTAGTTCAAACTTAAGAAGCTTATGTAATATCATAAGGAGTGTTTGTGTTCCGAATTTCACTTAAATCGGATAAGTGGTTCAAAAGTTATGAGGGAAAAATGCTCCCTGCTTCAACGCCCTCTATCTCGGAAACGATGCGTTTCAGGAAATAAGTTTATATCACAAATGAACATTATTTTAACCTGTTCTAGCGATTCCTGAAGTTATCAAGATTAAACCTGAATCACCGTGTATATAGTATTAACTCCTATGGGAAATAGGTTTCTAATTCATCTAGTACGTATCTAGATTTTATACACGGCTCTAAATCTTCCTTTCTACATACAAATTCCAGCTTATTCTGTACCTAATTCCCTAAATGCTTAAATCATTCTAGGCTGATGTGAACTTAATCTATAGGATGATCATTACAAACTAATTTACCTCATATGGAATACGATGCACCATAAGATAAATATTGTAGCTAAAACTTGAAAAATATCAACAAAGTTACAGCACTGTAGCTGATTAAATAATAATTACTTAGATTGCTTACTCTTATTTTACGATATCAATATTTCTTTGCGCCAAACGGATCAGTAAAGGGATATTTTTGAATGTAAGTTTGCCTATCCAAAAAATCTCACACTCGGAAGCAGATAAGTAAAAAATTACCTATGTCACATCACTATAGCGCACTTTCCTATTTTTTGACGTTACAAAAAATTCTCTGTTTTCGTTCTCAAAATAGCAAATGTATTAAAATTATGTTAAGTTTGACAGTTTAAAATGTCGATGTAATTTTAAAGTTAGGAATTTTAAATCACGTTATCAAAAATAATTATATATTATTGGACACTAGGAAGTTCAACTTAGGTAGTGTTCGTATTTATATTGCCAAAAAATAACGATTTTATACTTAAAATATTTATTGAATGTGACTCTTTTTATGGAATTTTTACATAAACTTCAACAATTAATTTTTCACATTTAAAAGCCAAAGTAAGAAATATGAACACAAACCTTTTCTAAGTTCTATGTATTTTGCAGCAGTCAAAAAAAATGTTGACTTTTTGTAGAAGAAAAAGATAAATTTAATAACATTTATCTAAGGAATTTTGTACTATTTTAATTATATTGACATTTCCATATCCATGTACCCGTTTATTTTAACTGTTGAGTCTTTGTCTTGTTCCTCATAAAAAATCAATTCGGGATTCCAGCGATGTACAAATTTATAAATAGTTGACATTAATCCGTAGCTTCTGCTGTCCGTCAGGACTCGACAGTTTTACTTACAACGTTATTTTTAAATTTAAAATAGCAATTTATATTTTTATTCAATTTCAAATGTACACTTACATGGCGTCTGTCATTTACGCATTACGCATGCGTGGGGTCGTCGTGGTAGACCGCGAAAATGTCGGGGTTGTTGCATCTTTTAAACCCGAAACCGTTAAAAATTTATGAAATAAGCTCTTGTATCATTCTTGAATTTATAGATGTCATTTTTTATGCAATATTACGCCATATCTTTCACACATTCATGCACCCTTAATTTATTTATAACATAAATTTCTGAGAATATTATGCATGTAATAACAATTTTTCTATGAAAATTATCTATTATTTATTTAGGTATTAATAATATTGTGTGAAACTAACTACTCTGTGGACAAAAGCCCCAACCAGCGTTGAATTACACCCACAATATCTACCCATATATTCCTTATTATTAGCTTTTGTAACATTTTGTACTGTATTAGAAAGGTATTTTAAGCTAATATAAATCAAATCTACAATTCTTATCAATGAAGTCATATGTATATAGAACATACATATGACAATTAACAATTCCACAGAAATAGGTCAGATCTCATCTATTGTGGTTGAATTTCGTGTTCCCACTGCCAAAAGTGAAGTTAGATATTTATAGTGTTTTCATTAAAGCAGGTTAGTAAATTTAGATAGATTAATTTCTTTAGATAATTATTGAATAGAGCTTTGTCTGTGGAATTGTTCATTAGCATACCTAGATGTTTGGGATCAGAGAACATACATATAACTTCATTGATAGGAATTGTAGGATATTTGATTTATATTAGCTTAAAATACCTTTCTAATACAGTAAAAAATGATCTATGTCGATACGCACATTGTTTTGATTATCGCCATATTTAACCTGAGTAGGATCACATAATACTAGGTAGCAGTATATGTCAAGGGTTTAAAATCTTACTGTCTTGTAGAATACTCTGCTACTACACGGTGACGGCGCCCTTCAACAAAATAATCGCGGTCTCTTTTAATTTTCTTTTTTTTTTGCATTATCCTCCTCTAAAATGTTTGCCGAATTCCATTTAATCAAATGACCGTTTTCCCAAGCGTATTGGCAAAATTTTTATTTTACAAATTCTCGTCTTTTTATATAATTTTTATGTTCCACAGCATTCATAGGCCGAGACGTTTCTCCAAGATAATGTTTATTTGTAGATGCAATTTTTTGAATTTTGTATATCATATTTTGGATAGTTTCTCTTATTTATCTTAAGGTGTTCATTTTATCTGTAATATTTTTTAATATTCTGACAACAAAATAATGAATACCCTATTCATTATTTATTAAAACATTTTTAATAAATTTTAGTCCTTTTCGTGGTTTGATGAAATTAATTTTCCTCTATCATATAAACAAATAACAAACCTTTCTTATATCAATTTGATGGTTAGATCTAAAATTTAAATATCTATTGGTGTGAGTTTGTTCTCTAGAAACACTTGTTTCAACAGATTTTTTTTTTAAATTAAAACATATTATTTTCTATTTCCAAAGTCAATTTTATTGTTGGTTCTTTATTGTTAATATCGTTTAAAAATTCATTTAATTCTGTAACAGTAAAAGGCAAAAATGTTATCTACTTACCTGCACCAGACAGTAGGTTTTTTATTTATATTTTTATAGTTTTCTTCAAAAAAATCCATACAAATATTACTTAATATTGGTGAGAATGATGAGGCTATTGCCATTCCAAAATTTTGTTGATAAAAATTAGAACAAATAGTGTAATTTGGGGCGTCCAAAATAATAAAGCAATCTGCTAAACTGTTTTCAAGGTGTATATTTCCATATTTCTAAATATTAAATTAAATAATAGATACAGATATTACTCTCAAAATTGATGAAAAAAAATCAACAATTTTTACATATTTTGATTTGATCGATTAGATATCTATATTCCACTATTCTTTATAATTCACCTTAAAGAAATTCATAAGGTTATTAAAAAAGTACACCTACGATTTTTCATTTTCAAATTTAACAATAGAATAAAAATATGATTCGGACCTCCCTTGGAGCAATAGATAGGTAATTATAATTTTATTTTATCTTTAAAACCATTGTTTTAACAGTATTTAACCTTTGTCTGTGGTAATCAAATACATTAGCTGTATAAAGAAGATCGCCCATAGCTATAAATATTAATAAAGGAACAGTATTAAACAGTTAATTGCCGTATCCGTTATTTAATGGCTACACACAGCTAACGATTAGAAAAATATTACATTCCTTTTTTTATTCGTATGATCCCTATCACTTACAAATTAGAAAGCTGTTGGATACTCAAAGTCTTACATACGTTGGACACGGTATGTTCGTCTTTTTTCTGTTCTTGAAACGCATTGGCATTGCCGACAAGTAATGAGAAGGCTTTGCAAATAAATGAACGACAAAGCCCGTCGAGATATGTTCTCATCCTTACATCCTTATTATGGCTGATTACAAAGCTTTTTATTTTAACGCTAACAAGCTGTGCAAACTTCGTGAAAGTGTGTATTTTAATTGACGTAAGATTGCAGATACATATTAAAAGAGACGGCCTGTTTGCTGATAAATCGTAAAACTTATTAAGGCTCGTTCTGAGAATGGGCCTACCCCGCAAAATTAAGTACAGGTCCGATGAAATATTTTAGGGAAATGTGGGATGCCAATGGGGTCATTTAGCGTTTTTTATTGCATTTTCTGAATGATTTTTGGAATTTTAGTGCGATCTGAAAAAAATATATAATTTTCTGAAGCATCTAAAAATAATTCGAGAACATGGACTCGCGTAAACCACTTTGACGTCATTGACTCCTATAGCATGCCGAGTTAAACTCGCTACTGTTTACTTGCAAGCGTAGGAGAGCCGTTGGCGTCCCCCATAAATGATAATGTTGTCTATGAAATGCCGCAGACTGGTGGTTATGTCAATAAAATTTTTGCTTCGAATTCTTTTTGAATGAGACATTTTTTGAAATATTTTATATATACAACTTAAGACTCATGATACCAATACAAAATGCTTATGAATTTATTGTAACATCATAACTAACCTTAGTAAATCTGAGATTTAGTTAAATACCATTATACATTAGTTACGCAAAGATTTATAAATTAAACATCCATTTAATTTTTCTTATAGTTATTATGTGAAATTGAAGTTTTCTTTTAATTAAAAGACATTGGCTGAACTGCACTGCCTCCATAAATTTCTTATTAAAGATCTTAAATAGATAAATTTTTTAGATATTTTATATTTTCATAAAAAAATGTAAAAGTCAAAATGAATAAATTTGAAGGTGAGTCAAAATATTAACTGCTTTTAATAAATTTCGGAACATGGGTGAAATTTCGCATAGTGGATTTTGAACCACAAATTTTGTTTAAAAACATGTCTTCTTGTTAAACATACATTTTTTATCGAGGCAAATTTTCAAGAGCCGTGTCTGCGTTCAATCAGCAGTATGTTACTGAATGAACCAGCGCAAAATAAGACGAATCGTGAAGATATTCCGCTCCAGAAATTATTTTTAATTTGCGCGCTGCGTTTTGAAGTGCGGCATGAAAGACATTTTACTGAGAAACATCATGCATCGGATATTCGGAATAGTAGATTGCTTGAGGAAAAATTTGTTTTGCTACGTACATGAATATTAAAAAATGGATTTGTACATGTATTATTAATAAATATCTACAATATATTAACTAAGAAATGGATCATGATGATTCAAAAATTTAAAAAGAAGCATTTCATTTTGCATGGAGCAGTTTTGCGGATGTAAGATATAATAACTTAAGGACGCCGTATTTTTGAAATAGTGTTTTCTAATAGTACAAGTAATTTTAGACATTTGACCTGAACTGAATAATATAGAGTTTAGCAAATAAAAGGAACACCGTAGTAAAATGAATCTATATATATATATATATATATGCATGCATTTTAAAAGTTATTATATTATTTGAGGAGAATTTAAATAATAAAAGTGGATAAACAAAACATCAATAATTTTATTTTGGATATTAGTTTTGGTTTCTGTTTTATTTTTTGAGATTTCTGTACTGTACGTTTCTTGAAAAGCATCTTTAGGAATTTGTGATTACATTTTTAGACATTTGCCTTAAACTTATAAGGTTACATTAAGCAACATGTGATGAAAAATAGGTTCAAAATTTAGGGTATTATTTTGGTGGTTTGTAAAAAAAATCTATTCTCTCCTAATTATACGGAAACAGTTTGTTAAATCAAGACAGTGAAAAGTCAAGGCAATGAAAAGTATAATTTCAGACTTATATGCCTAAATGTTAATAATTCCAATTATTTTTCTCGTTCGTGGAAACATTTGTTGATTGACTACAAAATAGTGACGTGAAATTTTGTACATAATTCTTATAAGTTTGTTTAATTCTTTAAACTAAAAATATAAGTTGAATAGAAGTAACTCAATTGGTATTCGATAATAATTTAAGGTACCTAGCTTCAAATACATATAACTTTTACACTGCGGAACAAAAAAATGTGTCTACAAACACCACAAAGAGAACCCATAGTACTAGTCAGCTTCTACTAATAACAGTTCCAATGATAATACGAAACCCTTTTATGACTATCAGAAGCCATTATACTGTGGGACCCTACAAAGGACTTTATGATTGATCAGAAAACGATTTCAACCCGGTGTACAGTTCTATTATCGACACACAAGAAGTCCATAAAAAACCTGAGTGGTAAATATCAAAGCCAGTTCATGGGGGATACAATATTCAATGCGGTGGCATGTTATAATACATTAGAGGTTGTCTGTCACAGTTGTCTGTTCTATCTCGTAACAAAGAGTTAAATTTTATGTATGAGATAACTTTGGGACAGCGGAATTTTTGATATATTTTGTTTACATTCTTCTAGACACACCAGTCTCGTAGTTAATATGTTAGTTCATCTTTGAACGACATTATTTAATGCAAACCAAAATATAATGAGTTGAATGTAAGTATGTAATTTATCGAAGCGTTCTTCTTTGTTTTTGGTTCATTGTCAAAAATTCATTGTAAAACAGTATTCCATTCTTATATATTATACTGTATCTGGTCAACTATCGATATTCTCTATCGTCGATAGTGGTCGATTGGTAGATGGTAAAAACTAGAAATGACCAGTTTTGCATAATAAGTAATGAACAAAATAAGCAAAATAGAATTGGAACTCATTTAAGTGGCAGTGAATTTGTAATTAGAACAGAACTAGACATACTCGTAGACTCAATAAACATTGATTTTAAAAATTTGTATTTGTTGAAAGTACCAAACTAAAGTATTAAGTATATACCTACAACAAAAATGCAATATTTATTGCATTTTTACCATCTTGTTGATACAACATATCGTGCTGATTAGGTTTTTCCATTTCTAGAACTAAAAAATTCAGCACCATGCTGCTGTAGCGATCTCCAATTACCGTAATAATTCTTTCTTTATCGTCCTCAACAAGATAAAGCTCGATTGTTAGCAGTAGCTAGCACTAACGTCACACCAAACGGTAATTTTTGGCTCATGTAACGGTTGCTAGTGAATAATTTATGGGTTTTCACTACCCTAGAAACGATGGATTTGTTCATTTATAGTTCTGGTCAGACAAAAACGACTTTCGTCGCTCATTATGTTTTTTTTGTTCCAAAATTCATCAATTCCATTTTCAAGGTTCACGATAGCATTACAATATTGACAACGTCTTTTAAGGCCTACAGGCAGATTTCTATGGGTTACCTGTATCTTGTAGGGGAACAAGTGTAAGTTTTCCACTAAAATTCGCTGTAATGAACATCGACTAATGGATAACTGTGTAAATCGTTTTGTTGATGTTCTTGGCCTTTCCATCACATATCTACATACACGGTCTATATTCTCTTTTGAACGAGGTCTACCAATATGTGGTTTATCAGAAATTGACCCAGTTTGCTCAAAATTTGCAGCTAACCGCAGAATTGTCTTCGCAAATAAAACACGGCGTCTGCCAAATTTTCTCCGATATTCTCGTTGGGCTGACAATCGACGAATTATTTAAATAAAGAGATTTAACGGATTCAGTGTCTCCTTCAGAACTGACAGAGAAACTGACAGATGTCAACTACAAACGAAATAGCGATATTCCATAGGGGGCCTGATTTTGCACCACCCTATTAAACGCCGTCAATATGTGAATGTACAAGTGTAGTTATTACTACTTGAAAACAATCTCTGAATTGAATAAAAATAGCTGTCATAAAAATAAACGAAACCAACATTATTACGTAATCAAGCAGGCGGTTCAACAAAGAAAATAATCTGTATCTAATTTCAGTACTGACATTTCTCCTCCACGCTATCATCGAGCCAATCATGTGCCTCTAAGCCAGATTAGCGTCAAGTCGATCAGGTTACGATGTTTGAAGGAACTTATTTACGGACGTTATTAACAGTATAAATTTCAAATAAGTGGTTAAGTAAATACTTGTCTCAATCGGCGTTAAAGAGAGACGCATCCTCACGTGGGACAGGTTTATGTGAATGGAGAATGTCATTATAGAAATCTCAAATGTTCCGGTAATAAAAGTGGGATTATTTTATCCGTCCTTTGTAATAGAAGGCTGTTTTATGATGCAGAATCAATAGACATATAAAAGTGCGGGGGAGTTACAGTTTTCCACCAAAAAAGTACACGCGGCTTAAGCTGTCTTCAGAGATTTGTATCGTAAATTTCAAATGAGTAATCATACGTAACAGTCATTATAAGTTCTTCAAAGTGGGGTCAAATATTTCGCAAAAAAAATATCTCTGAGTTGCTTTAACTTGGAATAACCTTTGGTACATGATTTAGGTTATTATTGGTCTTCTTTGACTATGAGCTCAAGTAAAACACTACAAGGTGTTCTCTGAGGGTGACTCACTTCTAAGGTATTACCAAACGTTTAATTTAAAACACTTTTTTATTTTTGTTAAATTTTAAACAACTTTCAGGTTTTCAAGAATAAATGCATGTTTGTTGTTGAAAATGGCTGGAAAATTTACATTCATCGAACAAGTTGACATGATAATTGTTCCAGGTTTTTGTGAAGGAAACTATACTGTGGAAGAATATCGTAGGAGATTTCCAAATCGAGTGATTTTCCATAGAGAAACATTTTTTTAATGTTGAAAGATGGGCTCGAGAGACAGGGAAGTTTTTCAGTAATATTCCAGAGTGCTACTGTAAGAGACTTGAGTTTCAAGTTTCCAAATAAATGTTAGGACGTGAAAATAATTGTCTTCAACAAATGTAATTATTTTCTTTGGGGATCATTGAAGGATTTTGTTTATTTCTCGTCAATTGAATATCGGGAAGATTTGTGGAACCGTATTACGAATATATGTAATGTTATAAGAAACGATCATCATTTATTAGACAGAGTAAATTTCAATTTTCTGCGAAGAGTAATTTTATGTTTCGGAGGAATTGATGCCTTTTTGAACAATATTTTTTATTTAATTTTTTTTTAATTTGTAGTTTTATTAATAATGATAATAAATAATAATAATATATCTACTCCTCATTCTAAGTATTATTTTCTTTATTTGTAGTCAAACTTTGTAAATTGCTTTGTAATTTGCAGTTGTGACATGAACATGAAAGATACAAATTCTGATCTTTTATTAACTTTACAATTAATGGAAATAATTGAATTTATTGGATAGTAGAAGAAAACTCATAATGACGACAATTAGGTTCCATATAACGATAAAGGTTTTGCACTGTTCTGAAATTCAGTTGTTGTCTTCTGAGCAATCGATTGATTTAACAAAACGACGAGTCATATTTACACTCTCCGTATGTTTATTTCGTAAACACTCTGTATTTTTAGTTTTTATAACTCTTAGATCCAAATCTATAAATGCAGCATCTAAATATATCACACTGTACTTCGGTAAATAACGTTTACTAATGAAGAATAATGTTCAGATGAATCGTCCTTACCTTATCGACGCAAGTATCTCAGGGCATCACAGAAATACTTCTGTGCTTGACTTTCGAATCTATAATTCATCATACGTGTGGAGTAAAATGGTAGATCATTATCGACACTCAGGAGATATTCAGCTAAATTTTCACTAGTCATAATTATATTATACGAATGTAAGCAATGCCAGCGAGTCCACCGAGATGATAACTAATAGATTCGAAGAGCAATATATTCGAGCCTTTAATCGTCCGTGTTCCATCATGACAATAGATGGTATCGGACCACCTACAGTCAGATGGACGATATGCAAGTCAGAAGTCAGGCCCGTTGCAATATAACAGCGTGAACTGTATGTAAATAAATCTGTATTGAGGAAGTAGGAAATAAAAATCATTTTTACGATCAATAACTTTATTTAGCACAAAAGCACACAAATAGAATCGTCGTAAAATTAAATATTTTAGATAAGGACTGTAAGCAGGAAGATCACTCTTCAGACATTACACAAACATCAAGTGATGATATGATTCCTTTGAAATCATTCAACATTATTAAAATACTTTATTTGGAATTGAAACAAATATCTGAATCTTCTATATAGAGGGTGGCCAATAGTGTGTGAACGGAACATTGTGGCCATACTGATATATATTTTTAAAATCTGCTGTTGGTGGGAGGTGGGGGGTAGTAAGAGCTACAAACTGAAAATATTTTTACTGGAATTCCTAGACATATACAGGGTGATTCCGAGGGTGATTCATATTAAAGTTGTATTTTTTTAAATGAAACCCCCTGTATATTATTGCATATTTGGATACCTCGGTCAATTGTAGTGTGACTTCATGTACCATACTTGGTACCTAAAACGTATCGTTTGGACGTTATTCGATATTTTATCAAAAAAGTTGATGTCTAGAAACAGCTGAATATCAGAGGTGGGCGGCAACATGGGAGGCTGTGATTGGGGTAAATTATTGACCACCCTCCATACTACGAAGAGCTAGAAAGTCAAATATGAACTCTGTTTGTTATGGCTGATATTGTCGCTCTAATTTTGAAAACTTCATTCATGGATAACTTGATTTTTTTAAATGGAACCCACATATTTTTTTCACGTAACCAGATAACACATTTCATTACCTTTCACCCGATATAAAGTTTCTAGTCGTTCAGAACGGTAAATTATGGAGACGTGCAAAATGTCAAAAAGATCGGCCTGCTTTGATAAAATCTTTGTGCTTTGTTGAAAAATGGTTTCAAAATCAACAACTGAACCAACTTTTTCAAGTAACATTTTGCTGTATTTTTAATAGAAAGGCACTTTACCAGAAACGATAACAGTTTTCAATCCGTGCACTGAATATTTCAAATAGGATTATTTCGAAAACTGTTACTCCTAACGACTTCAACAGGGTATACCTTTATCAGATACAACAGGTAGGAGAATCGATTGTTTCTATAGCCAGATGGATACACTAAGCTGCAAAAAAGTTCTGCCATTTAAAAGAAATGTGATGTGCCATAAGTGGCGCCCTCTACTATTGACGTTAAAATTAGTTAAAAATTCTTCTTTGTCCGTGCCAAAAAAACATAATTGTGCCAATTCTTTTTATAATACTCCAACAGGTTTTAAAGTTATTGAGATATTTCAAAATAAAATTCTAGCATTGAACGCCCTGTATTTTTGAAACCAGCAACATTCGGATAAGCCATATTTGGCTTAATCGTCTTTTTTTGGTCACCAGTATCTCCAGCTCCGAGATTTCGCAACCTTTCATAGACACCCTGTATATTACACTAAATTACAGAAAATAATTGTTTTTAATAGGACACACTATGGAAAATTATGTTGAAAATAAAATCAATGGTGTGACGATCGTGACTACAGTATACTAAGCAATCAGTAGGGAAACTCAGCTTTCCCGCGTCTTCCAAAAATCCGCCATCTTGTTGGCGACTGACAATTATTACTATAATTTCTGTGTGTCAGTTAGGTTTTTGAATTTTTGGCATTATTACATGGTTATCCACTCGTTATCGTTATTGTACTTATATTCCTGCTTTGTATGTCGTGTTGAGTGTTTAGTTATTTGTGTTTTTATATTAGTGATTATTTATTAGTGGAACTATACCCAGTAAATAATAAATAAACTATGGGAGGAAATAAATGTGTTGTAAAAAACTAACGCATAACGCAGCTCTGGGCGTAAAAGGCCTGTAAACAGTTTTATATATGGGAGACCAAGTTAGACGTGATAGCTTAATTGAGAAAATCCTAAAGAAGAATTAAAACATGAAAGGGGACAAAGAATTTAACTCCAAATAGGAAAGAGACTGCTTTCATACATGAATGAAATAAACCACTCCATACACCTAATAGAGCAGGAGGTTTTTGATTATGTTACCTATATATATATTTTGTAAACCTCAAAATAAATTGTACCTAATATTCACGTTTTAATTTCATTTCGTACTTTCCTAAAAAACAGAATGAATAAAAATATAAAAATTACTCTGGGCTTAAATTTGATAATCTGCTAACAAAATAAGGAAAAAGTAATACAAAATATAAAATAATCCCCAATTTTTTAAATAAATTTAAATTCATACTGCATGGTTTTATAATCAAATTCAAATTATATCTGCTAGAAACCTAAATTAAGACAAAATGTGACCAAAACCTCAATTTACATGAAACTACACTGGATTGCAACAGTTAATTAAGAATTAATGCAAAAGTATTAAAACTACGAACAACTTCGGTTATGTTTACGCCAAATTATTAGCTATTTTTTCGTATGTTCTCTGGGATCCGCCATATTCTTGGTGACTTTTTCTAGAGTGGGGGTATTTAAAAACTGCCAGACGTATTTCATTCATAAATTGTCTAAGATTCCGTACTGATTGCTTAGTATACTGTGATCGTGACATAAGCTGTCTGAATTGTTGTCGGAACTATAGCACAATTGTGACATTTTTTTAGGCGTTATAAAAGATCACAATAATATTTTTTTTCTATGTATTATTAACTTAATAGCATGCTTTATGTATGCAATTTATAACTACATACATAAATCACAGAACATTCATGCATCACGTTCTTACTGCACACAGTTTCTTTAAATTTCAAAACTACCTACCACGTATTCAAAATATGAGATCTATGTATATTCCTGGAGTACCTACATAATCTATAAACATGCTAGGCAGTTGAGTTGTTTATAGGGCTAACCGGCCGAATACCACTGCGGTATTTGTAAAGCATAAATTTTACATAGGTTAAATTTTAAAGCCGCCTCAACGGTTTATTGATTCATATATGTATAGGGGATAGAGGACGCCGATTATATAAATTACCTTGTCAGATATCTGTAGATATTCTTTGTTTCGTCTGACTTTATTGACACTAAAATAATTCCTAGTATTTAACATTCCCCAAACAAAGATATTGTAGGCATTGTTAACATTTCACATACCCCGAGATTTAGTTATAAGGGACAACCTTGAAGTCTATGAAAATGTCTGATTTATTTATTAACAGTCAAATATTATTATCCTCACATATTGGACATGCCCTCAAATCATTCTTTTTCAAAAATAATATAAGAAAGTGCATTGATTGTTTTAAAATTTCATAGAGAATGAAATTATAGAAATGTATTCCTTACGCTATATGATTCTACAAAAAAGAATAAGTAAGAAGCTATTCTACATCATTAAATAAAAAATGGCCAAAAATAAAACCCAGTAAAAAAACAGTTTTTGAAAATTGAGCTTCTCTTAAAATAGATTAAATTGATGATAATATTAATACTGAATGTAGTTCCGACAAGAAACAAATTAATAAACTGATGTTGCTATTGCCATTAACGTTTTTAAAAAAGTTTTTAAAGGACGGGTATATATACAGGATGTTTCAAAACATGTGTCGGAAAATGAAGGGTACGATTTTTTAATTTATTCTAAGAAAATCCTTATTATAACATAACAAACCCTTTTCTTATAACATAGCAAAACTATACCTACAGGACGTTTCGCATAAGAACCGACTCAGAGATAATATACCGGGTCCCAAAATAGACGGAAAATTAATATCTCTGAATTACCTTAACTTAGAATAACCAAATTTGGTACATAATTTACTGTATATTATTGCTCTTTTTCGACTATGAATTCAAATAAAAACATTATAAGGAGGTGTTCACTGAGGGTGAGTCGCCCCTAAAATTATACCAAACTTTTTAAAAATGAATGATAATATCCCGCGCAAAACTAAATTTAAAACATTTTTTTATTCTTGTTAAATTTTAAAAAGCTTTAAGATTTTCGAGAAAAAATGCATTCATTAAACGAAGATGTTAATAGTGTTTGTTAGAAGTAATCAAAAAGTCGGTAGTAGATTTTGTCTTTAAAATTTGACAGCTAATAATAAAACTATTTTATTTCTGCCACTGTTTGTTGTCGAAAATAACTGAAAAATTTATATTCAGCGGACAAGTTTACATGTTACTTATGGTAGTTTTCTGCGAAGGAAAGTTGGAAGTGTGGAAGATTTCCAAATCGATTCCCCACAGAACTATTCTAAAGTTGAAAGACGGGTTCGAGAGACAGGAAAATTTTTCAATAATATCCGAGAACGTAGAGTATAAGATGAAGAAAATATTTTGAAAACAGTTACAGATGATCCGAAAATTAACGTTTATTACGAAATAAATAAACTGGATTATCAAGAACTTCTGTACACATAATTCTTAAACGTAATCTACTACATCCATATCACATTCAAAAAGCTATTGCCTCAAGATTTGGATCGTCGAGTGACCTTTTGCGAGTCATGAATATTCCGATGTAAGTTTGGGCTGGTATCAGCTAGTATCGTTATTTGATTGCCCCAGTACCTCAACAAATGTGGTTATTTTCTTTGGGGAACATAGAAGGATTTTGTTTATTCCTCGTCAATTGAATCCCGAGAAGAATTTCTTTAGTTTTAATTTTATTTTTTTATATTTTTATTTTTTTACAGTTTTATTGCTGTCAAATTGTAAAGACAGAGCCTACTACTGACTTTTGCCCACTTAGCACATGTAAAAAATTGTAATATTCCATAAATCGAGCCGCAAATCTAAATCTTATATTAGTGAAAAGAATAGAATAAAATCTAAAAAAATGTATTGAAACTGAAACCTAAAAATTAGGGGGTCCGTGGGTACTACAACCCCCCTTTTCTCCCGTTCATACTTTAATATTTTATACCAAAATTACTGCCTGCCGACTTAAGATAAAAATATGTGCCAAATTTCGAACAAATGTTTTTAAAATCAATAATCTATCAATAAAAATTTAAAATTTTTATTTTCATACCCTGTAGAGTTCAAAAATAGTAGTAGTAGTAATATAATATTTTGGTCCAAAGAATATGTGATTAACGGCTAGAGAAGCTACTAATTTGTAACACCATGTATATCAGTCGAACTGGTTGAACATTCTCAATGTTAATTTCCTTTACTTAATTTGGCTAAGGTTTATTTTTTAGATTTACATATACTTCAAAAATCAAAATTGAAGGTAATTTTTTTATGCATATTAGAGAATACTGATTCCCTTAAATAGGGTTCAGTATAAATCTCTTCATATGTATTCTTTGTCAGCTTTCTCTTGGAGAATTATGTAAATGAAATGTATGTATTTATATTTATTCTGGAAAAGAGACATAGCGTGTAAGTTTTTTCTAGTCATGTATATCTCGATATTTACGATTCCGTTATAGGTGTGTAAATTTTACTGCTCAACGGACATATATGATAACGTGCCCCTCGTATTTCGCGGTTACCGAGAGCAGTAGCTCAGCGCTTTATATTTATGCGCATTTCTTAGATATAATCTCTAAATCGAACGTAATTTTTACGGACAAACTTAGGTATGAATTGAAGGTGGTGGTTTATCATTTCTAAAATAATATTGGACGGTATTAAGTATATTTTTATTTATAATTGTACCTAAATTAACGCAATTAATAAAGAAAAATGTTAGAGTTACAGCGGTAAAGGCCATCGATTCATATCAAATCATATTCGGACTGACATGGAGTAGTTAGTAGTTTAGATTCTTTGGCAACAGTAGGAAGTAAAACTGATGTGATTCTAGCTTCAATATAACGATATGGAACCGATTATGTATAACCGTTGTGAGGTATGTGTTCTCCACTGGTAAGTTGGAAAAAATACAGTACCATATAGGACTACTAACACTCAGGACACATCTAAATAATAGTGGTCTAGTAGAGATAGTGGTAGTAGAGGTATGTAAAAACCGCAGGTTTATTGTGTGATTATAGAAACCTACAAGGTCGTATTTTTTTCAGTTCGAAGCCGAAAAGAAGCTATGTAAGTTACTGTCAAAGATCTGGATACTCGAAGACTGAAGTTAAATAGAGCTTTAAGATCATGAAGGGTCATGCAACAGTACTAGCAGTGGAAAAGAATCGCATAGCCACACGATATGTTTATAATCTACCAAAATTTATAGAAAGAATTTGTTAAGGGCGCCGTATTCTTGAAATAGTGTTTTCTACAAATACAAACAATTTTATACATTTAAGAACTGAATAATATAAAGTTTAGCAAATAACAAGAATGTTATTTCATGCCACCTGCGAATATTTAAAGGTACCGACGTAAAATCAATATATACTAGAATCTTTCCAAATACATATTTTTTAAATTCAACTACAGATTTAAACATTGTTATAACATATACTTACATAGTTCTGCGTGTAAGATTGTTCACTTTTGTTTATAAGTATGTGAAAATAATTGCTAAAATGGGGGATTAGAACAGCGAAATAATGTGTGTCATACAAATGCATTTTAAAAGTTATTACATATATTATTTGAGGAGAGTTTCAATAGTAAAATTGGAAAAACAAGACATCAGTAATTTTATTTTTGATATTACTTTTGCTCTACATGTTTTATTTTTCGAGATTTCAGTACCTAAAAAACACCACAAATTTGATCTTTTTACGGCGAGAAATACGGCGACCTTACGCTCTTTTCATCATGCAATAATAACCACAAACAGAAATAAAATGATATACATGTTATGTATAATTATTGAAGATAAAACTTTCAATTTGAAGAAAAAAAGGCGCTGAATATAAGTAGGAGCACAAATAAATTAGCTAAGCTTTGCGTAGCTAATTTATCTAGTAGTAGTTTTGTAGCAATGATGTTGCAGAAATAATTTACATTTTTGTAGTAGATATCTATTTGCAGGCTAAGTAAATATAGCAAAACATTGCTGTATGTCTGCAATTCAATTTCCTATTTGGCTTGATGGTTTGTATACATAGTGGAAAAACTTGCAAAACTTTTTTAACAAATAAGAGCACTTTATTTAGTTACTAATAATTATAAAATTGAACAAAAATAATTTTGATATATAATAAAATTTAAACAATCATAGATACATACCACACCTATAAAGATGTTTTTTAAAATTGTTGTTCTATTATTTTTAAACCGTTTACCTTCACCATCAAATATAAATTATCAGATGCGCTATTAAAAAAGCATCCAACTTCCTCCATCGTAAATACTCGTTATTTTTTTGGTATATATCCCTCATTTTGTCTGTTGAGAAAAGCACGTAACTTTGAATGTTTGCTTATATCAGTCCCCTTCTTTATATTCAACATTGACCGCAATATTGAATATTGTAACCAAAGCGTTGGCGGCTTCATTTTATTTGCTATGTTTGGGAAATACATCTTTTGAATACAACTTAATGTTTTTTTCTTTGCACCAATCCATAAAATGATGGTAGACACATTCATACATTTATTGAGATTTATTTGGGGGAAGATTCAAAGAAATTCATTTCGCTCACTCCAGTATCTATTCCATTTTTACAGACTTATCAGCAAATTGATAAACAAATGAATCCAATTTGCAGTATGGTGACTAATTTGACAAGGTATCTATGGCTACATCCATATATCCTATCCAAATTTGGTTTGAATAATTTCAAAGTACAAATTAATAATTAAATGGGGGATTTAGGCTGGAGAAAATATAACATGTTTTATTCGGATTAAAGGTGTCTTTTTTGTTCCGTAATTTTACATCCGCAAGGCTACGTTACGCTTCGCCTCGCAAATACCAAATTTGCTGGCCACAAAAGTGACAATTTTAATCCTAATATAACAATATACTATTAATTGCTCTCACAGATTTATAAAAATTGTTCAGAAAATTGGAAATGGTTGGTGATGTAGATTGTATTGAAGATTTTAAAGTCTCCCGCAAAGAAGTACGTTTTTGAAATGCTCAAAGCTTGATTATGAATTTCGATTGAATACATTGGATTCTGCTATATAGTTATTCTCATACATACATTCAGTGTTTTGAATAATATGAGTAGAACGAAATTACTTGCTCATCTGAGAATTCTATTTCCTGTAGGTATGTCTCTATGCTTCAATCTACTTTGGGTATCCAAAATGCTGCGATTTTCGAAATATGCCTCCACTAGGAAAAACTGTTACACACGAAACATTTTCTTGACATGTGTGTCACTTTTTTCTAATCTGTCGTCTTCTGAAAATCACCAGCACCTATTATTGGCTGACTCGTTGTTAATACAAATGGTTTCGAAAATAGAACCCCGCCAGATGATATGCCACTCAATTTGATTTGACTTGGGCAATAGCTGCATACTTCAATCGCTTTGCATTAATGCACCGTGGCCGGCAACATATGTATTTCCATTTATCCAATGGCCTTTAAATATTCCGATCCGATTTTATGGGCAGATATCATGGGGAGTATTTATAGCATTCAACAGTGGAAAGCAACACGATACTAATTATTTTGCACACACCTCGCTCGATAAATATGAATTACAAAAGGGAACGAGCAGTTTCGTTATTAAATTAGTAAAGTTTTCTATTCGGGAATGTGGCTGTAAGTTTATTTAATGTCAGTTTATGGACTCCGCGCTCAGCAGGTTTCCCTCTAATCGTTCCCGCCTTTCGTTGTAATATCTCCATAAAAATTGAAGGTATGAAAAAATATTTTAATATCAATTAAGTCCGAGCAAGTCAACTCATTATCGTTAAAGGCTACTTTGTATTTTTTTTAATAAGGGGGCCTCTTGTGGTATACAAAGTAATTAATTATTTGTGGGCAGCAGCTATGGCGCGTTTAATGTATTAAGCAGACGCCGCTTGATGGTGTAAAAAACTGTTTATATTTTTATAAGCTAATGAATTGCAGAAGTGGCAGTCTACTTAAGCCCATTTATTTACTAATTAAATATTAATTTTAAGTGAAGAACTGCGCGATAATTTGAGTAACTGATACGCATTAGTCATCATGTGAATGGATTTAATGCTTCGACATACTAGTAAAAATTATGATCTGTAATATTACAAAGTTTTTTTGATTGGTATATCCACTGTGTTGATATTAATTAAAATTTTTTTTTGAATATGTATTGAAAGCAACACAAAAAATTTGTCATATGCTTTTAGTACGTTTGTTCTTCCATTATATTCAACACAGTAGCTCCGAGATAGATGTTTAGAAAACACGTTTGTTAGGGATTTCTTTCTTAGAATATATCGAAAAATATACCCCTATATTTTCTACTTGTTTTTTAAGAAGTATTCTCTATATTTGCTTAATAGCCTATACCCCACAGTGCCTATACAATATTTTGATATATTTCGCTATTTTTGTTAAGAAAATATACTATGCTATACTACCATATAATGTATAAAAAAAAATTATAAATTTCAACTCAAAAGAACACAATACTGCGTTAATTGAGATCCACACAGGATTTTGTATATTTTTACACATTTTTATGATGTAGTAGAGTGTTAAAGGTTTAACACAATTCACTGTGTTAATATAACAATTTACATATTTCAGTGTTATTTATATTATAACATTAAAAGTGTAGACTTTACACATTAACATGATAATTTTATTGTATAATAGGTATTGATGTGGAAGCTCACCACATCAATACCTATTGTATGTCGAAAAGTTAAATTAGAAAGGTAGGTAGTTGAGCTTTATTCATCGAACTTAAATAAAATAATAATATCGCACGCAGAATATAATTTAAAACTTTTACTGTTCTTAAATTTAAAAAATGCATTAATTAAAACAATATTTTAATAGTGTTTGCAAGAAGAAATAAAAAATCAGTAGTAGGCTTTGTTTTTAAAATTTGACAGTTAGTAATAAAACTATTTCATTTCTGTACTGTGTTAAAAATAGCTGGAAAATTTACATTCAGCGAAGAAATTGACACTTGTACGAGGTCTCTGTGAAGCAAACTGTAGAGGAAGTGTGGAAGAATATCGTAGCAGATTTCTAAATCAAGTGATTCCAAATAGAGACACATTTTATAATGTCGAAAACGGGGGTTGAGAAGCAGGAAAGTTTTTCAATAATATCCGAGAACATCCTAGTGTATGTAATAAGGGTACAAGATGAAAAATATATTTTGCAAATCACATTCAAAAAGTGCAAGAGCTATTTCCTTAAAATTTGAATCGACGAGTGACCTTTTGCGAGTTTATTTTGCATTAGGATATTAATTTCCACAAGAAAATTCTTTTCTGTGACAGAGCTTGTTTCACTCGTAGAGGAATTACAAATATTCACAACTTTCATGAATATTCCGATGTAAACTCCTATGCACCGCCTCATTTAAATGTTACTGTTAGAACCTTTTTGAATTTAGTTAATCTTCTGCCGTCATAAATTATATTTTATTGTATCTAAAACAGCAATAGTTAACAGTTCAAGTGGAATCTTTATGATGAACTCCTATAATGGAGTCGATTACATATTTAAATAATGTTGCATGTGTCTGTACCATAGCTCTTTTAAATACTGTGCCTTTAAACTACACGATATTATATAACTAACTACCCATCGATCACAAAGGGGATGCTATAAATCAGAAAGTTATGTCCAACTGAAACATGTCGGCTCTATATTTAGAGATAACTGGTTCACACTTCATTAAAGGTTTATCAATCAACTGTGTTTTTCAACATTGGCTGTGTTTGTAGGGGCTGGTTAATCGATATGAGACCCATGGTGACAGCGGCAGAGTTTTTAAAAAGTATCGAAGTCGGCTAATCTGTATCTGTACGTTTGGGGTGACAGGTTATATATATTCAAATCGTTATTCAGATCGAACTATCCAAAGTTAAAGTTAAAAGTATGGAAACAATCATTAATATTCATTCTTGCTATTTTTCTAGTTCATTTGTAGGTTTTTGTTATTTTCAGTAGTTTAGACAGAGTCAGTGAGTTAGACTTAAGTTAAAAGGTTTGTGTAAAATATGATTATTTAAAATACATATAAGTTTGTCTTCTCAAATTCCATCGTGAAAATGGATTTTTAGACCTTTTTCTATTATTTTTTTTCTCTTGTCACTGTTTAGGTTAGTGCAAGTTGTTACATAACCACGTACACTAACGTACTTGAATCTGCGGCGTATATTGTTCAGATTCCAAAATTTAAAACTAAGGTAGGAAATTTTATTATTTTAGAACTAATTACCACATCACCCGTGAAGAGTAGCTACACACAAACGCATCCGATTATTAGTAAAGACTAAAATAAATAACATAATAACTAAACAACACTGCGCTAGAGAAATTCTATTTTAGTTCCATTAAAAATTATATTAATACCTTTCGTAGGATATTGCAGTGTTATACTGAAAACTAAAATAAATGTAGTAAAACTAATTGGTAACGATTCGGCCATTCTCGTTTGACCAAATTAACAGTAGATATTCAACTAAACCAGATCAGTGGCATCATTCACACAGGCTATAACATATCATAAAGTTATAGAAAGGCAAATTGTTTTAAAATTATTTTCCATTGCAATTGCGCTATTTGCCGTTCCATTAATTTTATCATCATCAATGTAAGCTGTTTCATAGATTCTATTTGAGCAAGGTAGTTTAAAAAACAAATTATACTTTAATTTAATAAATAATAATTCCAAATTACCTACTATCCTGGGGAACATATCGGAAGATGATATAATATATGCTATTAAGAAAATTAAAGGCAATTTTACAATGGGACCAGACTTAATACCAGCTTTCTTAGTAAAAGATTGTGCAATAGTTTTTGCTAAACCTTTAAAAATTATATTTAATGCCATACTTAAATCTAGTGTCTTTCCAGAGTCTTGGAAACTTTCTAGGATTTGTCCTTTTTATAAAAAAGATCCCAAAAATAATGTAACTAATTACGGGCCTATTGCAATTATAAGTAATTTTTCAAACATTTTTGAAATAGTTATCCACAATCACCTTTACTCTCATGTCGAGAAATATATCTCCCAACATCAACACGGATTTGTAAAAGGACGTTCTACAATAACAAATCTAGTCTACAAAATACAATATATTTCCGAGGTATTAGATAGGGGCAGTCAGGTAGACGTAATATACACCGATTTTTCTAAGGCGTTTGATCGTCTTAACCATGATCTATTGATTGATATACTCCATTCTGTGGGTATATCGGGTGCTCTATTGACCTTGTTTCGCTCATACCTTACAAACCGTTTCCAATATGTTCAGTATCGTGGCTTTCAGTCAAATAAATTTTCTCACTTTTCAGGTGTTCCTCAGGGATCTATTTTGGGGCCCTTATTCTTCATTATATTTATTAATGACTTAACTCAATTATTAAATATAAATTTTTTATTGTATGCGGATGAACTTAAATTATTTGTTGAGATAAAGTCACTATCTGATTGTTATAGATTACAAGATAACTTAACAAAAGTACACAGTTGGTGTGAAGATAACTATTTACCATTAAATATCAGTAAATGCAATATTATGTCGTATAGCCGCCGGAGATTGATTCAAGATTTTGATTATCTTTTGGATGATACTATTTTAAATAGAGTGTCGCAGTTCAAGGACCTTGGTGTAACATTTTGCGATAATCTGTCTTTTGACGTGCATATTCATTTAATAACTTAATCTGCATTTAAAAGCCTGGGTTTTATTTTGCGTGATTCTAAGGCTTTTCGCAACACGGTGACATTGAATACACTGTTTAATTGTTTTGTTCGCTGCAAACTTGAATATGCCTCTATTGTTTGGTGTCCGATTTATAACACCCATATAAACCTATTGGAAAAAGTACAGCGTAGATATTTCAAGTCACTGCATTTTATCAAATTTGGTGTTTATCCGGTTCGTGGCATTCCAGAAGATATTTTGTTATCAACATTTGACTTAATTAGCTTGCAGCGAAGGCGCATTATGTACTCTCCTAATGTTTCTACACAAAATTGTTAATAATTTTCTAAATGCCCCTTCTCTGGTATCTAGAATTTTTTATCGAGTTCCTAGAGTAAATTCTAGATCTAGTTCTGTTTTGCAGTTGCCAACTTCTCGTACTAATATACTTACGGCATCCCCTCTTCATCAAATGATTACTAACTACCAATTGTATGAAGATCGACTTGATATATTTTTTCACTCAATTAATTTTATTAAATCTCTATTTGTTTAGCTGTTTTTTGTTTAAAAAGACATTTTTGTGATTTTATTGCTTGTTTTTTTTATATTATTGTTTATGTTATATTTTTGCTAATTACTTTTTTGTTTGTTATTTGATATTTTGTTTTTATTCGAGTTATTTCTCTCATTCTTTATTTTGTATTTTGAATTTTTTTTTCCTTGTCCTGTAACTGGGTTTTGTCCCGTTGGACACTGTATTTAAATAAATAAATAAATAAATAAACATGTACTATTATCTTGTCTCTACTCAAGGATCGCACAGATTATGCCTGCACATATCAGCACGGACCTGCAAAACTTCCCGATCACACACTAGACCAGCACCAGTATGTACTGTCACTTGCATAGACCGTCAATGCAGGTCGTGTCGTTGGCCTAGAATTTGTATGTTTCACCACGCTCCGAGTTATTGTTCCTACAAAAATCAGGGATTGGTTTCAAACTGTTCGAAATATTCAACCAGTAAGTTGTGAATGTGTCACAGAACTGTCGCACTCTCTCTTGTCGACAACAAACTGCAAGTGTTTCTTCAGCTGACACTGCAATCCAAAATCTTCTGTTTTGGTGTCGTAGACGACGACAATCTAAGAGCTCGAAAAATTTATTTTGACATTCGGAAAGTACAGAAACCTCCATTGATCTCTCTTCAGAAAATAAATTGTGAAACTCACCATACAGCCTTTCCTTTTTATTGATAGGGTGAACTTAAAACTTTCTAATTTCAAGTTACTAACTGTATACCTACCTAGTTATTATATATTCTCATCTCATTATGCTACATTGAATATAAAATATAGTACAAAACTGAAACAGATGAAATAAAGTGTCACTATATGAAATAATTCCTCAAATGTATCAAAATAGGTGCTTCGATGCAAATAAAACTGTATAGATTTTTGGAATTATTAGTTGCTATATTCTCGTAATGGAATTATTCTTTCTTTATTTACAGTAGTGAAGGTGTAAGGTGAAGTCATAAGTATTTTTTTATGCAAATAATTTATAAAACCCATTCAAAATTGTCAACTAATTTAAAAAGTGCAACCTTATTTGAGAAAGGGTAGATTTTAGCTCCAATAATCTCATCGAGAAATTTTCTCATTAGAAAAATATGTTCTTGTAAACATACAACATATTTAGTTTTGTAAACAGTAACAAATTCTGCTAGACAGCACCCAATGATTGCTTACCCATTGGTACTAATTTAATTATTAATACTACGCTGAACCTAAAAAGACCTTACTTATTATCTACGTTAAAAATATAAATTCTTGTGTAATAAACTGATCGATTTCAGTTAAAGCATATACCTTTTTTACGCTGTACACGACTTGCACTACATGTGCTCATTAATAACCGCTGTATTTTTATTAAAAATGCATCGGCTTAATAATATGTTATCTGTGTTAACTCTGTACTTAATATAAATCGTGATTTTATATTAATAGGCGCGCATTTCAACGTACAAGATTATGCAAATGCTAGGGTCAAAGTTGAGGTGCCTGCCCATGTCTATAAAGAAATAATAACTGCGGGGAACTGGACATGTTTAGTAAACCGTAGTCGCGGAAGTAAAAATTACGCATGGGAAAACGTTTTCAATTGAATGCAAGTTTTGAAAAATTGTCTATAAGATTTTTTTTTATTAAAATGGCACACATGGCATAATTATATGCACCTCACTGAGTTTACAATGACGTGTAATTGAACACTTGCTATGATATGACAACAAGGTAGCAGACAGGCAAGAAATAAACGGTCAACGTTAATTCAGCATAACAGAAATGGTAGAATATGTTGGGGTTTAGTTTTATTAAAATAAAATTATCAGTTATAATAACGATACAGCTCGCAGCGATCAAATATATCTGTGTGCAGGACTAGCCCGTATAGTGAAGATAAAACCCCAACAAAAAATCAGTTTTGGCGGAATATCAAAATACAATTATTATTATTTTTTCATGCCTTATCCTTATACCATTTTGTAAAGAAACCTACGTATTTTTTTATGATTTCAATATTTGTTTAAAGTTTTGTTTGATACTATTAGCTGGTAAGTGCTTTATGTAGGCGTAATGTTGGTTTCTTTTAATGTGAATACTAAACGTATCGAGTAACGAACTTAGCATTCATAGCATACTATGTCATCTTAGTTATTGAATCTCAAACAAAATCAACGCATTTTTGTAAGCAAAAAAATATTTGCGGCGAATACAGTACCCATTTTATTTAATTCCAGTATGTTCTAGTCACTACATTCACTTTTCCTCGCTTTTCCCTTTTTTTTTGTAGACCCACTCTTATCAGTGTAAAGAACTTTCATCTTAGCTCCCAGAGGAGGTTTCTCAAAGCGACAGGTAACATTCCACCTGCTTGCCAAAATAGAACAAACTTAATTGTTTTTGAATGAGACCGTCTTAAAACTGACAACTTCAATCCCTTATACTGGCCAAGATGGAAGTGAATTATTCATACTTGCGCCTTTACAGGCTTCAGGATGTTCTCTTGAGACATCAGTGGGTGTATACATAGAAGCAGGGTCAATTTGTATTCGGATTTCAACGTTTAGTTACATTCTAGCCTCTAATTAGATTCATCCAGCTGACAATTTACTACTGACTACTATCTTATATTCCAATAATGATTTACTAAAGGCTAAGTGGACAAGATCGACTTATCCATAATCATACTAAAATCATATTTGTAGAGTCAGAATTTTTGGAATTTAATAAAAAAAACTATTCGCACGACTTTTTAGTACTCAATGAAACACAAACTTGATAGTGCTAGGAAAATCCAAGGAAAATAAGCTGTTCCTTACAAGAAGAGATATTTCCGTTTGATATTTGATTAGTTTAGTAAAAAAAACTGTACTTATTACATATCGCTAAAATGCAGCATTTTAGAAAAACTGCATTTAAAATTTGAGTTGTAAATGGATGAATTACTCTACAATCTCGGATATTCATTAAACAGTGGGCCATACTTTAAGGTTAGCTTCCTTCGATGAAAATAAGCTGATTTAAGTTAATATTTAATAATACATCAAGTTAGTAGGGCGATATTGTTTTCATGAATGATCATCACTTCATAAGGCTCACAAATAGAAATGTAAAGTTTGCAGAAAATGCAAATATTCATTTTCTGAGGGATTTTCTCTTATGGTGTTCATCCTATTTTATTGGATTTGTACGTTTTAATTATAATTATTGTACCTTGTCCCCGCCGCTTTTGCGCTATATGAACGAAATATTCTCCATGGTGATGAACCTGGCAGGAAAACAAAGTGCATACATACGCATTGCTAAAGTTGAATTTTAATAGTCTATAATCTATAAATTTATTTACGAGTTAGGTTATGTAGGGTCCTGATGACAACTATGATTTCTTGTAGCTAAAAAAGAACATATAGTCGGAAACGCCTTGATTCATAATAGATTTATTAAATGTAAATCTTTTATTTATTTTTTGCTTTAAAAGAAAATGTAATAACAAAATAACTTAAAATTTTTAAGTATTAAGCTGTTCAAAATTGAAATTAGGCGTACGATGATGAAAACAGCCTGTATACATAAATATACTACTTTACAGGAAGTTAAATAATTTAAAACTAAACTGTCTAGAAAACATTTCCCTGTACACAATTTAGTTGTACCTATTTCTAATTACTTGTACATACATCTAACTTTAAAATACCATTAGGACTGTGGCTCCGAATCCATTATTTTATTCCTATATCGTTTTATGTCGCTGCTAGTTTCCAGTAACGTTATACTATAAATTTTAACTCAATGAAAATGGGTTAACTATCCATGTTGGCTTTTTAAATCCTAACGCTAGTAAATTTATTAGTACTGCCGGTCACTTTATTTCTGCAAACCGTTGTTTATTAATAACGAACTAATTTACAAATAAATACTTAATAATTCAATTACACAGTAATAATTAATTAATTAATTACATTTTTGTGGGCGCGTGAAGATTTATTATTGTATTTGACGAGGTATTTTAGTAGTATTGTTTAATTGTGTTGTTCATTTTAATACATTGAGCATCTAATTAGTTAATTTAATAATAATTCCTTTAATTAAATATTTAATTTGTAAATTTAGAGAAGCGGCAAAACCAACAATTCTGTACCCCTATGTATTCTCTATTTACTAAAACATATTGAGCTCTAATATATGTGTCTGTGCCGGCACAATATAGATGACTAATTCCCTAATAGACCCAGTATTTAAATTGTGTAGGTATGCGATATGATATATAGCTGTTACATACCATCCCTGTTTTACTAATTAATTTGAGAGTGAGAACGTTTCCTATAGGATGTCACTCACATTTGTTTCATCACATAATCCGTTACTGGAACTCATTTTCATAAAGTGTTATTTATTGGTCAATTAAGAGCATCAGAGCGTTTATAGGAACGTTTGAAACAAAACATTTGACTTTTCTCGGCTAACTCTTTAATTTCAGTTTGTTTACATATAAAAAAAAATAAATTACAGAATTCTTAAATATTTTCTTGCAAGCAACATTATTATGACTAGGATTTATTTATGTAGGTTTTGACAATTTTTTTATTTTACATTCAGTGGGCTAAATTTCACAGTATGGGAAAAAAATTCATTATCATACCACAGTAACCGGGTAATATCTGTCATTGAATTCTATCTCGTGATTATTGTGAAAGTGTAAATGCACTGACCAGCAAAAAACGGACTGCCCCAAATGTTGATAAGTTTATTACTTTACATTTTTTTATTTCTCCATCGATTTATAGGATTTCTTCATCAAGTTGTAGGTAATCTTGTTAAGTTTACAATAAGCTTGTTAGTTTTTGAAAAGCGCAAAGCAATGTTTTCTGCATTCCATTTAAAACCTCCTGTAGTAGAGTAAGAAGGTCTCTGATTATAAAATGTCTGAAAGGCTAAAATCCAGGCTCTAGAAAGTGGTAGTTGAAAGATATCGTATCTTAGATTTTTTATTACAAAAAATTAATTATTCGAATTGCAATGAGTACTAACTAAAGCATAAAACATAACAAAAAACAACGACTTTTGAGTAATTTTTTTCAGTACCGAATTTGCCTCTCTAGCTCGGATGGCAGCTGTCATTTTATTAAGTATCCCAAGAATTATGGTTTATTGGAGAATACAATTGAATTGTTCAATTTCTTCTAAGAAATTTTGCACTACGTTGGCAGTTTGCGGCCGCGTATTATCGTGCATAAAAATAAAATGTACAAATGGCGCGCTACAATAAAATTTCATTAATGTACCTATCGTAATTCGAGGCTCCTCCTTTGATCATGTACAATTCGGTGCGTACTTATAAAGATATTCCAGTCCATACCATCACTCACAGACTTATCAGTATAAACGGCTTAAATTTGATTGCATTCCTGAAATAAAAATCAGAAGGACATCTATAAACTATTAATAAAGAAGGAAATATCCAGATTTTTAATGAGTGCGGACTATGATGAATTTCTGCTCACCAAGGCAGCTATATTACAAAACTGTTTTTTAGTACAAACATTTTACAACCAATATTAATTTCATGTTTCATTGTTATTATTGGTTTGGCTCACAAATCTTTCTTTGATATAAGTTGGTTAATGTACCAAACAACATATTGGTGTAAAACTATTGGCAATGTGCCAAAACTGATTGCACGATTTAATTAACTGCCTAATCCTATTGCGTATACTGAACACTATTTGCGCTTATCATCAACCTCCCTCTTAGCCAATCGCGGGCCAAAATTATTTATTTAATAAATGTCAAATTTAACTTACAATGTCATTATCGCGTGTTAATAAATTTTAAAAAGCACATGTGGACTAATGTCATTAGTCATTATTACATTTGAAACAGTGTCAAATCCTAGCCATGTATATAAAAAATATGACTGCATAGTCTGTGAAACATATTTCTTATAATAGTCAGCAATTCCACTATCAATATTCATTTAAAAGAATCCTAATTTGTTTACATTTGGAGCTCATTTTCATCGAAAACCATTTGCTAAGTATAAAAAAATTACGTTTTCTGTTTCAATTTGACACAATATTTTGCACGCGTACAATTTATATTTAATGCATGATAAAATAAATGCACTGCTGTTTTTAAATGCAATTTTTTGCGAGCATTTAAAACAATTTAAGCTGTTTATGAGTGCGATCTGACACTAAGCACTTCGTGTTTTAATTACAACCCATACTGCACGCATTAAAATCAGGTCAGTTACTGTTGCAAAACCCATCTGTCAGATCTGTTCACATTCAATTAAACAAATGTTAAACAAATTGTTCTGCACACCGAGCTGTTTTATGGTGGTACGTATCTTCCGCTCGTTGATTTTTAAAATTTTAATGTCCGACATGCATGTTTTATGCTGCCATTACTTACAGATTAGTGGAGCGGCATCTGCGTGATGCCGTCGAAATTGTACCGACTGCTCAACTTTAGGGCTTCCTAGATCGATATATACTGCCCGAAACAGAAAATGATAAAATATCGATCCATGCATGCGTCTCTAACTATAAAGCAAGACAGTGTCTTAGACGTTTTTAAAAAAGCACCAGAAATGTCAATTGCTATTATAATTATTATTAATTATATAAAGGTATTAACAAGCCTTTAATCCACGATCCACAAGATACTATAACAATGCTATGCTATAAAATCGAAGCATGTTATTATGAATTCTAATCTAATGTCTTAAAAGGTCTTTAATCCGCGAAAATCAGACGTATGAAACCTTCTTAATATAGTGATCGTGGATAAATGTCGTAAATAACAAAATTTGGTTTCCGAGAGCAGAACTGCTATATTACAAAATCCTAAGAATGTTCTTAGAGCAAAATTTTAAAACTTAAAAAGGCAAATTTTTTTATCGGGGAACATTAATAGAATTTTTTTTATTTTATAATTGCCTAGTAGTAGTCCTGGCACTATTTTAAGAGTATTATAAAAACCACGTGTATTGTTCTAAAAATTACATAAAACAGAAAGGTGTAGCTCGTAACTCGTATAAAACCGATTTTTAACGACTTTATTTGACTTACTTTGCAATATCTAAAAAAACATGTTTGGACCCGAAATATCTATCCAGAAAAATACCTATACAAAACCGGGGTCGACAGTAAAATAGTCAGTCAGCGCACAGTAGTATTGTTGCATACCTATTTTTTATTATTTCCTTGACCATGTTGGTAGTTTTAGTTGCATGTATTGTTGGAGGAAACTGAGAACAATTTGGTTATTAAAAGATTTAATTTAAATAATTTTTGTAATAATTTTGTAGTAGTATCTTTTAGTTGTTATAGCGTTAACTAAACTTAAATATAACAATTATAAAACTATTATAAATCACTTCAATAAATATATTCTGTAGTGTTACATTTTGGTTGCTTTCAGTGCTAAAGTCTTAAATATAACGATAAAAATATTTATTGAAGTATTTTACTCGGTCTTTTATGATAGTTTTATAAGTGCTTATACAATAAATTTGCTAATGTGCCTAATACAATAATAAAACGTTGTCATATGGCAGCAACAACACATTTTTTATTTATAATCTGGTGTCCTTTTATACCTATTAATAGAACATTTATTATATTGTGGAGACAATTTTTTAAAGTTTACTTTATAAATGCTCTTACAGCTTCTATAAAATATTTTCTGCCGATTGAGATGTATTTTTTTCCATAAATATTTACACATATTTAAATTAAAAAAATGTAAATTTAGTTACCTACATTTTTTTGGAATCATCTTGAATATTTTCATTACTACAGTTCACCTGCTTTATTTGCAAATATGCTCCTAAAATAACCCTATCGATTTGTAGTGTTTAAAAATTCGTCAACATTAGACTTAATTTAAAAAAACTACCAGAATTTTATTTCGAAAATTGTTCTCCGTTACAGAACTTGTTCTGACTGCATAATTTAAAGTGTGATTCAAGCTGTCTCAAGAGAAATGTCTAGGAACAATATAGTATCATTTAATAGTTATATTATACGTAGTATCATAACTGACTTAAGTCAGTTTTTATAATCTATAATTTCTGTCTTATAAGCAAGGCGACGAAGCTCTGTGTTAATATAGAAGACTATAGTTGTCCCTAAGTGTTGCTACTCTATTTCACAGAATGGATGAATTTATGTGTTAAATAAGTAAGAACAGTGGCAATGAATTAGAGCAACATTAGAGTTAGAGCGAAGTATAGAAGATGCACATTCCCGCCTGATGGATAGCTCTCAGTGTCTCTCAGTAGACAGACCTATGGAATATCTCAAGGGTCTATTACTTTAAATGATTTTTAAGGTTGTTCCTCCTTACCACTTGAACAATGGTCACACATGTTTTGCGGATAATTTTAAAGTATTCTCAGTTCCGTTGACAAATGCCTAATTAATTCAGTACGATTTATATGGCATAAACAGAAGGTTTCCAGACCGGTTGCTTCCTATCAACAAAATAAATATGTAGTGCTCTATATTATAGTTCATAATACTCACCAGCCTTACAACAGTGTGTTCCAGTACAAGCAGTTGATCAACAAAACGACCTTAAACATTTAAGTAATTAAGCAAAGTTGATGTATCAGACATTTGCAATACTATTTTTAAATCACAAGAGTTCCTTTAACTGTATGGTAATTTGTTCAGTTAGTATTCTGTATCAAAACATCGACAAATTCTAAAATTCTAGTAGAGAATTTGAAGGATGTAGATTTATTAGAAATAATTTGTTTTCTGAATGTATGTATACGAAAATTTTAAATAATATATATTTGAGTGGATGCTCCAGTTTCAGTTTTGAACAGCATAGGTAGGTGTGTTGGTAACCTATACACTCGACCTATGCTAATTGTGAAACTAGTCTAACTAAATAGCACTTCAAAGTATCATTGCCTCGGGGTTCAGATGGTCAATTGGTATGTTGCATAGCAGTATCTCCCACGAAACAACAAACTTACAAAATAGTAACAGTTCATAATTGTTGTTCCTGCATAGACATTTTCCTATCTATATGTATATTATGTTGGTATAAAGGACGAATGATCCTGATAACTGCGAAAATTTGCATATAAATTACTTTCAATGTAAATATTTTGCATTATATTATGAACTAATCAAATTGTTTTATTTAAAAATGTAAAGAAGTAACTAGTATAATTGTAAATCACTGCGGTTTTTAATGTGCAGTATGCGGGTAGTTTGAAATTATTATCTAATATTCCGGCTTATATTTTATCCGTTGTAGTAAAATCAAGTTAAAGGAAATGAGATTATTATGGACTCCCCGCTGTTCCACCATATTAACCGCCAAAGTGGTCATAAACAAGAAAACCCACAGTGTTATGTTACGGCTTCTATAATAAAGTCATTGAGATCAGTTCGGTCACACTTGACTATAAAGTCATTAGAGCTACCTCACAGACTTGATTGGAAAACTTAGTCTTTATATGATCAAATGCTGTGAAATAATAAGAATACTACCAGTAGAGGAATCATCAGGCGGAAAACATTTTCTAGTAACTATTGTTTTTAAATATGTACACATATAAATACATCATTAGCATTACTTTTCCACTATTTATTCGATAACAGACATAGGCGGTGTTGCAAACACAAAAAAAATATATTGCAGAAAGATAAAGACCAGAAGCCTTGCCATACTGTCGTTCGTTATTATGAATAAAGTAATAGAAATGTTGACAGAATGTACGTGTTAAAATAATTGGAAAATGGGACACATTAAACCAGTGAAATATGGTTAAATTAAGAAGACAAAAAATATATGGAAAATAAAAACACCTCCTGAAAATCTGTCATTAAGATTTCATCATCATGAAAGGAAAGACAGAATATAAAAGTGGTTTATTTCCATGAAATCAGATTGTAGGTTCCATATGCAAATATAAAGAAGCATGTGTTGACGGTGAACTCATCGATATAGTCTCGATTAATAATAATATCTCTATCCCTCATTCTAACCCCAAAAGTCAGGAGACTTGTCGGAAGAGATAGCAGCATATTATTATTAAGCAAACCGCATTTACGCCCAGGAACGGCTTAAGGTACGGATTCGCTGGTGCGACTGCGGCTGCGGCTCGCGACTGCGACTCGTCGCCGACCAATAGGCAGTCCAAATGCTGTAGTTAATGAGACCATTCAGACTGTCTATTGGTTGGCGACGAGTCGCAGCCGCCAGCCGCAGCCGCAGTCGCACCAGCGAATCCGTACCTTTACGTTGGTAGATTCTAACCACCATTCAGTCCAGAAATGAGAAAAAACTCATTAATTAGGAGGATGATCAAACGTGAGCCGGTATCAATTCCTCACATTGATCCAAGCCAACGTTCTTCCACCCTACCATACCCTTAGAGAGGGTACTCTTCACAAATTTGGACGATCTACGGTCTACCGGCCGCAGGATTCAAACCTGCGGTGGAAAGAAACACGATTCAATTAACGGCGCCTTAAACCGCTAGACCATCGACCGATCCAAATAATATTAGTAATAATAGAAAAATTGTCTAATTAAGTTTGAAGACTCAGGTAGCAACTAATATTGATAGATGATAGCTTCTGTAGGTGTTACCAGGAAGAAAAGTAGATTGCAAAAGGGTAACTGAGGAACTATGAGGCGACCGAAGTTCACAACTGAGCTATTGTAAGTCAGTGGAAAAGGTTAGTGGATAGTTTATGCACATTACAAACTACTTAGCCCGAATTGGTACATTCCCTTTCATGTGTTATGTTATACTCGAATCAAGAATTCAGACGTCTTACGTCACGGCTGACGTTACACATTTGTTTTTATTGTCAACGTCATTTTCGATATTTGGTCGCGTTAAAAACAATAATTTCTTGCAATTTAGTGCAGTATATAAGGTAAACTTTTAGTGTAGTATATAGTTTTATCACTATCAGTTGCAGTTTCTTAAATATTTTGATGAAATTATAATGAATTATTCATTTGTTCATATGACGTAAGTCGTCTGAATTCTTGTCGCGAGATATCTAATTTGTGGAATAATTTGTATTTATTTACAATCCGTCCATAATTCTTTCAATTTTTATTGTGGTAAGATGCGGTTTAGTTTTGTTAGTTGCTAATTGAATCCAGATCTTAATTGTTCAGTGATTCCATGAATAGCCTTTATTTTGGTCTTTCTGAAGAGTTCATATGCTTGTGCTGTGCTTGTGGTTTTTGACGATTATAAACGAGATTAGGGATAGTCATCCTCTTTTGGTCGCTTTATCCAAGTACAAGGTAAAAATGAAGCTTCCCTTTGCGATGCGTCGCTTGTCTTCAGTGACCTTTGACCCCCATGTTACTGATCTCTTTCGTCATCTCTTTTTTTTTGTCAATATGCCATATATTTTCCAGCTTTTATTGTAGAAGGATGCAATTTGGTTTTATAAAACTTTTAGATGATGATCTAATGGTTTTGAATGTAAGATTATGTCGAATCAACATTTTTTCCGTTAATACTCCATAGGCGTTTTTAAATTATATGCATTTACCGTTTTATAAGTATCAGCTCAATTATTTAGTGAATGTCCAATCAGTCTACAAACCGGATTCAGTTTTCCAACGGCAATTCAGTTTGCATGGCGATAAAATAGCTTCCGACGGCCGCTACGAAGGCAAAAATTGCCTAAACGGCAAAAAAACTTCTATCACCACACTTATCTCCGCATCATTGCCGTGACACGACCGCTTATTGTTTTTTGCCAGTGCGGTCTGTTAATTTAGATGGAGATAAAGTGATTGCGGACCTGTTTGCATCGGATGCTATGCCGCTGATAGCTAATATGCAAAGTACATACCTCTTGCTTTATTATACTTGTCGGTACCGCGTAATTGTACCATACCTTTTACGGGCAACATGTTAGGCCGGGTCATATTGTTTGTTTGAAAAATTGTACCGACTTTTGTGCAAGTGTGGTACAATTCTGAAGATGAGATTAAATATTTGGTGATATAAACAAAGGTGAAGCAGTTGATTTTCACAAAACTGTTTTATTTAATATAATTTTTACTAAGTAGGGTACTCTATTTTACAGGCTATTCGAGATATTTGCATTTAAAGTTTATAAATTAATACATATAAGAACTTTTTTCGTATTGTGACGTGACTGATAATTTGATTTTTCTAAATTCAAAATTGTTTACTAAAATGGCACTTTCCCACATTGAAATGTCACCTTTTACTATATAGCAAAGCCACTATTAATAAAAACAGTTTCGCAGAAAATTGTTTATTAAATATTTGAAACATTATTACGTATATATTAAAAGTACAATTATTCAAATTTAAAAAGTTAACACATAATTTATTCAATTCTACTTGTTCTTGCTGAAAACTATTATGACTCTATATCGGCATTCCTTAATGATCTTGAGGTGCCACTATTTCTAGCTGATGACATATACTTGTTTATTTTATTTTATTTTTATTTAATATTTAATCACCCAACAGAAAATGCAATTATAGGGTTAGTAAAACAACAAAGAGAAAAGTTACAAATACAAAAAAATAATAATAATTACTAAACTAAAACATGATATAAGTAATAAACAAAACAGATACAAAGAAAAAGACAAAAAAAAAATAAAAAGAGAAAGTTTAAACTTGAAAAATATTCTGCAGATAAATATATGGCCTCTAAAGAATTTACTAGTAGATATTGAGATTGTTTTATCATTCATGTTTTCACAAGCACTAAAAAAAGTAACAAAATCTAGCAAAGAGATATTTCAAGATCAACGATCACAGAAAATTCTTACCAAATTCCACGTGATTTGTTTATGGCATCACTGACG
The DNA here is from genome assembly GCA_037114965.1 of Monochamus alternatus. Taxonomy (NCBI): domain Eukaryota; kingdom Metazoa; phylum Arthropoda; class Insecta; order Coleoptera; family Cerambycidae; genus Monochamus; species Monochamus alternatus. Next base: position 78,443,640 of record CM073431.1, read on the forward strand.
TCAGCGTTCTCAAAAGCTGCTGCAACGAAAAACATTCTGCAGATAAATATATCAATTCTATTTAACAGATCGTCGCAAGTGAAACACATTTTAAATAAAGGAGAAAATTTTAATAAATTCGTTCTGGCCCTCGGCAAGTAAAACAAACGACTACTACGTGTTGCCTGATTGAGTATTTGAAACTGGATTAATGACAAAAACTCTGGACAACCACACATATTATGTAAAATTTTACATAGAAACATGACCTAATACTTATTTCTACGTTGTTCTAGACTACACACTTTTAATCTATCAATTAAGATGTCATGAGGAATACCTATCTGAGGATAGATTCCATCCCGGCGATATGAAAGTAACTTTAAAAATCGCCTATGAACATCTTCAATATCAGATTGAAACACCTTATAACTAGGATCCCAGACAATGCTAGCGTATTCGAGTTTAGATGTAACAAGAGCATTGAAAAGTGTCATATATATCTGTATATCTTAAAATCAATAGGACATTGTTGTTAGAAATCCTAGAGTTTTATAAGCAGACTGAACGATTTTATCAATATGAATATTGAAACTTAATTTATCATCAAAATATACACCTAGATCCTTTACAGTTTCAGGACGTTTCAGGATAATGTCATTCATGTTATTTTATAATATGGGATATCGTTTCCTAGAGAAAGTCATCAGAGTGCACTTGCTAGCATTTAGAAAAATATTGCTATTGAATCACGAATACGCCATAGGAAATGCTGTAACTTAACACAATCATCAACGGTTCTTGAAATTTTCATTGACGATGCTTTCCTCAATATAACATTCGGCCATGTCTGTCTAAGGGTTTGAATATCAGCTCCACTGCCAGCAAGGAGGGTGGCAGACGTCCTTCTCAAGAAATGGCCAGTATAACTGGATACATCTGTACATGTTGTTACGGTTTCATTCGTTCTTTAGTATTAGATTAGGTTAGATTAAATAATTAATTTGAGTATATAATAAATAATAAAGTCATAGACAATTTTAAAAAGGTAAGAGTTAAATATATCATCTTCCACACAGAGTGCCGTAAGTAACATTCTATAAATTTTACAGTAGAGCGAAAAAACGAAGATGGATGTAATGTTTCTCGGAAATACCGAAAAAATTTTTAATTTGAATTTCTGATTTTAATATACGGAAAAGTACGTTTTTCAAGTAAACTAACTTTGTGTGACAGTTGTTGAAATAGTTTTTAGTTTTCCATATTTTTGAAAAATTTTTCTCTTACGTCAGGTTGTGTGATTTTTTTTTCGAATTCCTACAGAGTGGACAGTTGGCAATAAAACACTTTGAATTAATAATGTGACGTATTTTAACTAAATAGCACAAGTATAAACCAGACATCTAAAAATTATTATAATACACAATAAGTAAAGCCAAACAAAATTGCAGTTTTACAAATACAGACTAATTTTCGTGAGGCAAATTGTAGTAAAAGTTTTTGAATTCAGGAAGCCTTATAACAGGAGTATCTCCTTTACATAGCGAAGTAAGATCATCGAATATTTTCTTTGTTATCTTTAGTGGAGCATTGTTTAAATTACCAACTTTAATATTTGCCCTACTTTGCCCTCCAGTCGGTTTAATTGGATCATACTTTGAGTCAAGGTGGCTATATTTAAAAAATATTTTCGTAGGTTATTTTTTGTCCACCATTAGTTCCATAATGTCGGTCCAATTTAATTTTTTACCGCCGGTCCGCCTCGTTTATCTTTTTCAAGTATTCCTGGTTCACTAAGATTAGAAACGAAACCTGCAATAATTTATGTACAAATGTATGTGCTATTTTGAGCCAAAATATTAAATAATAGTATACACAGAAAGATTAAGTGTTGAATAATTTGAACAATTTATCTTTGGGTGTTTTGATTTGTACAAATCTGCAGATGAATGCGTATTTTTACATTCAATAGATCGATAAATTGACGACAGAAAAATCAATTAGCAATTTTTCTAGGACAAACATGGAGCATTCGCGAGTTAAAAAAATCACCCAAAATAAGTAAATATTTATAGAATTATTAAAAACAGATAGTAATAACTTCAAAAAATAATAATTCTAGGTGTATTATGGCCTCTAAAGAATTTACTAGTAGATATTGAGATTGTTTTATAATTCATGTTTTCACAAGCACTAAAAAAAGTAACAAAATCTACCAAAGAGATATTTCAAGATCAACGATCACAGAAAATTCATACCAAATTCCACGTGATTTGTTTATCGCATCACTTACGTCAGCGTTCTCAAAAGCTGCTGCAACGAAAATCATTCGCACAAATTGGCCTAACTGTATATACGACACTTTGTGCGATTTGATATTACCCTAACAGGCATCTCTTACAAAATGTCGTAAATTAAGTTACGTTGTTTAGTGTGATTTAAAAATGAAATTTTGTTAGATACGCCATTCATTTTGTCTGCTATAGCTTATGAGTTTTTGTCAATGCAGTTACGGCAGTTTGTGGGAACGCGCGGCAAATCGAAATAAGTTTGGGCGCGGCATAACTCATTTTTTCAATTTTTGTTAGTTACGACACTTTGTGTGGTATACTATATAGCATCTTAAATTTACACACCATTTATGATGTTTTGCTACTATTATTATTTATATTATTTATATTATACAGTATAATATACCTACTAGATCGATATACCGATTTGTCGCTTGTCCTCCCATTCCAGTAAACTAAAATATTTTAGGAATTTCTGTGTATCAGTTCAGATGCCTTTTCCCGTTTTTTTGTTTTGTGAATTCTTGTAAGGTATAAACTCCTTATAGTTCAGGGTATATTTAACATCGGGTTGTAAAATGGGTGGCGCCAAATAAGTAATTTATAAAGTAATTTACCCACTCCCCTCTTCCTGAGCTAGGGCCAACCCAGAAAAACTTAAGGAGCTTGACACACAGGCGTTTTTAGTACCACTCCAACCTACCATCGTAACAATCTGGTAGTTTAGGGTGGTGTGCACTTACCGTGATTATAATAAATGAAAAATCTATTGTGTTTTACTTGTTTAAGTCTCAAACGTAAATACTTATGATAGATTTTATATCCGTTGTATTGATCCTATGATAAATACACGTTTCTTTTTGATGCCATATAAAGTTATAGAATATCTTATGTATCTTTTATAGTTAAACTGCACAATTTTGCACGTCGACATGCGCCATTTAAATCAAATATTAGTACCTCTCTCATTAATAAGAACTTATCGTCTGGAGCATCGTTTTAAAAACGTAGTAACGTCTTTCATAGCCAAAACTTTTGATTTATTTGCTTCGTATGTGTCATTTTGACGTACGCGAGAAATTAGCTATTTATATTATTATTATATTCATTTTCGTTTATATGGAATGTATAAACCATAAACTGGATGCCTTAAATATAATAAATAGTTGATTCATGTCCAATAATAAAAAATATATCAGGTATTTTCGAGAGAATTCGTAATTTGACGAGACGATAGACATTGCATTAAGGTCGAAGGGACAGATGGGATCATTTCCAGCAAGAAATATTAATATACGATTCATATAAAAAATAGTCCGCATCAAGTGAAAATTCTTTTACCCTAATATACATATACAATCTTCTTATTAAATTGGTTCTCGTTTAGTCCTTTATCTCCCAGTCCCAGGCGATATATAAAATTAAATTGCTTCACCTCTAATTACCATAAAAATGGGTACTGAAATTAATCCCTCCCAAAATATGTTCAGAGTCATTATAGTAATCCCTTGAAGGTTAAATTTACCCTTTCACACCCTTTCAATCTTATATATAACACTCCCTTCTATTTACAGATTTGAATTTTGGGAAGGGGTTTAATTTGTTGTAGGTAAACAAGAGTGAATTTATGGTAATTCAATTATTCAAGGTATTTCTAGAATGAGTATAATTTTCTAAATGTTTTCGATTGCATATTTATTTATTTATTTATTTATTTATTTATTCATTTAACATTTAACATCCAGCAGGCTGACAGCCCATTTACAGGAGTATTACAGTCATGAGTGCAAAAGGCAGTACAATAAGTGGAAAAAAAAAATTCGTCGCATACTAACAACAACGTAATATACATAGACATACTTATCTAAATTGAATACAATATAAATATAAAAAAAAACAAAATAATAATAATAAATTGTTACTTTAATTATATAGCACAGAAAGCAAATGTTGTTTAAATTGTCGTAAAGTGAAGGAAAATATATCGTCAGTTACAAAAGTCTCAAAAATTCTACATGTAAAATATATAGGACTACTAAAGTAATGAAAGGAATTAGGAACAGGAAGATAGAATGTTCTACAAGTTCGTGAAGCAGATCTAGGTGTGTGAAATAAAATGCGGGCAAGTAATTCCGGTGAATCAACACTACACTTCTAATGTTACGGCGTCTATACAAAGAGGTAAATTTAAAATCAGTTAAAAGTAGATTGTATTCAAAATTTCTTATGGGATAAATATGATATTTTCTGAAATAAGTGTATTTCAGAAACCTTCTCTGTACAGACTCCAACATGTCAACATATGTAGATGTATGAGTGTTCCAAACAACGCAGCAGTATTCTAGCTTACTTCTGACAAGCGTGAAATAAAGCGAAGAAATCGTATCCAAAGAATTAAAATCTCTGCGGTTTCGAATAACAAATCCTAGCAATTTGAAGGTTTCCTTAGTAATATTTGCAATGTGACTGCAGAAGGACAGTTTGATATCAAACGTAATGCCCAGGTCTTTCACCTCATAAACACGGTCAAGCACAGCATTATCGATAGCACAATCAAAATTCACGATATTAAAAATCCTATGAAATGTCATGACCTTGCATTTAGCAATATTCAGACTTAACTTATTGGCGTTACACCACTCGCTCAAGGAAACCAAATCCCACTGCAATAACAAACAATCCTGGAGAGTGCTTATCTCTCTAAACAACTTCATGTCATCAGCAAAAAGCAGCTTCCTAGAAGAGAGAGCACAACAGATATCCGACATGAATAATAAGAATAAGAGAGACCTCAAGTTGGAGCCCTGGGGTACCCCTGACGTTGCAAAAAAAGTGGAAGATTTAACACCGCTGATTTCAACATGCAACATTCTATCACTTAAGTAGGATTGTAACAAGTTAATTAATTGAGATGAAATTCCAAACGAGGGTAATTTTGCCAATAATACACTGTGTCAAAGGCCTTTCTAAAATCCGTATAAATGACATCAACCTGTTTCTTCGAGTCAAGTGCTTGGGATACAAATTCGGTAAAACAGCAGAGATTGCTCTCAGTGCTACGAGATTTTACAAAACCGTGTTGTTCAGTAGGCAACATATTTTTAACATGCTCATACAAAAAATCAGTTAATATAATTTCCAATAATTTAGAGAATACAGAGGTTATAGAAATTCGACGGTAGTTTTTAACATCATTAATATCTCCAGATTTAAACACAGGAGTAATTCTAGAACACTTCCAGTGGGAAAAGTACCCGTTTTTATAATATTATTAAAAATATGATACAAGGGAATAAGCAGAGCATGAATACAATCCTTTACAACTAAGGAAGGAATATTGTCAGGCCCAGACGAGAGTTTATTTTTTAATTTTTTTACTAGATGCAATTATATTGTTAAGGGAAATATGCTTAATATTGAGATAACTACTAATATTATTACATTTAAATGCATAATTGTTATTAACCGCAGCACCATCCTGCAAGTAGACACTTTTAAAATGCTTAGCAAAGCCCTCTGCAATTGTGTTTAGTGATGATAATTGTTGATTGTCATACGACATTACACCAGGTAAGGGAGAAGTATTCCGTTTCGAGTTGAGAAATGACCAGAATTGAGTAGGATTAGTATTTAACTCCTTTTCAGCCCTTGCCATATATGTTTTATAGGCAACCCGTATTTTAGCTTTTATTTCACGCCTAAGATTGTTAGCACACCGTAAATAATAATTAAGTTTGCTTCTCTTATATAAATTCAAATTGTGATTCTTTAATTTAATTTTACTTATAATTATACTATCAAACCACACAGGATATTTAAACGATCTACTTTTCTGCAGTGGAACACATTCAGAAATAATAGATTGCATCACGTCATCAAAGCATTCGCTAGCCAGATTAAAATCATCACACAGCAATACCTGTGACCAATCCGCGTTATTAAACATATCATACATTCTGACAAGTTAGCTTTCCTAAAATTAAACCTCGCTAGCCCAGATTCCATATTACATATTTTGCCACAATGTAAGTCTGAGCTTACCAGAAGACCTGGATGATCAGGATTTGGAGCAACTAAATTGTCAGCGCATGGCGATACTTTGCAATTTATACTGGAAGAACAGACAGCCAAATCCAATAAGCGTTCTCTAGCATTAACTACATCATTAACTTGCATGGGGTCACAATATTCCAAAAAGTTATTAAATCTAATTGAAAGGTTAGTAACCAAATCATTATTGCAAATCTCAGGAATGTTAAAATCACCAACAATAATTACTCCTTCCAAATTAATTTGCTCCAGGTATTCAAAGATATTACAAAACTTATCAAATGAGCAACTAGGAGGTATATATATGACTATAATAATTACAGATTGCAGATTATTAAGAGTTATTTTCACACCCACTAAGTCAATTTCTTCCACTGGAGAAGCTAAGTAAACTGGCTCAGACCCATATTTAAGATGCACCGCCAACAATACACCACCACCCCGTACACCATAACTACGATCCCTTCTGTACACAGCGTAATAGTCCGGAAATAGTTCGGAGCTGGAAACATCTCTAAGCCAAGTTTCCGAGACTGCTACAATGTCGTATCCGTAGGCAAGAATATTCTGGTAAAATATATGAGTTTTGGTATTTAAGCCTCTACAGTTTTGATAAAAGATGCTGATAGAATTGCAATGCAGATACCTGCTGGATGCTGCTACAAGTTTTTTTTAGAAATTTGAGAAATACCATTAACATATTTAATGAATAAATCAACCTATCCACTATAATTTCTGGTTTGAATTTCCTCCCGCAGCTTACGAAGATTTTCACGTTGTTTCAGGGTACAATCAGGTCTAACGTAAACATCATTAAAAGCAGCTTTAATTAACTTGTTTGATTTAATTAATATCAAGACTTCATTTCTGTTCGACATAATCGCTTTCACAGGATGAGAGGCACTATCACAAGAAATAACCTTGCCAATTCTAAATAATTGGAGTTCAGAACAACGGATTTTATAACATTAATGGCAAAAGTCTTGAAGCAAGGAGTTGACTCAGGTATACCGAAGATAAGACAATTTGTTTCACGATTTCTAATTTCATTAACTTCTGCCATGAATTCGTTCACAGTATTACTTTTAATTGATCTAATTTCATCTTCATACTTTCTGTCCTTTTCCTCTAACAATTTCCTAAGGTCACTGATCTCAGTTTTTTTCCTTTTCAAATGTAAGAAATTTATCAGAAAGAATACCTGCTACGGTTTTTGCTACATTATCAGCTAAAGTCTTGATAAAGTTTTTGTCATGGCACACCTGTTTTATTGTGGACTCTGTCAAATTTTTTATTTCGACCAATTGTTCACGTGTAAATGGCATTGCACATTAATACACAATAATATTAAGGTCCAGCAAACTCCAACAAAATTCTGTCTCACAATCCAAATGACTCAATTAACATCAGGTATTTCAAAGTTTAACCCAAGTGAAAACACTATGCAGTTACACAGTAAAGCAAACATATTTGCAGACACTCTCAAACACGTGCTCTCTCACTCGATACTCGACTCGAAAATCGTTAAAATCGTTATATATATTGTTAAGCATATGAAGTTTTGTACTGTAATTGCAGTAAAATTTCATGATTTAATAGCGTATCTAAGTTATTTAACAAAAAGCATTTCCGTGGCCAGTCCTCTCACAGGTTGTAGTTCTTAGAAGGTGTTTGAGAAAAAAACCATCCGTCATCTTTCGGCTTCTTTTACATACACTGATGTTTCGGATACTCGTATTAGAAACACCTTGCATAATTCTGTTGCAGCAAGCAAAATTTACTATCGTACGTAAAAATTCCTAGACTGAACCTGTCAATTTCAAATTGTCTTCTTTCGCTTCTACTTGATTATTGTTTGATTGTTGAGCTTGTAAAATATATGAACTGAAACCTTTATTTTATAGGTCTAGGTAGGTGTAGGTAAATATCTTTACATACTGCGTCATGTTATTATCTACAAATATGATCTTAACCTTTATCTTATTTAACTTGTTTATAGCAAACTTTTGTTTAAAATAATGTGTAGTTAGTAGTAGTGATAAATATTATAATATAATAAAAGTGATTATTATTTGTATTGTTATTGTTGTTATGGTTGCCTCCACAATTCCGTTAAAGTTATATTGTGTTGCCACGCAATTTTCTTTGCTATTTATCAGGAGAATAGGAAAAAATAATAATAAATTGTGCAAAGGTTTTTAGTGACGAGATGGGGCAATATATTTATCGGGTAAATAAACGTGCTGTAAACTGAATTCCATGAATAGGGGTTGGCCGCTAGCTTTTATCAGTGAAGATGGCCGTGGTTATAAAAAGCTTCATAAGGGCGCCACCCGTTTTCAACCCCTGATGGTAAATATGCCCCGAGTGATGAATTTCATCACTAGCCTTAGTAATTAACAAAAACGGAAAAAGGTTAATGAAGAAAAACACGTAATTATGGACAAGTATATTTATACAGTAGTGAGCGGGTCAATTGGTCCGGTAAACAAATTAGCTACACGATTCTGCTAAACTCTCTGTAGAGAAAAGGGGGTTTCTATGCTACGATTTAGTACCTCCACCGGACAAGCGTGTTCTGTGGTCACAGACTTATATACAAATCAGCTGTGGTTATGTTTGGCTACAGTATAAGCACACAGTATGAACTACAAAGTAGTGAGTATGTCAACAAGGTTTGTTTATATGGTTTATAACATTAGCAAGACAAAAGTAATACTAATTAATAGCAGGCAGAGGAAGTAATAATATCAGTATAAACAAGTTTACTAAGTGGGTAATTGCCATTCCCATCCAACAGCGCTCTGATGGTTGGTTCACATAGTCCCCAAGAACTCTAAAGGTAAGTAAATAATAATAATATAAAATAATACGATAACTACTTAAAATGTTCTAAATACGTAACATAAACCTTGTCTATTTTTAGAGCTACTGTCGTGCAGAGAAATACCTATATGCAAGGAGTCTAAGCAAAGCCGCAAGCAATAAATTAAGCAATAGCAGCAACCAATTGAATAAGGTAAATAGGAAACTGTTACATGCAACGAAAACTCTTAACTTAAGCTTACTGTATGTGGTGCTGTGGAGTCTCTCTGGTTCGGGACGACTATGATAGAGCTTTGGCCTCGATAGAGAAATAAATAGTTTGGTAGTATACATGCGCTGAGTTACGACAGAGTAAGCATGCCGACCCAGTACCAAGCAGGGTATGCAAAGGGTTGAAGCGTTATGTAGAACAGCCAGGCACAGAAGGAATATACCAGCTTCTAAGCATTAGAAAGTATAGCACTATTTGGATACTTACAAACTTAATTCTCTTTGGCCTGAAAATAATGAAAGAGAAGTAGATAAAAATTCTGGATTGCATAAGGAGTCTCTTACCTTAGTTGACATGTGGCCAGCAGGTGAGAAATAATAGCAAAATCATGCAGAGCTTAAATACAGTAAAATACTGAAACTTTGTCAGCAATATCACAAATTACGGAAGCAAGTAAAAACTCAAAGCTTCCAGAAAATCCACAGAGCGATAGTGAACTTGTAGCAAGGCACATGGAAAAGAAACAAATGGTTGAATTTCGCCGGCGAGGGCGGAAATTGCCCCAAAAAACCACAATAATATTTAGGGAAATTTTTGTTCTGACCTGAACGACATAAATTTGACAGTCTAACAGTTTAAGTGACAAATATGCATTTTAAGGTAAGAATTATTAATATTAAGCAATGAATAAGTGCAATTTAGTGGAGTTTTCCAGGTCTAAACATGGATTGTGCTAAAAATATCAAATGTCAACGAAATCTATCAGAAAAACATTATCGGTCGCTAAGGCTACTGTCAGGCAACCATGATTTTTGACGATGCGTATGTAGAATGATACGCTCTTTCAAATGGCATGGTCAAAATTGGGGGTTGCTATTTAAAAAAATTGTCGAAGACATCATATCTCGAGCAACGATGACGCCACAAATATGGGGCGATGTGTATGGAAAACTTCTCAATTTCAAAAATAATGAATTTATTCGTTACTTTTTGAAAGCACTGTATAAGAAAATATATAGATCAGATTCTTAGCAACAAAAAATATATAAGTGCATATATTGTAAAATTTAAAATAAAAATTATAACCGTAACAGTGTACCAACTAAACAGGTTTTCTTTTTATAGACTGTAATTTTTATGACATATTTTATAATAATTTTATTATTACTTTAATTATGATTACTTGTAATAGTCTTAATGCTATTAATAGTATTAATAATAATTATTAAAAATATTTATAACATAATAATTTATATTCCGTAAAAAATTAAACACGTTTTATACGTCTAATGTTCATAAAAACTGTGTAGGAACCAACACAGCGTAATGAAAAATCATCACAATTTTGAGTTTGTTACAACACTAAAATTATATAAAGTGACTCATTACTGATTTAAATTGTATACAGATTGTGAAAAATAACGAAATAGTTTGATATTATAACTAAATTTTGTGGTTGGAATAACACATAGTTTAGAAAGCTAACTGAAAAGTGAACGTTATTTAATGAATTGTGTGAATTTTACTGAAAATTTTTTACGGTGTAGTTTTTAGTGTGCAATCGGGTTAAAGTGTTGGTATCACTTCTGCAATTGCAATTGCCAATTGGCGAATGTAAAATAAAGTGCAAATTAGGCACAAGGGCCTGCTGTAATCCATTGCAAAAAATAATTGCGAACTGTAAAGTGGCTTTAACATAGTTGTACTACCACCTGAAAATTTCAATTTGTGTGATTCTACAGTTTTACTGACTGATTCACCGAATATGCATTTACTGAAAACTATTAATGTTTCAATTACACTAATATTTTTCTCTTTGTAAATTAAACTGCTCGAAATGTACTGTTTACACGCAAATTTTCCCCTGGTAACGTAAACTAGGATTTATATTTTAGGGTCAGGTTCATACACGCTTTCATCAAGTTAATACATTTAGTCAACACAGACTGCAGTCTAGAAAGAAATAATATGAATCATTCTTTTATTTCGTTAAAAGCTAAAAGCTTAAGCTCATTATTTTTATCGGCTTGTTACCAAAGTATATACAGTCGTATTTGTTGACTCAGGTAACTTCCCCTGTTAGTGAACTTCGGCGGTGAAGAGAGAAATATCTGAAATTTATGACATAACACCCTAACGGGCGCTGCGAGCAGTGAAAGTGAAAACAGTTTTCGTTCGAGAAGAATATACAGGGTGTTTTTGTCATTGACGTCATTTTAGTCCAAACAGCTTTAGCAAAACTAAAAGTTTTCGAGATATAGGATGTTGCCGTATTACATATACAAAATGACTAATGATAAATATATTGAGATCACTTTGTTTGAACGTCTATTAACACCTTTTTACGGACTACGGAGGGATATGTATAAACTGACATCAGTAATCGACCACAAATAGCACTGATACTGAACTGACGCTGAACTGATACCTCACTGATGTGGGTAAATGGACCTTTAGTAAACGATCAAACAAAGTGATCTGAATATATTTATCATGCAATTGATTAAAATTTCGTGCGAGCTGGATAAGTTATTCATCTATTGTAAGCAATACAAAAATCTGTCAGTAAAATTACAAAATTAAGTCGCCGGCGCATTTAAGAGCCACTGAACGGACACTGAAACAGCACTGATACGGCACTGTGACGGACGTGTATAAATAGGCCAATTTAAATTCTGAGCAACTATTTTTTATTTTTCACTGAACTGACACGGCACTGATGTGTGTAAATAGACCTTAAGTCAACAGTGTCCAATAGCTTGACCACCGCGTTTCCAGATCTAAATCCTTTTGACTTTTATTTATGAAGACATTTGAAGCAGTTTGTCTACCATGTTGAAATCATTAACCGTCAGCAGTTACTTAAAAGGATTCAAATTCAAAATGCAACTAACCAGATAAGAAATTATCCAAATCTCACAAATCTCATCCATCGAGTGACGCAATCTTTACTTGTGAGGCTTTCATTCGAACCGAGGAAGGGCATTGTAAACAATTTTTATAGTTCTAAGATTTGTTAATTTGGTTAATAAAGGTTAACTAATGTTTCAACTTTAAACACAAATAATAAACAGTTAAAAATCAAAACTACTATTACTATTCAGCTAGATGATCTGGATATTCCATATTTCATCTCCACGAACTAACTTTAAGTCTATTGTTAAATACTTAGAAATTATTTTAAACCTTCACGTTTCTCGTTACATAACATGAGTAAACAAGACATAATGCATTCGTGTTTATCTGATTTCGTAAGAACTATTTTATCTATACGAGTGATGGATGGGATGTGCTGACATTTATGGATAAATGCCTGTCAATTCAGTGACCAGATGTCAAATAAATGATTAAAAAAGCATCTACCACCATATTCTCACAAGAGACAAGATATGTGGCCACGACCCTAATGATATATCTAATACACCGTTTCCTACGAGCTAATAGGGAAATAGTTATTGTGAATGTTAATTTGTTATGTATGTAGAATTATTAATCTTAATATTTTAATTTGCATATTTACTTATTATGATTAAGTACGGCTAAATGCAGTGATTTAGGATTTATGTTAATTAGTTTTGAGTTTCACTAGCATCACGTCAAATACAGCATAAGGAGCGACACAGAGCAGGTGCTTGTAGGGGGGTCCCAAAATATTGCAGTTTATCCAAACATGCTTACTAATAGGTATATACAAATTTGCACACAGGCGGAGTCACAGGCCTTCAAAGTGGGGCCAAATATTTCGAAAAAAAAATAATATTTCCGAATTACTTTAACTTGGAATAACCTTTAGTACGTGATTTAGGTTTATTATTGGTATTCTTTGACTATGAGTTTAAGTAAATTGAAACACTACAAGGTATTCATTGACGGTGAGTCACGTCTAAAATTATAACAAACATTTTTTTGCATTGATTGAATTTTTAAAGAATGATAATATACTACGAAGAATTTAATTTAAAACTTTACTCTTATTAAAAGTTAAAAAAATATTAAGGTTTTCAAGAAAAAATGCAATAATTAAAACAAGATTAGTGCTTATCAGAAGAAATAAATAAGCCAGTAGTAGGCTTTGTCTTTAAAATTTGACAGTTAGTAATAAAACTACATTATTTCTGCTACTGTTTGTTGTTGAAAATTACTGGAAAATTAATATTTTGCTAACAAGTTGACATGTTACTTGTGCTAAATTTCTGTGAAGGAAACTGTATAAGAACTATGGAAGAATATCGTATAGGTCATTTCTAAATCGAGTGATTCCCCATAGAGAAACATTTTCTAATGTTGAAAGGCGGGCTCGAGAGACAGGAAAGTATTTCAGTAATATCAGAGAACGTCGTAGTATAATAAGGGTACAAAATGAAGAAAATAGTTTGCAAACAGTTGAGGATGAACCGCAAATAAGTGTTAAACGTTTATCTCGAGGAACTGGATTATCAAAGACTTCTGTACACGAAATTCTTAAACGTAACCTATTACATCCATATCACATTCAAAAAGTGCAAGAGTTTATCTTGCATCAGGATATTAATTTTCACAAGAATATAAGAATATTCTTTTCACTAATGAGGCTTGTTTCGCAGGTAGAAGAATTACAAATGTTCACAACTTTTATGAATATTCCGATATAAACTCCTATGCAATAACTTCTAGACTTTCTTGACGCGAATTTAGATAAATGTTTGCGGCGGTATTATTGATCGTTATTTGATTGAAGAGTAAATTTATGTTTCAGAGAAAATGGTGCCCATTTTGAACAATTCCTTTAGTTTTAATTTTATATTTAACTATTTTATGGTTTTATTACTTATTATTTTAAAAACAAAGCCTAGTACTGACTTTTTGATTTCTTCTAATAAACGTTATTAAAATCTTGTTTTACTGAATGTATTTTTACTTGAAAACTTTAAAAATGTTTAAAATGTAACAAAAGTAAAAAAGTGTTTTAAATTTAATTCTGCGCGGAATGTCATTCTTTTTAAATTCGATCAATGGACAAAAAAAAATTGGTATAAGGGGCGACACAACCTCAATGAACACCTTGTACTGTTTCTATTTACTTGAACTCATAGTCAAAGAAAACTAATAATAAACCTAAATCATGTATCAAATTTGGTTATTCGAAGTTAAAGTAGTTCAGAGCTCAAGCTCTGTAAATCCGCCTGTGTACAACTTTATATACAGTGCTTTCGAAAAGTAACGAACAAATTCATTATTTTTGAAATTGAGAAGTTTTCGAAAAAATTCCTTGGCACGTCGATTTTGTTTTTAAAAAAGATACTTTTTGACATACGACCCACATGTGTGACGTCATTGTTGTTCTAGATATGACGTCATCGACAATTTTTTTTAAATAGCAACCCCCAATTTTGACCATGCCATTTGAAAGAGCGTGACATTCTACATATATACATCACAAAAAATTATGGTGTTACATAACAAAAATTTCAAGAAAATAATGTTTGAAGATTTTAAAATATAATTTGCACAATACTGAAAATTATAATGATTATGTAAAAAATAGACTAAATTAAATGTTCAAATTGTGCACCGCTGGCTGCCTGACAGTAGCCAAGACGATTAATAAATTCTATTTGGACATTATCAATAACTCCAGGAGGAGGTATACGATGTATCTCGTGACGAATTCTTGCTTTTAAATCTTCTAAATTAACCGGTCTAGTAACGTACACTTTGCCTTTTAAGTATCCCCACAATAATTTAGGGGTGTCAAATTAGGCGATCTGGCTGGCCACTCAATCGGTCCCCTTTTTTCTATCCAACGATTCGGGAACAGCTCATCTAAATAAGCACGGACAGGTGTTGCATAATGGAGAGGTACACAGTATTGTGAAAATTAAATTTTGAAATCTTCGAACATTATTTGTTCTGTAACACCATAATTTTTCATGATGTATGTATGTAGAATGACACGCTCTTTCAAATGGCATGATCAAAATTGGGGGTTGCTATTTAAAAAAAATGTCGATGACGTCACATGTGTCGTATGTCAAAAAGTGCTTTTCTTAAAAACAAAATCGACGTGCCAGGGGATTTTTTCGAAAACTTCTCAATTTCAAAAATAATGAATTTATTCGTTACTTTTCGAAAGCACTGTATAGGTATGTCTGGTTAAATTGCAATATTTTAGGCCTACTACCCGCATGTCAGTTCTTATGCGGAGGACCCTGTACAGTCAGTCTCATATTGCATTACTTCAGTCTAAACAGTTAAAGCTTCTGATTACCAAAATTTATTATCAAAAGTTTGAAGGGAGGACATTTTGAACGTAAACATCTTTTTTTTTAAACATGTATGCAATACTTTAAAATGCTATAGTTCAGCTAATTCAAATCATTCTACAGTGTTTTGTGAATCAAGAGCTTATGAAAGCAATGACTGGCCATTTACTGGTTTGACAGTCCCTCCGAAAATATGTATTTAAATAAAAAATAATTGGCAAATATTATCCAATTACATTTGTACTTACTCGTGCAGGTCTCTAATATGTAGGCACTTACAATTTGTTTTAAAACACCCTGTGTTGTTTTTTATTTCGATAAATTAGAGGTAGGTATATCTTTTTACAAAAATGTGAAGATCAGCAGTTGTTCTTGATTAATTGCAACGGTTAACACGGTTTTTCCGAAGACTTTATCTCTTAATATCGCGGATTCGTGTGCAGCACCATCAACTATATTATGATACACTGCCTACATATTTCCTCACGACACAACAAGGTAATTTCCGGCAGATAAATGTCGAATTGAGTCCGCAATCAGTCTTGCACAATATAGGTGTTGTCGCTCTCACCATACATTTCTCCATTATTTTTTTAGATTCAGGTTTCTAAAACATTTACGGCTTAAAATAAAGTGGTGTTTTGATAATGGATTTAGCCACATTCCTCTGCTTGAATTCATTTTCATTCAATTGTCAAATTCAAAGCATATTGTTACCCTGACAGAAATTGTTCATCTGATATTCACACAACTTTGTACAAACAAAATTTGTAGCATCTAGCAAAACAGATGGAAAATTATAAAACACGTCAATGCGGCGTTTTATATATTTTAATTATTGTGCAAATTACTTAGCAATTTATACATTTAATTTGAGTTTTCTTTCACATATTTAGAAATCTTCATTAATTTTGTAAAGTTTTGTATCAAATTTATATATTTTTTTCATAATTATGCAATTGAATATTTAATACCTTTGTAAAGGAGCAAATAAATACAGGGTGTTCGGAATATGAGTGCCATTTATCGTGCTTTCGAAACTGAGAAGTTTTCGAAAAAATCCCCTGGCACGTCGATTTTGTTTTAAAAAAGGCACTTTTTGACATACGACCCACGTTATTCAAGATATGACGTCATCGACAATTTTTTTAAATAGCAACCCCCAATTTTGACCATGCCATTTGAAAGAGCGTGTCATTTTACATACATACATCATGAAAAGTTATGGTATTACAGAACAAATAATGTTCGAAGATTTTAAAATTTAATTTTCACAATACTGAAAATGATAATGATTATGTAAAAAATCGGCTAAATTAAATGTTCAAATTGTGCACCGTTGGCTGCCTGACAGTAGCCAAAATGATTAATACATTCTTTTTGGGCATTATCAATAACTTCAGGAGGTATACGATGTATCTCGTGACAAATTCCTGCTTTTAAATCTTCTAAATTAACCGGTCTAGTAAAGTATACTTTGCTTTTTAAGTATCCCCACAAGAAATAATCTAGGGATGTCAAATCAGGCGATCTGGCTGGCCACTCAATCGACCCCCTTCTCCCTATCCAACGATTCGGGAACAGCTCATCTAAATAAGTACGGCCAGGTGTTGCATAATGGGGAGATGCACAGTATTGTAAAAATTAAATTTTAAAATCTTTGAACTTAATCAAAATTGTTTTCTTGAAATTTTTGTTATATAACACCATAATTTTTCATGATGTATGTATGTAAAATGACACGGTCTTTCAAATGGCATAATCAAAATTGAGAGTTGCTATTTAAAAAAATTGTCGATGAGGTTATATCTCGAACAACGATGACGTCACAAATGGAAGTCGTATATCAAAAAATGCCTTTTTTAAAAACAAAATCGACGTGCCAGGGGATTTTTCCAAGATTTCTCAATTTTAAAAATAATGAATGTATTCGTTACTTTTCGAAAGTACTGTACATATAACGACAGTAAGCGGTCTAACTAACAAAAGTTTAGGTACAGAAATCTTTCAAAAATTTTTTAAATTTAACTGTAGATGTAAACTTACATAGATTGTTCGCTTTTGTTAATCGTTAAAATGTGGGGTTAGAATAGCAAAATAATGTTTGTCTTACAAATACTTTTTAAAAGTTATTATTTTATTTCAGGAGAATTTAAATAGTAAAAGACACCAAGAATTTTATTTTTTTAATTTTACGTTTGTCCTACGTGTTTTATTTTTCGAGATTTCTGTATCTAAAAAATACCATACAATTCTTCATTTTACGGCTTTAACAATTTTCGTGTTCACCAGCGGTAACAGAATTATGACAGCAAGCAGGTCTTGAATATGTGACAACGTCGCATATATACCATGTAAGATTTGTACATAATAATTACAAATACACCTAAACATACTTACTATGAATGGATTTCTTAGAGCTCACACAACAACAAATCACAATTTAAAAAATAATTAAATAAAAAAAATAACCATTTAAACCATAGCGCAGTAGAAATAACAAAACCTTAATGTTAAATTTATTTTTGAAATATACGTTAGACAGCTTTACCAGACATTACTAGCTATAAAAACTGTTTGAATTAACAATTTTAAAAATCTATGAAACGCAGTTTTCTCTATAATAGTTCATTTTAGCGGCATGAAACAAGTATAGCTTTTTAAAACTAATTGATGCTTGTTTTGAAAGAACTAATCATTTCCCAAATATCTTTATTCTCAAAAAAATCTGAAAGATTTAATACAGTGCCGTAGTAAAAATCGTGTCGTGTTTATCTCACGAAAAACATTGTTACTTAAAAATTGGTAACAATTACCCTACAAATACATAAATTATGGTAAAATAATTAAATAAAAAAGTAGGTACTTTCTCATGCCTCTTACTTCTTAAGAAAGCAATATTCTAATAAAACTTTAAAGCATGGCTCATTCTTTACTTAACAGCCGATATATGAGATATTTAGTGGTCTTTGTTTCTCTATTAACATACTGCGCACACAACTGATGATAATATAATGCAATTTTCCTGTGAAACTTAAAATAGTCGTTTCCAGAAAATAATTGACAGTATGTATTCATATTCTCATTTGATTATATCGTTTTACTCTATATAATGTTAAAAGCGTGTATATCCCATGTTTCTCACAGGCCACATTATATTGCCACACTGTGGCTCTTTTGAATAAGAATGAAGTGCGGAATTTAACAGCATGTTACTTGCAAGTCCGTGTGTGTGTAAACATGTACTTAAATCAAATAAAATAAACGTGGTAATAACTTTTCCAGTGAACGCGATCAATTTAGTTTAATATTTTGAAAACCAACCCTCATGCTCGCAGAAAGTAGATCGCTAGAGCCAATTTCTTTTTTTTTGTGTACTTATAGCAGCTAATACTAGTGGTCGGGCGACTTTTTCTAATACACTGAAATAACAATAATTAGCATATCCATGAGATGAATAAAATAAAACTTTAATTTGAACTAGAGTCTAAATAAAATTCAATGAAAATTAATTTAAAATAATAAAGGAAAAATATAATAATATTAATTTAATTTATTAAATTATTATGTCAGAGTCTTTTACAAATAACGCGATCAAAAGATTATAAAGAGAAGAACAAGAAAAAAATGACTTGTATTGATAGAAGAAATTAATTTAAATACCAAATCTATAAAAAAGAGGGAAATATTGCTTGAAATAATTATTAAATGAAATAAATTAAAAGTAATATTTTTAAACCACTTTATGAGGATTTATAAACTGAAATAAATTTACTTTAAACAAATTATATGCGATGATTATTGTAAAATTATAGGCCGAAAAAATTATCAAAATATAATAGTAGGAATGGACAATTCTGGATCCAGCAGTACGCATAAAATAACAAAATTACCTACCGATTGATGACATGTATCCTTTTTGAGAACAGAATCGAAAATTGTTACCAAGACAATTGGAGAAAAACTGACTGGCATTATAAACACGTACTAATTCAAAGTTCAAAAATCACTCAACACAACCGGTGGAAGTGCAATAGTGATATAAAACTGCGACCAGGAGTCAATTTACACCGAATCAGACATGCAACAAAAAACTCGAAAGCAGTTTTGGCAGCAAACCAAATACACACCGATGAATAATCGGAAGAAAAATAAGTAGAAAGGCTAGCAACCAGAAATATCCAACTATTAGTTGTGAGAAACGTTAATCATTACTAAGAAATTGAAAATTTCTAAAACAAAAACTGATACCTACGTATAGTGAAAAAAACTTAGTTTTAAAAAATAGACTAAATTTTAGTTTAAAATACTTATAATAAATAATACATTTTAAATGATAAACGATTTGTCTTTAGAATAAGCTTTTTTAAGTGGTTAACCAAAAATTTAGATTCAATAGTTATAGTTGCTTGAGACATTCTAGAGTTTATTAAGTTTCAAAGATTTATTGATTTGTTTATTTATTTATTTATTTATTTATTAATAATGTCCAATTATTGCTGACTAATTCCTAATGTTATTAATAAATATTTGTAAAAATTCATTACTTACCTGTTTCAATATTCTGAGAATAATTTTCTTTCAAATTTAGATAATAAATACTTACTGAATCGCCCCCAGACAAGAAAATAAGTCAATAATAATAACTTAAAAGGAATATGATATTCATTTATTATTTTTTGAGTGAATTGAAATATCTGGCGTCGAACTAACAAAATTTAGGAAATTTCTTTGAATTATAAAACCAAATAAGATTCAAATTATTCATTTAAAATAAAAATCAAATCCCCCAGACAAACACAATTTCGTTGTCATTATTAAAATTAATATATGAAGTAAAATTCTATGTGCTATAAATTAGTAATTTGCTTGAATTATCAAAGTTATTTGTGGCAATGCCATTTTCAATAGGGCACGTTAAAACTCAGCATCGCCACTTTATGTTACAGACAAAGAAAATAAATTTAAGACGATGGCTTGAGAGTTCTGACTATGCAACATGGGTGATTCTAAACATAGCTCACATAGTTATCTTGAATGCGTCTTAATCAAATAAGTAATTTCATGGAACATGAAGCAGAAACGATGCTGCGATTTCAAAATAGAAAAAAATGAGCCTGCTAAATGAAACATAAATACAACGTTCACCGTATTTCAACATACGTTGTGTAGATCGAAAATAATACGTTACTGCTGTATATAAACAATTCACTACAAATATGTGGGATATTACGTCATTGTTTTAAAATTTTTGGGATCATTTAGTAATAACATACTTTATATTTATGGTGTTAGTTTTTTTCATAATTTGTCGAATACTTGATGTGTTAAATTATTGATACCTTTACGATATTAGCAGTTATTGTGCCTTGTAAAAAATGATTTATATTTCAAATTGATATGGATTGCTCGGTTATAGAGCAACATAGAATTGTACAAAAACATATTTTGAAACATTCTGCAAATTAGTGTTGTCAGGTGATCAAAATATATCACATTTCCATCTCAGAATTTAAAAAATTCTACAATGTATAGTAAGATAATTTTAGAAAATCAAATTTTGGATGTAAATTTTTTAAAATACATAGAACATGCTTCTACAAAATTTGACACAGGTATGTTTTTTGGTGGTGCTGAACACGCTGGTGTTATCAGTCTTTTGTAACATGCAGAGGGCGTTAGTTGCTAGCGTTTTGGCTGACATGTTGTTCTATAACTTTCTTTCCCATTTTAAGTCATATAACAGGTATTATGTAAAACTTCAATTTACTCAAAAAATGTACTTTTAATAAATTTTTATATATGTGGTAGTACTTTATCAATTATTGTGTATGTGACAAACTTCGAACTCTTGAAATGCCATATTTTGTAAGAGAAATTCCAGTATGTTGTTTATTCTCTGGTTTTGATAGTAATTTGTTCTTTTAATGAATGTTGCAGGCTTTTTAAGATTTTATTCAGCTCTGTGTTACTAACAGCAGCTAGATGTTATTCCGAAAAATTTCGTCACATGCAGATTCCAAACAGGAAAGAGCATATTTTTATATATTTTTAAGTATTAATAATATTGTGTGAAACTAACTACTCAGTGGACAAAAGCCCCAATCTGCGTTGAATTACACCCATATATTCCTTATTATTAGCTTTTGTAAATTTTTTTACTGTATTAGAAAGGTATTTTAAGCTAATATAAATCAAATATCCTACAATTCCTATCAATGAAGTCATATGTATGTCTCTGATACCAAACATATGTATGCTAATGAACAATTCAACCACAATAGATGAGATCTGACCTATTTCTGCATTTTTAGGATTGCTTCTTCTTGCTGCCAATTGTCGTGTTCCCACTGCCAAAAAGTGAAGTTAGATATTTATAGTGTTTCATTAAAGCAGGTTAGTAAATTAGATTAATTTCTTTAAATAATTATTGAATAGAGCTTTGTCTGTGGAATTGGTCATTAGCATACCTAGATGTTTGGCATCAGAGAACATACATATGACTTCATTGATAGGAATTGTATGATATTTGATTTATATTAGCTTAAAATACCTTTCTAATACAGTAAGGAAAGAGCATATTTGGCATAGAAAAGCGTTGTCGAGAAACTGGTGACGTTAAACCTAAGAAAATAATTCTGGTAGATCAACTGCTCAAAAACATCAAGATATTTTAGATTTGGTCTGTGAAGATCTTCTAGCATGTGGAGAATACCAATATAACAACAATCACTGCATCCATACCATTACAGAAAAGTACAGTAACTTTTACGAGCATCTAATTACAGCGATACTCGCAAAACATTCCCCTAAAATCAACAGCGTATAACTGGTATATTGGTATAAGTTTCCATTATTATTATTGCATAGTAGCGCATAACAAAAAGAGCAGAATAAAATCTTAACAAGTTTACAATATTCACTAAAACAACAAACTATTCAAATGAGAGAATAAACAGTGTATCAATTTCTGTAATACAAAATATGACAACGGATGAGTTCGGAGTTTGACATAGATAGATACACACTTGATATGCAGAGTGTCCCAAAATAGAAGGCCATACCATTAACCACATATTCTTTGGACAGAAATAATGCGACTTTCCTTATTCCATTTTTTATTTGGACGTCTCTGTTTCAATATACAGAGTGTTAAAGTTACATTTTAAGAAACTGTTTTTGTTAATAATCCCATTGTTTTCTAAGATACACACTTGAAATTTTGCACGTACTTTTATCTTATTGCGGCATACTTATCATGTAATTTTGGTGGAAAAAATGGAAGGGCGAATGGAGGTAACTGAGGGATGCAGTACCCTTTATCCCCTCTAATTATTTATAAGTACGCATATGCAGCTTTTTCTTGAAATATCAAACGTATAATTCTCTTCTGATCATTTTACCTCTTTAGTAATTTTTTGTTCAAATGATTCGTTTTGGAGAAAAACGGCAATTTGTAGTGCCCATAAATCTATATAGTCACTACCATTTTCAAGTGAAACTGAAATTTTGTGGATATACCTGTTATTACAATACCTTGACAACTTAGTAAATCGTAATACTGAATGAATATTTACTAATTAAAACAAAAAGAGAATATCTTTCAAAAGATAAGGTTTTCGCTACTTAAACGTACACGTACATGTGTTAATGAGGAGGGTGGACAAGTAGAACGTTTGTTAAATTAGTAGTAATTAATTAATTATTTTATTTAATGTTATTTAGATAAAAAGTTATTATTTTGATCCTTCATTATTACTGTTACTAAACAAGACTATTATTTTTTGGTTGATAAGAGAACTGTATTACAGATTTTAATGCCATATTATTTTTTCAATTCATAAGTATTCCTCATTTTATAAAATTTAAAATTATCCATTCTGTTTTAATTAGCAATTATTCATTCAGTAAGTATTACGATTTGCTAAGTTGCCAAGGTATTGTAATAATAAATATAACCACAAAATTTCAGTTTTACTTGAAAATGATAGTGAAAGATAGATTTATGGGCACTACAAATTGCCGTTTTTCTTCAAAACGGAGCATTTAAACAAAAAAATACAAAAGAGATAAAATGATGAATGAAGAAAATTCTACGTTTGATAAGCTGCATAGGCGTACTTAGAAATAATTAGAGGGGATAAACGGTACTGCATCCCTCAATTACCTCCATTCACCCTTCGATTTTTTTCACCAAAATTACATGAAAAGTATGCCGGAATAAGATAAAAGTACGTGCAAAATTTCAAGTGTGTATCTTACAAAACAATGGGATTATTAACAAAAACACTTTTTTTAAATGTTACTTTAACACCCTGTATATTGAAACAGGGGAGCCCAAATAAAAAATGGCATAAGAAAAGTCACATTATTTTTGTCCAAAGAATATGTGGTTAATGGTATAGCCTTCTATTTTGGGACATCCTGTATAAGTACTATCGCAGAGTTCGCCTGATTGACCTTACCACAGTTTTTTATGTTTTCCTCGAAAACCCTTATTAACAAAAGGATTAACAGAGATTGTGTAAAATAAAGTTTCACGTAATATCACGTAATTTAAAATAGGAACAATCTAATTTAAAAAAATCACAGAATAAAATATCAGCGATGGTTTTAGCACGTAGCGCCCTCTACTTTATACAGATAAACTGAACACCAACGTGTTCGGCACCACCAGGAACGTACCTGTGTACAATTTTACTAAAATATGTCCAGCTTTAAGTAAATTACATCCAAATTTTGGCTTTTCTAAAATTATATTACATGCTCTGCATCTCAAAGTGAGCGGAAGGACTTTGACATGTATTAAGCAAACCTCACTTATTTACAAATGTTTTATCAGGTCTAGCAATATTAGCATGCCTTTTTGAAACACCCTAGATAATTACCAAACTATATTCCCCTACAGTAATGTAATTATCTATGATATAGAGACTAAAAATGGGTGGGCGTACATAGTGACTCACCCATACCAATATTTTAGTGTTATGCTATCAGTTAGACTAAACCCATTTTGAATTTATTCTATTCGAATACGATTAATGAATGTTTATTTCCAGTTTTCATATCGTGAAACATAATTTTTGATAGCTCAAAATTAAAAAGTTATAAAATATGTTTTATTTGACCATGAAATTAGATTACTCTAATCATGGAATAATCCTAATCTGTTCCAGTTTTGACTCCTGATACGGAGGCGGTCGTATTTTTAACAGTAATGTTATGTTAATATGCCGTATACCTAACTGACCTGTCAGCTTGCTAAACTAAACACAAAAATATTAACTTACAAGATATTATTAATGAAACAGAATATGTATTGTGGACTCCAATTGAGTTTATAAAGCGATAATTTATTTCTGTGTATTGTTATACGTCGTGGTTACAAATTTGTGGTAAAAGGTTGTTGCAAATTGTTATCTGGAAGAGATAATTTAAATCCTGTTCATTACACTATAATGAAGTCCGGAAGTAATAGAAACATTTTGCTAGATTTATAAATATATCTTCCACAGTAAAAGAACACTCTGTACATTAAAACCATCAATTATTTCGAAGACGAGCGTATTTTTCTTTCCCCAAGAGTCAGAACAAAAAATGTATCCGTATGATTTATACAATGCTATATTTTCCATTGTGTAAACTGGCGTTGTTCCGCCTTACAAATTTTCTTTCTGGTATCATTAATTTTAACATTCTTCGCTTCTTTAGGAAAATTTATTGGTACGGCCTAATTGATTTCATTAATTACAATCCACTTGCTGATGGTTATATGCTACTCGTTCCCTCATCTCGCTTTCGTTCTCTAAATTAACTGATTGATGGTGTATTTCCATCTCCGCCTTTTTAGTCCCTATTCTATATGCATATTTAATCTTTAGCTAATAAAAAAACTCTTTTTCTATACAGGCAGAACAGCTATAAAACTTATGCATATTATTATGCTTTATGCATATTAGACGCCCATGAAACAAAAACTTTTGTTTCATAAGACCCTACACATTATTCGCGAATTCCTCACATATTATTCCCGCTACAGACTATGCGTGAATTCGCGATTCGTTATGCGCGATGCGTGATTCGTATGGAATTCGTGGTGCATAGTGTGTAGGGTCTTCTTCGTTAAAAATCAATTCATAAAAACCCTACATGCGATGCACGAATTCTCTACAAACCCCGAAGCGCGCATCGCGAATCGCGAATTCACGCATAGTCTGTAGCGGGCCTTACGAATCGCGCATAACGAATCGCGAATACACGCATGTCGTAGTTGGCCTAAGGCAACACTTTAGTTATAGTACTGCTAACACCAAGATCCACTTTTCGGAGACGTAGATGTTTGCTGGAGTCTACACTTGAGGATAAATATGAATCTATAATTACTGTCCATAGAGGAGAACAAGATCCCCTTGGTGCAGACTTTTATCTAGTCTACTAGATTCTCGTACTTGTGTTTTGAAATGAGCTGTTGTAAAATCACAACTTTCTTTATGGGATTATTTTCTTCACTGGATTCTCCAGTAGGTTCTCCACCTTGGTAAAACAGGGTAATTTTAAAGTCAATGCAGAATCAAAGTATAAGGACAGATCTTTACTCTTAGGATTATTGAAGAGAGACTATATGTAAATGTAAACTAAGTATAGGCATATTTACTTTAGGTTTTGCCTCATTACCATACAAAATCACCTTGTATATCCTCAATGTGTACGAGTACGTATCCTTTGAATACGTAGATGTTGTTTTATTTCATTTAAGTACCACGTAAAAAGTGTACGTATCATTATTGTCGTTTTTCAAACTGTCAATCACTGATACAATCTACAAATATTTGTTTACTGTTTTGACTGCCTAATTGTTAAAACTTGTATAGTACTGGACCCTTCAATTGACTATTTCCCCATTCGAATCACAAGTTAAGCGACGCCATACAATTATTAATAACATTTAAAGAAGTTTTCCAATTTCCATAACACAGCATACAATTAACAATATAGGACAGGTATTCTTATTTTAAAGCTTAGTAAACTTATTTTGTCTTGCTTTTTGTTGTAGATGCTGGAGAATTTAATTACCACATATTATGCATACGAAATGCGGCGTACTTATTTTTTGTTGAACATAGCCGAGCGAGCATAATGAAGTGTTGGATATGAGGAAGTCTTCATATACTCAAAACGATAAATTTTATTATAGTAATCAATATTTATACTCTTGTACATAAAGTTGCGTAATTGTGTATATTTTGTAAATAGTTTAATAAACGGAAGTCATTACAAGGTTTACGATACCGTTGAAATATAATCATCAATTACTGTAAGACTCACGCGCCTTATATAAATAATGACTGCTTCTTGTTTATCGCGATGTGATAAATATTACAGAAGTGACAAGCCATTTTTGACTGTGAGTGCTGACGTATTTGTAGACTGAAATTATTGAATTAGAATTTAATAATGTTTTAAAACAATTTATTTAGTGCAATCTATTTGGTTTCCTCCTTTAAGTTGCACCAAATAAATTGTTTAAAAACATTAAATTGTTTAATAGGTTAAAGAAATTTTACGACGGAATTTGAGAAATAAAGGTTTGGTATGTTGGCCCCCTTGATTTTTCTCATTCTGGAAAATCTCTTTGGATCATCCTTGAATTATTTTTGAGTGTCATAAAACATAGAGCACTTGCAAACAAAAACTCCTAACAATCTTTCTCTTTTTATTTTGATACCTGTAAATAGATGTCTGAATCTAACCCTGTCTTTGTTTTCACATGTTTTAAAGTACCCATTAGATGACATAAATAAGAACTGAACAATGTCAACCTCATGCATGTCTCTGAAGCACATACAAGTCAAAAGTCAAAGTTTACGTTTACAAATACGACACGTCATTTATAAAGCACACTTAATATCGAAGTAAATTATTAACACAATGGTATTTGGTGAAGAAATAATCGAATTTATTTGTCTAACAATATTTCTCACACTTATTACCAACATTCACTCGAAGCGTTGAATGTATGCATACATTGTATGTATTTATTTGATATACTAAAGTGTTTATTATTGGTACAGATTCGTTCCCTATTAGATCTTGAACGTTTTAATAAATTAGGCAATGAAAACGTCTAAATAAGTCACTAGTAGAAAATTTATTGTGACCTAACGTGCCGCCCCGTAAATTTTCGTTTCTCGATTTTATAATGATTCTAAATTTGCTCGTGCAAGTTGGGAAAGCGGTCACTTATTGCTTATAAGGCTTGGAATCTGCACTAGCTTTCCGCTATGTTTAGTTGAAATTATTGCTTTATTTTCCTTGGATATGTGGGCATACTGAATAGATACAATGAATGTTGTTTCATCAGAGTCTCTAACATAATTATACAACGTATTATTGAAATTTGGTACATTAATATCCGAGAGTAGCAACCAGAGAGAAGTGACAAAAACTATTGAAGTTTGGCGGGGAAAATTTTGCGACGTTGAATTTAAGTCATGGTGACAGATAGACGATATAATTCACTGAAAGAAATTCCGTGCGGCATAATAAATGCTATTATATACTGATCAAAAATTTAATGATTGTTCTGAGATACAATAAAATCAATATTGGAACCGCAGCAGTAACTCAAAAAAGTTATAATGAAATATTACTTTTCATTATACGAGTTTCTGTAATGTAAATTAGATAATATATAAAACAAACTTTACTTAAAATATAATATATAGTATAATGCACATACATATTTTAAAAAACTATATTTTACACAGAATGAAGGCATAATTAGGCAGTTTCTAGAATCAGATTTATTATTGGTCTTCTTTGACTATGACTTCAGGTAAATTAAACACTACAAGGTGGTTATTGGAGGAGAGTCACCTTTAAAATTATAGCAAACTTTTTTCCATTGACCAAATTTGAAAAGAATGATCAAAAAGTCAGTAGTAGGCTTGGCCTACAGGGCGCGCATAGTGCGGAGGTGTACCGTCTTGCTGAAACCATATGGTATCGTCAGGAATGTCAGGGTCATTATCGTTAGGAAAAATTACTGCAAGGGCTGGAACAAGGTAATTTTCTAGAAACTCTAAATATCTTTGTCCTGTAAGGGTTCCTTCAAAGAAGAAAGGCCCTACTATTCTGCCGTCAACTATTCCAGCCCACACATGTAATTTCTGAGGGTGTTGGGTATGTGCCTCTGCCATCCAATGAGGATTTTCTCGACTCCAATATCTGCAAGTTTGACGGTTTACTGTACCATTCAGACAAAATGTGGCCTCATCTGAAAAAAGTATTTGCCGGTGTAAACTTCTATTTCCTTGACATAAATCCATTAGAATTTCGCAAAAGTGTAAGCGGCGATCGGGATCATCTTCATTGAGTTCCTGCAAAAGTTGAATTTTGTGGGGATGATATTTTTCCTTCCTCAAGATACGTAGCACTGTGCTCTGACTAGTGTCATTGTTTAATGCAACCAATCGTGAAGAATTATGAGGATTATCCACCATACTTATCAAAATGTTCTGTTTCTGATTTTCATTAATGCTTGGACGTTCAGGTTTTGGAATATTTACAACATTGCCAGTTTCTCTAAATTTAGACTCTACCTTACTGACTGTTGATTGGCTCATAGGGTGATCTGGATATTTTTCATTAAATAAATCGCAAACTTCCTGCTGAGTTCTAGCCATATTCCCGCATCCGATAAGAATTAAAATTTCAATTCTTTGAGTAACAGTTAAATGTGCCATAATACTTTAAATTGAATAATAATTTCTATGTCGCTTACAATACGTATTAGAAAGTCAGTGTGACAATGACACTTTGCAAAGATTTTCACCTACGTGATCCATAAAAGAACTATGAAATTCGAAAAACTAAACTTGATAACGTTTTTGCTTTATTTTAATTGATTTACGTTTTCTAACATTCAACTCGAAAACTTTCCTATGTAAGAGGACAAAATTTTAGTACTGTCTGATAGAGAATTAAACGATCTTTCAGAATCAAGGAAAAAAATATGGTGTTGCCATTTAAAAAAAATCGATGACGTCATTACTCGAAAACAAATGACATTTGAAAATCGCATTTTACGCTAAAATATGTATTTTTTAAATTAAAAATCGACCTGTTCGAGGATTTTTCCCAAAAAATAATTGTTTCGTTTTTATTGAATTTATTCCATACTTTTGGCGCATACTGTAGATATTTTACCTTAGAGAAGATATTGTTGTAAAAGAAGCTACGAATAAAATGAAAATAAAATGAATCTAATAGGTATCAAGTGTTACTATACCATAGAAAAAAAAATGTGCAGAATGTCTAGCCAAAGTTTTTCGTTTTTATTGAATTTATTCCATACTTTTGGCGCATACTGTATACTTGCTAATGCTTTAATAAAAAATATAAATATAAAATTAACAGTCTATCAGAAGATGCACTTCCGTATCCTAAATATAACCTATGAACTTCATGAAGTAGATAATAGTGCTATAAAAAGCAACTTTCGAAGGTTTTAAGATAACCGCAGTCGACAATAAATTTAAAATGAAATATACAAAACATGACTGCAACGCCTGCACAAACATAAAAAAATGTTTAGTGTTGCAAAATTCACATGACAAATTTTAGATAACGTAGATTGTATATTATGTACATAGGATGCGAAATATAGTGATACTAGTGATATTTTTGAAAAGCTCAGTTGACGCTCTTTCCAATGGCGCAAAAATATACAGGATGTTCAATGTAAAAAAACTATCGGTGACGCGATATCAACTGCATGGTACGCCCTGTATACATAAGCGTAGTATTAAAAAATCTGAAATTAAAATTAAAAATTAACGTGTCCCAGAATTTTTATCAAAATTTCGTAGTTGAATCATGAAATTTATTCCATAACTGGTATCCACACTAGTTTTACTTATACAGTGCGTCCCTAAAGACACGCACAATTTCATTATTAGATAAATAAAAGACATTATTGAAAATTCCCGAAACAGGTCTGTTTATGATTTTAATTTACTTTTTTCTCAAATAATAATTTAATGTACAGGGTGACCTACCTTCGAGTAATGACGTCATCACATTTTTTTCCAATTTCCCGATTACCCAAGCTGAGCTGTTTCCAAAAATGTATCACAAGTTGCTCCTAATTGTTACAGGGTGGGCAACAATACTCAAATTATTTATAAATACCAGTTATTTACAAATGAATAAACGTCCTAAAAAATTGATTGACATTACACGTCATTTTAAAGTGTCTACTGGCTGGTACTCAATTTATAAATAAATGTTCGCTAATAAAATCTTTGGACACAAAAACCTAAATTAAATTTTCAATTTACTACCAAACAATGGGCCAGATGAGAAACAAATTCTTGTTGTACATTTCCGATAACTTCAGGAGGGACGACACGAATTCTTGTCGAATTCGGTTCTTGAGATCGTCAAGATTATTTGACTTAGTGACGTATATTTTTCTTTTTACATATACCCAAAGGAAAAAATCTAGTGGTGTTAAATCTGGCGATCTGGCGGGCCATTCCTTAGAATCTCTTCTGCCACTCCACCGATGAGGAAACACGTCATCTAAGTAGCGGCGAACAGCGATGGCATAGTGCCGTCTTGCTGTAACCAAATTGTGTCATTGGGCAAATCTGGTTCTTCTTCATTGGGGAACAGTACAACTATGTCAATCCGTTCCGTTTCACAGAGATTCATGTTTTTACAAAACGAAAACAAGTTAATTAATTAAAAAATACTTAATACATTAAGAAAGAAGCAGTTAAATTGGATTCACTTGTACAATCTTAGCAAACTATTTAAAATTGATTGCCTGTAAAAAATGGGCACGTTCCATAAGACAAATAAAATTTAAAAAGCATCAAAGAAATTATGACAAAAACTTTGGTATTTGTAAATAATTTAGGTATTGTTTCCCACCCTGTAACAATTAGGAGCAAGTTATGATATATTTTAGGAAACAGCTCAGCTGGAAATTGAAAAAAATGTGGTGTTACATTAAAAAAAAAATGATGGCGTCATTACTCGAAATAACTTTTTTGAAATTAAATTAATTAATTTGAAATTTCGGAAATTAAATAGAAAGTTTTTGCAATATATCAGAAATAGATGTAAGAACTAAGATATGTACTCAGATTCAACACTTTTTTAGATATTACCAAATAATTTCGATATAAAATTTATAACTATAAAATTGATTAAGTGATGTTAACGGTTTTATTATGTTTTCAAGAATAATACTCAAATCGAACCGAATAATGTTCCTAAAATCGGAAGTGTGGCGGAATGATTTAGAGAAGAATGTCCAAGGGCAGTAAGTGTCCGATAAGACGAATTGTCAGTTAAAGGGTCGATTCCAAAGAGAAATATACCCTTTTAGTGTAGTAACATTTCTTTGTTAGGCGAGGCAAACATTTTCTGCGGGCTAGTTTTTGTTACGGAAGTATTCAGGAAGTGTAAGTATAAGAAATCTCATATCACAGGAATCTAAAAGGCAAAGCGCTGTAGAAGTTAAATGGGGTTTGTAATTTGGAATTTTCTGTAAGGTAGCTTTTTTATTCATCTTGAATCTATGGCAAATATAATTTCGACACTGTGTATCCCAAGAAAGGTGTCCGTAGAGCCGTGTTTTTCTCTCCAAAATAATTTCCAAGGTCTTTCCGACTCATCAAGATGTGCTGTGAAACGCTATCTTACCCGTTATGCTTCATATTTAAATAGTGAACATTTATTGTTAGTTATGTATCAAGGGAGTTATGAGGATGTTAATTATCGAGGGCAACAGATTGCAATTGTTAATTACGCGAGATTATTAACATCCGTGGTAGATAAAAATTTTTATTTCATACTAATGACATGAAAACCAAATTTTGTTGGTTTTCAAAATTAAACGAACGTTGTTTAATAATTTAGTAAGCATGACTACCATATATCAACTGACGAGTTTGTAAATAACAAATTTATTAATTTGTGAAAATGGATGAAGTTAACTGTATTAAAAACAAAAATATAAGTGAAACTATAATACTGGCTTACTTTCAAGACACGGTACATATTTATTTTTCCACGTTCTAGTATAAGTGATATTAATTTATTTTTCTGACAGTCTGAATCGTACAATCCTAATTTTCTGTGGACTAAATGGTCAATGTTAAAATCAGTGATGACAATATATAATAATACAGATGGGAGAAAGTTTCATGAACTGGAAACGTTTCTCAAACGAAAAAATAAAGGCTATGAGCCAAAACACTGTTCAGTCGGGATGACATTGTCAAATTTCTGAAGGATGCTTCCGATGAAGAACATTTACTACATAAGGTAATGCATGAAACTATAGGAATTATATGTTTATTGCTCTATTGCACAGGTGGTTCTGATTATGTGTTAGGTATTTTAGTGGCTGTAGAGGTCAAGAACTTTTGAATATGAAGATTAATCATATTGAAGATAGGGACTCGGTTATGGTGGTTGACATTCCGGGAAGTAAAACAGATATTCATAAGAAATTTATAATTGTGGAAGAAAACGAGTTCTCTGCATTGGGTCTAGTGAGGAAGTATATGTCTTTGCGTCTGTCCGTTCGTTGGGAACAATACATTTGGAAAAATACCAAGCAAAATTGCTAGTTTTTTTAATTTTCCAGATCCAGAAGCTTTCGCCAAACATTGTCCGTAGACTTTTACAACTGCCTTGTTCAATTCAGGAGCAAATATGACGACATTGAACAGACATGGTGGATGGCGAAGTTCAACGGTAGCAGAAGGGTATTTGGCGGACAGCATGAAATTAAGGATTTATTACTACTTAGTATAACTCCCAAGGGAGTTATGAAAATGTTGACAGTTACGGTAAGTAAGGGTTTATTTATTTATAATGTATTAATATGAATTAAAAATTGTTAGTTATTCCAGTTTCTCTGTATTTTGTTTTTTTTTGGTCATATGACGCAATAAAATCATAATAAATACAAATTTGTATTTGAAGTCAAAATTATTTTATTTCACAAATATATAATTATATACATTGTAAATAGTTTCTAAAATAACTGAAGACAGAACGATATTCTCAACAACGAATTAATTAGTGACTCTGTTTATTCTTTGAGTACTGGCCTAAAGGGAACAACTTTTCCCACTCCTCGTACCGTTTTTCGTATAGCTTCTCCTGCATTACCAGTTTATTCCCGATGTCCATGTACTTCTGGTCTTTTAGGGTAAAAGGATCCCATTTCACGTTGTCCAGTTTTTCTGATGGAGATGGGATCGGATTTCTGAAATTGTTCAATATCTCAAGTAACCGATTTTCAAATTTATTTAAAAATATATTGCATTTGTTCATACCCAGTTTTTGCAAAATTAGCATAAAGGGATGTAAGCTTTGACACCATTTCGACCTCTATTGGTGAACTCTCTTTGAATAAGGGGAACAACCTTGAAATGTAGAACAAATAAATCAAATCATCATGATGAACAACTCCTGAAAAAAAAAAAACGAATTTGAACATTTGAATTGTACAAACCTACAATATTTTTGAACAGATACATTAAGATCATGAGTGAATCAGAATTGACAACAATTAATCACTTGCTTACCATAAGGAGTAGTATTATTACTTTCTGGAGTGTAGAAATGACTGTAGCGACCTTGGTAGCTGAAACGGTAGTAATACACAGAAGAATTGCTGTATTCGGCTATCAGTTTTGCTGCTCTGTTTACTGAGAAGCCTATTATGGAATCGGCATACAGCTAAATAAAAAGTAAATAAGTCTATTTGGTCATAAACAAAATATTAAAAAAATGTATGTTCGTACCTGTGCCAAAGGTGTGAGTTGAGACTTGTCTACGGGTTTGTCGTGCAAGTAGAACGTCTTCAGATCCTTACTGATGGATTTCGAGGTATCTGTGTCTCTTTCGTAGAGAAAAGCTATCGGAGCGTCCTTCTCCCATTCGCTGTTGATCTCATTGGTGAGTGTTTCATTGTCCACCACAGCTGAATCGAATTGGAGAAAATGTATCAGTATGAGCAGTAATTATTAGATCACGGAATGGTGAATCAAACAACTATTCAACAACATTTTACGTAATTACCTGTAATTTAGGTATGACGATTCAAATGTGAATACTTATTATCTAAATCCTCAAGGACATCAATATAAACAACACCAGAAATCAAACGTATATACGAAAAGTTCTGTTTCAACATTCGATATCTTTTGAGAGATACATGTAGGTAAGGTTAAATAGCCATACTTTCTCACAAAAAAATAAGCAGTTAATTATTTTTCTTTGTAAAATTTGGAAAAAATATCCTTTTTACTTACTGAATGCTCTATATCCAAATTCATCGGCTGTTATGCCGGTTATAAGCGGTACTTTTTTGAACTGACCAATCTGTATGAGATGGATGGGATGTGCCGTCAAAAATCGTGGTTGGCCAAAGTCAGCTTCCATTACAGGACCCCATATTATGACAGGGTCATATGCAAATTCCTATGAGAATATATTCATGAAACTCGGAACCAGTTTTGCAGCACTAAAATATTTTGAATGTTGTATGTACTAAATGACTCATATTTATTTTTTTAATTTAAAGTGCGGAATCCGGAATATGAGTGTTAGTATTCAAAGAGCTATATATCTGTCCAAAACCTTTTATGAAAAAATATATAAAGCAAATAGTTTTTCTACAAATACATTTAAAAAATAAAAGCACAACTACTCTTAGATGTAAAACTGTGTTAGGAAATTGCAAATTAGGGTATAATTAAAACTAATCAAAAAAATTGTTAACGTAACTTGTTTTTTTGTATGTATATTAATAATGAAGTAAACTATAGAAGTTATATTTAGTTATGAGAAAAACTTCTGACACGATAGATTGATTCTGCGACATTATCACATTCAAGACCTGCTTACTGTCATAACTCAAATGCCGTTGGGCTGAGGAGAAATATTGTTATATCAATAATTATATTTGGTTGAATTTATTATATCTACAGCAAAATAAAGCACTAATATTTCGGACAGCCTGTATATTTGTAGCTAATTAAATTTTTAGCAGTAGTATTTTATCTAAAAAGATTTTAGTGTAAGCAAAACAATAAATACGTTATCTACTGT
The DNA here is from genome assembly GCA_037114965.1 of Monochamus alternatus. Taxonomy (NCBI): domain Eukaryota; kingdom Metazoa; phylum Arthropoda; class Insecta; order Coleoptera; family Cerambycidae; genus Monochamus; species Monochamus alternatus. The sequence continues at coordinate 78,479,381 of CM073431.1, forward strand.
TCATGTCATTTCCAACATTAAACATTTTAAAAAATTATGACAAACTACTACTTACAGTTTTTAAAATGCGTTACTGCAATTGTAATCTAAAATTTAAATCCAATTTTCGTAAATTTTTAAATATTTTCTATACTGTTTTCATATTTAAATTTTATAACGCCGTGTATCTCATAATTATCACAGAGCATCTAGCAATTTGAATTTGTAAAACTTTACTAGAAATTACTTACCGCAAATTTAGGTAAAGATTCGCCCAGTTCATTGAATGGCTTTGTTTTTAAGCATTTTATGATATTAGGGGCAGTATCATCAGGACATCCTACAAATCTGGCTTGTTTCTTGGCGAGATCCAGTTGATTATGTTGAATAGGCCAGTTACCTAGAGGGGATCCACTCATTGCAACAGCTTTGTGGAATAGGTCTGTAAATATTGCAAAGAACAGAGAATTATTTTCAATGGTAGAGGCACAGTATAGGGAGACCAGTAGAAACACTCGGGCCGAAATAATAAGTCGCGCATAGCAGCTCGCGCATCCATTTCAAGCTGTAGAGACCTCAGTTTACATCCAACTCTGGGAGTGCGAACATCGGTTATACAGAGCCGTATTAAAGCAATATTTTGAGTCTAAATCGAGGAACGAGTCGCTGTGCAGCAGTTAGATGTTTAAATATATCATCTATAAATAGTAATTTAAGTTTCTTTAAATTTCCTAAAAACATAAATAAGTAATAAGTAATCTGTAATATACTGTACAAACCATAAATGATATTTTACCTATTAACTTATTTCTTAAGCATAACATTAGAATATAAATATTTCTCATGCAAGTGAAGTTTAAAATATACATATTTATATTTTTCACAAATACAAATTTTTATTTTAGAGCAAAGTTCTGTGCAGAGGCTTCTAATAGAGAAGATTTATTAGAAAAGCTGCTCAGGATTAGTAATAGTTCATACAAACTATGTCAAATACATTTTTAAAATAATATGTTTTCTAACGAATCGCGCAATAGATTACGCAAAGAGGCCGTTCCAACGTTTCTTGAACAAGAAGGCTCATCTTCAAATTATGTAGATGATCATATTTCTTGTAGTCACTATAATGAGAGTAAGTCTCAAAACAAAATAATAAAAAATATATATTTTTTTAAATTTGCATTTTACTGCACTTTTATCTCCAATTTAACAATTTGCAAAGTTAAGTAAACATAATTTGTCTGTTCTGAAAAATACTTGTCTTCTGCTTTACGTATATTAATTATTTAAGACAAACGAAAATCATAATAAATTATTTGTCCACTAAACTTCAAATGTCAATTTTTAAATTTAAAAAAATCCCAAAAAAATGTAATTATCACTAATAACAAAAAAAGTAAGTAAATAAACAAAAATGTTTTGTAGTGCAATAATATATATTTTAAACTCTTTTTTTTTAAAGAGTCCAAAGAAGTAAATCGAATTTTCACACTGTGTTAGTAGTAGTAAATGATAGCATGTAATGCGTATTAAATTACCCATTTATAACTGTATAATGAATTAATACATAATGTGGATAGATATGACGTAAACTTTCATGTGGAATAACTACACTTTCACGCGCAAATAAAAAATTCTTATTCCTGTCCTGATAACAGATTCTGTAAATTCCATCGGATGCGCTATCGCAGTCACATTTCGAGGTCACCGCAGAAAACTGAAAGCAGTTCAAAGTTCCGACAACGGAGTGAAACTGCTGGTCTACCTATGCTGTGGTAGATGTAAATGCAAAATTATAATCCAAGAAAACGGGAAATAGATTTCATGAAGAAGAAGACAATAAGACTAGGCGTTAAAGATACGCGGCCAGAACTCCTACATTAAAAGGAAAAATATGAAGGAAAAGCAACATACATACACATTTCTAAAATACATTTTTAATTAATATTATTTCTCCGTACTAACCATGGGACATTGGTGAAACCATATGCAAAATAACACTCCATGCTCCAGCACTATAACCCATTATTGTCACACAATTTGGGTCACCACCGAAAGCTTCAATGTTTTGCTTCACCCATTTCAAGGCCTGCACTTGATCCTTCAAGCCGTTGTTCCCAGGAGCTTCTTTGTCGCCAGTACTCAAGAATCCTGTTAGAGTAAGTACATCAATTTCATTATTATTTTTATAAGAAAATAATAATAAAATAATTAGTATGTAATACTAAAATACCTAAACTTCCCAAGCGGTAATTTATAGTTACTAGCACAATATCCTGATCCATGAAATAGTTTGGTCCAGCCCAAGAACTTGTAGAACCGACACTGTAAAATCCTCCAGCGTGTATATAGACGATTACAGGGCGGTTTGGATTTTCAACACCCTTTGGAAGCTGCAACAGACAATAACATTTTGTCTAATACTTTTGGAAGGTTTATATGTAGCATTAAGTACTAACCGTAGTTGAATACACGTTTAATATTAAACAATCTTCTGATACGGGATCTGTTGTAGGTTGCGGACAAAGTGGACCATCTTCAGTGGCATTATAGATATCTTCCCATTTATCTACGGGTTCTGGAGGCTAAAAACAATAAATAAAATAGGAATTTATTGATAAATTATGTATCATTTAAACAATATTTAATTAGTTTAGACAGCAATTTATCTTTTCTTTTGAAAATTCACGTTACTTTATAGTTAAAGGTTGATATACTTTACATACGCATTGTGAACTGTGTACTTATGTATAAAATTGTCTCACCTTAAATCTCAATTCGTTTATTGGCGCCTTTGCGTAGCGAATGCCTCTAAATGCATATATAGATTTGCCTAGCCTAGAAGTCATAACCGTTCCCTTTACTTGTCCCAAAGGAGTAGCTACTATGGGACTGTCAGTTGTGCTTCTTCTCGCCCTTTCACTGACTTCAGGGAAAGCCAGTGCATGCTTCAAGAATAGTATTAAAGCTACGTGTCGAAACATCCTGGAATATATATTTAATTACTAGACTAACATCCCAATAAAGACTTATTAGTGGGTATTTCAGGTATTACTGGCATGCTTGAAATGGCTGTACCTTGAAAATAAATGAGATTTACTTAAATATACCTATATCGAAAAGTTCATCGTTTCCAAGATACAGGGTGTCAAAGATTTCTAAATTATTACTATATTTTTAATTTACTTGGAAACCTATTATGATAAAACAGCAATAGGAATAAATATGTATAAGGTGAAATTATTTGTTTACAAATACTAAGAAGTAAACAAGGACGAAATGTTTGGTATTTAAAACGATACGATACGTTTACGTGCGTGCTACGTTGTTATTTAAGGTTAAGGTTATAAACGAAGCGTACCCAAAGACTGCGTACCAAACTTATCACATGTCCCTTATAGATGATGTACTATAAAATAATTCGTTGACTTATTTGGATAAGTTATGGTTACACACAGGCGGCTTCAAAATTTGCAATAACTTTAAACTCGGTTATTTTGTATATCAAAAAATATTTATTAGGGCAATATTTTATAAAATTATTTTAATGTCTACTGTCATCAGTTAAAGTTAATACCCCACTTTCAAAATCAACCTGTATTTAAAACGTTACAATATAATGATGTTTTCTATATATATATATATATATATATATATATATATATATATATATATATATATATATATATATATATATATATATATATATATATATAATTAACTACCGATTACTTATCTAACGTAACAGCTAATCAGCCAATGATATACATGGATACTTTAAAAATACGTCGTATGTGTGGAGCCTGGGACACTATTTTAAATTATTGCAATTAGCATGGACACATGCTACATACTCTTAGATAATTCAAAAGTGAACGTACACAAAATTTTTTAGACAAAAGAAAGAAAATTATAAGTCTTCGATAGGAAACTTTAACTTCGTAATTTGGTTACTCCGAATTCGAAATCAATAACCAGTGTAATATTTTCGATGCAATTGTAGAATAATTGATTTGAATTTGCTTAAATACTTCTACAATAGAGTAAAAATCTACAAAAGCTAATAACAAAGAATATATGGGTAAATATTGTGGGTGCAATTCAACGCTGATCGAAGTATTAGTCTGTAGAGTAGTTAGTTTCACACAATATTATTAATACCTAATAAAAAATATATAAAACGTTTTTATACTTACTTATTAATTATTACCAATTTGTCAAACAATTAGTATTTGCACTTCGCGCACACCAGGTGATACACTTCTAAACAAAGCGGTTCTTATCGCAACATATATTCATGAATTGTAGTATATATGTTTTTATTTATTTAAATTGAATAATTTACTGTGCATTGCTCGGTATAGCTCTGAAGGGTATTCCCTGTAGCAGTGGAAAGTTTTAAATGTTTTGAAATGTACGTGATGTAATTAGTTTATTCGTTTGTTTATTCTGATGTGAAGGAATCCCATTTTAACTATTCTCCAACAATAAAGTAACAATTATTTGTTGCCCAATAACTTAATAATCAGGCCAAATGTAACAACAGTTATAGCAATGTAAGTGTACAAGCATTATGCTAAAATATCTGCCTTCTATTACTCATACGTAGACTAACCTTTGTCAGCGATTCCGTCTTTTATTAAAAATCTTAAATTTCAGAAAATGTAATAGTGTTGATAATACAGTAAATGCATAAGGAATGTATTAATCCATTACACCGGCAGTAACTTATATAAGTCACTAAAGAAGATAGTTGTACATGGTACCAGTAACTTATCTAAGATAGATTTCAAATTTCATTTGTAGTTTCTAGTTCACGAGATAAGGTTGTACATAAAAATTAAAGTGCTAGGTTCAGTCAATGTCAACTTACTATTGGTAATTTTGTGTTATTTGAATCCTTCTCAAGTGGTACGCCTATGGAATCTTGTTATAAAATAAGTAAAATTGAGTGAATTTCTTTAAATTGCCCATTTTTGTTGTCGACGAAGAACAAAGGCAATTTCTTGCTCCATTTTTTGGGCGGATTTTTTGTCCAATCTTTTTCCCATATTTTGTTGTCAACGAAGAAGAAAGAGAATCTTTTGCTCGACTATTTGTCGAGTTAATAAAAATTTTAAGTAAAATTGGGCGGATTCTTATTCAAACTTTGGTTCAAATTTTAATCCAGTTCTTGATGTCGGTAAACAAAGAAAAATATTTTGTCATTTTTTTTTAACAAAATCGAAAATTTTATTAAAATTTTAAAAGGGTGGATTTTGATTTTTTGTTCCATTTTTTACTTTATTTATTTGTTCTCTTTTAAAAAAAAAATTTCTCTTTTCGAATTTAAATTTTAATTCCATTGCAATAAAAATTAAAGTCCCCATAAAAATTATAAATAGAAGTAAACAAAATATATTGTATTAGAAATAAATATAAATAAGACAATTTTGTTATGATTACATAATACATTATGTATCCCTTAGTCTCATCTTGCTTCGCGTTCTTTTCTGATGACCACGTAACTAATTTCAGTACTCCCGCAGTCCAATTACTTTTATTTCGGTAACTTGTTTGAATTCTGTAAAAGAACAAAAAGAAACTTAGTATATCAAAATGCTGGATGTTCCAAAATTCATGCTCTAAGTTAAACTCGAATTCTTTTAAACGGATTCGTACAACATAATAATAATAATTCATTTTGCTGAACAACCTATTTATAAATACACCATAATGTTTTAGACTAATACTAGAAAGGTAAGCAAATCGGCTTACGCCGATTTAATCTTTCTTTCGAGCCTGCGGTTCTCATGCCGCGCTGCACATAGCGGTGCACTTTGCTCTGGCCAATAAATAAAAATTCCATTAAAAAAGCCTTTGTGGCAGAAAAATAGCGAATAATAGTTAGCTTCCTATGACATAGTAGGTATATACTATATACCAAATAACCAAATAACAATCTTAGACCGTACACATAAATAATGTAATATTTGGGAAGCTAACTCGTTAGTAAATTTGTTGCAGTCGTATAACGAATTCCAATATTTTCAATTAATAATTTTAAGTCAATTAGCACCTCATATCATTTACTGGCTTGTAGAGATCAAGTACCAAGTTATTTCATATTTAAGTTATAATCGTATGCCATTAGATTATTTCTTCCTGCATTTATTTTATTTAAAGCAGTAATTATACAGGATGAAATATTAAATGGAGGTCAGTTTTTTAGGAGTAAGTACGTAATCCCCAAAATATTAATTTTAAATGTATATTTTAAACTGTACGCCGCCACTGCTAGGTATAAGAGCCAAATAGCAAAAATATATTGCACGGAAAAACTGTACTGGTATTAAAATTAATACACTTATTCCAACACTAGCTAAATAATACACCTATGCTAATACTAGGTTAGTTACTCAATTCTTCAAGTACAGTAACATTTTATTAGATTAAAGAAATATTTATTCTTGTATAATAAGAACATATATTTTTCTGTTATAAATGAAATTTACTTAAAATCAATGGGACTGATACCTATACTTAATATAAAATAAAGTTCCATTTGTATAAAGAATTGTTTTGTATTAGAAGATTAGTAGAATTTCAATAAGAAATACTTAAGGCAACAATTATTCTCGAAGAAAAATTATGTTTTCTTTATTTGTACTTTTAAGTGATTTGAAAGAATTACTGCAAATATTTGAAATAATATTAAATAATTAAGAAATAATAAAACTGGAGTACATAATTAATATTTTTTATTTAAATATATAGGTATCGTATTACTTTTTAGAGTAGTTTTTATAGTATGTACAGAAAACAGATGTCTATAAAATAAATCAGAAGCAAGGCAACTGGCAAGAAATAGACAGCAATGGAGAACATTTGTGTATAAATGAAATAATTTACTACCTACACCACAAAGTGGCAAATTACTTGTGTCCACGTTTTTCCTCTTTTCTTTAATATGTCCCCAATTACCTGATCCCTCGTTTCTCTGGTACATCCTCTCCTTCTTTTTTTATGTCTCCTCGCTTTCCATACTTTCTTAACCAGTCTTGGTAGATGTCCCCACCAACTCAACTGTTTTTTCTCAGTTACTTCCAATATATGCTGTATTTTCTAGTCCCCCCTGATTTTGTCATTTTTTATTCTATCCATCCTTGTTATGCCCTTTATTATTCGCAAATATTCCAATTCTATTGCCTGTATTTTATGTTTTTGTCTTTTTGATAGAATCTAAGTTTCGCAGCACATTTACGTTTATTATTGTTTTTCGGTAGATTTCCTTTTTACTTGTAAATTTAAAATTCATAGTGTTATAATATTATGGTCTTATCTATTCGTCGATTTATTTCTACATCTAGCTTTCCATCACCTTGCATTTCCTAAATATCGGAAAACATTAACTTGTATTCTATCGTTTCCCATTTTTATATTTAAATAATATGCTTATTTTCTATCATCATTACTTTTGTTTATATTCACTCCATTTTGTTCAAGAACTGCATTCCATTTATTTAAATTATATTGTAAATCTCGCTTTGATCCTGCTATTATTATTATATCATCAGCAAAGGCACCCTCTGAAATTTTCATTGTTTGGAAATGTCTATATCCAATGTTTACCTTATTCTCTTCCAATTTACAGTTTTTTAATACCTAAATCATCCATATATAATAAGTATATTAATGTCCATAAATACTGATTAGATTTTTCCGTATGTATACTAATAAATAAAACAGCAAATCTCAATAAAAAAAAAAACAAATTGAACATGAAACTTTTGTTTTGGGTACACGACAGCTCAAAAATAACTTCAGACTCGTGATCACCCTTGAAAATTTGTGGGCAGGCGAAATTTTTGCATTTCTGAGGGTTTTACATTATGGTAAATAATTAGGATCGCAGATAGCCCATCCCTCATTCAAGCTTACACCCTGTATATTAATTTTTGTATTTCTATAAATTTAGGTCAGTTTTGGTACCCTTTTTCATTTTTATCACTCCCTCCGGTCATTTGTTATCAGCTCTCGGGCTGGGGTCGCCGTTTTTCACCTCGGCGAAATCAGCGCCCTCTCTGACGTCACTGATACCGGCTGGGGTGCCTGAACCACGCAACAATGCTCTTCCAAATCAAAGGCGCCCGCCCTCAACAATCGGTAGTCGCACCAAAGGTACAGAGGCTGTTTTAAAAGTTCCGGATCGCAGGCGGCCGATCTGTCAGTTGCGTCCGGGCAGCCGAGCGCTTTGCATCCAGTTGGCTATGTCGGGCTGCGAAAGCCTCCCAAGAAAAAAGCACGTGCTTGACGTTATCATGGACTTGAATTAGCCCAAACAGCTTCTCCGTGCTGCGCTTTACTAACCCCGCATTCGAATATTTGATGGAGGAGCTGGTTTTAGTTTGATGTAGTGCTTTACTAACACGAAACGCATATATATCTAGAAGTAGTGATAGTTTAAGGTGTTTCTATTCGGTTGTTTACTATTAAGTTGATTTTTATAAAAATTTTTGATTGGCTTACTACGATGCCGTGGATAAAGTCCTGTCTATGCCACCAGGAAAAGAAAAAATCGCCGACTATTAGTCCTCCCATTCACTTGTTATTAAAGGTAAGGCAGATTACGTTTGACGTATTTTATTAACATGCCCTGTAACATTTTTTATAATTTTTATTGTGATGTACGTATATATTTTCGTATGATTTTATTTAGAATTCCAATAACCGCTTTTTAAATTATGATTAATATTAATTAAGGTTTAAAAAAATAAATATGTACTTATAACAATAATTACCAAGACCAATATATGTTATAAACATTGTTATGTTTGTGCACAAAAATAATAAAATATGGTGCAATATTTTCTGCATCATTAAGTACAACACCAATTTATTTAGTTTTTCCTATAAAACACTGTTTCATGTAATATAGACAATATAAAATTGAGGAAAACAATATTTAATAGAAAATAATACATTTTCTTCATATACAAGATGATTCATAACTTACACGTATAAATTTGAGCTTAGGACAAATAGTGGAAAAATGTAGTCAAATATTTTTAGTTTCGGTAGTTGACAAAAATTGATCAGGTGAAATTTTTTGCATATAAAAACTAAGAAGCATTTCCATTCATATAAATAAGTAGCTATTGATTAATGTCAAAATTGTTTTCTTTTCTCTCTTAAAAGCCAACTAGTTCCATAGATTTTTAATGAGATTATAAATCCATTTTCAATGCATTCACATATTAAAATCCATTTTCTCGAAAACTATTGCCGACTTTGAACTTCAAGAAGAGTAGGTATCTTTTTTATGTAAAAATCCTTTTTGCTATAAAATTATCAAAAAAATATACACATAACGGCTTAGGTATTATTGAAGCACTGCCCCCCCCCTTCCTTTTCCATATACACGAAAAGTTATTTTTTATCGATTTTCTGATCTTATAATGTCTTCTATTAATTCATTTTTTAATAAAATGCATAATTTAACCAAACAAATATGTTTCATTATTTTATAACTGGAAAATGAACATGAAGTCCAAATTTTTTTCTTGTTTTCCAATCTCAATTGTTGGTAATTAATTTATGATGTACTATTGAAAGTTTGCAGAAAATATGCAAACTTAGAACTGTTACTATAGTATCTTGACAATAATTCAGTTAAATATTAGAAGTTTGGTGAACTATATGGCTGTTATTAAGAATTAAGTTTCAAAATTGCTTTACGTAAACTAAAACATATAATTTTGTTGCAACTATAAAAGTCAAAAGATTAAAAACAGATAACAAACTAAATGCGTTCTTTATTTGTCATTCCATTTATTTTATGTAAAACTAAGGCAGCTATTTGTTGTCACGAGCAGCATACAAATAAACAGTTTTTCCACGATAAATTTCGAGGTCAATGTCAAGGCAACTTCAAAGTCATGCGTTGCGTTTCCCATCATTTCCAGCCATTTCGTAATAATCAACATTGCTGCATAACAGCTCCAGTGAAAATTGCTGCTGTGTACCACATTTCACCAAATTAAAATGATTGAAATATGTGAAATAGAACGTGAATCGTGCGATAACTCTTTGAGTAAGATTTAAACCGTATTTAGATCTGGTTTACACGAAGATTTCACCGATTAACTAAAATAACTTGTTAAAGCACTGAACTCTACCACAGTTTGCCAGACCACAGTTTAAGTAATTTATTTTCGGGTTGCCAGCTGAACTATATGGAGCGGTTCTAGGTACGTAAATATTTAGGAAAATTGAGAAAACACAACAAAATTGATTAATGAGTATATGATAGCGTTACGTATTACAGTGGTATTACATAGGTAAATAATTTCATATAAATGGAACAAAAAATGATACCAAAACAAAATTTACCGTAAACTGTATAGATAGAACTTACGATTGTATTGTAAATAGAAATGAATTTTCTATTTATTAATGACGTTACCATATTATTTAAAAGTTGTTGCAAAAAATCCGATTACAAAAATTATTGGAAATCAAGAACATTTGGATTGATTCCATATGTAGAATTGTAAAAATAATTCGTAATACATAATTTACTGCGCATAGGCTATCTTGAGTTCAAGGTCTAAGGAATTTTAGCTTATATCGAAGGCATTTAGAAGGATACCGCAAATCCCTTTGATGCAGGACCCTTAGATATCCTTTAAAGTCCTAAAGGTTGCAGCACTTTTATAAACCAGAATTTGAGTTACTTAACATATGGAACGTATTCCTTTTAACTTGGTATGAGTTTAAAGTGGAATAACACAATTTGAAAGGAAAAAAAATACAAATTGGCAGATTGTTAGTTACTAAATATGACCCTTATACAAGGTTACAATTATGCTCTACTGAAGCAATGATCTTGAATATTAAATTTTCATGTTCTTGAAACCAAATTTATAGTATTTTGTATAGTAATTATGTATTTCTAAGGCTGATAACTGTTTAAAAGTACTGATTTACGTTATCATTTACGATAATTCGGCGTTAAAATTAAATATATACAGTGTCCACAGATGCATCTAACTATAAATTCTATCAAAAAAGTTTTTTTTTATTGAAAGGTGCATTGTACTCTGAAAATGGCTTATAACTTTTAAGCAGTTGCCATGACAACAATGAAATGTGGACAGTTAAAGAAAATCATAGTACCAGTAGCTCATTTACCAGTTTAAACTGATATTCAATATGTCTGCATTATACAGGAGCAGACGAAATTGTACAGTTAAAGTTATACATGCATCTTTGACAGCGCTGCAAAATTAGGCATTTTTCTTTCACAATTCGATTCCTCTTTATATTCTTAAATAAAATATACACCATGTTTCAATCACATTTAGTTAATTTAATTGTCCAAATTTAATTTTCAACTTCTTTGAAGCCGAATAACTATGGAGTCCGATAGCAAAAATTTATATATGAAGTATTACAACTATTTTGATCTCCTCTGTATGTTGTTTCCAGATATATAAAGGAAAATGTGTAAAGTTTCTGTTTTGATAATATCTATTTTATGATCAGCTTCAAAGAGAAATTGATATCACACTTAAGGGTGCCGTATTTTAAAAAAATGGTTTTCTGCAAATACAAATAATTTTAGATATTTAAGAATTGAAAAATATATAGAGTTTAGTAAATAACAGGAATGTTTTTTTATATTTTTAGGTATTAATAATATTGTGTGAAACTAACTACTCAGTGGACAAAAGCCCCAACCTGCGTTGAATTACACCCACAATATCTACCCATATATTCCTTATTTATTAGCTTTTGTAACATTTTTTTACTGTTTTAGAAAGGTATTTTAAGCTAATATAAATCAAATATCCTACAATTCCTATCAATGAAGTCATATGTATGTTCTCTGATACCAGGTATGCTAATGAACAATTTCACAGACAAAGCTCTATTCAATAATTATTATCTAAAGAAAATAATCTAATTTACTCACTCTATAAAAATCTAACTTCACTTTTTTGGCAGTGGGAACACGACAAATTCAACCACAATAGATGAGATCTGACCTATTTCTGCATTTTTAGGATTGCTTCTTCAGGTGGTCTCCTTTAAGTTGAATCAAATATCTAACTATAAAAATTATTATAGAAATTAAAATTATTTGAAGTTAAATATCGACAATGACAAAAAAGTGACATCCTGTCAATGAATTAAATATGATAATACCTACTTGAAAAATGTTCACCTTTTATGTAAAAGTTTTTTTATATTTTTAGATATTAATAATATTGTGTGAAACTAACTACTCACTGGACAAAAGCCCCAACCTGCGTTGAATTACACCCACAATATCTACCCATATATTCCTTATTATTAGCTTTTGTAACATTTGTTTACTGTTTTAGAAAGGTATTTTAACCTAATATTATTAATACCTAAAAATATAAAAAAACTTTTACATAAAAGGTGAACATTTTTCAAGTAGGTATTATCATATTTAATTCATTGACAGGATGTCACTTTTTTGTCATTGTCGATATTTAACTTCAAATAATTTTAATTTTTATAATAATTTTTATAGTTAGATATTTGATTCAACTTAAAGGAGACCACCTGAAGAAGCAATCCTAAAAATGCAGAAATAGGTCAGATCTCATCTATTGTGGTTGAATTTGTCGTGTTCCCACTGCCAAAAAAGTGAAGTTAGATTTTTATAGAGTGAGTAAATTAGATTATTTTCTTTAGATAATAATTATTGAATAGAGCTTTGTCTGTGAAATTGTTCATTAGCATACCTAGATGTTTGGTATCAGAGAACATACATATGACTTCATTGATAGGAATTGTAGGATATTTGATTTATATTAGCTTAAAATACCTTTCTAAAACAGTAAAAAAACAGGAATGTTGTCTCATGCCACCTGCGAATATTCAAAGATACTGAAAACGAATATATAACGACACAAAGCGGTCTAACCAACAAATTTTGAGCTACAGAAATTTTTCAAAATATGTATTTTTTTAAATTTAACAATATAGGCAAATATTGTTATAACATAAACCTACATAGTTTCATATATGAGATTGTACACTTTTGTTTATAACATGTGAAAATAATTATTAGAATGTGGGGGTTAGAATAGCAAAATAATGTGTGTCTTACAAACGGTTTTTAAAAGTTATTAAAATAATAAAGAATTTAAAAAGTAAAAGTGGATAAACAAAACATCAAGAATTTTATTTTCGATATTATTTTTGTTCTACATGTTTTATTTTTCTAAACTTCTATGTTCAAAAAAACCAAAATTTTGATTATTTTCATGGCGAGAAATACGGCGATCTTAATTATATTTCAATCGCACTGGCTAATAAGTTTTGCAATTGATAATACTGCCCAAGGAAGTTAACTTCTGTTCAAGTTGATTATTTGGTATTTTTAGAGTATTATCTGGCCCTAGAAATTTGAATTGCAAATATAAAATTCAGCACGATACGCAGGATCCTCGGGACGATGGATTTAATTGAATCATAATTTTTGGAGCCCCTGGGATAACGAATCAACTGAGTATGACATTTATTGGTTTTGTTCCGCAGCGTTTTTTGGTAATATATCTGTTCGATTAAATACGGTGCATATATTGTTTAATTAAATCTGTTTTTGTAAATTCGTACCTGTTGGCCGTCATTTCCATATAACTGCAATGCAGCCCCTGCCGTATGTAAAACATGATGGATGGTCATTATTTTCGCTTCGTTAAAGAAAATTTAATTAACGCGTTTCATGTATGTATTAAAAATGTCGTACTGCTGTTTTTTAATCGCTTATACGCGTTGTTTACATGGGACGACAATTTAACGTACGTAGCTTTTAAAATTCCATTAAGCAGAAAATTGCATACTTATATTTAACCCTGAATAAGTACATTACTGTATTTTAAAAGGGGTAAAGTCTTTAAATAATTTAGAACTTTAGAAAAATTTGTATCTTCTAGTTATTTTTTCGTAGATGTTTCCGTGTTCAATAATCTTTTATATAGTTTGTTATGTTTATGCAATGGATGTTCTTGTACCTTTTATTTACATATCAGTTGTTTATAATGAATGGGGGAAAAATATGTGTAAGTACTACATATTCTAACAATAAATGATATGCAAAAAGTGAATCAAATAGTGTACATACAGGTGTTTAAAAAAAACAGGGCAACATTATTAGGACTCATAGAACATTGAAAAATAAGTGGGGTTTACTTAACAAATGTATATCCTAAAATCACTCATTGTTGAGATACAGGGCGTGTAGGATTATTTTAAAAAATCTAATTTTATATGTAATTTTTTGAAAAACCAACAGATTTGATTAAAACTTGACACAGGTATGTTTTTGATGGCGCCCAACACGTTAATGTTATTAGTTTTTTAGTACAGATTAGAGGGCGCTAGTTACAAGTATTTTTGATGACATTTTATCGTTTTTTTTAAAGTTGGGTTTTTCCACTGCAAACCTTATGTTATTTAATTTTAAACAAAATAGTCGCTCTTAGTAAATTTGTTTAAAATTCACCATTTTCGAGGAAAATTGAAAAAACGATGGTAAAACCAACCAGGCAAAATAATAATAATTGTTAAATGTCGTAATTTATTACTTTTCTTTATTATTTTTAAGTTAAAACACGTACCTAGTTTAATGTGAAGTCAGATGGCATAATTTTAGAAATACTATCTATATTGTAAACAAAAAAATAAGTTACGTTTGACAATACTGTAAGGTCGTCACATTACCACTAATAATTATGGTAATGTTAAAAAATCTGTTTGCTTTCGTATTTCTGTACTAATGAAGTGGGAATTTACATACATATTAAGCATAATGACCCAAAATTAACACAAATACATAAGAAACAAACGCTTTTTTACAACGTGGCTTTGTTTACATTCCATTGCAATTTATTAATGTTAATACTTTCACATACGAGCCTTTATTTTGATTTGAATGGTTCCAACTTTTTTGTGCTACACTTTATGCAAAATTTGACTGAATATTTTTTTTGCTAATCTTTTGACATAAAAAAGGTATACTTCATTTGTTTCGATAAATCTAACCGTTTTCGAGAAAAATGTTAAAATAACATGCATGTGATGAATACGAAATCACTTATGATTTCTATGTTATGCTCTCAATGAAGTTCTTACTGTGATACCATTATTTTAGCCTCATTATCTAACTTACCTAAATTATTGTCCTTGAAAATAATTATTGAAGAGCTAGTGGTAATGACAAGAAGCCAATTTTATATACTGCATGTCCTTTAAATAAAGTACCTACGATAGAAATTCAATATTTATAATTTCAGCTAATGTTCACTTAAATATATTACGCCTTCATATATTTGCAAAAGTTCTTGCCATAACAATATTTCTTATCTGGCAAGACTTTTTTTAAATCTTTACTTATGTTGCAACTCAGGCTTGTCTTGGTCTTGTCTTTTCTTATCGACGAAGACAAGATCAAGAAAAAGTAAGACAACATTACCAACACTAGTTGTAATCTGAAAATTAAGGGCGAAAGGATCACATTAATTCAAAATCTTATCTAATACAATTATTTCCTCCATTACTGAATTTGAAATGTGAAACTTATAGTAAAATATTTTTTTCAGTTATTAATATTGATGTCAGTTTTGAATTTCTCGAGTACTATTATATTAATCAATTAACAGCATCTGCTACACATTTACTGTCAATATTTATTTTATTTTGTAGACGCCTTTGTTGTACTATTTTACGTCTTGGGGGGTCCTTACTTTTCCTGAATTAATATTTTTTTATTTAACTACTCACATTCAGATTGTCCACATAGTTCTTCATACCACCGTAAAAGTTAATATTCTTCTGTTCTGCTATTTTCATAAAATAAATATTAATTAAGATTTGTATAAGTAACTTTCCAAAACAATTGTCCAAGTTGTAACATACGATAATAAACCATAAACTCGTGCATACAATGGATGAAACAGTTGTTACCGCAACGATTTATGAAAAACATCCATTGCCATTCCTGAAGCAATGCAATTGTCTTAATATAAATTGACTGCATTAGCCCCACATCTGAAGGTATTAACATTTAAATTACATCAGAACAGAGCTATAATCTCTTTGCCAATGTTTTATTAACGTACTATTCATTAATTACTATAATAACCATATCATGACCTATTCATCATGTTATATTGAAATGTTATAATGGACCTAATTTCAATATTACTCTATTAGAAGTACAGTTATAATAATTATCCTATTGCACAGTCAGGAATACCAATAACTTCTTTATAGATTCAAAAAGTGTAAAATTATGTGGTGATCCTTATTAAGGCGTTCATCCTGTCGTTTGGTTTGCATAATATGCAGTTGATGCCTTATTTAATACAAAAATAAGTATGATGACCTGTATTTATTTAAATATTCATAAAAAAATATTTGTGACATGCCAATGCGTTGAAAATTGTATGAATTTTACTGTACTTTAAGGTGATTCAAATTAGAGTTTAAATTGTTAATCATATTAAACGAATTATTTGTACTTATTGAGATGTTCAAAAAGTTAAATATTGTGTCCTATTATTTAGAAAAATAATAATAAATTTTAAAAATCAGCTAATATTGATTTTATTGAAACAAAATAATTTGTTATATTTTTAAGAATTCGTAACGTATATCATGATTTATTTAGATGAAATTTACATTGTTTTAATGTAAAATGAGTCGCCAATAATTCAAATGGTTTAATATAATGCGCAAATGCGGCCTGCTTAATAATAATATGCCGCCCCCTCTCCCACACAAGTCTTCGACTTCTGGGCTAATCCTCGTGATTAGAATGAGGGGTAGAGATATTATTATTATTGATTATCTCAAAATATATTGTGCAGAAAGCATTATATGTAGATTTATAATTACCAATAAAAAAGACCGAGAAACATATTTATTTGTAACATATTACATACATAATTTATAAAAAATGAATGTGTGTACTTTAATGATGGCAAATTTAGTTCATTCAGTATTTCTTTCATATTCCATACTACCGGCAATATAATATTTCTGTTAGGTTGATTATTAATGTCTCAACTTGTGAACCTCAAAAATTGGTTATTGGATGGTTATTTTAACTAAATAATCTAAATTGGCTTTTAGTTAATTTTGTTTTTTTTTATTAAATTGGAAACTTATTCAATATCTTTCTTATCCATCTCTAATAATTATTCTAAGACAAGACATGATCTTGCAAGATCGACGAAGAACAAAAGTTTAAAGAAACTCTTGTCTTATTTTACAAGACAAGACAAGACTTGTCGAATGACACGCTCTTTCAAATGGCATAGTCAAAATTGAGGGTTGCTATTTAAAAATATTGTCGATGACGTCATATCTCGAACAACGATGACGTCACAAATGTGGGTCGTATGTCAAAAAGTGCCTTTTTTAAAAACTAATTCGACGTGCCAGGGGATTTTTTCGAGAACTTCTCAATTTAAAAAATAATGAATTTATTTGTTACGTTTCGAAAGCACTGTATTGTGTAAAACTAACTACTCTGTTGACTTTTTTCATTCAGAGACTATGACTAGAAGGAGCTAAGAAATAGACATTCTATACAGGGTGTCCGGTAAAATGTGGGAAATCTCTCGGGTGTAGATAGAACATGAAAAAATAAGATGACAAGTTCCTATAATTTTTTTTTTCATACAGGCCCTCCCTACAGAGATATGAGTCCCCGAAGAAAGCCGCTGGAAATCTTGAATAACTTTTAAAGAACTCAAAATAATTTAATAGAAATTTAATGTAATGGACACTAGTAAGAACCTCTTAAAATAGTGTACTTGAAACATATTTAGCTTTTT
The DNA here is from genome assembly GCA_037114965.1 of Monochamus alternatus. NCBI lineage: Eukaryota > Metazoa > Arthropoda > Insecta > Coleoptera > Cerambycidae > Monochamus > Monochamus alternatus. The sequence continues at coordinate 78,497,221 of CM073431.1, forward strand.
TAGATTACCAGGGGCGGGCTAAGCTTTACAACTTAATGTCTAAATTTTTAACACCATTTAACATACACAGTATAATATACGAGTAATATTAATATTCGTTAGCTATTAGCTGATTTGGATTTAAAAATAACCTTAAAGTGAGTAAAGTTAGTTTATTATGGGTTAATTTCATTTAAATTTTTAACCAAAGTGATTACACTATAATAATTGGATGGAAAACAAATAGCTACTTACTATTTCTTAGAGTGAACTATTAACTATAAATGTATTTTAGTAATGTATAGGACAGCAGTCTCAGTAGCGACAGCAATTAATAAATGTAATTTAACTTGAGATATGGGGAAAATTTCGTGTGTAATATAAACTTGTGAAACTAGCAGAGCCATATTCATCGTTACGCTAATATTACTAGAACCTAAAGCATTTGTAATGAGTTTAGATAAACATAATTTCAGTTAGGTAATTAAATTTTCAGTTGTTTGCGTTGGGGGAAGTCTACGAACATCCTTCATTACACCTTTGTTTGTCTTAATATTCGCTTTTGGTTTCCACAATTTATAGCAGGCATTCTTTATAAAATCAATAGTAAATGTAATAATTATCAGGTATAATGTAGATAATGTTCTTGAAAATATAGATAGTAGTAAGTGGTTGAAAAAGTATTATAGTTTGTATTTTGCATTCGTTCTTCATTCCTTCGTTACACACTGCCACCCAACATAAATTATTTTATTTAATTACTAGATATAAAACGGTTAAAATTAAAAAATTATTATTATTTCCATCGCATTGCCTTTTAAGTGCAGGGCGGTTAAAATTTTAGGCTTATTTTAAAATAGTAATATTTCCACCGCACAGTTATTAAGTTTAATTTGTAAAGTCTACCTAAAAAGCCAATATTCATAATTTTTCGTTTTTTTTGCACGCGTTGTTAGCTTCATGACTATTTCTTAACCTCAAAAGTGTGACACTTCACTCTCACTGCTCTGACTTTATGTTGTTCTGCTAAGTTCTGTTTTCCAATTGGTAGGATTTGTAATGGAAATAATTCTCAAAAAAATTTTAGCAATGAGGAAAAGTATTACTGATTAACATAATAGCAAATTATAAAAGTACGGTGGAGAATAAAAAAACCGATAATTGTCTCTGTACAAGAAAAAACAAATGCATGGAACATGATATCAGGTGAATTTAACTCACTGTCGCTAAATAATATCCACAGAACAGCAGAATCCGAAGCAGAATCATTAAAAAAGTTTTTTGAAAACAAAAAAAAGGAAGTCTGTTTTATTGGCGATACAGAATTATTACAAATAAATATATATTTTTTTTTGTAATTTATCAGTGATTCTTTTTAAGAGCTTACATATCACTTGGAAATTCAAGATCTTCTTCGATTAAGGTCAAAATGTGCAATACTGTTTCTTTATACAGCCGGTATCTTCTAAAAAAAGTTAAATTATCCATCGTATGATCACTTCTCTCGTACACTTTTCGAGGAAACCCATATTGTATTATTTCTAATTTATCTAAATCATTATTAAATATATCATTTTCATCATATTCATCATAGTTCATTTTTGTTTTGTTTATTTTTAAGTGAAAATAAAACCAAATTATTGAATTAGGTTATGTAGAACCTTTAAGTATCGTTAAAAGAGACAAGCTTAGAATTTCGAGGGCTTATATTTAAGACATTTTGTGTCGGGTTTATTAAATGGTGGAAGGCAAATTGTATTTTTAAGGTTCCTTAAAGCGTAAGCGTACCTTACAACAAACGGTGGAAATGGCCATAACTGTTCTAAAATAACTAAACCTACAATATTGCTTTGCTAGTTGCATACTCTTCAAACATCAAAGAACATGGTCAAATCTTATAATGTAATGTAATATTCTAAGGGTTCAAGAAACATTTTTACAGAACACTGCAAACACCTTGCGATGTTATAGTTTAAAATAATACTAATAATTTTATTGAAACATCGTCGATTATTGTAAATATTGTTGGTATTATTAGTATTAACAGAATTTAATTTTGCAACAACACAAGAAATTTAAAAATTGATTGGCGTGGAGTACATCTTGCAATAGTGGCCTACAGATGGCGACTGCATCAGATGTCAAAATATATGGCATACGGTACAGCGATTAGTTTGAAATAATTTTTCAGTACTTGCTTTCCATAAATTTAATTTTTCGCGTATTTTTGTGTATTTGCAAACATATATTCAAATATCTAGATAATGGATAAGATGCTGATTTATGGAAAGTATGACAAGTGCATACTATCGTGTGGCAGCGTAATACCATTTTCCGAGTAGACAAAATATTATGCTGAATCTTCTTTGAACAACTATTGCAATGACTTGGCGGTAAACGTGTAGCAGTGTTTTTATGAATTTGTGTGTATTTTTTTTCGTTATCCTTTGTGATTTTTCCCGACGGAGGTAATCCACCTGGTATTGATCGTTGGACCAAGTAAGTACCTTGCTTTAAACAAAATGAACGGTCGAGGAAAGAAGAGGTCATGAGCATTAAAAATCTTTGCAATTACAAGTTTTAATTTAAACAAGTAAGAAAACAGAAATCGATTTAACATTCTTAAAATCTCCAAATATTAATCTTGGAAATAAATATTAGTAAGATAGGTGCTGTCTCTCTGTGCTACCATATAGTGTTTCTCATTAAATTCTTGAACCTTTAACACCTTTGACTTTAGCCGAATATACCTCACGGCTGACAGAAGGCCAGTGACGGCGATAAATATAGTTTTGATAACAATTTTTGGAAATTTTTTGATGTTCCTTATCCCCTCTTAAAATAATTTTACTTAGTCATAATTAACCCTATATAGTAGTATTTTTCAAACGACCTGAATTTTTCAAGCCAACTGTTTCTATTAAGAATAGTTCTCACGATTGGTCTAAGTTTTCCTGAAGTTCCTGGTCAATATAGTGACTTTACAATGTATATTGCGTGGAACGCCCTCTAACGCTATTAGGTGTAATGAAAGAGTCAACGTACTTATAGAAAGTAAATTGAATTTTCGAGGCTGAAATGGCTTTATCTGATCGTACGTGGAATTGTTACTTGTTAAAACTAGCATTATTGGGGGCTTCTGGAAAAATCTTATATCTCCAGGGGCCACTTGAGAATTGTAGAAAAGTGATATATATTTAAAAGAATCGTACATATTTCTCTCTTCCTATAAAAACGTATTTCTGAGGATCGTAAAACTATTATTTGAAGACATAAATAACATAACCCTATCAAGGAAAGATGAAATCATTTTATCTGAATTGTTTTTTAAAGTCACTATTAAATTTGCAAGACATGTTTTATACGATTTTTCTCGAAACTATTATATTTTTTATATAGTCTTGTATAGCAGTTCCAGACACATACATAAAAAGCCTTGACTATGGTTTATATTTATATACATAGTGTTTCATAATTAGTGTACAATAAATTAACCAGTGTTTGGATTATACGATCAAAAATAAAATTATTATACAATATTACTTCGTATTATTATGAATTTTGGTATGTAAACAGATATTTAATGTTCAAAGGAATTAGATATCCTGTATTAAATGTCAAATTTATTCTTTACAATAACTTTTCTTTTTGTTTTTTTCTAGCATCTATCTTGTTTTGCAAACAATATTATTTAGATAACTCTATAAATAGTATCTTGAGGACTAAGGTCAGCCAAACGAGGCGTTCAGTCTATGTTCTGTTTCGTCCAATCGAAAAAATATTCGTTCAGCCAATTTCTCACTTTCCTAGTATTATAAGTTTTATTTAATTCTTATGTTTAATACACAAGAATATTTGATATCAAAGAACTATGAACTGTCATCAAATACAAAATAATGGAAATCTACCGGATATCGATGTATAAATCAGATATGCCAAACAATTGTTAGGGACAAAAACATTTTAAATACAATAGTAAAAAAAATGTTTTCATTCGAAAAATATAATCTCAAAAAAATCTAATGAGAAATATATAGGGGGTACTTTGTTTCAACACCTTATAATAGGACGAGGACAATAAAAAATATTTGAGATACCTTGCCAAATATAACTTTTTAATTTCAAAGCGTTTGAGAGAACTTAAATGAAACTTGAAATTTATCACCCACTGTTAAGGGGTTGTAACTCCTTCAGACGGGATATGATCTTAGTATCTTAAGTCCTCCACCCTCTGATGGTGATAAAGATGGAAGCCTTGCATTGTGACCTTTCGTCTAAGGTGAAACAAGAGCTGTGAATCAGTTTTAATGAGCGTCTCTTACATTTCTCATTGTGTACTATTTCTGATAGAACACTCTACTGGTAAATTATTATACATTAATTATGAGACCCTGTACACGGTGCGTGTACATTAGTACCTACTCAGAATTTCCGAAGTAAAATTAAACCAAGATAACAATACGGCCTGGCGTAACATTTGGAAATGAATGGAAACAGTGGCAGTCATTACAGATCATTGGCTTCAACTTCTGAACTCCACTGATTTACTATGACTGGCAAGAGGCCAATGCAGGAAGCACCACTGTCAGAACTAATAGAGTGAATCATTATTGCAAATGTCAGCAACAGTCGAAACTTAGTCCAATTGGAGAAATATTCTTAATGCGAATATTATTCTAGCCTAGTTATTCTAAATTTGGTGCTAGTAATAGAAAGCTAATTTCAGATGAAAACTTCTCAGTTAACCCAATTTGCTATTTGTAAAGCAAACTGATAAAGGAAATGTATTAATTTAACATAAATTTATTAATTATAACACAGTGAAAACTCTATTTCGCTTAGGTATATCTAGAAGAACTGAACAATTCATATATCCGCGTGTTTGTATAGTAGTTAATAATAATTTCACTTTTTTTCTGTACTTTGATTCAGTGCGATTCTGTTTGTATGTTTCCTCTAATTAATAATAATTAAAATTCCATAATTAAATATCATTGTAGTAGTAACAATTTATTACATTGATTTTTTTTTAAATAATAAAAATGTCAGTCAAGTGTCTGATAGTCCATTACTTTAATAAGTGATAAAATAACGTTACCAGATGAAAATTATGGAAATACTTACATTTTAATTAATATACGCTACCAAGCATGTCATGTCTACGTCACATTTGTTAAAAGGAAGATATTATCGGCACTTGCATACGTTATTAAATATATTTTTAAAGATCCATATGGTTTGATACCTACCAAATTTGCATAAAGATAATTGTTGTAAAGTATAGAGAAAATTCCTATTGCTCATCTACACGTATTATAATTTAAAAATTTAATTTAAAGAATTTATATTTATACAGTACACTATAAATATATACTTATTACTACAAATTTGTTATTTCAAATGTCATAAAAAAGATCTATTTGAATAACAAAGTTTATTTAGTTACATTCACAGAATCAAAAAATACAATGCCACTTTGATGTATTTAGTACATGACCAATTATTCTTTTAGTGTGGAATTGTTCATAGCAACAATTTTTTGATACTTAAATACTTGAATTACTTATGATAGTAAAGCAGGATACTGTAGTTTGATGTAGCTTAAATGCATGCAATACACGTACAATCGTACATGCTTCTGTAAAATTCTGCTCATTTTTTTTTCTTGACACTAACAGTAAAGTACGGAAATGTGAAAACTTTGTGTCTCATATTTCCTTAGATATATGCTAGAACCTGAAAATGCATGTATACCTACATAATAGATGCAGTAAAAACAGTTTTACCTTAAAGCTTACGGTTCCGACATATGTACAAACGGAGCTAGTAATTCCAATGTTAATTCGTAAGATGTGTTTAAAACTATCTAGTACTTCGCCGAAATAATAAGCATAAATAGTGTAGGAAAATCACCTCGGTATCTCCTTATTACTGGTAGATTTTTTTTGAACGATGAATCGTTTTCCATTTTAAAGAGCATAATTTAGCCATTTAAAATGGACTTTTACAAATTTTTCAGTAGTACTGAACTTTTTAAAATCAAAATTTGGATACATACATAAAATTGTTGTTGTACATCCTTTTGCAATAATAATGACATTCTCTCAATACAGTTTTTGAACTTCTGGAAGTTCTCAGTAGAAATTTCATTAAATCTCTATTGGTGAGTGAAACATCTAAGAACTAGGTAATGTTAAAAGTTGAAAGTAGATTTCATTACAAATACGTCAGAAGTTCAAAACAAATCGGAAAATTCATTTTAAAGAGTGCCATTATTATTGCAAACGATTGTACGTTAAAAAAAAACATAATTGTCAAATAACGTCCGAAAAATAGAAGTTTTGATAAAAAGTTCTGTCCTATTCTGCCTAGAAGTTCATTTTGGATGCCCAAATTGTTCCTTTACAAGATGGTAAAGGTTTAATTTAGTTATACATCCTTTTTTGAAAAAAAAAACTATATCTATATACATATACATTTATAGTCCACTGTATTGTCTCGATTGGAGTCACAAGTCAGTCAATAATTAATACAATAAGTACCTACTATTTATGAAATTGAACTGCCCGTATAACAAATAAATAAACATATATCTACATTAAATTAAACTTTTGTTCAAAATAATAAAAAAATAATATAACATATAGATATACATTCCGCACTTATGCAATATCAGCTATCAGAATTCTTATGGACCCTATATATCTAATGAAACAAACCTTTAAAATTCTTCAATCGTTGGGAATTATTCTGATCATTTGCATCTCATTGGAAACTAGTCATTATCTTTCTAAGAATATTTATTACCAGCGTAGGTGATTTATTATTATTATTAGGAGGTTACTCGAAAGCTCTCTTGTAAGAGCGCATGATTTCCAATCAATAGACCTGTTTACTACAAATATCGAAAATAAAATTTTAACTTTGACATCCTGTATCTTTTTATTATGCGACTTGCGATATAGGTATGTTAGGTTAAAACGATTTATTTTCAGCTAAGGAATCTGTGATCTGATTTTTGCTATTCCATTTAAAAACACCCTGTATATACTTTGCAAAACAGGCCAGGAGCGCGTTCTCATCTGGTGTGCTTGGACTGCAGATTTAAATTCGCATTATCATTTACACGCTTACTACCACATTTTCTAGCAAGTGACACATTTCACTTCGCTTAATTAATTAATTTTTACTAGAATATACAACATAATGTCCTGGTCGAAGGATAATTTAGAAAAGTTTATTGAACTCTGCAGAAACTTTCTATAATTATAGAAACGATGATAACGATTACAAAAATAAAAATTTTAAAAATCGGACGCATGAAAAATTGATTGATGTCAGACAGGTGTCAAACACAGGTAGAAAATGTTTAAATCTTGGAAAACCTCCCAATTTTCAAAAACCATAAAGTTGCTATTAATTGTTCTCCTGCATGTATGCATTTTCTCATGACTGCGTCCTGTTTTGACATATATGTTCTAAATTTAAAATGGAATCAAAAGTTGAGTTCCATTCGTAAGTAATTTTTGAAATGTTTAGGATTATTTATCGAAGTTCAAAAATGGCATGTGGCTATGACGATCTATTTTCTTGCCATTTCTTAACCCAAATTTTTCTTAATTTTTGTAAACATTAATCCGAGTTTAAACCTGCAGTCCATGCACGCGAGCCAATAACACGCTCCAGGTATTTACGATTGGAGCATACACTCCAAAACTCTGAGAAAAACCGTGCGTGTAAACGGGCTTATTGGCGCGTACATGGAAACAGACAACAAACAATTGAGTCTCCTAGTTTCAAAACCTGTCAAATCCATTTCACTTGATTTTACAGAAATCGACAAAAACTGTCACAGGCATCTGTGACACTAAATCTAGAAAACGAACTTACTGATGTGTAGAGTGGTTGTTTCTGAGCGTAAATGCAAGCTTTTATAAAAAATGAATGAGCGATTCAATACATAGTTGAGGAAAAAATATGGAGATGGCACTTTTTGATACCGACTTTTGGATATGGTTCGTTTTGAAACTGAGAAACTGTTTATTTTTACTATTCTGGAATATTAGTGCTGAGAAAATTAAAAAATTACACAAATTCGACAAAATTGAAAAAGAAAATTTATTCAAAAGTGATTATAAAAAAACTAATATTAACAATATTATGATAAAATAAAAAAAACTTATACGATTAAATCGCCTATTTCTTCTTGAGGTGTGCACTGCTCTTCAACTTCGTCACCTTCTGGTAGTTAATCCGTATCATAGTACTCGTCTAAAACTTTTTTGTAATAAGACAAGGTGTTTATATTCGTCCAGAACAAGCCATAATGTTTTGTCAACAAAACATTAATATTCCTTAATTTAAATTGCTTTGCTCCAACTCCAACAGGTATAGGAGCAGGATTGATGAGGTTCTTTTACATAGATTTTTCGATACTCCTAGATCTGATTTGTAAGTGTGCTCGCCTCTTATTGAAACAAAGCTCTTTCCGCGTTGTAAAATAAATCTTTTTGTCGTTTTAAATTGAAAATGTCATAATGCTGGGGGTTTCAATACTTTTTGAGTAGCAGTTTTCCAGTCCAACACCTCAACATCTGGTTCTTTTTCTGGTTTTAGGTTTATCCATTTTAGTACTTGACACGTCCTTATTGTTACCATGCACTAACAATAATGTTGGCGGGCGCATGATATCAAGGGGTTGATGGGTTCATGTGTTTGGATTATGTGATGATGAAATCATCGAGCTGATTGGTGAAAAAGGATTTGGCTTATTTTGATTCTAATATGTCAATGGAGATGGCAGATTTTGTTACTGAGGCATAATTTCGACTTCAAATAACACACAAATAAACGTGATTTGGAAGTTTTTGACACTACAAAAATCTGAAAAACAACATAATTTAAAATTTGGCATCAAAATCTGAATTTTTGATATATTTGGACATGGCAGATTTTAATAATAGGGGACTTAATTATTTTCTGTCCCATAACACCAATGCTATGAGTAAGCAGAATTTGGTTGATGCTTTGGATAAAATTTAATCTTATGATCCACTTATCTGTCACCCCGCTGTATGTCGAGAGCTGAGTGGTAGTATAAATCCGAAATTACATAAATCAGTTTTAAATTCATTGTACGATATACCACGTCCAAATGCTATTCGCACATCCGTTCGCAGCAATGTATGTTTTATGACGGTCGTAAATCGTTCCTATGATAATTCCTCGGCAATCAATAAAGGCCATAACGTAGGTTAGCAGAACTTGGCCGCACTCGAGCTGTTAAAATCATTGATGGATTTCTTTGTATCTTTAGCGGCATATATTCTGTACTCTGACTAGGCGATTCCATATGCAGCGTGGTACAACGATTACAGATGGAGAAGATAACAATAATAACAAATGCGGTCAAGCACAGAATTTTAATACATAAGTGTCTGTCTTATAATTATGATATTAACAGTATCTTCGTATCTAAGCTTTCGTTATTTAATTTTTGGATAGTTTGTAGTTTCAGAATGAAATCAACAAGCAACAAGATTGAGTACTCTGGAACAACAACATATTATAGAGATGTAGAGATGCTGGCATGAACTATTAAAGATATAGGGTACCAACAATTTGAATTATAGTAGTTGCTTACTCGATCATATATCAACCAGTGACATCAGAAGGAGTTTTAGAATTTTGAACTGCCAAAAAAGTTTATATGCATATTTAGATGGAATAGTTCCAATCAATTTTTTGCAGCTTTTATTAATATAATATGTATATTCAATTCTTCTTCGTCATTCTGCCAAAAAAACTCGAGGAGGCAAATAAGTTCTGTTTGGAAATAGCCATCTAAATCTTAATTACTATTATTTTTTTTCTTTTGTTACTTTGGGCTCTTCAGATTTAACATTACAGTAACTACTTTAAAGTATCTAACTGTATTGTAACATATTTGAAGTTGCATTTTACATCCAATGTTTCAAGAATCATAATACTTAGAGATCGTTTTATGAGAAATGCTACTTTTTGAGTTCGTTAGTTATTAGTTTTGACGAGAGTAATTTGAAAATTTATCGCAGCTTCTCTTTTATATCCTGCATAATAACTGAACATTTTCAAAAATATTTAGTATATGTCATTTACAGACTTCGCCATATCTCTCTAAATACTTGACATATTCCAATACGTTCCTTATTTTCAATAAATTGTTTCAGAAGACTTTGCATAGGATTTCAACTAGTTATTAATGTGCAAAGCACTACCTTAGTTGTAGGTTTTAGTGAGACCAAGTTTCGATTATATGTAAATTAACCAAAACTTAGATTAAATGTTACAGTAAGAGAGCGAAGGGTATATAATTTGAATTATATTCATGTAATATATTATTTCACGACATACCATTCATCTAAAAATGCTTTTAACATAAAAAAAGTTTTGTACTATGATTTTTCAGGATGTTGTGCCATAACCTAGGTAGCTGGTCCCTGTATATCACATAATTAATGTGCACTTTCCTCGCCTTAGATGAAAATCGTGAGCTTGCACTGTTGTCAAAACTGTTAGACTGTTACTTTTGACATTATTTATACAGAGTGCGGCATCCTTAATGCAGGAATAATACAATTTGGATACCTGGGAATATTTAGAATAAACAAGTCTTATATCAGAAAAGTTTATATTCACGTTTTGCTAAGAAAATTGAATTTTAATAATGGAATTCTAGTACAACCCTGGTCAAAACTTATCGTTTGACAGCTATGAATGAATTGGTTAGATTTCTGAAAAAAAAAATATGTACAAACTTACCGCTTTTACAGAAAATGATATTCATTAGTGCGAAGGCAGACCTGTTTTTTATTATTTTTTATTTAATACAATTACAATTACATTATTATACATTCTTCTGTAACGCAAATCAAAACAGCAAAACAAACACAACACAATTCATATCCATAAATACAATAACATTGATCTTTTTGACAGAATTTGACTTGACAATTTCAACGTTTCTTTACATAAATAAAACCTTAGTTTATTAAAAAGCAGATATAAATCGAGTAGATATTACAGTTTGTATAGACTTTGTTGTTCAAAATAATATCAAATATCACGAATCGAACGTCTACTCTACATTAAATAGTTCTAATAACATTTTACTATGGCACACTACATTGGGACGAAGAGTGTATATCTGACTATTTATAAATCGAATGAAAAAGATGCAAAAAGAAGAATACTTTATTATTAAGTGAATTGCAAAATTCTTTACATTTAATGATTTGAAAAAAAAACTTCTTCATCATTAAAGACGCCACACCCAGTATGGTATGAACAAATTCATAATAAATCTGCGTTATTGCTAATAAAATATATGTAATATTTCTACACACGGAATACAATAGAACGACGCTTTAACCAATAAAAGATCTTACTAGTCACCATATTTTTAAGATGTTCTTATAGAGATAGCCAAATCTAGTTCACAATAGTAAAGCGGCACTCCATTTTCACGGTAATTACATGCAAACGTCAATTATACCTCCATATAATTTACGGTAAATATAGTGCCCCCCAGGTAATATGCAAATGCCTTAATAGTGTTGTCAAAATATTCTTAGTCGACGGCAATACCGGTAATTAAATTTCAGATGGGGTCCGTACAAAAAGTAAGTAAATTATCCCAAACAGGCTCGTTCGTTTATTCTTATCTGCGGACATCTTTGTGTGTATCCCTGAAGCCAAAGGACCACCAGCGGAATGTAAATTTAGTTAATTATGATGCTTTTGGAAACGCGCCTATGAGAATTTTTCTCCACATTATTTTTGTTGTCACTTTTTTCAGGTAACAGTATATTCACGCGCTTATATATTACGTTAGTGGATCGGTAGTGGGACATGCAGGAAGAATTTATTACGATGGAAACGGAATAAATTCTTTTATAACTGCATGTGTGGTGCTTATACAGATGGAAAGATAAGGATAAATTTATTCATTATTTGATTGAAATCAAAATAGATAAATACCAATTTGTACAAATTATGAGCAGATCAGTTTGGTATACTCTGCAAACCGGAAGAAATCTGTTAACTTTTTTGACAATGGGAAATTTGCATGATTTTTCCAAATACGCGCAGAAGGACGAATGTATTATTTTAATCGAAAGACAATTTTGTGGGACAATAAGCCTAAAAACGGTATTTAAAAATTTAGTCCCCACAAAACGGTCGCCGTCACAGCAAAGACCTGTCATGTCAAACGGCGTTCTCACGTGTATACCTAAATACAGCAGTGTGCGTTAGTTTAGATACGATTTTCATTTTTAACAACACAGTACATACATTTAGAAGAGTTAATTTGTCATTTGTGATATTATTAGATGTTATTGCGTTAAATAGACATTTGTATCGAATAAAATTGCAAAATGAGTACAGAAAGTGCATCTCATCGGACAAATATAAGACGCATTGCATTATGCCATTATCTAGGAATGCACACAGTGCCTAATAAAACATATTTCTCGGTGCCAAAGACTGAAAAAATGTACTGTAGGGCGATGAAGCGCGATGAAGGAAAGCATCACACTATTGTTTGTTTGTGAAGATCATTTTAAGTTTAACTGGAAATGCATGTATGTAGGTTTAACTTTATTGAAAAAATTAAAATGTAGTAAATTTGTAAAGAATTAAATAAACTGTTTTATTAAGATACCAATCAAAATGCATACAGGGCGTTTAGAAAATCATTGGAAAAACAAACTTTTCCATTTATTTTAATTTAGCGCTTTATTCCTATTCCAAATAACATGTTCTGTATTTGCTCTTACCATTTAATAGATGTAGAATGTTATTTGAGACATTCATAAAATTTTGCTCACTTCAAAACATCTATTTTATTCTGAAAACATAATAAAAGAAATGAATACGAATTTTTTTTAAATGTTTAAGGAGAAATAAAATCAGTAGTAAATTGCAATAAAATATAATCTAAAGAACTTAATAAATGTTAGATATCATTAGTCATTACTTTTATTATTTTCAAATTAAACACAAGTAAAGCCCTCTTATCTGGACGCAACCAATAGCATTGTCGCCGTAATTTTTACGAGCGGATCTATGTTGTAACCAAATAAATAAGTTACGTTTAACAACACCGTTTACCACATAACCATTAATAATTATTTTCACTATCTGTGACCCAAAGATGCCACAAAAACTCAAAAATACAATCATCACCTGCACCTGTATCTATGGAAACATAAACCACGCTGAACGGCGAGTGACATCACACCAACGATATCACGTTTTCGGCCACGTGGTTTTGTTTACATTCTGTGCCAATTTATTAATGTTAATATTTTTGTGATTATTTCCGCCACACACATGTTTTGAAGATGTGGCAAGATGCAAAATGAGAACCAGTTCTCTTTCGGAAGTTGCCATTCTATTAGGGCTAAGCCATTCTTAACTACCGCTGACGTCGACGTAAAGGTACTAATTTTCGTCGCCAGGAGTAGTTTAGAACAAAAATGATTGATGTTGGTGATGAGACAAACCATTACCAGCCTACCAAGAGCCAGAAGTATTGATACGCTGATTTTTCAAACAAAAATGTTGCCCTCGTATAATTACTTTTGAAGTTTGCTTTACGGAATGTAAACGTAAATGTCATCTGGTCACAATCTGTGATATTAGCCAAGTTCTGTATTGATTGGCGTGGATTATCATCAAAGTCAGATGGTTTTTATAAACGTGGAAAACCGTTTACGACAAAATGGCCCTCTATAAAACGACGAAATCCTTTTCGTGTATTATCTTCAGCGACATTGTAAACGGCATAAATTGATCTATCGATATCCGATGCCTTAACTCGTCTCTTGAATCAGTATATGAGCGGATCCGGAAGTACTGATAGCAGATCCGTTCCCTTCCTTCCCCATAGAGCCTAGCCCGAGAACAACAAGGGCAGGTGAAATAATCTCAGATAAGACTAAGGATTTGCACTTGAATTTTGTCACTGGCAGCAACCAGTTACCAAGGTCACGGTAGAACAACTTCGAAGACAACTATAGATCAAAATAACTTTCTGTAGAACAAATGAATAAGTCGACTCATTTTTTCCTACTTGGTACTCCTTTTGTGAATAACATATAAGTTCTCCACAAACTCATAAGCAATACTTAGTACTATATTTAAGTTTCTTCATGTCTTGTTACTACACAGCAAAATAACTTATTTTTAGACTTTCTCTTAATATAACAGAAATAAGTTCCTAAAATATATTCAGGAAGGCACGGAAAACAGCAGAACAAATAATAAACTGTAATATCTGTTGCATATTGTGACATCATTTTAATAAACTTGACGTTCACACGTGGAAAAATATTGCTTTTATTTCAGCAGATTTCCACATCCAGAGTTTTCCTGACATTTTGGGAATGGTTTTAATATATTATAAAAGTGACATTAAAGATATACTCGCAGCAGGAACAGGCAATAATTCATTATATTTTCATCAAAATATTTAAGAAACTGCAACTGAGAGTAATAAAACTATTTACTACACTAAAAGTTTGCATTATAAATTGCAGTAAATTGCTAAAAATTATTGTTTTTAACCCGACCAAATATCGAAAATTACGTTGGCAATAAAAACAATTGCGTAACGTCAGCCATGACGTAAGAAGTTTCATGAAATATCCTCGGACACGTCGATTTTGCTTTTTAAAAAAACTCTTTTTTCTATACCAACGCATTTCCGACGTTTATTTGTTTTCGCGTGATGACGTCATCGGATATTTTTTGAAATAGAATCCCTATATTTTTTCATCGGATTCTTGTAGAGCGTAACTTGCTGAATTCAAAAATGTATAATTTCAACACTTTATTTCTTCAACTTTCCATACATAATAATAATAATTTAATAATAATAATAATAATTTGTTGTTGTTAAATTGTTTCAAAGTAAAGAGTTGTATTTTGTTTAACTGTCAGAAACAGTTTCTGAGGTGACTTGATTTAAATTGTTGTTTTTGCTATCAAAAGTTGTAATATTCTAACATGCAATCTAATAAAACAAAATAATAAATTAGGGGGTCAAATACGATTGAGGCAATCAGAATTTAATTATTAATTAATTAATTAGTTGTTTACTGTTAAATTGTTTTAAAAATAAAGAGTTCTTATTTTGTGATACTACCGATGAATTCACTATATCCATTTTACTCTCAACCAGCCCATCACAGACAGAAATGGGAAATTCACATTTTTTCCTATTTCCGAAGCCGATTTTATTGGATCGGTTATTATTTTCTTTCTCGGAAAGTTGAAGGAATAAAGTGTTGAAATTATACATTTTTGAATTCAAGCAAGTTAAGCTCTAGAAGAATCCGATGAAAAATGTTCTATTTAAAAAAATATTCGATGACGTCATCACGCGAAAACAAATGAACGTCGGAAATGCGTTGGTATAGAAAAAAGAGTCTTTTTAAAAAGGAAAATCGACGCGTCCGAGGAAATTTCATAAAACTTCGTTGTTTTCGAAATAATGAATTTATTCCATACTTTTCTTCCACACTGTATATATTGTTATATAGGTTCCTAATGGATATTTCAGATTAAGACTGACTGCCATCAAATTTGAAACATTTTAAATATTATCTATAAACCTGAATAACTGCTACTAAAACTTTTGAAAATTTTTATAAAATATTCGAATGAATTTGCGCTGTTTACAATCAACAAGATATAAATTATGAAATATGTAATCAGTTTTCTCTTCAAGGGCTACTTTAATCGAGTTCGTTCAATTTTTGGCTTGTTTATGCGCGAACATTGTTTTAAAAAACTTCTGTATAATTAATGAAGCTTCAACTCCATACCTTTCAACTGAGTAAATCAAAAAGCTTTCGCCTCCATTCATTAAAACCTTCCCTTGTTTTTAGACTCATTTTATCGCATTTAAAATATATGGTATTAAACGTATGTAAATTATTAATAATATTTTTACTATCCAGAAAAAAATTGAATGGTGAAGATTATTAACATTACCGGGAAATTATCTCTTAAATATACAGAATGCTGGAAAAAATTGTACAGGTGATTAAAAATATTAGAAAAATGTTCATTCCTTCACTAGTTAGTTTTTGCGATATAGTTTTTTTTTAATTATCATTTTACTCAGATTCTTTCTGACAAAGAGGAAAATTAGAGTCTTTTTAAATACAGTACAAATCTTTATTTATTTGCAACTAGTTCCAATCACTGATATGCGTAAACGATCAGCCGACAGGAAATAAATAGAGATTTATGCTGATGTACGAATTTTATATTGCCTTTTGTCAATTTAGTCTACATTCAGTATATTCCACTTTTCATTGCACTATATACACTACTTACAGACATTCTTAATAAAGAACTACATATTTTAACTTACACTCATATTTTGGTCTCGTACCCTAATCTGGTGTGTTTATCTCAAAGATATACATCATTTAAATTGTATACGAAAAATATATAATATAAAATTAGAATCATCGACACATCTTTATTAGCAATACTAGGCAAATCATTAATCATAATAATAAATAATATTGGGCCCAACAAACTGCCCTGTGCCATCACTAAGATACACAGATTGAAGTCTACCCTTTAAATATGTCCTTAACCAATTCAAGGCAATGCTTTTAATTCCAACCTTATCCAATTTATTAAACAAAATATTGTGATCGACAGTATCAAATGCAACACTAAAGTCAAAAAAGCACTATAAGTATTTAGACACGCCTGAAGATACTTTATACTTAAATTAAGCCACTATTATTTTAAATTCCTTATTAGCAATTACTTTTTTTATTCATGCCCAGAAAAAATCACTGTATTGTTTCTCGATAAAGACCTTAATTGCTAGGCCCATTACGAGGGTGAGTAATGACTTCTACCTTTCATATCCGGCTTTAATGACCAACAATTTATCTCGAAATAAACACGCGCTCTCGAAAGAGCTCCGCATACGTGCCAATTTTTAAAATTAAACTCATCAGTTCGACGTTTCAAGATACCCGTCCAGTTCGCAAGGAAATATTGGACGTTCGCGCGGTGGAGGTTAAATTGTCCATAATTACTTTATAAAAACTGTGAAGAACCGTTTTCTCGGTTTAAAATGACGAAAAAATAATCAACTGATACACACAATATAATGATTCTCTTTTTATTATACCTTATACTTTACCTTCTGCGATCAAAAATAAGATTTTTTTCTACAAATAGGGGTCGAAAAATGGTTCCTAAGGAGGTTGTGCTAAAGTGTTGCACACTAATTATGGGACACCCTGTATTTTTCATTTTTCAATTGTATCGATGCCTTAAATTCGTGAGTAATTCAGGAAATACTATTAAATTTGATAGCATGTAAAAAGTATTATGTAGAGATAAATATACAGAAAAAATAAAAATACAGATTGCTGGATATTTTCAAAATAAAACAGTCTTATACCAGAAAGTCCTATATTCACGCTTTGCCAAGAAAATTGAACTGGAAAAATAAATCCTAGTGCAGCCCGAACTAAAATGTTTAATAGCTATGAACCTAGCGGTTGCGGTGTTGCCAGATGGTATAATTTTACGGAAATTTGTAAAACGAACGAACAGAGATAAAGTATTTTCATACATTCATTAATTTTGAACTGGATTTTTACGGAAATTTATGCTGTTAATAAAAACCTGATATAACCTTACCGACATCTCACCATTATTTTTGTTGTTTATTTAGTGCTGGACTGGAATCTATAAAAATTAATTGCGAAAGGTCGGCAAGAAATGCAGTTCAAAATCAGTATAAATGTGGACTACTATATATAGAAAATTCTCGTGTCAATTATGAAATTTTATATGTATATTCGGTAGGTCTGAGAATCGGTCGTAATCTATTTCTCATACCCCTAAGTGATAAGGGTGGTCCACCCCAAACATTTTTTTTTATTTTTTGGACAAAATTTTTTATTTTTATTTTTTGTGATGAGTTTAATAGGAACCTCTTTCTAATAAAGAGAAATAAACTGTAAAAGTGAAATGGTTACTTCTCTGTAAACAGTGATGTGATCCGAGATAAGATGTTTGTAGAAAAAAAATACAGAGTATTACAGAAAACAGGACTATTATTTTAACAGGTGATAGATTGGATTTTTATAAACAAAATTAGGTGCAAGAGTCCCATTCTTATTTTTTTACTTATGTAATTTGCAATAACACTATTATACTTGCTTCTGTTACTGAAATCGAAACAATAAAATAAACACAAAGCAAATCCATAAATACAATAACGCAATAAACCGAAAAAAATTTTGGTGCTTGTAACAAAATTTTGTTTCATGGAAATAAATTATTTGTTTGTATAGGGTCAAACAAATATTTATTTCGTGATACCAAATCTTTTTTTTGTGTTATTTTGTGTACATTTGTTTCTATTAAAAACCATTATTACCTTTCCAATGATACACTTCTGTTGTTGATTTAATTATTTTATATGATAAAACAATGTTTATATATTTCAAAGAATTGTTTTCCAATGAAACAACTGCTTAGTTAAGTCACCAACTTATTGCTCAGGAATTTCAGGAAACAACTGCGGGCTAATGTCCCGACCAGCATTGAATTACACCTGAAAAATCTATAGTAAATAGTCAACATATACCGGTTTCGAAATTATTAGCTCTCATCAGTAGTGGTGAGTTAACTGACGATTAACCATGGCTGTTCATGTCTCTCAAACCTGACATACCTGAGTACGCAAAACATGGCACAGCTACATCTAGCGGCCATATTTCGATAATTATTTTCTGTTTATAGGAAATAATTCGAATTGTTCCTTTCAGGTACTTTTTTTTCGACGATATTAGGAAACTAATAAAAGAATTAGTATATATTTTTTTCCACATTCTTCAATTAAAAATATGCATATTTTAAATTAAATAAACATATTAATTTCAATCTAATTTTTTTTTTTTATTTTAAAACTTTATTTTTATACAGATTTGAACAAATTGTTTAACAAATACTCGTCAGAAAGATGATTTCCTTGCCAAAGAAATCAACTTATTTTTGACAAAAAAGTGAGCATTACACTAAAAAAGATTTGTTTCCCGAGAATAAATTATGTTTATTATGTAAAAATAAATTCGATTGTTTGCTGAAAAAAATTTTTCGGTGGAGGTAGGTTTTTAATATTTTTCATTAAAGACGCCACACCCTGTATTATGAGTGGAATAGCTTGTAATAAATTTTCAGTTAAGTTTAAATCGCCATAAATATGTCTTTAATACCTACAAAGTCATGGAAAATTTGTAATTTTAAATGATCATCTTTTGTTGCGAAATGTTTTGATTCGTGTTCTCTAACGCCCTAACTTACTAAACTGCAACGTGATGAACCGCAGTGTTTTGACTGAAAGCTAAACAAGTTTCATTGAGATTTAGATAAAACTGGAGTGACATGATAAAAACAATCTGTCGCTTCTGACGCTTTTATTATGTCGTGAAGAAAAACTAAAGATGTCAACCCTCTCTCGTAATTTAACTAAAAACGTATTACCTACTGTATTCAAATTGCCATAATCTTCCATAAATTCCGTATAAACGTTACAAATAAATCTTTTCGTGACAAGGACACGTTATTTTTACAAAAGTTGCGAACATATTCTAGCCCGACTTTTCGCAACTTCTGGGCTACTTCCATAAACGAAAATGTTCCTGAACAAAGTTTTTGTCGCGGAAGCGAGTGTTTGCTTTCTGGCCAAACAAGTCAAATTTAACGGCGGAAGCAGTAAACAATTGCTATTTGTCATTCCCGTGTGTTATGATGGATGCGGCCCGCCGTACAAAACCTTTAATTTCGTAACCAGCTAAACTGTATGCGACCGGAAGATGTGTGTACATTTAATCCATTTAATTTGTTTGAACCATATATTCAGTAAATAGTTTTTGTAAGGATTAATAATTAAAGTTGAAATATTTTTTCATTAAACGTTGCATGTATATATCTTTTATTTCTGCTGCTTAAAATTATTATCATTTTGGAGTTTTTTTTACTGAATGATACTAGTTCTACATGAACACTATAATGAAACGCATGAAACGTTAAAATTATATCGAACGTGTATCATTCAAAATGTAATCTTCGACGATCCCAATAGATTTTACTCGAAATATCAGAGTTTTCATAAATTGAAATTCAAAATTATTAGGTCTTATTTGACCATATCATTGTAACAACAGTTATTGATTGTTTTAAATTTGACTTTGACAACTTCATTATTGGCGTCCAATTTTGTGTCATACATTCAGTTTTAGTGAAAAGAAATATTAATTTGATTTTGAGTGTTTCTTCGGATATCGAAGACATTGCGCAGAGTGTTGTCGATTCCTTACTTCCCGAAAAATCAAGGCAGATGTACGTGGAAGGTTATGCAAAACTTGAACATTGGTGTAAAGGAAAAGGAATCAAGAGTAGCAATGAAAAGGTTCTTCTGCCATATTTCAAATATCTTTCAAAACATATCAAGCCTCCGTCGCTTTTATGTTACGTTCAGCTATATCAATGAAGAAAAATACGGATATTAGTAAGTACATCAATTTAATTGCATTTCTAAAAAGAAAATCAGAAGGATTTCGGTTCAAAAGATCTAAAATTTTAACAACAGAAAACATAACTCAATTTTTACTGGAAGCCGATGATAGAATTCATTTTATAATTCCTGCAGGCGTACTGAATTGACAAAACTGCTTCTACAAAATGTTGAAGATAGAGAACCATTATTATCCATTCAGTATTCATATTATTATTCCGTTTAGGAAAACAAGATACCACGACATCTTTTTGCCACAAACGGAAACATTGAAGAAATACACATGGTATAAATGGTTCGAAAATATACAGGGTGATTCTTTAATATTGCGAAAAATACAGAAATGGAAAATGTATGAAGTAGCCAGTTGGCATTAATAATTTTCTTCAAAATCCTCAACAATATACTGGACATTGTTTTCGTAGATCATTTGCGTCGTTGCTTGCATATTCAGGAGTCGGTTTATTAACTGCGAGGCATGGTGGTTGGCGCTCTAACACTGTGGCAAAAAGCTATATAGAAGATTCCAAAGAAAATAAGAAGAAAGTTCAAGCACTCGGGAAATAAACTTACTTTCTAAAAATACAGTGCACTTTATCTCTGCTGGAATTAATTTAACGAATTGTTCAGAAGTTGTAATTAACGTTTACCATAATTTTTTGAATTTTTATAGTTAATAATAACAAGTGAAAATGGTGACCAATTTTGTTTTTGTTTATTTTTTACTTTAAAATTGGCAATGTAAACAATCAGTTCTAAGTTTATTTTATTAATTAATTGTGATATTTTGACATCAGCGTTAACAGCATTCTTTCCATTTTGTAGTTGAACTTTAAATTGAAATATTTCTATTATTTTCAATTTTAGTGGAACAAGTTGAAATGAGCTATTTATACAGTTTCTACGCATGTGTTGAAGATAAACTATCTTCAACACATATCATTTAAACGGACACCAGTTTTCTAAATCGAATAGGTATATGATAAAATTCATATTTAAATACATAAGTATTATAACTAGATTCATAAATTACTCAAATAATGTGAACAGAATAATTATTTTGATATTTAAATTAAGAAAACAATATTATTCTTAACATCATATTTATTTTGTATACATTTTCCTACTTAGGCTAATTTTAAGTATTTTTGTGTGTATTTTTCTTAAATGATTGTTAATATCTTCTACTTAAAATATTCTTAGCTTACTTTTCAAGGTAACTGCACAGAAAGAAGACGTTATCATGCCTTGTGGATCACATATTCATAAAGTTATATTAAAGTAGGTATTCACAACGTTATTTCCTTTGAAAACGGCCAAAAGAAAACCGATTTTAGATAAGGATTAGAATTTTTTTATGAAAATGTCTTTTATAAAAAACGATACGGTCCCAGCCCTGCCGGCATACAGCACCAAAGGGAAAACCGACATTTATAAAGCTAAATAAAAAGCAAAACCCAGCATATTTGAAAAATAGAAGTTTGTAATTTCTTCGCAAATAGAAAAGCGCTCGAACGAAATGAAGGTCCTGGCCGGTAGATCCCTTTATATCGTAAGTTTTAATTTTCTACTGATGCTTACCTCTCGAAGTCAAATAACTAAACATATAAATTTAGAAAAAAGGGTCCACCCTTCTCCGATTGCTTGCTATTTCGCCCCTTTGAGACAGAAGCCCTTTAGTGAAAGTAGAAGTAAATTGGTTCTGATGATATTGGGAAATAAAACGGAAGAGTTCTTTAAATTGACCGTAGAACGGAGACTGCCTGCTTCATTAACTTCAATAATTAATTCAATTAACTTGAATCGCTTACTATGCTTTAAGTCTAAAATAGAGTTTATAAAGGACGATTCACACTTTATCTAGAAAAGAAAAAAATATTGCAGTTGTAGTATTTTCAACCTTTACGTTGCTGGCTACTGTAGTCTGTGGTCGGGCGATTTAGAATATTGAAATCCGATTACTTATAGTATTAAAGTTTTTGTGAGTGTTTATATTAGCTTTTCAAGTGTTAAAAATTGCTTACGTGTATAGCAACCCAGATCCATGGATGTCATTTCAATTTATGGTGAAGTAAAAATGCTTTAGCAAAATGATTTCCCGGTAAACATATGCCCAATGCAGCTACTTTTATCGCGGTATGCAGTGAGAGCAAATCTGTAGCGCAACGCGAGCGTGACAGAAGAAATTTCCAACCGAATCGTAGAAGAGATGTAGGTCCATAGCGTCCACGGCGTATTGAAACAGTGTGGCGTATCATACACTAGGCTTAATTATACCCGTACAGCATGTCCAAGAATTAATACCAAAGAATTGGACGAAGAGGACCAGTACCATGGCTGCCACGATCTTTCTGACTTTAAATCCTTTAGAGTGTATTTGTAAATCATTTTCAGACTGCCCTTTTTAATTATTTTTTACAAAATTATATTTGTAAGAGTCTCCTGTACATTAAAAGATATGTTCTGAATCACCCTGTATGTGAGAAAACTAAATAATACCATCATTCATAAATAAAATATTCAATTTAATGACCATGACATAACAATGTATAAAATATTTTCTGGGAATTGGTCATAATAAAAAAAACATAATTTAAAATACTATGCAATCATAGAAATTTATTATTTATCTTCAGATAATAGACATTTTTCAAAAAATTATTGTTTACATGTTTGTTTCAATCTAAAAGGAATTTTTAACAATTTAAAAAAATGCAAGAATATTAAAGAATCCAAACTTACAAATTAGTTCAATTGGTTAAAAGACATGACTTGTCGAGATATATAAAATATTTATTTTTACATTTTTGTTAAAATCAGACCAGTTAATACCAACAAGGTCAAAGGCAGAATGACATGAAATATTATTTTTAATCGAACCAAAAAAAAAGAATGCTTGGAAAGAAATCGAGCGGTATTGTTTTTTCCTATTTTTTCCCTAATACAAAAGTAGTAAAACTACGTTAAGGAAGAAGTAAAAATTTTTGAACATTAATTTGTCTATTTAATAAAATCAAAATAGCACATAAACCTTCAATGTCACTATTATTATTAATACAATTTTCATTTTTTTTAATTTGGATCATTTCTAATATACCCACATCTTTTATGAAAGTTACTTTCGTTGTTAAGAAGTGTAACATTATTGAAATCAAAATTGTGGTTATTTTCTATGGCATGTTTAGACAAAGCGATACTATTGATATTTTGAACTCTAATATTATGTACTTATATTGACCAAACTAAACAATATTTACATAAAAGGATCTATAATCGCAAATATAATATTAGAGTTCAAAATATCAATAGTACTGCTTTGTCTAAACATGCCATAGAAAAAACCACAATTTTGATTTCAATAATGTTAAAATTCTTAACAACGAAAGCAACTTTCATAAAAGATGTATAGGTATTAGAAATGATCCAAATTAAAAAAAAAATGAAAGTTCTATTAATAATAATAGTGACATTGAAGGTTTATCACGTATCTATTTTGATCTTATTAAATAGACAAATTAATGTTGCAAATTTTTCCCTCTTTGTTAACGTAGTTTTAAGTGTCTGTTACTACTTTTGTATTAGGGAAAAAAATAGGAAAAAAACAATACCGCTCGATTTCTTTTCCAACATTCTTTTGCTTTGGTTCGATTAAAAATAATATTTCATGTCATTCTGCCTTTGACCTTGTTGGTATTAACTGATCTGGTTTTAACAAAAATGTAAAAATGTCTCGACAAGTCATGTATTTTAACCAATTGGACTAATTTGTAAGTTTCGATTTTTTAATATTTTTGCATTTTATTAAATTGTTAAAAATGCCATTTAGATTGAAACAAACATGTAAACAAAAATTTTTTGAAAAATGTCTATTATCTGAAGATGGGTGTTATCCCGAAACGATCGTAATAAATTTCTATGATTGCATAGTATTTTAAACTATGTTTTTTTATGACCAATTCCCAGGAAATATTTTATACATTGATACCATCATTAAAAAATATCTATAGACTAGCACAATAAAATATACAAGGAGGTATCAGGAAAGCAGAATTTTTTTATTATATGTCAAACTGTTGCCTGATATTGTTCAGTATATTACAAGAGACTGCAGTAATGCGTAATTAATATATGTTTTAAAAACATAAGTGTATATTTAAGAGTCAAACCGAGTTGTTGTCCATACCATAAACGCCATTCGAGATTAGCACTAGTGATATATTATTTGGGCAGCAGTGCAACCACTGTACACACGAGTATTTTAAAACTTTTTTAATTTCAAGCAATTACTTATATGTAAGTTCAAGGATATCGAGAAATCAAAGCAGACTATATCCGGCGACCTTATATTTCTTTTACAAGTTTTTTTTCATGAAAACCTCGTCGGATTCAGTAATAAAAAGTGTCTTATTTTAATTATTAAATAATTTCCGGACTAATTGCCATATTGTGGGTTTAGCTTTTTTTGACGTTTCGAGAGCCATATCACTTCCATCTTCAGAAGTTTCTTCCTGACATTTAAATCTTTTGATTGTTTTCGAATTCGAAGTTGTTCTAAATACGCATCTAGGTTGAAATAATTTATAAATTTCTATTATCTCTCTGTAGTCTTTACCGAAATATTATTTCTCTCACTATTATTTTGGTTTTATCATGGTCGATAAACCATGATAAAACCAAAATAATAGTGAGAGAAATAATGCTCTGTAGCTGCTTTACATTCGGCAATGGATGGACTTCCCACTGTTCTTAGTCCTTAGATCTCGCTTGTGCTCTTTCAACTTCGTGGTAACCATTGTATACATTGCATCAACAATAAGGTCTGTTGCCACAAGAGTCAGTGCCTAGTTTGAAACTGTCATAAATGTTGATCCAACTATTCCTTACGATACAGTTTGAAACCAATCCTCGACTCTTGTGGAAACAGATCAAAGAAGGGGAGGGGAAAGGGAGATAGTGGAACAGCGAGAGAGAGGGATAAAGAGAGAAAGGGAGAGTGAAGAGATTCGAACCAAGACCCTATATAAAAAGACAAATCCAGAAAAATGCACCTACATAAATAATTTCATCCTAGACGAAGACAAAGAAATACCTAAGAATTAGAAACAGTTCATACCATAAATAAACAATAACAATATCATAGAAGAATATAAATACGGATCAGAGGAGTTTGGAGTGTCCAATTTCAGAGTTACATCTAAAGAATGTGTCTTGAATATCACCTCAAAAGATCTTCAGGCATTCGAACGCTGTAGAGAACAGGTTATTACAAGAATTTTTATCCTAGTAAAGATTCGTGGCGTATGCTCTCAACTACTTTAGGATTCAGTAACGTCGCAGGGTTTTCAAGATTATCGAAAGTACAGTACAGTTTTCTTGACGTTAGTTTAGTTTAGAAGATAAGGGAATATGTTTAAAGTTACCTTAATTACTAAGTTATATCTGTCAAAAATAATTAACTGGATCAGAGCATTTAGATTCCTTCTGAAAAGGTTGATAGCGAAACATTTAAGATTTAATGAACACTAGAAATCACTCATAGCCTCTAGCAAACTGGCACTTCTTAGCAAAGATTATCGAGTTGATTGGTTTTCCACTTTCATTTTTGATAAATCCAATAAAGATTATTCATAGCTGGGTGATTTATCACTTTAACTAAAAGATTCCTGTAATTATTTATAAAAAGCATATAAGCCACCAATGTTTTATACAGTTTATGAAACAAAATAAATGTCCTCTCTCATAAACAGGGGAACAAAAACCTTCCCAAAGGTTTTGTGTAGTCACTGTGGCCTAGGTTAGGTGCCACGTTGCTCTTTTTATCGCCATTAAAATAACTTTGGAGTGGCTTCATGCACATTACACGCTCTAGTTTGAGGACGGCGCGCTAAAATAGCCTGGCGGGACTCACTAACTATGCAAATAAATAGCGCAAGAATGAAGAAGTGTTGAAAATAAATTGCGAAATGTCGGCGGTACGTGTTTTATCACTTCAGGTGAGTCAGCCTCAGTTTGTTCAGGGGGAAGCGTGCTAATAAAACCATTAGAAACAGATCGGGTGAGTCAGGACGTCACTACGTCCGTCAAAAAGTCTTATTATCTTTTTTTAGGTAAAATTAGATTAGTTTAATTTTTATTGGGGTTACAAAAACAATTTCGTATGCTGCCTAGTAGAAGTTTTGCCTATTAAAGTGGCAAATCATATGCTATCAAGTTCGTGTAAATCAAATCTTGACAGTAATGAGCTATGTGATAAGCCCACTGGAGAATATATATAGAGCAACACAGAGTAGAAACATTAACAAACCTATTTGAGTTCCTTATAATAAAACCAAGGCATTTAAATGCTGAAGAAGCAATTATTTCTATATGTTTTGTAAACGATAGTTTAGGATCTAAAATAACCCCAAGATCCTTTACATAACATGACCTGCAAAGAGTCAAGTAATTTATATGCAAAACTGAAAGGGTTTGTTTTCGTAGTAAATGTCATAACATTACAATTCGATGCATTTAAGAGTAAATTATTGCACTGACGGTATTTATTTTACATAGCAATTTAAGGTCATCCGCATATATCAAATACTGCACATGTAACTGAGACACAACATCATTCAAGAACATAATAAATAAGAGGGCCCAAGCATAGAACCTTGAGGGACGGCAGACACTTGTTGGAATTATTCAAAACACGAGCACGATACTGTACGAATTCATATCTATTTTGCAGGTGAGATTGAAACAGCTGCAATAACGAGTCCGAAAGCCAAACATATCCAGCTTGTGTAGCTTATGTGAGTTAGCGAATAAGTTCATATATGATCTTATTATTGTTTTTTTTTCTTCGGTAACAGTTAAGAAGAGATTTCATGCATTTTCATTTGTGTCGTTGATATCTATGAATTGTAATATTTAGTAGTATAAAACAATATATGAAACATTCTCTTGACCTTGCATTATTTTAACCAATAATTTTTAAGGAACTGTTGAATTTATAATAAGTTTTAGATGCATTTGCTTAAAAAAAAATTAGAATTTTTTAACTATAAATATACATTTTAATAAAATAATAATAGGAAGGTCATGAGTACTAAATGTTTATTTTATAATTATAGGAGGCTATGTTCACATCATAATGGTACCATTATTATTTAATAGTACCATAATTTCTGTTGCAAGATAATGAGTTGTTTATTACAGTTTTGTCACCAGTCTCTTTATCGTCGAAATGTTTATCATTTAAACATTACAAAATATACCAAGTGCTGTAAAGAGAGTTATTTTAAGTTCCTGATTTATTTCAAATTTTACAAATCTGTTTTATTGCACAAAATTATTTGTTCTTGTTAACGGAGTAATATCCTGTATGTATTTTTTCAACTCAATGTTGATTAAACTCATTGATTAGTGCTGGAAAAGCTATTTATTAAATTTATTCCCAAATAAATATGATTGCCAAAGTAAATTTAATTAAGTACGGTTTAATTTGCAATTTATCCAATTTAATTGCATTTTATTGATTTTATTCGTCATTACGACAAATGAATTACAAGATAACATCTGTATGTAGTTGTAGAATATTTTTAAAATATGTATTAAAAACGTATATACAGAATGTGCCTGATGGGTTTAGTAAACTGTTATAAATTATCTTTTAAATTGTTTCGTTTGTTTAGAAAATATTTAGAGATACATTTTATAAGCTGTAAAAAAAATTACATGTAGAAAACAAGTTTCCTTGGTAAATGGAAAACTGTATGATTTTTTGAAATACGTGTGGAACAGAAAATGTATTATTTTAATTGAAATGGCATTTGTCCTAGACAATTTCGTAAGAAAAATAAACATAAAAACGGTATTTAAAAAATTATTCTGGAAACGTTCCGCCAAATTAGTCGCTGCCACAGCGTAGATCTCTGACGTCAGACGCCGTTCCCACGTGCATACCGAAATACAGCAGTGCACTTTAGTTCATATCTGTATACGATTTCCATGATTTCGGACAACCATTTACGTGATATAGAATGTTATTTGAAGTAAACATATAATGCAAATGCCACAGAACGCAAAAAAAACAAGAAATAAACGTCTGTTTACGTCGCCAACATCGTAACCTGTACCTGTATCCAAGAAACAAACCCCGTTGAACAGTGTGGAACGTCACACCAACGCGTTTTCGGTCACGTGTTTTTTTTTTTTAGATAAGTTCTGAATCATCCTGTATAATTCCTTAGATTACAATATTAAAGGCATCGTGCCTGAAAAATCTTTTAAAAGATATCTTAAACATACTGTTTATTGTTATTTTTGCAATAATAAATGTAATGGTCGTCATTATTTGTTATTATATTTGTTTATTTTTGTATTTCTTTATTTTTTTTCTGTTCCTGTTTTCTTTTAGGATTACTAGTTCGACATAATTTAAAGTTATTCCTGCGCTTCATCACTGATGTGCAACTCCTAATTTATTTGAAGAGTGAAGACTGACTGATCAGATGATTTTATTACTTTCCTACCGTTATACGAAAGTTCAGGTATCCTGTACTATCTCTACCTCTCAGCTTGACTGTGATTGTCACCACAAACTTTCGCGGGTCACCGCCCAATATCAATATTGTCTCTGCCGCTCGCTGCCTCATCTTGTTGACTTAAATCATAATTCGTATTCAGAAGGTGAATCAAACGAACTCGTCGTAATCCGTGTATTCAAATTAGGCGACGGAAGGGCCTGATTGTTATTTCAGGCCAGCCGAAACGCCGAAGATACGCTCACACATCCGAAGAATTCCAATGCGGCGTTGTACTGTTAATTTATTTAAGAGTTACGTCGCTTTAAACGATTGTTAAGGTCTTTGTTCGGAAATCGTGCGTTATTGTTTCAGATCACAGCGTAGTAAACGCGTCTATTAGGAAACATTCAGAATTTATTTGACCGTAAAGCCAGGGGAATGCGAAGCCTTCGTTAGACGAAGCGGATATACGATGTGAATGAAAATAATACAAAATTATATTAATACAGTGGGTCCAGAATATAAGTGTCTATAATAAAAAGGCTTGTATATCTGACCAAAAGCAACAAGTAACAAAGTGAAGTAAAAATTATTGTAACGTGATTTAACTTTTATCAGTATTAAGGAAGTAAACACTAGAGACTTTCCAAAAAATCCTTAAAACTGTAATGCTTGCTACAGACTATGCGTGAATTCGCGATGCGTGGTTTTTAAGGAATTCGTGCATCGTGTGTAGGGTTTTTATAAATGGATTTTTAACGAACAACATATTGGGTGTATTCAGACGAGGTCAGCCGCTGAGCCGCTAAGTAAGAAATCCAGACTGAATAAAACGCTGACTAAATGCTAACTGTTAGCTGCTGAGTATTTTTGTAAGCCAAGACAATTTGCGCTTACTTCATAAGCCAAGTGCTAACGTATTTGTGAGGTTATGTTATGTATTTACATGGTTGTTATTCCAAGTGTTACGCTTTGGAATTTCAATGAATGTTTTGCTCTGGATTTGCCTCTTATAGAATATAAATAAATTTGTTTATTACCTATTACATATTTTTTTTTTATAATTCGCCCTCATCCCTAGACAACCGACAAAAAATATTCAAGTGACTTCTGAATCAAGCTCTAAAAAGTCATAATTCACCACTGACATTGAGCTATTATAGATTCTTGTAATCAAAGTAAAAACGTTAAGATAAAATTACCAACGTAGAAAATTTTAATTTTTGTTGTACCATAAACTTGACAATATTTTCTCATATTTATTTTTAAAAAAGAACAAGAATATATGACAGTTACATACATACATAGAACACTGTAAGTACATAAAGTCCTATAGACATATACTTAATAATGGTCCAATTTCAATTATTTGGCTGAATGTTGTTATCAATCAAAAACAGTTATTTTTACTTATTTCGGCGTTTTATTCTATGGAACATTTGATGAATACATAACAAATTTATTATTCTGTGTAATAGATATTATGACCCTAGATAAAATTGATTTTGACTTTTTAGTATGACAATGTAAGGTTATGTTACATATATTTTTTTTGCAGCTCCGCGGAGAACAATCAGCTGTATCAGCACACTAATGTTGTTTAACCGGCTGATTAACAGTCCTGTTAGCATTCTAGCTTTTAGTTAGCGGCTGACCTCGTCTGAATACGCCCACTATTCGCGAATTCCTCGCATATCACGAATCGCGCATAACGAATGGCGAATACACGCATAGTCTGCAGTAACCCTAACGTAAGATTCATTCATTCATTACCTGCTGATCTTAACTTCAAATTATTATTTATTAGTAGTAATAGTGCTGTTAGTATATTTCATTTTTCTATACGTAGTTTAATTGATATTTGTGACTCAACATAATAATTTATAGTAACCAGGACCAGCTGCATGACATGTTAATATATGGCGAATCTAGGCAAAATTCTCTGGTTACAAGAACGGTAAATGATCTAAGAAAATAATTTACAGTAAGTATGTTTAGGTGTATTTGCGTTTATTATGTACAAACACCTGACACTCTTGGTGTGCGGCATTGTCCCATATTCAAGATCTGTCATAATTCTGTTACCGTTGGTCAGAGGGAAAAGAATGATGAAGGTGGTCATATTTGTAGCCTAAAATAGTGGAACGTCGATATAATTTTAAAGTTAGGAATTTTAATCCTGTAAAAGTTACTAAAAAGAATTATGCATTATTGGATACTAGAAAGTTCAACTTAGGTAGTGTTTATTTATATTGCCTAAATGTATCTAGTGATTTTATACTTTAAATATTTATTGAAAGTGTTCTTTTTTATGGAATGTTTACATACACTTCAACAATTAATTTTTCACATTTAAAAGTAAAAGTAAGAAAAATTAACACAAACCTTTCCTATCATCATTTATATGTATTTTGTTGCAGTCAAAGAACATGACAATTGTTTTATAAAAGAGAAAGGTAAACTTAAAATATGTTTTGTTTGATACAATTTATCATACAGCAAAATAAAGACACTCATATTCCAGACACCCTGTATACTAATTAGTATATTCTTCTAGATGATTTTTCGATGTTTGGAGATAGTATACTTAAGGATGGGTAAATTTTACTCGATATTTTGAAATTTTACTTTGAAATTTTCAGTGAAACTTTCAATTTTATTTTTTGCAGATCAAAAGCGTATTTATTTTAAAGAATATGCAATAAATTGGCAATACTATATCCTAGAAATACAAATAAACTGAAAACAAGCATAATGAAAGTAACGGTTATTTAATTTTAGATACTTTAGGGACACTTTAGTTAAGAAATTTGCAAGGTGAAATTAATGATTTTATCAGAAGAGGAATAAATGTCAATCTGTTTTCCAAATTTCTTATTGATTGTGACTTTTTGAAATCAGTATTCAATAGTAAAATATGTCTCATTCTAGAATTACTGTTATATTGTGTGACTTACTCCTAATCTAGTAAACTTGCCGATTTCCTAAATCAATAGTTAACAAGCTAAAACATAATATGCTAGAAAATTGCTCACTGCTAGTGCCAGGATTTTCTGTTAAATGTATGTAATTATGAAATTTAATACCTAGTCTTCAAAAAATGTTGTCAATGTTTCGGCTGTATTAAAGTTTTCTTCAGGACAATTCAATGGTTTTCCGTGTAGAATGCAATTGCATAAAATGAGAAATAAATAAAATATAGAAGTCACAGTACTTGTACATAACTAATAGGAATGGCTATTCTGCCATATAAAAGGAACAAAATCAATATACATCAGTGCAATAGACAATACCAAGCTTTCACGATCTAAATAATACTATCCATTTGTAGTAGGAGGATCTCAAATATTTCCTCTACAAAATCAAATCTTACTCATTGCGATATATGCAAGCTGGTGAAACCGACAACTCAGCCAACAATATTAGATGGGTATGCAGGAAGAAGGGAAACTTTAGGCAGAAATGCAAACTAGACCAATTTATGAGAATATCAATGGACGGTGAGTGTACACTGTCATTTGTATCTCACAGCTATATCTATCCTTTTTTGTTTGACTTCTGTGAATAATGGAGATAGAGCGAATAATATGAAATAATTAGATATTTTCACAAAAGCGAAATTTCTGGAACAAATACTCTGCGGGCTGATGCCCCGACCAGCATCCATCTAAAAAACAACTTATTATTTGATGAAAAATCAACTATTTTCCAAATATTTACGAATAGCTAAGTGTTATGCTCAAACTGAGTTATGTATACTGAATGCAAAATATAGTAGTGCCAATAACATTTACTGGTTTCCACACTTGTCATTTTTTTAAGAAGTTCACTACTTTAATAATATTAATTTTCATATTCGATAATGGAATACTCCAGCAATATAAAAACATGTCTTCTTGATTCAATTTAAAAGAATGTTAACAATATATTTAATGTGTTCGAGTGTCGAAGGAAACCGTAATTTATTCCCGAAGAAAAGTTGGAAAAATGGTACAGAAAATGGCTTCAGCACATAAAACGAAAGTTATCTATTCAAATTTAATCTGTCAGCAGGGTGCTATTCCCAGGACTGTGTTATTTTATAAGCGTTATTTATTACAGTCTTCAAGAACGTGGCAAAAGCAAAATTTGATTCTAATTTAAACTCTGGAAGTTCGATGAAGTTAGGCGGCGTTGAAAGCGTATGAAGGGCTTAATCTTAACCCACCAACTTGGTGGAAAGGGGGACTTTTATTAGCTTAAACATTGATTTATTGATTCCATTTGATAGGTACGGGCCCTGTAAGTATTCGGTGTAAGGGTACTTGGTTTTATTGTTTCACCAATTGGATAAATAGGTCTCTTGGTGGATGTGAATAACTGTGTAGTTGAAATGGTAATGTGCGGCCCATTGAAAGGTCGTTTTTTTATAACTAGAATAATATTGCAAATCGATATGTACGAGTAACAATAAAAAAATAATAAAGAAATTAATACAAAGAAAACGGCAAAAATAAGACCAGACAGATCACACTGATAAAAATGATAATATTATGTGATACATACTGTACTACAAAAAACTCCAGGTAAATATAGTAGAATTTAATCTTTTATGCAAAATGGCATAATTTTTATTAGAAATACGTACGATATTGTAAAATTGCACTTCATGCGCACTAAAATGCGGTTATGCTCCGAAATACATATTTACAAATGCATGATTGACAATTTTTAATAACACTCAATAAAATTGTCTACACCATATGTTTGGCATATTGACACGTAGTAACGCGAGAACTGAGATGAGGAGTTACTTTATGGTGGATTATGGGTTATTTATTTCCTAGGTTAATAATGTGAAATAACAGACCAGAATGTAATATTATAATTGTAATAGAAAATTGCTGCATTTTTCCATAATAAAACTGTGTTTTTATACAATGTAAATGTACGGTATTCTGGATGCAAGGATGGATTAATGTATGTTGTGAACAACTACAATAATTTTTATCAGTGTATTTGTTATTCTCAGTTATACAATACTTAGACATGGCACACGTGACAAATATGAAAAATAATCAATCTAAATATCTAGATAAATACAACAGCAATTACAAAACGAAAGAGTTGAAATATTACAATCCATAAATCCACGGGCAAGATAACTTCATTATATAAAACACACATATTATGAAGTGGAGAGGAATATTTGTTCTAATAGGTGGCAACATGTTAAATTGTCTAGCTCAATTTTGGGAACATGAAAGCCTAACATTCTCAAGTTATAACACCTAAGTCACAGAAAGTATCAGGTCTAGAAAGCGTGTGTTGCTCAATGGAATAATCAAAACAAAACAGTTGTTTCTTTGTAAAAAGACAGTACATATCACTTCACGTTCAGCAGCATCATCAGAGTTCTTAATTGTACTAAAAATGTTCAGATCATCTGCATACATCAGACAGGGCACAGTCATTAATGAATAGGCTAAAGAATAATGGTCCCAAATTAGACCCTTGAGGAGGCTCATACTTCAGCAGACTTGCAACCGCGGTAATCATGTAGAACTCTGTTGGAAAGAGAAAAGCTAATAAGATTTAATAAGTTGTAAGAGAAACCAAAATAATTATCTAATTTATTCAAGAGTATAGTGTGATCAATTTTGTCAAATGTCTTTGTCAGCTCAGTGTAAATCACATCAGCTTGAAATCCATCATCAATGGCATTGGCTAAAAAGTGTGCAATACAGAAGAGATTTGTAACAGTAGACCTTCCCATAAATGTGTGATGAAATATAAAATCATACAACAGCATTTCAAAACACTTGGCAAAATTGATTGATTGATTATTAACAATCGGCCGATAATTACTTTTGGTTACTGGAGTAACCTTAGATGGAAAGGTACAAGAATTTAAGGAGAGGCTTTTATTTTATATTGATATAAAGTTTCCAAATGAGGCAGCAGTAAAGCTGGAAATGTTTTAGATGTAGGAGAAGTACTGTTGATGGCACCTTCTGCAATATACACCGAGACGTTGATCAGATTTCGATTTATCATTTTGAAGGGATACTTCAGTACGAAAGTACGAAATTTCGTGTTAATCATGCTATTATTAAGATAAATATTTACAAAGAAGTTTTAAACTTAATAACTTTGGCACCCAGTATTTCTGAAGTTATTAACTTTTGGCCTAAGGTAAATTAG